>JALMGJ010000013.1:7597500-8797500 GCA_023362775.1 Charina bottae
GGCACAGTGTGTGCTTCACTATGATTCTTCTGGCTCCCCATATCAGCTGGAGCTGAATGAATGTTTGTTTATTCGGTCAATGACCAGCAACTTAAAATTAATTAAAATAACAATTAAAATCACACTAATCAATTAAATACATAGGTCATAGCTTTCCAAACTGTGTGTCGCAACACTTTAGTGTGTCGCAACACACAGTTTAGTGTGTCGCAAAGCGGCGGCACGGGGGCGCGTGCGGCGGGGGCGCGCACGGCGGTGGTGGTACGCACGGCGGCGGCAGCGACAATGGCAGCGGCGCGCCATCAGCACTTCCGTGTTTTAGCGAGGCCACCGCTGCTGCCGCCGCCACCACACACACCACCACTACGCGCCCTCCCACGCCGCTGCCGCCGTTGGTGTGTCACCAATGGCAGCAGTTTGGAAAGCACTGACATAGGTGGTGGTTGTATGGAATAAAACTATAAATTTAAACAGTTATAATATAATCTATAAAACCCTATTACAATAAAACCCTATTACAATAATGACATGTTTATCTAAACATCAATAGCTCTATCATTTTAATAGTATGTTATCAAATATATATCCTAAAAAAATTATTAAAAAATGGCTATACAAAGAATTAATAAAAATAGAAAAATATACACAATTCCCTACTTCTTTAACTGGTTTTGCCTTATTATCATTGTGGCAGCACAGAATTTTGCTACTGCATGTGTAATAACTGGGTTTGAATCCTGCAGAAGATGGTTCTCATAAAAACTATCAGGTCTCCCTGGACATCTTTCTGTTAGGGGATAAATATATGTTGATCTAATATCCCTATAATATTTACATTGCAATAGAACATGAGTGATGTTTTCAACCTCCTTAGTGCCGCATGTACAAATTCTTTCTGCTAAGGGGATTTTATTACACCTGCCTTGCAGGAGTGCATCAGTAACCAGAAACTCAACAGGAAAGGGAAAAAAATGTGCTAATTCAGAATAAGGACCCACAACATCTTGCTCCCCTAAAAAGCCAGAACCTGAAGTTAGGGTGAGAAGTTAGTGTACACTTTTCTTTGGCAGCAAAAGAAATGGGTTCAGGCATAATGAAACTACAACTTCTTCATGAGGTCTTGCTGGTAAGAGAGACCATGTAAAAACTGAGCTATATGTATGAACACACATCATTCTGAAAGATAGTCTAAGATTTTATTGATTTCCAGCTGTTATCATTTTTTTATATAAATGTGGTTAATGGGTGATCATCAGATGCATATTACTCCATCTTGACAAGTTAATGATGTGAGAAGCAGGAAATATATAAAAATAAGGACTTAAAGTCACCATTAAAGATGTTGAAGAAATTTGACCAGTGGGAAATCTGTTGCAAATTGAACTGATCTATACTTTCCAGATCAAAGTATAAATTGGCACAGAACCGGATTTTGCACTTCCCTAATTTTATCATGCAGTTCACAGTTCTCAGCTTACAAAAGAAAGAAAAAAAGAAATACAAACTAAGTATGTACAGTATTTAAAAATAAGCATTGTGCAGAAAATATATATTTCTAAATATAGTATATATACACACATGGAGAGACATTTTAATGGAGTTTTTGTTTCTGTGTGAACTAAAGTATAAAAAATACAACTCAGGATATATATAAACACTACCACCATGTTCCATTTCCTTTTGATGCAGTTCATATTCACAATAAACTTTTCTTAGCTTCCGAATTAGCTGAGTGAAAATCCTGTTTCAACATTCTGCTTCCCCACTTACTTCTTGTCAGTTGCCAATCCTGTGTGCTGGTTAGAAACAAGAAATCATGATCCACATCAAATATTAAGTACCTGTTCAACAAAAAGGACTATCCAGTGACTACAAATATGGCCCCCTCTGGTCATCTTGTTCCTTTCTTGTCTCATTATCTTGATTCCACACGTGAGAAGTTCATTTCTTCAACTACCTACATTTCCTCCCTCCACTTTTACTGATTCCATTCATGTTTGCAGTCCTTCCCATCCAACCAGATCCATTCTTCAAACAACTTCTCACTTCAACTCTAAATCAATGGATACCCTTTGGACAAAGTCCCTTTCTCAGTTGAATCTATTTCACATGATTATTGTAAGTGGGAAGGGGAAGAATTAACTTCAGTGTGGTATGGTGGGTAAGCTCCTGAAACAAGACGGCATTCAGCTTCCCATTCAACTCCAAAGCTCAATGGGTGACTTTAGGCCAGTCACCCTCCCTCAGCACAACCTCCTTGATGAGGTTGCTGTTATTGACACCTTGAACTCCCAGGCAAAAGACAAGTATAAGCACAGTCAATCAAACCTCCTTAGCTTTCCAGAGGAAGCACAGAGGAGCACATGCATTTGAATAAATAAATAATACATGGGAAAGAGGACCAAAACCAAGAGGAAGCTAAAAGGAGTGAACATAGAACAATTTCTGAACTGTCACACCCTAAAAATAAAGAAGCAAAGATATGTTAGGCTTAATATTATACAGACTTCATGTTGCTTCTGAGAAAAAGAATTATCTTAGTGAAAAAAGCCTGCAAGTGTTATTCCACCAAGATGCTGCAAAGCTCATTAAATATGAAAATTGCATCATGAATAGACAGGGCAGAACACTCTTCTCCCATCCTTTCAGGAATGTTTAGCAAATGGTTCACCATTCTTTTCTTTTAACCGTACCCACTTCTTCTCTCCGCTTAAACTTTTCTTCTGAACTTCCAATCCAATTATCTCAAGGGATGAAGTGTTGGCCCTTAATTTGAAAACATGTTATTTTAGGCAGTTCTCTTTAATAAAGCATAGGGAAGAATCTTCTCTTCCCCCACCCTGATCTTATTTTACCAGCAGGATGAGAGAATTCCCGCCAGGGCCGGACCTCGGCAATGGAAACAAGTAATTAGGTCAAGTTGTTCTTCAAGATTAAAAGCCACAGGAGAAAGAAGCAGGAACACTTCTCCAAATAAACCTATCTTGTTTCTAAACAGGAGCTGATGAAACTAGAGTTCCAGTGATGCATGCTGGGGGGCTCTCAAATGTCAAACACAGAGGCTATGTTCACGTACAACATGCTTAACCAGGTCAGTTTCAAACTAATTCACACAATACACTCAGAACGTGCTTAGAGATTTGTATTTACACATTAGTTCAGAGCTTTCCAAACTGTGAGTCGCCACACAACCCAGAAGCGCTGATCATCATCAGCGCTTCCGGGTTTTCCCGTGGCGACACACCAATGGCGGCGTGCAAAAATCTGAAAGCGGCAGCAGCGCTTCCGGGTTTTTGCACACTGCCACAACGGCGGCACTTCCGGGTTTTCCCGTGGCGACACACCAACGGCGTGGAAAACTTTGGAAAGCCCTGCATTAGTTCATTGCCTAGATCCAGGTCATTTGGTTAACTGAATGTATTATGTACTCAGAACCATGGGTTAATTCAATACTAGGTTAAAGTGTGTTGTGTGAATGCAGCCAGTGAAGCATTATGATACAGAAATGTGGATCCAAGGTGCAGTCCACAAATTTGATTTCCACTCAGGAACCAACAAATACCATTGCTTTACAAAAAGGCTGCAGCTGTGGATCTACTACAGATGTGTAACTACTTCAAGCAGTAACAGGAAACTCCTAACCAATTAGCTTTCTCTGCATTGACGGAGGCTGATGTTTCGCCCAATTTGGACTGCCTTCCTCCAACCAAAGGAATGAAGGAAAGGACTGTTCTTTAAAAGGTATCTGGAAAATGGAAGATGGAACATAGGGGATTTGTGGGTGTGCTTAATTGTCCAGCCTATGGATCGATGTAACTGTATATTCTAAAGATGGACATTTAATTTCAAAAATTGGAGAAAAAAACACATAAAAATAGACTTTAGTGGAAATTCAGGTAAATTTTTATGTAGAGTTCCAGAAAATCTCACAAGCTGAAAGTCCAAGGAAAGCAATTTCCCAGCAGCTACAATTCAAATGTATCCCATTGACTTGAGGCCATCCTGTGGCAATTTAGGAGAGCTGAGCAGAAGAAATGAAAGTTTTAAGTTAACTACCGTGTGTTCATACAGAGGCCAGTCTCAGGAGAAACAATCTTCTGGACTCACTGGAGGTAACCTCAGATCAAATCATTATCTTGAGCATAGTTCTGCGTTACATTCCCATGAAATATAGAAAGGCTTGTGCATACTAACAAGAATCACAGGGGGCTGTCATCTTTAATCATCATCCATTCGCTTATTACATTTGCAGGCTAAAATATATCAATTCTTATAGAAACAGAGAACTACACTGACATGCTTAATTCACTCAAAAAACAAAACCATATGAAATAGAAAACTCACAAGTTCTTTCAGCTCATTTCTGAGTGCAACACTCATCGTCAACTGTCAAAAAATTAAAACAATCAACCAACCACTCCCAAAAATATAGCAGAAGAACATGGGAATGTTAGCATTTGCATTTCAGCAATGCAACACTCCCCTGCATTCTTGCATTTTCAAGGCTGGAAAAGGAAAAGTCAGCTAAAAGAACCTAAGGGAACCAGTGCATTTAATTCCTTAAATGCTGATTCTTGCTAGAACAGACCACAATTGGCGTCCAATTGTTGTGGGCCACCCAGAATTGTTGAGAGTTGGCTGCATACAAGTTTACATCATCATCATCATCATCTGAAAATCCAGTGACATGCTAGGGAACAGGTAGCCTTTACAACAGTCCATGCCTTTACAACACAGCAGACTCTGAGATGCAGTGAGATAGTGGAAGATCCCCAGGCAGGCAGAAACTGAAACCAATGATTAAGTCTTCCACTCTCTTCAGGTGAGACATTTAATCAAGTAATCAAGCAATACCTTTGCCCCTAGAGCTGAAACTTTGTTTTTCTGTTCTGGAATATGAAATTGTGTGCAGGCACAGACATATCACATGAAATTTGGGTGAGTGTGTCTGGGGGGCGGGTGCCTTCTTAACTGCCTGCATAAGTGCAAGTCCACAGTTTTCTGGGAACATTTTTGAAAACGGTTTGCCATTTCCTAGGGCTGAGAGAGAGGGACAGGCCCAAAGTTACCCATTTGGATTTGTACCTAAGGCAGGACTAGAACTCACCATCTCCTGGTTTCTAGCCTGGTGCCTTTAACCACAACACACATACTTTTTATTTCCTTCTCAAGCCCATGATTGCTATCATGAAGGTATTTATGCTTTTAAAGAAGCAAGCCATGTCGAGCAAATTTTAATCATTAAAAGGGGGCTAGAAGTATTTTAAATTTAAAAAATTAAAATATATTTAATTTCAATTGATCTTTGTCCCATTTTTGTTCTTACATATATCTAAAGATGAAGAAGAGAAATAGTCTACTTGAGGTGTTCTTGTTCAGTCGTTCAGTCGTGTCCGACTCTTCGTGACCTCATGGACCATAGCACGCCAGGCCTTCCTGTCCTCCACTGTCTCCCGGAGTTTACTCAAATTCATGTTCATTACATCGGTGATGCTATCTAACCATCTCATCCTCTGCCGTCCCCTTCTCCTTTTGCCCTCAGTCTTTCCCAGCATCAGGGTCTTTTCCAGGGAGTCCTCTCTTCGCATTAGGTGGCCAAAGTATTTGAGCTTCAGCTTCAGCATCTGTCCTTCCAATGAGCAGTCAGGGTTGATTTCCTTTAGGACTGACTGGTTTGACCTCCTTGCAGTCCAAGGGACTCTCAAGAGTCTTCTCCAGCACCACAGTTCGAAAGCATCAATTCTTCGGTGCTCAGCCTTCCTTATGGTCCAACTCTCACAGCCATACATTGCTACTGGAAAAACCATAGCTTTAACTATACGGACCTTTGTCGGCAAGGTGATGTCTCTGCTTTTTAATATGCTGTCTAGGTTTGCCATAGCTTTCCTTCCAAGGAGCAAGCGTCTTTTAATTTCATGGCTGCAGTCACCGTCTGCGGTGATCTTGGAGCCCAAGAAAATAAAATCTGTCACTGCTTCCATTTCTTCCCCTTCTATTTGCCAGGAAGTGATGGGACCAGATGCCATGATCTGGGTTTTTTTAATGTTGAGTTTCAAGCCAGCTTTTGCACTCTCCTCTTTCACCCTCATCAAGAGGCTCTTTAGTTCCTCTTCACTTTCTGCCAATAGGGTGGTATCGTCTGCATATCTGAGGTTGTTGATATTTCTCCCGGCAATCTTAACTCCGGCTTGTGATTCATCCAGCCCGGCATTTCTCATGATGTACTCTGCATATAAGTTAAATAAGCAGGGTGATAATATACAGCCTTGTCGTACTCCTTTCCCAATTTTGAACCAGTCGGTTGTTCCATGTCCGGTTCTAACTGTTGCTTCTTGACCCACATACAGGTTTCTCAGGAGACAGGTAAGGTGGTCTGGTACTCCCATCTCTTTAAGAATTTGCCACAGTTTGTTGTGATCCACACAATCAAAGGCTTTAGCGTAGTCAATGAAGCAGAAGTAGATGTTTTTCTGGAACTCTCTTGCTTTTTCCATGATCCAGCGAATGTTGGCAATCTGATCTCTAGTTCCTCTGCCTCTTCGAAACCCAGCTTGCACTTCTGGTAGTTCTCGGTTCACATGCTGCTGAAGCCTAGCTTGTAGGATTTTGAGCATAACCTTGCTGGCATGTGAAATGAGCGCAATTGTACGGTAGTTTGAACATTCTTTGGCATTGCCTTTCTTTGGAATTGGAACGTAAACTGACCTTTTCCAATCCTGTGGCCACTGTTGAGTTTTCCAAATTTGTTGGCATATTGAGTGCAGCACTTTAACAGCATCATCTTTTAGGATTTTAAATAGCTCAGCTGGGATACTGTCTTCTCCGCTAGCTTTGTTGTTAGTAATGCTTCCTAAGGCCCACTTGACTTCACTCTCTAGGATGTCCGGCTCAAGGTCAGTGACCACACCATCATATTTATCAGGGATATTAAGATCTTTCTTGTATAGTTCTTCTGTGTATTCTTGCCACCTCTTCTTAATCTCTTCTGCTTCTGTTAGGTCCCTGCCTTTTTTGTCCTTTATCATGCCCATCTTTGCACAAAAGGTTCCCTTGATATCTCCGATTTTCTTGAAGAGATCTCTAGTCTTCCCCATTCTATTGTTTTCCTCGATTTCTTTGCATTGTTCATTTAAGAAGGCCTTCTTATCTCTCCTTGCTATTCTCTGGAATTCTGCATTCAGTTGTTTATATCTTTCCCTTTCTCCCTTGCCTTTTGCTTCCCTTCTTTCCTCAGCTATTTGTAAAGCCTCATCAGTCAGCCACTTTGCTTTCTTGCATTTCTTTTTCTTTGGGATGGTTTTAGTTGCTGCCTCCTGTACAATGTTACGAACCTCCATCCATAGTTCTTCAGGCACTCTGTCTACCAGATCTAATCCTTTAAATCTATTCCTCACTTCCACTGTATATTCATAAGGGATATGATTTAGGTCATACCTGATTGGTCTAGTGGTTTTCTCTACATTCTTCAATTTAAGCCTAAATTTTGCGATAAGAAGCTCATGATCTGAGCCACAGTCAGCTCCAGGTCTTGTTTTTGCTGATTGTATAGAGCTTCTCCATCTTTGGCTGCAAAGTATATAATCAATCTGATTTCGGTATTGACCATCTGGTGATGTCCATGTGTAGAGTCGTCTCTTGTGTTGTTGGAAAAGAGTGTTTGCTATGACCAGCGTGTTCTCTTGACAAAACTCTATTAGCCTTTGCCCTGCTTCATTTTGTACTCCGAGGCCGAACTTGCCTGTTATTCCGGTTATTTTTTGACTTCCTACCTTAGCATTCCAGTCCCCTATGATGAAAAGGACATCTTTTTTTGGTGTTAGTTCTAGAAGGTGTTGTAGGTCTTCATAGAACCGGTCAACTTCAGCTTCTTTGGCATCAGTGGTTGGGGCATAGACTTGGATCACTGTGATGTTGAATGGTTTGCCTTGGATTCGAACTGAAAGCATTCTGTCGTTTTTGAGGTTGTACCCCAGTACTGCCTTTCCCACTCTTTTATTGACTATGAGAGCTACTCCATTTCTTCTAAGGGATTCTTGCCCACAGTAGTATATATAATGGTCTCCTGAATTAAATTTGCCCATTCCTGTCCATTTTAGTTCGCTGATTCCCAAGATGTCGATGTTCAATCTTGTCATCTCATGTTTGACCACATCCAGCTTACCTTGATTCATAGTTCTTACATTCCAGGTTCCTATGCAATATTGTTCTTTACAGCATCGGACTTTCCTTCCACTTCCAGACACATCCACAACTGAGCGTCCTTTCGGCTTTGGCCCAGCCGTTTCACACTTTCTGGAGCTACTCGGAATTGCCCTCCGCTCTTCCCCAGTAGCATTTTGGACACCTTCCGACCTGAGGGGCTCATCTTCCGGCGTCATATCTTTTAGCCTTTTGATACTGTCCATGGGTTTTCTTGGCAAGGATACTGGAGTGGTTTGCCATTTCCTCCTCCAGGGGACCACGTTTTGTCAGAACTCTCCATCATGACCTGTTCTTCTTGACCTGACTTCATTGAGTTACGCAAGCCCCTTCGCCACGACAAGGCAGTGATCCATGAAGGGGAAAATGAGGTGGGGGAAGGGTAAAAGGTTCCCCCCGCACATTTGTGTAGTCGTGTCCGACTCTAGGGGCCGGTGCTCATCTCCGTTTGTTAGCCGAAGAGCCAGCGTTGTCCGAAGACGCTTCCACGGTCATGTGGCTGCATGACGCACGCGGAACGCTGTTACCTTCCCACCGAAGTGGTACCTATTAATCTACTTGCATTTGCATGCCTTCAAATTGCTAGGTTGGCAAGAGCAGGGGTGAGTGTGGGAGCTCACTCATTGTCCAGCCTATGGATCGATGTAACTGTATATTCTAAAGATGGACATTTAAATTAAAATATAGGAGAAAAAAACACATAAAAATAGACTTTAGTGGAAATTCAGGTAAATTTTTATGTAGAGTTCCAGAAAATCTCACAAACTGAAAGTCCAAGGAAAGCAATTTTCGCAGGGCCAGGGATTCGAACCTCCAAACTTGTGATCTTCCGATCGACAAGCCTGGCATCTTACCCGCTGAGCCACCACGCCCCTACTGAAGGGACTTCATAGCTAATGATTCAAAAGGCAATCAAGTGAATCCCCTTAAAATTCTCTGCGCTCTTCCATTTTTGAAGCTTTTGGAATGAATCTAATAAGTGTATTTTCTACATTCTGATTTCCCAGTGACAGTGGTGGCAGCCTGTGGCTGTCCAGCCACAGCTGAACTATAGTGTTCAGCAATTCATGCACTGACAATGATAAATGGGGGTGATGGGGGTTGAGGCCTGGAAACTTTTGTATTTAGGTATTTTCACTTTCTTGTAACTGAAACTAAATATGGCACCAGGGAAGCTATGAACAGAACGAACAAGAAAGATACACCATTTGAAAATGATTTGGAAGAATAGCCCCTCCTCTGCTATTCATCACAGAAGCCTGCCTTTTTTCAAATTTCCTTCTGACCCTGAGAAAAGATGGGGTTGCTTTAATAGGTTGACTCATTAATATTAATGCAACCCTTAAAGCAGCCATATCTTTTTCAGGCTTTCAAGAAAAAAGACTGATTGCTTTAATGAAGAGTGGGATACGTTGCGCTTGCGTGAGCCCTGAAGCTCTTCTTCCCATCTTTTTTGAAGCATGCAAGTCCCAAAATATGCACACTCAAAAGAGCACAGCTAGACATTTTTCTTACCCTCTTCCTAGCTTATCTAACTCCTGATTTTTAGTAGTCAATGTTTCTTTCCACTTTGTATCAAAACAAGTAGGAAGAGTAGGTCTCCTTATTTTCTTCCAAATCTTTAGCCTCCAAATATTTTCAGTCATTTTGATTCAACCTAATTTTCAGGCATTTTGTGCTATTTTGTAATAATCATCTCAGCAGCGGTAAAATTAGCTTCCTGTTCTACCTTCTGTTATTGCTAAAAGCACACTGTCTGCCTTCCTTTCCAGTATATTTGCACATCATTTTATAGTTGTTGCATCCTACTTCATCATTTTTCATTTTTGTCCCCTCAGGGAGCTGCTTCAAAACGCAGCTGCCTGTATTGGAATTTCCATCCAAACGTACTCACAATGTCGCTCTTTGGGAAATGAACAACAAGCCAAGATTAGGCAGCTCGTTCCCACATTCAGGCAATAACAAGCAGTATCAGGTGCCTCTCTATCTCCTTGTACGTCATCCTAAAACCCTTGTAGCAGGTAAGTCAGAGTGGAAAATTAGTTTTGTGCACCTTGGCTATGCTTGGTTGGCACCTGGCAGAAAAGGGCTGGAGTGCCAGAAAGTCAAAAGATAGGATGGGGTGAGAGCAAGACTAAGAACTCAATTCCAGCATCTATGTTTTTAAAAACAAAAGTAATAAAATAGCCTGTGCCTGAAAGGCATGTTTTGCAAACTAAGCCTGTCAAGGTTTATTCAGCAAATAAACTACAGAAAACCAGGTTAGGAAACCAGGGCTCAGGCCTGTCTGCTAGAGACTCCCTGTTTCAAGCCTTAAGAATGAAGATCATTCAGTGGCCTGTTGGAACCAGTGAATGGAGCAGAGCTTAACGTTATGTAAACTCGTGGGCAGAAAAAAGGAATATTGTTTAAAAACACAGCCTGTGAGCAGGTTAGAGAGATTCAGGTTCTTATTCTTACACTTTTAGCCCACCCAAGCATAAAGAAACACACGCTTAGACCAGAGCTTTCCAAACTGTGTGTCGCGACACAAAAGTGTGTCGCCACACACAGCGTGGTGTGTCGCCACACCACCCGGAAGCGGCGGCGCGCACGTGCACGGCGGCCGCCATGCACGCACGCGCCGCCGCACGCCCCCCGCGCCGCCACACGCCCCCCGTGCCGCTGCACGCCCCCGCACCGCCGCACGCCCCTCCCGCGCCGCCACCGTGCGCGCGCGTGCCGCCGCACACCCCTGTGCTGCCGCCGTGCGCGCGCGCCGCCGCACGCCCCCCCGCGCCATCGCCGTGCGCACGCGTGTCGCTGCCGCTGCCACCGCCACCGGGTGTGTCGCCAGCGGCGGCACTTTGGAATGCCCTGGCTTAGACATTGCACGTACAAAAAGTAAGTACAAAAGAGTTCTTACATTTATTCGGTCCAGGTACAGCCATTGCAGTAGAAAATTGGTTTCAGTTCTTCCTTCTGTTCCCTAAACTGTATACCTCTGACTCTGTTTGCTGCCAGAGGCTGCGTGGAGTAAGGGGCTAGAGGCGTAGGCATGGCCTCTCCATGGAGGAGCACAGGCACGTGCGTCCTTCCACGATGGAGAATCAGAGAGAGAGAAGAGGAATTGGGAGGGGCAACAAGCAGCTTCCCCCAAGCACAGAGTTTGCCTCCTAGAGCAATCACCCATATGCTAATGAGGCATGCTTGATTTGCCAGATTCCAACAAAGAAAATATTTGGATTGGGAGTTCTAAAGCACGGGATATCCTTGATTCTTTAAGGTACGTCTTGATGTACTTGCAGGTTGTGTGTTACTGTTTCTCAGGAACCATCTCAGAAATTGCCATATCAGACCGTAATCTTGTATAAGCCAATTTTAGAAATGCTTAATTTGCTAAGGACAATGAGAAAGGTTTAATTATAATTAGCAGCTGTTCAAAGCCCAGCTTCAATGGGAATATTCATTAGATATTTCCATAAGTATGTAAACTATACCTCCTCACTTTTGTGAACAATTTGCATAGTCAAACGTTCTTCTCTCTCTTTCTCATACACACACATGCTTGCACAGACACATGAGCATACCAAGCTTAAGTTTAATGAGGCGTCGTTTCTTTGGATTGCCAGAGGGCTTCAGAAGCCGAAAACAGAACCAAGAGGTTAACAGCTAGGTGGCTTGGGGTTTTGCTCATGGGACCCCCTTAGAAGAGCAAAGCTCTTGCCTTAGATGTTTAAATTTAAAAGGAACACCCCAACTGATATTGCACTTTTTGCTCTTCAGTGGAGAGAACACTATTGCAAGCATATTCCCCTGTGTAAAGCAAATGGCCTTTAGCTAGCTAAAGAGCTAGCTAAATGCAAAGACAAACACATTCTTGTTACATGGAAGACTGGAACTATAAATGGTCATCTGAACTGCCCAAAATGTTGGCTGTGTTGGTCTGCGAGGAACAAAATGTACCAAGACAATTAAGTGGTACATTAGGATGAATCAAAAGTTCAAGATGCATTAGCTTTAGAGGTACATGCAATTCTTCTTTCAGTGTCTCTCTTCAAGCAGTGAAAACTTTCTGTTCTTAATATGGTGTCTTGAGGTTTCTGTGTTTGCTTAATGAAGACCTCCACCAGTGGATTCCAAGTTTACATTTTCTCCTTCTTTGCTTATCAAGCCTGTAACAAAGCTACAAAGTTTTTCCTACCCCAAAAACTCTTAGCTTACAGAAAGGCAAATGTAGACAAGAAATCATTGTGCTTTAGCCTTAAATGTGTGTGCACAGAAAGAAGTTCTAGAAAGGTTTACCAACCGATTGTTCTCCAGCAGCATCTGAGCACTGTCAAACACAATATTTCAGTTACAAAGATTTAGTGTCAAACACAACCTTAGCCTGAAATCTCAATCTTGAAACTAAACCTAAATGAAAATTGCATGGATAGAACATGCACTTAATTTTTTATATATTATCTTTGTTGGTGGCTTGCTTTGCCTCATTCTTTTATCACCTCTTATTTTGTCCTCTTTATTTAACCATCCAACCTAATGAATACTTCTGGAAAACTCACACAGTTGCACTTGTTTTGGCAAAGGTATTGGCCTGCTATGAACTTAGAAAAGCTGGCTCCCTAGATCAGCCACAATGCTACTGAATTCTGCCTATTTGTGGCTTGGTATAATTTCCAAATCAGCATCAGGAACCATTTGCATCGTAGTGATAAGTACATTCCCTTAGTTATTTCTAACCCAATTCCAAGATGTAGCAAGAACTAACATTAGCTTTTTATGACTTCAGGCAGGTAACAGGAAGAAAGAATTAAATTGCCCTCCAAGGTCATTCTTGCCAAGCTTTCAGTAAATGGGCCCTCCCTGGGGATTCATAAAACTGAAAAACTTGTATGTCATATATTAAAACATTAAAATGAGGAAGATCAAATATTATTAAACTTCTGAGCAAAAATTATTAGAAGTAGGACATCCAGCTGGAATTTTAATATAACCCAAAATGGTGGTTGAAAAGAAGAGGGGGAATACAGAGAGGGAGAGACCCCAAGCAATAGAAAGCCAGACTAAATGATCTATTACAGCACTCCACTAAATCCAATCCAGTAAACACTGAACTGTATTTTACTGTAAACTGCCCAGAGTCCCCCTTTGAGGGAGATGGGCGGTGATATAAATATAAATAATAAATAAATAAAAATGAATTTCCATCTCCACATCTTTATCTTTTTCTTAGCCCTAATTTTCAAAAACTGCTCCCACAAACATTGATTTCATTTTTTCCCTAAAGAGTTGGAGCAGGAGGATATGATGTCATGGGGGTCCTGTGGCATCTGAGGTCCTCTTGCCTTGAGTCCAGCATACCTCTTTAGAAGAAGCATTTCTGAAAACAGAGTTTGAGGTAGTTGACTGAATAAACCCAAACAAAGCACAATTGGCTCAGTTTATTGAAAATGCTGACCCATATACCAGGGATGGGATAGCTGTGGCCATAGGAGTCTGGTAGAGGCCATGTCACGATGTCATCAAGAGCGGTTTTCAAGATGGCGACAGAGCAGCAGCTTCTATGCTGAGCTCCTGCTTAATAGCAGGTTTTATGGACTTATTTTATCTTAAGTAATTTTATTTTAACTAAATTCGCCTGGATAAGAACACATTGAAGATAAATACACAACTAAAGGACCTTGAAGGGAATTGAGTAATGGGAAAAAGAAGGAAACAGAATGGCGATAGCCCAGATTCACTCCCCCAACCGAAGCTTGCTAAGCAGCCAAGAATTGAAGATTGCTTTGCACGAGTAAGTAAAATAAACCTCATTCCCACTGCTAACAAATTTGAAGCCTTGGAAAGGGATCTTCAAATAGAGCAGGAAATACAACAGATATTAGAGCTTTCCTTACCTATTAGAGAAGAGTTAAATGGGAGCCAGGGCTATGGTATGGGATCCTCTCATGTGTCGCCATTTCATGCAATTAGCCCAAATACTTGTTGCAGGGGATCTGAATCTAAGCCTAAAACTAAAACTACAACTAAAAAACAAAATCAATATATGGAGAGGCTGCCATGGGAAAATTCAACAGAGTTTATGGCAAAGCAATGCCTGATCACAGCACAAACTGTTATCTCGATATTTGAGCAGCTCTCAGCTATAAAATATGAGCTGAATGTGTTAAAAGGTGATATAGAGACTTTTGTGCAAAAATATGGATCTAGACCTTTTACTACTACAAAAGCCTATGAAACAGATGCGGTTAAGCCTCTCATTCGGGGCAAATGTGCTGATAAAGAGCAATCGGCTAAAGAAAATGCCAAACGATTTGATAAAAAGCTGCAACCTCGAAAGACTAACCATTTAACTCCTGATAAGGCAAAGTGGGGGGAATGTGCACATACCAAAGACACTTTGAATGTAAACAAAGCATCTTTGTCTAAATCTAATCGCCTACTACAATCGCAACAGATAGCCCTTGTCATCTCCGAGAACAGATATAATGTTGGACGCTGGAATACTAGGAAAGCAATTATAATTTCCCTGGGGCAGCTTCTTCATTGTCAACAGGGGCAGGTAGACTTATGTGCTGTTGAATGGCTCCCGGGTGTCCCAAATCAGAAGCGGATCCTCCTGTCTTTCAAGCAGTCCACCATTCCTTTGATGTTATTTAAGATGAGGACGTATCTAGCTCAGTTTCAAATTTTTCCCATCAGAGTCTTCTGTGATGAAAAGGTTAAACCATTATTTGTTGATATGATAGCCCTCAAGGTTGCTACTTCTCCTTCTATGGCCCTGAGAGAGCGAGAGTGTGGGTGTCAGTCTGCCCTACTTGATGAAGAGGCTCCTGATTCAATTGAAGACGGCCTCATTAATGCCTTTGGCTCATTACCAAGAAAAGAACAAGATAACATTTTGCACAAGCTGGAAAACTTAAAGAAAACCCTGCTGGTCACAATTGCAACAGCTGAGCCACTAAGAGACCTTGTATCTCCAAACATTGATTTTGACTGTCTTTTCTCAGCGAATAAAGGATTGTCCGAACATGAGCAGCCAAAAAACAGCAGTCCGGATCCCTTTGGACCAATAAAGGAATTTGTAATTGAAAAGGAGCTACCACTTTCATCAGGACACACTAATGGGGTTTTAGAGACAAGCCAATCTTTGGTTGAGGCTCAGCCGCCCATGACTGGTTCTCCAGGTCATCATCATGATTTTACACCATTGGCTCATCAAAATCAAGCCTTATGACAATTTTCAAATGCTGATGTAATTTCCTTCTTAACTTGGAACATTGCAGGCTGGGCTGCACCATCAAAAGACCAATCCTTTTCTGATTACTTGTCACGATTTGATATTCTTCTTCTCCTGGAAACCTGGGCCATATCAGAGGTGGAGGTTGACGGTTATTGGGCTAATTCAATTTTGGCTACCCCAAGCAAGGCAGGAGGGAGACCTAAGGGTGGTATCGTGACTTTAGTTAGCACAGCCCTACAATTTAAATGTGTATCCTTACCTCCGCTGAAGCCATGGGTAGCGGCCTCTTTGCTTTCATTTAATCAAGCTGAAATTTTGCTTTTTAATATTTATATTCCCCCTTTGGAAACTTATGCTCAGATTAATACTATCTGGGAGAGTATAGAAAATTTTATCCTTAGTTGTCTAGATAAATATCCTGCAGCATCAACAATTATTGGTGGTGACCTGAATGCAAGGATGGGACCAAATGACTATGCATTATTCTGTCAATTTAAGATTTTTCATGAGGAGAATATCTTAGAGGAACCTTTGTATACAAGAGAATCTAAGGATTTAAAATCTAACTGGGCAGGCCTATGTGCGAGACAGATGACTGCTCGTCTAGAGCTATATATTCTCAATGGCTCTGTAGCAGGGGGCCACCCAGCAGAACATACTTATTGGGGGGCAGGAAGGAGATCCATAGTTGATTACTGGATTGTGTCATGTGATCTTCTAAAAGCCCTACTGCGGCTGGAAATAAATCCACGATTAGAAAGCGATCGCCATCCCCTAACATTAACTATGGCACATCCTTGGAAATATGTTAGAGCAGAAATAATTTTTCCCCCAAGGCTTGAAAATAAAAACACTGAGGTGCGAATCAAATGGAATGATAAGAATGCAAGGGCAGTTGCCAATTGGATGGTAGATCCAGAAACTATAGAAATTCATGCACATTTGTTAAATAATAATTCCCTAAGACCATATTTAGAATGCTATGAAACGTTAATGGCTAACCTCAAATCACTTTTTTATAAAGGAACACAACAACACCTTAGAAATTGGGGTACGAAAAATAAAAAATTGGTTTGATCAGGAGTGTGCTCAGATGAAAAGTGCATAGAATAGGGCTTATAGAAATAGTAAAAACCTCCCCTCAGAGGACCAAATATATCTTTTAAAGAACTTAAAATCTCAGTATAAATATCTTTTAAAAGAAAAGAAAAAATCAGCACTGCAGGAGTCCTGGCAGAAACTTATTCAATCAGTCAGGTCAAGAGACTCACCCCTTTTCTGGTCTATTACCAGAGGGCTGGGGAAATTGCTGACCCCTCCATCTAATCAGGTACCAACTCAAGCTTGGGAGGAATTTTTTAGAGAGTTATATGCTGACCCAGCCAGTACTGAGAATGTGGGTCAGATTGCTCTGGAGCAAGTACAGAATTGGCCACCAGTTTCAGTCCAAGAGGTATCTCGATTAATCGAATCTCTTAAGGTCAACAAGGCCCCAGGTGCTGATTGTGTCATGCCTGAAATGATTAAAAAGAACCCTAGTTGGTGGGCACCACTACTAGCATCCTTGTTCACATTTATAGACCAGTCTGGTCATATCCCAAAAGATTGGGGGTTGGCAATAATTGTCCCAATTTACAAAAAGGGTAACAAGAACGAGCCATGTAATTACAGGCCCATTAGCCTTTTGAGTGTGATTAGTAAGCTATACGCCAAACATTTAAATCTTAAATTACAAGACTGGATTGAGTCAGAGGGCATAATCCAAGATGAACAGGCAGGTTTCAGAGAAGGGAGATCAACAGTAGATCATATACTGGTACTTCATCATCTAGTACAAAAATACACGTACAAAAAGAAATCAACCCTCTTTGTAGCCTTCCTTGATTTTAAACAAGCCTTTGATTCAATTTCCAGAAGTGTCCTTTGGGAAAAATTAAAAAATACAACTATTGACAGGCGCCTTCTTTTCCTTATGCAGAAATTGTATTCCAATTCCTCCTTAAGAGTGAGGTGTAACCCTCTCGGGACCCTCTCTGGCATAGTAAATGTGCAGAGAGGAGTGCGACAAGGCTGTATTCTTGCCCCCCCCCCCTTTTTAATCTCTATATTAATTCATTCGTGGACCTCTTACACAATATGGATATTCATGCACCCCACTTAGCACAGCGTAAAATCCCAATTCTCCTATATTCTGATGATGCTGCCTTAATTTCGCAAACCCCCATCGGACTGAAAAGAGCAATTGCAGCAACTCTAAAATATTGTAGACAAAATCACTTGGTCCTCAACTTTGATAAATCAAAAAATTTAGTTTTTGCTAAGAGAGCTAGGCAGCACTCCTGGTTAGTAGAAGGGCACAAATTAGAACAGGTCAATGTATTTAAATACCTTGGGGTGGTTTTCCACTCAAAAGGTATTTGGAATGCACACCAGAACTATGTAGCCCAATCAGCCCTTAGGTCAAGGAACGCCATTAAACGGTTTTTCTATACTGGTGGAGGACAATTAGTACCCGCGGCTTTAAAACTTTTTGAGGCCAAAACATTGGCCCAAATTCTTTATGGGGCACAGATAGGAATTTATATGAAGAAGGTGCCACAGGAAACAGTCCAAACAAAATTCCTGCGATTAATTTTGGCCGCACCGAACGGTACAGCAAACGCCCAGTTAAGGCTTGAGACAGGAATGCCATCAATTCAAGTGAGGGCTTGGAAGCTGATGATAAATTATTGGCTAAAAATCCATTTTTTTCCAGTTGGTTTAACCCCATTAGTCCTAGTAGATAATTTCTCTTCACCCTGGAAGCAAGCGGTAGAACACAAGCTGGCTTCATATGGACTCTCTCCTCTTTTCTTGATATCATTAGGCTATGATCAAGCCAAACAAATGGTCACCCAAAGAATAAAGGACATGGAGTTCAAGAATGAACTTAGTAGGCTCCCACAACATAATAGAATCTGGATAAACAGGGGCGTATGGGAACCAGCAAGCTATCTCCTAAATCTAACATTCCCTAAGCTGAGAATTGCATTTTTTAAAGCCAGATTCAATATTCTCCCATCTGCACTACTCCAAGGCAGATATAACAAAGTCCCCATAACTGAGCGCATCTGCCCATGCGGTGAAATGGAAGTCGAAACTATTCTACATGTACTGCTACACTGTAAATTTTATAGGGATATCAGGTCAATTTACATTGAGCCCCTAATAGAAAAACTCCCTGGGTATCCAGATAATTTTTACGTCAATTATCTACTTCAGGATTTAAAACCTTATATTACGTGTACAGTTGCCAAATTTTGTGTTGCTGCAATGAAAATAAGACAAATTCAGACCGAAAAATAATGCCCTATTTTAAATGTATATTTTTATATATATTTTTGAATATATTTTTATATATTTTTAAATTGAAATATCTTAATTGATAATTTGTCAGGGAATATATAATTTTACTTTTATGTTATAATTTCTTATTGTATAACTTTTAATGTTTTAGGCTTATCATCATATCTTTTGATTGTACTTTGTCTCTTTTTATTTTAAATGTTGCTGGTCATTGACCGAAATGAAATAAACTTGAACTTGATGTCATCAATGCCATCCTGCCATGGCGCCAAACTGTGATAGCTCTCAGTGGGGGGGGGAGGTGCCTGGCAGTAAAATCGCCAGACAGGTAAACAATGCAAATCAAGGGAAACGAGACAAGCAATTCAGCACCAGGGATAGATCAAAAGAGCAAAACATTGCATCAGTGGATTCGAGCAGAAACAGCAGGAAACTGACAAACATTAACGAATTGAACTCAATAGCAAAATCATAGGATGGGGTGGGAATGGAGACTGTTAAATTGTGGAATATGGAGACATACTTCACTCGAATCTTTAACATGTTGCAAGCCAGTAGCATAATAAAGATTTCCTCGTATTCCTATGAGACTTGCGTGAGAAGTGCTTTTATTTAGCGAAAGGGTGAGATCATCACAGGCCATGATGATGTCACAGACATCATGGCATCATTAGGCAATAAGCTCAGCTATACAAAATACTAGAACTAGTATATGGTGATGGGCTGAAAGCAAACAAGCCAAACAATAGTTTAATGTGATGTATGAAGCCAGTCACTGTCAAACCAGTTCTAATTCTGACTAATGTTCTTAAGACAGAACACCTCAAAACTTGCTGGTTTATAAGTTATGGATTCCAATAGTAAAATTCAGCTCTTTTATTTATTTATTTATTTATTTATTTATTTATTTATTTATTGATATTGATATTTATACCCCGCCTCATTGGCGATCACTCGTAGCCGAGTAAGATTGTCTTCCAAAGGTAAAATTTTAACAGTGGATCCGTAAGTGGCTATAAAGGCCAATTCTGGATCCGCACAACCTCCCACAATGAGGGCATAGGTTTCCGCCTATCCCCTCCCTAACGGAGGTCTCTAGGCGGCTTACATACACATATACATTTCATGTTATACATTTTTCAATTTAACCGCACGCTAAGGGAAGGGGTAAGGGAACCAACTCTTCCGAGGCTTCTTGGACTACAAGCCCCACAATGCCTTGCATCGGAGCCAGCTGCCGACGTCCTGTAGATGAAGCTGCTTTTCCGGGATCCGTCGTAGCCACCGCCATTCCAAAGATCTTCCATTTTTGGTGGGCAACCAAACCAACAGGACACCAGCAAATTTACCCACTTAAGGTGGTACCCATTTATCTACTCGCAAAGCTTTCAAACTGTTGGGTTGACAGGAGCTGGGACGAGCAATGAGAGCTCACCTCGTTGCGCGGGGATTCGAACTGCCAACCTTCCAATCGGCAGTCTACAGCTCAGCGTTTTAACCCGCTGAGCCACCGCATCCCTTTTAGCACTCCTTACTATTCTCTCTTTTCTCCCAATGAGTAGCACTGTACTAGAAAAAGGCAGATAGGTAAGAAGTTTGATGCCACCCATGTGTTGCCAACATTTGTCATTTAAGTATGCATGTGGGGGAAGACACTGGGGAAAAGATAAAGCTATGCTAAACTCCAGGCTGAGATGAATCAAGAGAATGGAAACAATTAGGAAGTGCTTGGCATATTTTAAGGGCTTTTCATCATGAATTAGCAAGAAAATGACTAGCAACAACTGCAAAACAACAATTGCTGTGATCTGTATAGCACAGCGCTTCTCTTTTCCACAATCTCATTATTCACTCTCTGTAAACAAGTTGAGGAAACCAATATCTACAGATGGAACCATCTGGATGATACTTGTAATACCTCTTTTATAAGCCCCATCAATAACACCACTTCATGAGAGCAACACACACACACACACACACACACACACACACACACACACGGCAGTGGCTGCAAAATTAGCCTGCCTTGGACAAAGAAAGATCCAATGGAAGAGAATCTATGTAGCTGATGTTACCTAGTTGGGTAATGAAATGTCTGCAAGCAAACAACCAAGCTCAGAGAGCACAAAGGACTCCACAAAGAAGGATGTTTATGAAGGTGGAAAGGTGCAGTAATTATGATGATGTGGTGGGGTTGCTCTTCATGGTAATTTCTACAACAGCTACAGGGAAGTGATATATAATTTCACTTTTGGGAACTATTTTATGACCCTGTAGGTTCTTAGCTGGGCTCAACTATTCTAAAATGTTCTTTAATATCACAAGTCTTCATTTTTTTTCCAGAGGTCTTGTCAGGTTTTAAGTCCAGCCAAACAGCTCTGAGTCTTGAAGCAGATTTTCATTGGACTGGATGTAGGAGATACAAGTGTTTCCCCCCAAAAGCAGAATGAGGAATTGTCCTCCAGAATTTCAGAGGTGATGTAAATTCTGGGTCCCCAACATGGCACAGACAAACGTTCCCACAGCCACTTCCTTATTGTCCACCAGGGTCCGCTTCTCTGCCCCAGCTTGTGCCCTGAGGCAAGAGTAGGTCCTCTTCTCATGGTCTTCTGCAGACTTGTCAAGATTTAGCTTTTCAGAAAGCCTTTGGGTGGAGCTGGTGCCAGAATGGGAGAAAGTAGTTCTTACTGGTTACCTTGCGTTGTACTATTACTTTACTGTCTGAATTTTTATCTCTATTTTATTGTAAGCTGCTTAGAGTCCCGTTGGAAAAAAGGATAACATCTTATAAACAAATATAGTTACTTAATTACCAAGAAAGAAAGAAAGAAAGAAAGAAAGAAAGAAAGGAAGGAAGGAAGGAAGGAAGGAAGGAAGGAAGGAAGGAAGGAAGGAAGGAAGGAAGGAAGGAAGGAAGGAAGGAAGAAAGAAAGAAAGAAAGAAAGAAAGAAAGAAAGAAAGAAAGAAAGAAAGAAAGAAAGAAAGAAACTGCTACCTCAAGTATCATCTTTATTTCCAAGAATACTTCTGGACCATGCGTATTTCTCAGGGGTAGTCCTAGAAAATAAATTTAACAGGAGGTTTCAGCACAGTGATGACCCCACCTGGCCTCCATAAATAAACACAGGTATTCTAAGATGGAGAACACCCTAAAAGGCTAGAAAAAGTGTTGGGAGCAACTTCAGTAGAATGCCTTCTGCTAAATGAGTTGAGTTGCCGACTACATTAAACTGAGATTATGTGCAAGGTCAAAACAGTTCATGGAAAATTAATAAGCTTTTTGCTGTAACCTGATTCCCCTGCAAACACTCGGGGTTGCTATATGAATCCCATCACAATGGCTTATTATGGCTTATTCAGTAAACCAAGTTTAAGACTGCAGAGGCATCATCTTCAAGTAGCAACATTACATAACAGCACATGGGCTGCCAAACTATCTACATATAAAAGCCATGATCCTGAAAGCACACAAATGACCCAACATTAGAAAAAGGGGAATCACTGAATCCCTTACTGAAGTCCAGTAAGAATTCTCATTAGCCTTTCTGTAATTAATCATATCATCTATAATAATAGTGAAAGACCAGTCATTCATATACTACCCTTGTAATATTCAGATCCTCATGAACAGCACATCAGATTCCTTTCCCATAGAAACCAAATGTTCCTTCAGACCTCCCCTCTTTTTTAATTCACTCATCTATTACAAGAAACAAAAATTGTAGGTTGATTGATTTATGCCCTGCTTTGTCTGCTCTGGCAAGGCAAAGAACAAATTCAGAAACAGAATATATACATAAATTAAAATGTGTGTGTGTGTATCCAAATTAAAATTAACAGTAAGATAAGTATTAAAAACCGGGTGAAAAAGATGCATCTTTACAGGTTTCCTAAGCAATGAAAGAATAGGGAGCAAAGGCAACTGCTGCCAGAGTGTTTCCCCCAGCCAGGGATCAAAGCTCTCTTGCATACCAGGGTAATGAGAAGAAGGAATGACCTTGAGGAACAGGAGGAAAAGCTGCAACCCAGACAATGGTCAGATAAAAAAATCTGAGTCCGGGCAGAAATGTAACTTGAGAAAGGGTCTTAGACCCTCCCTAGTTCTCATGAAGATGGAGGGAGGGAGGGAGCGCATCTGGACTTGCAAGATTCTGTTACTATAATCTTATAAAAAAAGTAGCATTAGGCTTGCATACCCTTCCATCCTATCTCTTGAATGGCATGTGAGTCTGTGTCAGCCTCACATATTCGTCTGCCATGCTTCTGACTTTTATACACGTGTACATTGCTGGTTTGCTGTCCTTGGCTTCAGAGACTTCACCTTTCTGCATTGCTTTGAGAGAACTGATAAGCGCCTGCTCCTTAATGAACATTCTGTAGTTCGTTAGTGTACTAACAAAAGTGTACTAATCCTGAATAAATGAATCCTTTAGAGTAACTGTTTGAGGGATTTCTTGGGTGGGAATTCTGACACTGAGGGTTATCACAGTCTGTCTGTCTGTCAGTCTTTTGTTGTTTATTCATTCAGTCGCTTCCAACTCTTCGTGACTTCAGGGACCAGCCCATGCCAGAGCTTCCTGTCGGCCGCCGCCACCCCCAGCTCCCCCACTCAAAAAAGGGTTGAACCTATTCATGGAAGTCATGGGGATTGATGGCTATTAGCCTTGACGGCAGTGTGGCTGCCTCTGAAGGCCCCTTGCTGGTGAGTATGGCTTCCTCGTGCAGTTGTTTGGCCGCTGTGAGAAAAGACTGCTGGACGTGATGGGCCAGGGATCTGATCCAGCGAGGCACTGCTTCTGTTCCTTTCTCTTTCTCTCCCCTCTTTATAAACAAAGAGAAAAAAGAACATATTTTTTTAAAAAAATACCAGTGAGAAATTCTGCCTTCTTTTTACCAGAAGATTAAAAGACCTAATTCAATTGGATGAAAGAGAATTTGCTTTTGAACTTTATTTCAAAGGAGAAAGTATTTTTTTAAAATGATCATGGGTGCACTTAGTGATAAGATGGCCAAGGGGCATGAGTGAATATCTATCTTTCCTTATGTAACAATTTATCTGGTCTTTGAAGTGTCTCTTGCTACTCACACTTCCATTCAATCTCAAGGCAAGAAGTGATGGGGGATCTCCTTCTATAGGGCTTTTCCAATAGTTGCACTACTACTCCTTCTCATTAGAAACTGTAGGAGAATTTCTCCTCCTGGAGAAATTGTCTACCCAGTTCCTCTACCCACAAATTGTGGGATAATTTTGAAATGTTATAAATTACATACTAATGAATTCCACTAAGTAGTACCAATAATAATAGTACCAGTACTGGTCATAAAAGGGCAAGGCACTTTTCATGAAATCTCCATTGATTACTTTAGCTTCCACATCACACATAAATACTAACTTTGAGCAAAATGAATGAGTTGTCCAACTTGGGACAAGATATTTGCTATCTTTCACAACAGGTTAGGTTTCCACAATTTTTTTCTGGACCAAAAGCATCATAGGATTTTTGAGCAGTGCCCTAAGGCTGCATTCGAAAAAGTTGGCAAGGAAGAAGCTGCAATTGATTTAATGTAATTTGCATTTAAATGTAATTAAGATTAATCCACGTGAATAGACTTAGTTTGATTACTCCGTTCTGTTTATTAATGTCCCCTTCTGGTGAAAACTTTTGGAGGGAATTTGAGGGCTCCCTATTACCTTTGTGCCTCAAGAAGTGGGTCTCTATTATGAGAATTTCATGTTGTAATGCACAACTTTTTGTTTCTGGGGAGTGTCTTTGAGTCAATCTTGACTGCTGGCAACTGCCTTGAACAAGTCCCTTGTCGGGGGAAGCAGAGAGGAGGGCGGAGCACTGGATAAGAAGCGAGCACGCAGCTCAGAGAGCCTAGCCTATTTCCCCAAACGTCAGAAGAAAGCTCCACCCTAGGTTGAGCTGATATACTTGGGAATCTTCAGGCACTGTTAGTTTAGCAGGATTTCTGCTTGTAGGTATGCAATAAACACTAGAGACTAGATTCTAGGCCTCGGCGTGTTATTTCTGCATCTACACACGACATCAGGTATGTTTACTGCCTTGAGTTATTTGTAAAAATAAAGGCAGGATAGAAAATAATAAAATTAAAATTAAAATTAAAATTAAAATTAAAATTAAAATTAAAATTAAAATTAAAATTAAAATTAAATAAAATAATAAAATAAAATAATAAAATAAAATAAAATAAAATAAAATAATAAAATAAAATAAAATAAATAATAAATAAAATAAAATAAAATAATAAAATAAAATAAATCAAGAATCAAGAATGGTTCCCTCAGCAGACGGTATTTGTTCTTGAGCAGCGTCTGCCACATTTG
This sequence comes from Charina bottae, assembly GCA_023362775.1. NCBI lineage: Eukaryota > Metazoa > Chordata > Lepidosauria > Squamata > Charinaidae > Charina > Charina bottae. The sequence goes on from JALMGJ010000013.1 coordinate 7,622,619, forward strand.
TAGTCTAATAATTGGCATCTCCCCTAGGATTAGAGAAATATGACTAAACATTTTCTCTTTTTTGACTGATGAAAGTTCTCTACATCTGTTATCTTGGTGATACTGACATTAATCAACTAAGAAACCCCGGCATTGCCATTCCACACTGCTGACATGTGACTGAGGCCGAGAACAGATAAAGTCTTGTGAACTGTCCTGGTTGATGCCAGAGAAAGAACCATCTGACCGAATAAATATTATTGACTGCTTGGGCAACTCGAACCCACGGATTTGCCAAATAACCCTGGCCTCCTTTTCTATGACAAGACTCCATTTGTGCAGTTATAATTAATAGTAACCTATGGCTGCGAGAGCTGGACCATAAGGAAGGCTGAGCGAAGGAAGAGAGATGCTTTTGAACTGTGGTGTTGGAGGAGAATTCTGAGAGCATCTTGGACTGCAAGAAGACCAAGCCAGTCCATCCTCCAGGAAATAAAGCCAGGCTGCTCACTTGAGGGAATGATATTAAAGGCAAAACTGAAGTACTTTGGCCACATAATGAGAAGACAGGATACCCTGGAGAAGATGCTGATGCTGGGGAAAGTGGAAGGCAAAAGGAAGAGGGGCCGACCAAGGGCAAGAAGGATGGATGATATTCTGGAGGTGACGGACTTGACTGTGGGGGAGCTGGGGGTGGCGACGGCCAACAGGAAGCTCTGGCGTGGGCTGGTCCATGAAGTCACGAAGAGTCGGAAGCGACTGAACGAATAAACAAAACAAAATGCTTGAGTTTCTAGTGCCATGCCTTAGTTGTCCTAATGACAGCATTGCCAGCATGTGGCTGGAACAAACCTAACTGTTGTTCTTCAGCCACTTGTGGGCCATCATAATAATGATTGTCAAACTCTCCTAAGCTGAAATCCTCCAAGGAGCCTTACACATAAACATACAAGCTCTCTAGGGTGGGTTATTTATTTATTTATTTATTTATTTATTTATTTATTTATTTATTTATTTATTTATTTCATTTATATCCCGCCCATCTCCCCCACAAGGAGGGACCCTGGGCGGTTATAAACAGATAATATTGGTTGTAACATGTGATATCACCTTATAATTACCTTGGTTTTCCATCCAAGTCCTATGCACAATAACATCAGTTCACTGTTAAGTAACTTTACCCTCAATTTAAGATTTTTAATTAGCAAGGAGAGAGGGTAGTAACTGAATTTACACATTTTCTGGGTTTACCACACTACACTGAATCATAAACCAACCAACATTAGGGATGTCTGCAGGGAATGGGTCAAGCAGTCCTTTTATCATGGGAGAAAGACCACATTCTTGTGCGCTTTGCCTTGAGCATAGAATTAAACCTTCTTAGATCCTTCATTCTTCTGTGCCATCTTGCCACTTTCAGCTTATCTGCCAGAAGGCTGCATCCCTCATGCATCTGTGCAGATGACACAGGGCAATTCTCTTTAATGATAGCATCACTGCATGGAGGGGAGGTCATATATGCTGCAATAGTGCATTCAGTGTTACCTAATAGGAGTATGCACTAACTGATCATTGGAAACAGAGAAAAGTTAAACATGCAGAATGAGAAGAAAAGGGAAAGCAAATGTGCATGCAAATGTAGATGGATGTTGTTGGATGTATAGAAAGCAATCTATAGCCTATAGCAAGCTGGAAACTTGTGGATTCCAACGAAGAGTGATTGATTTAATCACATTATAAACTGCTCCAATCTTCTGAATCTGGGCAGAGTATAAGGCAATAAGAAACAATTCAAAGCAAAAACAGAAGCATAAAGGAAAACTTGTGCCCTCTAAAAGGAAGAGGATTTTTTTTTTAAATGCAGCTTTTCTGCATGAGCCATCAAGGTAGAATAAAACAAAGAAATGTGTTCACAGTACTGGCTCAGCTTGAGATGTTGACCACATTTGCGGCAGATACCCCACCTGTTTGGAACACCCACTGGGAAAACCAAAATGGGATGACAGAAGGCCCTGCTCCATGCCACCCATTAAGCCATATGGAAACATTGAACCCTGTTTGGTGAAGGAGTCACAATTGGATTCACATATTGCATTAACCATAAACCATGGTTTATAAACTACAATAGTTGGGTCCACACAATGCACTAAGCCAAGACTTAACAAATTATGTGGTGACTTAGAGCAGGGATAGGCAATCCATTGCACTGCAGACTATCATTAAAAAGGGTGGCTGATGGTAAGGGATAGTAGCATTTATTGTTTAGTGACTTTCAAAATGGCACAGAATTGCCCACCCTGTTTTAGAGAGATGTATGAATCTAGGCAGTTTCCCATTAAGCTATAGTACCATGGTTCACATATTACAATAATTCACACATTATGGCTTATACTAACTCCAAATCAAACAAACTATGTGTTAGCTGGCGTAAATCAGGCCAATACTGAAGGGATGACTCCCAAGAGAAAAGGTAAGAAAATGTAAGGAATTGCAAACTCTTTTCTACAAATAACCCAAAAGTCGGGAGCAACAACTGACAGCCCTTATAACATCCACCTGAATATACATACACATATGCACTCACATAAGGGGCGTGGTGGCTCAGCGGGTAAGACGCCAGGCTTGTCGATCAGAAGATCACAAGTTCGGAGGTTCGAATCACTAGCCCTGCGTGACGGAGTGAGCTCCCGCACTAGCCCCAGCTCTTGCCAACCTAGCAATTCGAAAGCATGCAAATGCAAGTAATGAATAGGTACCCACTTTGGTGGGTAGGCAACAGCGTTCCGCGCGCGTCATGCGGCCACATGACCCTGGAAGCGTCTTCGGACAACGCTGGCTCTTCGGCTAACAAACAGAGATGAGCACTGGCCCCTAGAGTTGGACACGACTACACAAATGTGCGGGGGAACCTTTACCTTTACCTTTATGCACTCACATATGCATGCATACAGACAGACATATGAGTTTGGTGGCAGGCCAGAGCTTTCCACTCCCTAAAAATATTGTCCCCCAAATTAAAGCCCATAGTAATCCTGTATGCAGAACCATGCAGACACTGCTTTGTTTCCAGTTGAGCAAAGCAGGTGGGCATGTTTCAGCTGTTCATCACTGATCCTCTTTACAAAAATGGCAGGACAAAGAAACCATCCAAAGACAAAAAAAGGCATCAAGTGGCAGAGAGAAAAGAGAACTGGACAAGCCAGAAATTGGTCAGTTTCTCCATGTGGCAGAACACCTGTTGTGGAACAGAACTGCCCTCCCCAAGGAGATACAGTCAGCTTCTCAGTGACTGGAAAATGATACTTGCCTGCTGAACTTTCAGTAATTAACGCCACTCCATGCATTTAGAAGGGTTTTGGACTTTTGTTTATGCTGATGATGGTTCCTCTCTTACTTCAAGCTTTGTGGCATTTTACCTTTTGTTTTTGTAACAGCTTTACTAGAAGCTGCCATAAGGACTGTGGCCTGAGGGCCATATAAAATATGAATTAAATCAATCAATCAATCAATCAATCAATCAAGAAAGGGCTTCAAAGTAACCTTTAAAGGACTGAAAAGAGTGACTGGTTTGTGATAATCTGTTGTGAATCACGAAGCCTAGAGAACAGGCACATGAAACACGCAAAGAACAGTGCAGTATCCCCAATCCATATTCGGTCCGAGCCATCAATTCACCCAACTGTTTAAGCCACCAGAGGTGGGGAGGCCATGCACATTTTTATAAAGCCCTTCTCCCACACACATACACACTCACCTTTCAAGGGATGGCTTACAGCAAAACAACTATGTGTGTATGTGTGTGTGTGTGTGTGTGTGTATAGGTAAGAGCAGAATTACACCCAAATCAAATCAAATCAAATCAAATCAAATCAAATCAAATCTTTATTACAGCCTATGGGCCAGAAAGTACAACAATAAAATACATAAACCTGTAATTATTAATACAACTTTAGAAAAGCAATACAATTACATGAAACTATTATTATAGTAACTGTAGTACAAACAGCAGTGGCAATCACTAAAATTTGTGCTAAACTTCAACTGTAGGTAGGACGGATACAACAAATGATAGCACAAAATCGGGCAACCTGGAAAGATTGGTCCTGGTCAGATCGAAGCAGTGACAGACAGACATTGTGCTCTCCTCCAGGGTAGTTCTTTAAAATGGGATAAATATATACCTTCCTTGATTCCCTATAGAGAGAGCAACAGAGCAGCAGAGGGCTTAGGGATTCCACAGAGTCATTTCCACATGGGCATAAGCACTGCTGAAAAGGGAATTTTTTGATACCGTCCCCACCCAGCAAACATTAAAATGCATGGGAAAATAAGTTTGTAAAACTTCTTACTCTAAAATCCATCCATGTAAGCACCTTGTAAACTTCTTGTCAGAATTGAGAAGATTCTTTGCTTGATTGCCACCCATATTACCTCAGATGACAGGAATACCCAAAGAAGGAGAAATATAAGAAGATAATCTTAGCAAGTATGTAGCTTGATATGAGAAAAGATTTTCCTCAAACAGCCAACCCTTCCATCTGCAGTGATATGGGAGGGGTAGTGGTGGACAATCCCATACTGATATTTATAACATGACTCATGTAATGTAGGTGCCATGCTCTGAATTCTCAGAAGAGTCCTACAAATGTTCATTGTTACTAGTAATAATTAATCAATGTTTTTTCTACGTTTAGTGCATTGAAATACATTATCACATACCCCCATGACTCGTTGCTGAGGATATGAATTAACATAATTTATCAAACAAAGAAAATGTGCAGTTTTAAGTTTTCCATATCTTGACCATTTGCACTCCATCACTTCCCGCATTGCAAATATTTGGAAGGAAACTGAAGGGTGAAAAATGAAAAGGATTTCCAACATTCCTCCCAAAAAGCATAGGCATAAAGACATTGTGTGTGTGTGTGTGTGTGTGTGTGTGTGTAAATAATTATTATTAGGATGTGTAAGCTGTTGTCAAGAAACCAGTGCAAGAAAGGATCTCAAGATTCCCAATCTTGAAAGAAAAAAGCCTTTGGAGATTTATTCTGAAAAGAAATAAAAGGTAAAATTCCCAAGGAGACATATGAGCTAAACTTTTCCTTGCAAATAAGTAAATAATAAAGAAGGGTGAAAAATCAAAATGCATGAAGGTGCCATTGTTTCTCCATATCTGCCTTCTGCTATTGAAACATAAATCAATGTACCTTACTTTTGTTATCAGGTGGGGTCATTTTAAAATTATAACTCCCCAAAAGCCAGCATCCTATTATTCCTTCTACTGTTTTTGTGATAACCCTCAGTGTCAGAATTCCCAATCAAGAAATCCCTCAGGCAATTACTCTAAAGCAGGGGTCGGCAAACTTTTTATGCAGGGAGCCATTTTGACATGCTCGTGCACATTTTGAAATGCTCGAGAGCCAGGGGGCAGGGTTTGCGGGTGGGGGCCAATCACGTAGAAGGGGGCGAGGTTTGCGGGCAGGAGCCAATCGCGTGGAAGGGGGCGGGGTTTGGGGGCGGGATCCAATCGCGTGGAAGGGGGCGGGGTTTGGGGGCAGGATCCAATCGCGTGGAAGGGCTGTGCTGCACTTGGCCGGCCGCCCCGGCCCTCGCTCACCTTCCATGGCCGGTCCTCGGGGGCTGCCGGCGATGCTCCCGTCCCACTGCACCACAGCTCTCCAAGGCCGGGGCCACCAGCAGCCGCCCACACCTCGCGCACAGCCCGCGGGGCTCTCTGCCGCTCCCTTCGACGGAGGAGGGACCGGCGTGCCTTGGGAGCTGCTGCTGGCGGCATGTCTGGGTGAGGCGCGCGGGTGGAGCTGCCCGTCTGGCACTTGGGCGCTCCCGAGCCTCTTCCCTTCTCCCTCACCACGTTCGGGCGTTGAGGCCAGGCAAAGCCGGGCGGTCACGCAGGGGCGAGGCGAGGAGTCCCGCTCCTGCGCCTACCGCCACATCCGTCCGTTCCCGGCCTCTCTCCCCATGTCTGGCGGGTGCCCATGACAGAATCCTCGCGACCCGGAGGCAGCGACTGCTCGGAGGGCCCCAGCGAGAAGAGGCACGTGATCCCCGGTGGATCCCTTCGAGGGGCCGCGGGGCTTCCCCGCTTTCCTCCCAAGGAGGCCTCGACGGCGCACCCTCCCGCCCCATCAATCCCCCCACCCCGCCGTTCGGCGTCAGAGGCTGAAAGGATGTGGCAGGAACGGCCCTCGAAAGCGGGGCCTGCGGAGCGCCACCTTTGGGGAGGAGGGTCCAGCCGGCGAGCAATGGCAGCGCTGGAGCAAGGGCGCGGGCCCGGGACGCGAGCAACCCGCCTTGGCGCTCCTGGAGAAGCGGCCGCGGGAGGCCCGCCGGGTGCACCCTCCTGCCCCATCAATCCCCCCCACCCCGTCGTTTGGCGTCCTCTCCCCCTGCTAACCCGAGCCCTGCGGCGGCCGGGGGAAGTCGAGCCAGGCGGGGGTGCAGCGGGGCCCAGTGGCGTGCTGAGGGCGAAGAGCCGCCTGCTCTCCCCTTGGCCGCCTCCGGTCGCTACAGTCGCCCCGCCGGAACGGAGCCTGGCTTGGCTCCCCCGGCCACCGCAGGAATGTGGCAGGAACGGCCCTGGAAAGCGGGGCCTGCGGAACGCCACCTTTGGGGAGGAGGGTCCAGCCAGTGAGCAATGGCGGTTCCTGAGTTTTCGCCGGAGCGGCTGGCGTGCTGGCTGGCCGAGGCATCCAGGCGCTGGGCAAGGGCGCGGGCCCAGGACGCGAGCAACCCGCCTTGGCGCTCCTGGAGAAGCGGCCGCGGGAGGCCCACTGGGTGCACCCTCCCGCCACATCAATCCCCCCACCCTGCCATTCGGCGTCCTCTCCCCCCGCTAACCTGAGCCCTGCAGTGGCCGGGGGAGCCAAGCCAGGCTCCGTTCCAGCGGGGCGACTGTAGCGACCGGGGGCGGCCAAGGGGAGAGCAAGCGGCTCTTCGCCCTCAGTGCGCCGCTTGGCCCCGCTGCACCCCCGCCTGGCTCGGCTTAGCGGGGGGAGAGGACGCCGAACGGTGGGGTGGGGGGATTGATGGGGTGGGAGGGTGCACCCGGCGGGCCTCCCGCGGCCGCTTCTCCAGGAGCACCAAGGCAGGTTGCTCACATCCCGGGCCTGCGCCCTTGCCCAGCGCCTGGATGCCTCGGCCAGCCAGCGCGCCAGCCGCTCCGGCGAAAACTCCGGTGCCACCATTGCTCGCCGGCTGGACCCTCCTCCCCAAAGGTGGCGCTCCGCAGGTTCCACTTTCCAGGGCCGTTCCTGCCACATCCTTTCAGCCTCTGACGCCGAACGGCAGGGTGGGGGGATTGATGGGGTGGGAGGGTGCGCCGTCGAGGCCTCCTTGGGAGGAAAGCAGGGAAGCCCTGCGGCCCCTCGAAGGGATCCACTGGGGATCACGTGCCTCTTCTCGCTGGGGCCCTCCGAGCAGTCGCTGCCTCCGGGTCGTGGGGATTCTGGCATGGGCACCCGCCGGACATGGGGAGAGAGGCTGGGAATGGACAGATGTGGCGGTAGGTGCAGGAGCGGGACTCCTCGCCTCGCCCCTGCGTGACCGCCCGGCTTTGCCTGGCCTCAACGCCTGAACGTGGCGAGGGAGAAGGGAAGAGGCTCAGGAGCGCCCAAGTGCCAGACGGGCAGCTCCTCCCGCGCGCCTCGCCCAGACATGCCGCCATCAGCAGCTCCCAAGGCACGCCGGTCCCTCCTCTGTCGAAGGGAGTGGCAGAGAGCCCCGCAGGCTGTGCGCGAGGTGTGGGCGGCTGCGGGTGGCCCCGGCCTTGGAGAGCGAGAGCGCGTAAGAGCGTAAGAGTTTGGGGGCGGGATCCAATCGCGTGGAAGGGGTGGGGGTGAGTTCAGCTGCGGAAGAGCCACACTCAAGGGGCCAAAGAGCTGCATGTGGCTCGCAAGCTGCCATTTCCGACCCTTGCTCTAAAGGATTCATTTATTCAGGATTAGTACACTTCAGGCCAGGAGAAGCCTCGAATAAAGATTTTTGTGCCCAAGCAGTATTATCAAAAAGCGGCACTCTGACATCACCCAAAGTCCAGCCATAACAATCCAGTTCCCACTCCAAGAATTCCCCCTCCCTACAGAATGTCCATTGGAAGAGCAGGTGCTTATCAGTTCTCGCCAAGCGATGAAAAAATGCTAAGAGGGAAGCCTCTTGAAGCAAAAGTGCAGACCATCAAACTACACGTGTAGAACAGTCAGAAGCATGGCAGACGAACATGCGAGGTTGACATTCCACCCTCCTAGAAAAAAGGCAAGGTGAGGTTATAAAACAGACAAAATTAAGTTATTTAGGTTTATCAGGATATTGGTTGTGATAAGCACGAGTAAGAGCAGGAGCACGAACATTTTTGCTGGAAAACCATTCAGCATCGGATTTGGGGAAGTGTTTCCATTGGACCAGGTATTGGAGACATCCCCGAGATTTTCGAGAGGGGGTGGTGGAGGTGAGGGATGCCAGGTAGAAGAAGTGTATGGTTTAAGCAGGCTACAATGAAACACAGGGTGAATGTGTTGTAAATTCTTTGGCAGTTGAAGTTTAACAGTAACAGGATTGATGACTTTGATGATTGGAAAGGGTCCAATGAATTTAGGAGCCCATTTCTTTGATGGTTGGGTAGATTTAAGGTGCTTAGAGGAAAGGTAAACTTGCTGTCCAACAGCAAATTTCCATTCAGGGGAGCATTTACGGTCAGCAAAGTGTTTATAGGCAGCTTGAGCCTCCTGCAATGTTTGTAAAATGACTGGCAATTTTTTTCAAATATTTGTAATCCATGCATCAGTTGAGAGAGGAGGATCAGAAGGTTGTGGCAGTTCAGGAAATGGCAGGACATCACAGCCATAAACGATGTGGAAAGGCGAAAAGCCAGTGCTGTGGTGCAGTGTTATTGTAAGCAAGTCCAGCAAATGGGAGAAGATCAACCCAGTCATCTTGTTGATAAGAGAGATAACAACGGAGATATTGCTCAAGGGTTGAGTTAAGTCGTTCATAAGACCCATCTGTCTGGGGATGGAAGGAGCTTAATGCTTGCTCCGCCCCAATGAGTTTGAGAAAAGCCCGCCAAAATTCTGAAGTAAATTGTGAACCTAGGTCCAAGATCACCCGAAGGGGGGGGGGGTCCGTGGTAGCGGCAAATATGTTGTATGAAGAGGCGGGTGAGTTGTGGTGCTGATGGTAAAGAGGCACATGGAATAAAATGTGCTTGTTTAGAAAATAAGTCAGTAACAACCCAAATGACAGTTTTATTTTTACTGGAAGTCCATGGCAATTTGTTCCCAAGGTTTGGTGGGAGTAGCAACTGTTTGTAAAAGCGCAGTAGGCTTACAATTTTTTTGTTTAGCCATGGCACAAGTAGGGCATGAAGAGATGTAGTCATTGACATCTTTACGCAAGGAGGGAAACCAGAATTGGCAACGTATTAAATGTAAAGTCTTTACAAATCAAAAGTGGCCAGCTGATTTAGTATCGTGAGAATATTGTAAAACTGAAGAGCGTGAAGGCTGAGGAATATAAATTTGCGAACCTCGATACCAAATGCCATTGTGTTCAGTCAGTGAAGCTTTGTTTTGCTTAAGCCAGGGATCATGTTGCTGAGAGGCCAGAAGATCAGGTTGCATATCAGGAGGTGGAGTTAATGGCAGAGCTGAAGTTGCATGTCTAGTAGCAGCAACGCAAGCATCCGCGGGGCGGAGTAATGAAATGCTTGGCCCAACCTTGGAGGAGGCAGGATCAGACAGATAGGAAAGATTGTGTTCTGAGCAGTCCTGAACCAATGGCAGGGAAGGGGGGAATGACAGAACTAACCACCTCCTCCCTCTGGCTGTTGTGCTGAGGTTGGCGGGAAAGTACATCTACCAGAAACTTTTTCCCTCCTTGAATGTATTTCAAAGTGAAATTAAAGCGAGTAAAAAATTGCACCCACCAAACATGTTTGGGATGTAGTTTTCAGGGTGATTGAAGGGCTTGCAAGTTTTTGTGATCGGTCCAAACCTCAAAGGGTTGGGACAAGCTCTCTAATAGGTGGAACCAAGTGAACAACACATGTTGTTGTTGTTCAGTCGTTTAGTCGTGTCCAACTCTTCATGACCTCATGGACCATAGCACGCCAGGCCTTCCTGTCCTCCACTGTCTCCCGGAGTTTACTCAAATTCATGTTCATTACATCAGTGATGCTATCTAACCATCTCATCCTCTGCCATCCCCTCCTCCTTTTGCCTTCAGTCTTTCCCAGCATCAGGGTCTTTTCCAGTGAGTCCTCTCTTCGCATTAGGTGGCCAAAGTATTTCAGCTTCAGCTTCAGTATCTGTCCTTCCAATGAGCAGTCAGGATTGATTTCCTTTAGGATTGACTGATTTGACCTCCTTGCAGTCCAAGGGACTCTTAAGAGTTTTCTCCAGCACCATAGTTTGAAAGCATCAATTCTTTGGCGCTCAGCCTTCCTGATGGTCCAACTCTCACAGCCATACATTACTACTGGAAAAACCATAGCTTTAATTCTGTGGCTTGAATCATGTCAACTGGATTTCTATTTTCTCAGTAGAAACGTTTCACTCCTTATCCAAGGAGCTTCTTCAGTCTGAGTTGAGACTTCACTCAGACTGAAGAAGCTCCTTGGATAAGGAGTGAAACGTTTCTACTGAGAAAATAGAAATCCAGTTGACATGATTCAAGCCACAGACTGTTCCACCTGGATGACTGAGAACCTTCATCGACACATAGCTTAAATTATACGGACCTTTGTCGGCAAGGTGATGTCTCTGCTTTTTAATATGCTGTCTAGGTTTGCCATAGCTTTCCTCCCAAGGAGCAAGCGTCTTTTAATTTCATGGCTGCAGTCACTGTCTGCAGTGATCTTGGAGCCCAAGAAAATAAAATCTGTCACTGCTTCCATTTCTTCCCCTTCTATTTGCCAGGAAGTGATGGGACCAGATGCCATGATCTGAGTTTTTTTAATGTTGAGTTTCAAGCCAGCTTTTGCACTCTCCTCTTTCACCCTCATCAAGAGGCTCTTTAGTTCCTCTTCATTTTCTGCCATTAGAGTGGTATCGTCTGCATATCTGAGGTTGTTGATATTTCTCCTGGCAATCTTAACTCCGGTTTGTGATTCATCCAGCCCGGCATTCCTCATGATGTACTCTGCATATAAGTTAAATAAGCAGGGTGATAATATACAGCCTTGTCGTACTCCTTTCCCAATTTTGAATTTTGATGCCCTTGTGAGAGATACGGTAGCCTAAGTAGTCTATTTGTTGTTTATGAAATTCACTCTTTGACAATTTGGCATACAGCTGATTGTCTATGAGCCTTTGTAATACCTCATTGACAAGAGTGATGTGCTGGTCAAGAGTTTCTGTGTAAATTAAAATGTCATCCAGGTAGACGATTATGCCTTTATATAATAAGTCATGGAAAATGTCATTGATTAACTACACGTGTAGAACAGTCAGAAGCATGGCAGTCGAACATACGAGGCTGACATTGTGAGGTTACTGATTTATCCTATACCACCAGAAAAACAATAAGAAAATGCTGAAAATATTCCCCAGGAGGATAGGCTGTCAGTAAATGGCATTCCTCAGCTACAAAGGGTGGGGGAGTAAGACAATCCAGATGTTTAACACAAACACCAGATGCCTAGAGAGGGCTTTTCAATTGACAAAGGTTGATGTAAAACAAATGAGGACAACCACTGCACGTTTGTGACAATGTCAAAATCAGAAACATCCAGTCATGAACGTGGAGGAGCACAAGAAGTGTCTGGTTGGCCCACTCAGAAACACATATGGAAAAGTTTCAAAGTAACGATACAACTGCAACATTCCTAAAGGATGCCAGAATTCATTCTAATCATGGATCTTCATCTTAAAGGATGAAACACAAACTGATTGGGTTGGGCACTGATACTATCCTACATTTTTTTTTACCAGTTCTCATTCAGTATGATGGAAGAGAATTTAATTTAGAACTTATTTTAAGAAGAAATTTTTAGAAAAAATATTGTGACTAAGGTGTGATATTTTTGCATTTATTTTGCGACAAAATATCCAAGGCATGTGATGTGTTTGTATGTTCACCTTTCACTGGATAACCGTCTTTCCAGATTTGCAACTTCTCTTGGTTTCCATATTTCTGTTAAACCTCATTGGAAGACCTTGGGAAGGAACTCTTCCAATAGGGCTATTTCAGTACAATCCTGCCCTTGGAAAATTATAAAGAATTTCTCCTTCCCCAAGGGAAATTGCCCACCCAGGTGTTCTGCCTAAAAAATTGGTGGAGGAGCCAGAGGAAGAAGGGAAGGCAGTTTTACTTAATCTTTAGCTGCAGTCGTCTCTCTATAATATGGACTGGACTTTCAAACTTTGATACAGGCAACCCAATCATAATTCTAACACGGTGGATGAGCCAAGGTTTTCAATTCTGCAAATCACTAGAAGATATCTTGTGTTCTCAATCACCAGGCTTCTTCATGAGCTTGATGGCTGAGCAAATATTTCAACCCAAATTTCCAGCATCTATGTCCAAGACTTGTCATCTCATTGTCTCTGACTCTGGTCACATTTATTTCTAGAATCTTCTTTCCGTCTGATCAAAAGCAAGCAAACAGAAATTTTGTTGGGGATATCTGTATTCCTGATGGCATCAAAATTCCTTAACCTTTACACTGAAATTCAAATATGGGGGTGCGTGCTAACACTGTTTGTGCTCTGTAGTAAAACTACAGAACTTTATTACATTTTCATTTACTGAAATTATCATTAGTGAAAGCTTTTAAGCCCCAAGAACCTTTCAAATTAATGAAAAGTCCACCCAAGTAAATTACTCTTCACAGTTAGCTTAAACTGCTGTCACATACAATTAGGGCTTTTTAAAGGTTGCAATTAAAGCTTTCTTAAATTACGGGCTGTCACCTCTTGGAGACTAGCAGTTAAGTGTTTATGTTTTCTATTACCACCCCCAACAACAAACAGAATTTCAACATTCTCCATTTATGCAGTGAGATATGATAAATGCACTATTTTGCTTGTTTTGGTTCCCAGTTCCCTACTTTGCCAAACCTGAGCATTAATTCATACAAGCCAGGGTGACAGTCAGCTGGGCATCCAAACTTTAAAATCCACATTGCATAGAGTTTTGGCCCAGCAATCCTTCATTGAAAACTAGGGTAATTAACATTTTGTCAAATAACATAGTCAATTGGTGAGTGCAACTGAGAAACAAGGAGGACATCTCAGTAGGATTTGGGATAACCATGAGGGTTTGCAACCCACAGCAAGATTTTTCATGAGGATTTTAAAAGCAACAAAATTAATAAAGAAATTAAGGGGAGGAAAAATAAGACTCCCAAAAGAGTGAGGAACGGACTGAATGTGTTCAATGACCCTCAATTTAAAGGGGAGGGATGGGAAAGATTATGCCCGGCTGGTGAGAATTCTGAACTATTGTTGCATATTCTGCAATTTGTTTCACCTGTTCCTTATTTCTAAAGCCCTGAAAGCACCATGCAAAAATATAAAACCAGAGAAAGGTCCTTACCTGCAGTCACAAAATTAAAATCAGAGGCATACAAAAGAAACAAGGGAAGGAAGAAACTAATTGTCAGTTGATTGGGTTAAAGAAGAAGTATACAGATAGAGGATAACATGACTGGGCAGTTTATGAAATCAGACCTTTTACTAAATGATAACATTTTTTTTTGCAGAACTATTGAAGGTTTGGAAAAGGGACAGGATCTTTTTGACGCACACACAACTATGCTGTATTCCAGCACTGCCCCTGGTTCCCAGGGAGGGAATGCATTCCAGGCAGATAAGTGGATTCACAGTCCAAACACTGTTGCTGGGAAAGTTAAGAGGTAGCTCCGCCCTAGAGCCTCCCAAGATTATTTACCCTTAGGTTAGTTAGAGTTGCTTTAGTCTGGCAAGATTCTGTATGTATGGTGAAAGCAATAAAGAACTGGAGTTTGGAATACACTGACTCGACTTGTTCTTGGGCTGGCCCTGACACAACATACACAAATATTCTCTGAGTAACACCCCCAGACCCTATTTTTCCCCTATATACTGTACTGTGATTCTTGGCAGCTGCTCTGGCAAGAGAGTTTTGTTTTCCCCTCTCTCAATGTGAGAGATCGGTTTGTGAGCATAATTACACCCCAAATAACGTTTGGCTAGGAGATATGTATGGAAGCCAAAGTAAGGATAGAAATTGTGGCCTTTCCTCTTCCATAGGTAGTTGAAGGAAGGACATGGGTACTGTTGCAGGTAAACTACTACAAACCTTTTCCTGTTTACTACACCCTGGGAATAGCATTAGTGTAATATTTCTGGAAAGGACTTTGGAAACCATGTAATCCAACCCTCTGTTCAATTAACTTGTTTATTAACTTCAGCTAAGGAAAGGTGATAATTTCCCAGTGTGGTCTGTTTTACTTCTGGAACAGATTGCATTTCCCACCAAGAGGTCTTGAGCCAACATAGGATCTTTGTTCCTAGTGGGTACCCCAACTACAGAAGGCAACAGGATTTATTTCAGCAACGATCTCATAGTTTTATTGATCCAAGGTTCCAAGCCCCTTAGTACATTTTTCAATTCTAGTGCAAACTACTTAGAGATATTCACAGCTGATTAACACTGCCTTCTCACTAAGGTAAGGAGGGAGCTATCTGTGTCCTAATTGGGAGCTACTAGGAATGCACTCTGTTGTAAGGACACTGCATGCTCAGTTTAGTATAGGTCAGTATAGGAGAGGGTAAGTAGAGAAAGTCAACTCAGAACAACAAATGGAACAAAATTATTCAGTCTCATCCATTCATCCCTCCATTCCACAGTGTGTTCCTATTCTCATGGTGCTTCAATAAACAAAATTGTATATACATTTATTTGCAACCATAGGTTTTAGCAAACTAGTAAATAACATTTGCTGGTGGAGGGATGGGCCACAAGACCACTCCTTCTCTTGGCTCATTACATTGCAGAGCCAAAATGGACAAGCCACCACAGATAAATTAGCAGAACCGCCATAGATCCTCTAGAATATGCTGTGTCTTTGCCTCCTCTTCCCACACAGGTTATCATGTTCAATCTATACTTGAACCCTTAAGGGCTGTGATCCCAATCCCCTTCTCCAGTTCTCACATCTCTCATGCCAGCAAGACACAACATGTAACAGTTGTTTTTTTTCCTTAACAATTGTTCAGTTGCAGTTACACACATAAAGAAAAATCAAACTTACTGTCCTAACTTTCTTACTCAAAGATGATTAGAATAAGTCCATGAGGGAATTTACCCATTGGTGAAGGTGTCAGAAAAGTGAATGGCTAGTCACACTTGTTTCTACCTGTAGAAATGAAAGCCAAGGGGAAGACACTAGGGTGCATTGTTGGAGAAAAAGTTGAATGAATTAACTAGCCCTTTCCCCTCACTTCTGATAGTACTAAGCAGAACAACTCCAATCAGCAATTTTCAGATATGGGTATTATTACTGATTTAGTCTCTTTTCCAAAACGTTCTTCCATTGGAATTGGCAGTTTGGCTATTGATCTCTGGGTCTCATTACTCAGGTCCTCCCAGTTGTTCTATGTCCATACAAGGAGGGGTTGGTCTGGAATGGAATTTCTACCTGTTTGTTCTGGCATGACTTTTTAGGTTCACACAGGTTACTTTTTGCTCAAGCATGGATGGTGTAAGGTTGGGTCAAATACTGTGTGTCTTGTTCTTGTCTCATGATAGTTCAGGTGCTGGTCCAACACCCATCAGTATGTTTGTCTTCATATCCTTGCCCAGTAAGGTTAATAGTGCCTATTCCACTTCCAGTCTCCACCTATTACCACACAATAAGTAACAGCTTTTATGGGGAAAAGAATGACTCTTTCCAGCTTTAACCTAGGCGTAGCACAGTGACTAGGGGGTGTGGTAGCTCACCGGGTAAGACGCCAGGCTTGTCAATCGGAAGATCGCAAGTTCAGAGGTTCGAATCCCTAGTCCCACATGACAGAGTGAGCGCCCGCACTACCCCAGCTCTTGCCAACATAGCAATTCAAAAGCATGCAAATCCAAGTAGATTAATAGGTACCACTTTGGTGGGATGGTAACAGTGTTCCGCGTGCGTCATGCCAGCCACATGACCGTGGAAGTGTCTTCGGACAATGCTGGCTCTTCGGCTAACAAACAGAGATGAGCACCGGCCCCTAGAGTCGGACACAACTGCACAAATGTGCGGGGGGGGGGACCTTTACCTCCTTAGCACAGTGACTACAGCTTGTACTGGGACTGAATGACTCTGGACTCTTGCTGCAGGCAAACTACTGTTAACTCTCACAAATTAGAGCAGTGTCAGGCCCAGCCCAAGAACAACAAAGAATCAGTCCATTCGAACTCCAGTTCTTTATTTGCTCACACCATATAGACAGAATCTTGCAAGACTAAAGCAACTCTACCTAACCTCAGGGGAAATAACCTGGGAAAGCTCTAGGGTGGGGCTATTCTGAACCTCTTAGTTTTCCCACAACTACTGTACCTCCTGGACTGTGTTTCCTCTTATCTTGTCCCTCTTCTTGGAATGTGCTCCCTCCTTCCTGAGAACCAGGAGCATTACTGAAGTCCACCACAGGCAGTCTTCCTCACCTTGGACACTCTTTAGTGGCATCCACAGGACCAGTGGGGTGGGGTGTGTCAAAACAGGCAAGTTGTACATCATATTTCAAAACCCATCCCTCTTCTAATGCATTGATGTTGCATTAATATACAATGTGGGGGGGGGGGTTGCATGATGCTGTGATCACAGTCTTGTTTGCCTTGGGCACTGCTAGTACCCTTCATATTTGTGATCCTCAACTATCAAAATTCCCCAGCCAGCATGGACTTTATGGAGAATTCTGGGAATTGAGCCCAGATTGGGGAAGGATGGTCTAAGGGAGGCCTTTCCAAACTGTGTGTCGCGACACAGTACTGTGTCACCTGGGGGCCCTAAGTGTGTCGTGCGATAACCTGGAAGCGCTGATGGCACAGCGGCGGTGGCGGCGGGCCATCAGCACTTCCGGGTTCCAGGATGCCACCACTGCTGCCGCCGCCACGGCGCACAAAAACCTGAAGGTGCGGCGGTGGCAACCCGTAAGCGCCGGCGCTTCCGGGGTTTTGCGTGCCGCAGTGGCGGCAGTGCTTCCGGGTTTTTGTGTGCCAGCCATTGGTGTGTCGCCAATGGCAAAAGTTTGGAAAGCCCTGGTCTAAGGAAAGTGGCCAGATTTGATAGCGCTTATGGAGAACGGATGAAAAGTGATATAGATGACATATAGATATATGTCATAAAAGAAAAGAGTGATGACTGTTTATTGATACATGTTGAGGTGTGGAGGCTTTATTAGCCAACAAATTATATATGGCGGGTCCCAGGCGACAGGCCTCCTCGGCCAGAGCACCCGCCTTGTGGAATCTTCTCCTCCCAGACGTGAGATCAGCTCCACCCCTCTCAACATTCCACAAGTCCCTCAAGACCTGGATATGTGAACAGGCCTGGGGTTCCAGGGGACTGGGGAGATTCTGCGATGGCTCCCTTATTGTGGCTATCATCCTCGCTTGTTTTATGTGCCTTTTCATAGTTATTTTTAATTGTGATTCTTATGTATTTATTGTTTTTAATTAAGTGTTGTACACCGCCCAGAGTCACTTTTATGTGAGATGGGTGGCTATATAAATACAATAAATAAATAAAGCAAGCAAGCAAGCAAGCAAGGCTGGTGTCCCTTGTGAATTGATATATTCCTATTTGCAATCCTGACTCAGCCTTAGTCAATAGGTCAGTATGCAAATTACTCAAATCAGTCCTTGTTCTCATTGGTTTACTTTGAAGCTGAGGACACAATCACATCATCCCCTTACAGAATAATGGCATAACATTTGAATGTAGGTGTTGCTCTGACTTGGAAAGCACTTTTGAGAAGCAGGAGGGACACTTAACATCTGAAAGGTTCCCTCCAACATGACCACCTTCATGCGTTAACTCCCGGAAGAGCATGTCAAAATCAAGGAGTAAAACCTCAGGCAGCTGTTAACAGCCCTCTCCCAGGAGCAGTCCAAAGAGCTGAAATATCTTGAGTTCCCCAAGTGGCGCTCCACACAACAGCGAAAACAATCCCAGGCAGAAGGACACCAAAATGAAACAATGGCCAAGGGTCACAGCAACCGCTGCCTGAGAAAGGGGGAGAAGAAAAGGAAAGGAAAATTGCACCAGAGAAAGGGTTACGGAAAGGGAAGAAAACAACGAGGCCGAAAGCGGCCTCTGCCTGCCTTTTTCCTCTTCATGAAAGACAGACGCTCAAAGCTTAAGTGTGACAACCCCAGTTGGGATGTGATCCAAATGGCCAAAAGACTGGGCACCATGTGGCACCAACAGCCTAACAACGATAAAGAAAATTACAAGAGGAAAGCAAACCAACTGTGGCAAATGTACAGTGGGTGCAGGGGCCATAGAAATTCAAAAAAGAAGAGGAAAAAAAGGAAGTTCGGCCAAAGAAGGTGCAGAGATCTGAAGAACAGGAAGACGAGGAGGAAGAGGAGGAGGAGGATGGCAAAGGAGAAGAAAACCAGTGAATGCAAGTGCCAAGATCTCTTGGGAACTTTAGAGTTCCTCCCCTGCTAAGACTGTGTATATCCATCTCCTTGATTGGTGCAGTTAACGCTTGAATAAAAATCAGTGTGTGTCCCTAAGTGTGTACGCAGCAGTGAGAAATTGTAAGTGCTCAAGATGAGCCCAAGGTAGCTCAACTGGATGCAGACCTGAAGAGGTGCTGTTTTTACAGTTTCCTAGCTGCCCCCTTCTTGATATACTAGTTGAGCTCTATGTCATACAATTGGGCTGTATATCATTGGTCTGGGGCTCAGTTTGGTTTCCCTGCTATCTTCATCCTTTGAGGGCCATGGTGGTTATTGTAAGGAATCCAGAAATGAGAGAAAGGATTCTCGCTGGGCTGAAGTAGATTCCCTGATAATGCAAGGATGCAATATTGTTCAGACTATGGTATAATGTTTTGCCCTGGGAGACCCATCTCACTTTGATTCTGATTCATCCCAGGCACAGGACAGAGTATTTCTCTATTGAACAAGCCACCTTTAATTTCAACTGCAGAGTATGGGATACTCCTCCTTCTGGATGGTAGAACAGAGAAGAGTTTCAGGGCAGCAATTTGCAGAATCTCTGCCATCCTTCCCCTTCCATCCAGTATCTTTACTGGTAGAAAAATGACCTGCCAACCATTCTCCTTCACATGTGGCTGGGAGGGCTTAGGGCAGTGCTTTCCAATCTGCCGCCGTTGGCGACACACCAATGGCGGCAGGGAGGGGCACGCGGAGGCGTCGTCGTGCATGGCGGCAGCAGCGGCGGCGGCCTCCGCTAAAATGCGGAAGCGCTGATGGTGCGCCGCTGCCGCCGCCACCATGCACGCCCCCGCCACCGCTTCCAGGTTGTGTGGCGACACACCAAACGGTGTGTCGCGACACACTAAAGTGTTGCGACACAGAGTTTGGAAAGCTGTGGCTTAAGGACTCCAGGTGTTCCCTGTCCCTTCTTCTGTAGGCAGCTGGAATATTTTCTGTGTTGTTTTCTTTCTTACCACTCATGCTCAGTATTTCTCACTATAGGAATATCATTCTCCTGGAAGATTGGGAGGGTCAATATTCCCATGGGAAACATAGCCAGTAATTTTTCAAAGCTGCTGCTCAGAAGCACTCACAAAAGCCCCTTGGCTTCTCCATCCGTTGTCCCTGCTGTTGGGTTGAGTTGTGCTGCCTCTCTCAGTGGTCACTGCTGGCTTGCCCTGGCTTTATCCCAACCCCTTCAACCACCCACCCACCCACCCACCCTGCTGCTGCCGCCACTGAGGACAATTTGCCCAGTAACCTCCTTTTCTTTTCTTTTCAAATAAGACTCTGGTTTATTCCCAATAAGAATAGGGGAAAGTTAGGAGAACAGGGTGGCTGAAAATTCCCAGGCTCACCTCATTTGAACAAATCAGCACAACTCCCCTGCTGATAATGTGTTGACGTGGAGATAATTTTGGAGGTGACACTAAAATGATAGAAATAACTAAGCCAGCTTTGGGCAGCCCTTAGTGACCACTTACAACCCCACAGCAAGATTATCACAGAGTTTTCTTTAATCAGATTTATTGAAAGGGGGGAAAAAAGGATTAAGTTGCAGAAATCTTGACAACTGTATAAATCTACTTTAGCACCCAGATTACCTCTTAAATTCAATAGCTTATTACCTTTTCAATGTGCTAGGAACCTAGCTATCAGTTTTCCTGATAAAGGAAGAATATGCAGATATTCTGTGCTTGTAATAGTTTGTAAACTGCTGTCCTCCTTCTGAGGTTTTGAAAAGTCCATTACACACCCTGTATTGAGGAGCTTGTGCGATGGGCAGGGTGGGGTCAGTTGTCTCCTTCATTCACCTTGAATTGTGGTTTGTTGTCCCTGATGCTGTCGTTTCTTTGGGTGTGTAACAGAACAGTAATGTAACATCAGTCTGGATTGTGACAAGCTAAGGCAAAAATTCATAGAATCCTGAAGAGATTCGTGCTCCTCTATTGATGGGGCAGTAAAAAAAAAATCAGTGGAATGATCTGCTCTGAGTTTCTTGGATTGGGGGAAGAGGAAAATATTTCAGAATGCCTCTGCACTGAAGAACTCTTTGTCTCCACATGGACACCTACTTAAGATTAAACCTCCGAGTCCAGTAAATTACAAATTTGGTGTACTAGTGGGAATATCAGTTTCCTGGGAGAATCTACCTTCAGTGTTACCTGAGGCTGATATTCTCATCTCTGACCCTCACTTCCCCCAAAAGAAGAAAATAGGTGTGCAAGGGAAGTGTCCAGGTCTCTGACAGACACAGCACAAATGGCCAAGGAGGTGCAGAGTTTGGTGGCCAGACAGGAAAAGGCAGTTCCACAGCAGATCTGTCAGGTCAGTTGAAGCCCAGCAGATCACAACTCTGATTGCTCTTCCTCCACACACTGCGGATTGCCTGCAAGAAAAGGCTGGTGCTAGCAAAAGATGGAAGACACCGCTTTCAGCAGTGACACTAATTAGCCTGACTTCAGTCTGCCTCATCAGGGGGTTGGCCGTGAGATGGAGGCCTTATGATCTTGGCAAATGGTTTGCGGGCCTTCTTTGGACTGTTGAAATCAGGCAATAGGAATGAACCCTTTGTGGCTTCAGTGTTATGAAGTGGCAAAGATTTCATTAAGATTTTAAAATTACAGGGACATTTCTGCTCCATCATACCATTCACTTCCTTTTTTGAGATATTTTGATTTTATGATTGCTGAGAGAAGAAAGTTGGGAGTATAATGACATTTTTTTTTTAGGAATTGGATTTGTTAGGCTTTCAATCACACTGCAAGCCTAGTGAAGCTGTGAAAAAAGAAAGGCAAGAATATTTCAAATAAAGTAATCTAGAACATGGGGCAATGCAATGAATTATCAGACGTCTACAAAGTAAAAGTATTTTTTAAAGTTATTTATAAAAATAATAAAGGTGGTATAGCAAATAATAATAATAATAATAATAATAATTTAAAAAGTGTTTTTTTTTCTGGGTTGGAACTATTGGGGGTATAGTAGAATCTTGGAACCAATTATTTGGAAAGCCATTTACAGCAGAATATGGTAGAGATGAGCAAAACTATTCTGATAGCAGTAGACCAATGTTTCTCAACCTCAGCAACTTTAAGATGGCTGAATTTCAATTCCCAGAATTCCCCAGCCAGCATGTGTGGACTTCAACTCCCAGAATTCCCCAGTCCACACATGCTGGCTGGGGAATTCTGGAAGTTGAAGTCCATGCATCTTAAATTGCTGAGGCTGAGGAACACTGCAGTAGACAAAATATCCTGGAATTAAGCAGCAGTCAGAATAGGGCATGCATTGGCAAAAATGCTGCCCTAATCTGGTATTTACAAGGAAGGAAAAAGGCATGTTGCTCTAAATCTGTTTTCTCCAGACTTCCAGGGAGTTGGAGTCCAACTTGTCTGGAGGCATGGGATTTGGGAATGCTGTTCTATCACTTCTTAATTGTCTTAGATATTAATTTTCTCAGGGATTAAAATGTCTAAACTTTCTTTTCCGTCTCCTTTTTCTTACGTTTACCCAAACAGCATTAATTTGCTCAATTTGGTTGTTTGATTATAGTGTGCAGGCTGTCTGTACTCACCATTTGTCTTGGTTTTTCAGACTGCTCTGAAATGCTCTTTCAGATGAAGTTGTGGTGTTTGTGAGTATATACAATCACACATATACACACAGACACCCAAATTAATGTTCCCCAACCTAGAAACTCTCCAAATGTATTGTCTTCAAATCCCAGAATGATGCAAGTCAATATGGCCATGCTAAGAACTCTAGGGGTTGAAATGTACAAAGTTTGGGAAAGGCTAATCTGTGGTCCTGATTCAGGTCACAACTTTAGGACAGCCTTCCTCAACCATTTCTCCAAGGAGAGTTGCTGTTCCAACTCATATGAAGGGCACCCAATTGAGGAAGAGTGCTTTGTTGCTATTATCAACAGGAATAAAACTTACTGACATGGCAATAGAACTGGCTACTTACTTAGGAAACAATGTTCTTTGATCTGAGTGCATTTGTGTAGAGGCAAACTAGAACAAAACACCCTGAGAAGAACAACAGAAGTTGAGCAGAGTTGAGCAAAGGAGGCCAGTGTGGGAGAGTGGTTAAGGGGTTTGTCTAGGAATGGGGAGACTCAGGTACCAGACCCCACTCAGCCATGGAAGCTTACTGGGTCATGTTGGCCTATCATTCTTCTCAACCCAATGTGCCTCACTGTGGGGACAAACAGAATAAAGAGCATTTCTAGAGAAGAATCAGCTATTGTCAGCCCTTCAAGGTCAGCCAGTTCAAGTGACAGACACTACAAGGATTCCACGAATGCTGTTTTCTTACAGTCATTTATAATAGAATCTTGAAAGCCTGTCCAAGTTTCTTCCTGTCCCCTCTTACATTAACAAAAACAAGGCAATGTTATTACAAGTTTCTTTCTCATACTTGCTTCAATTTATGTAATTTATGTAATTGCTTCTCCAGGGGTGCGATGGCTCAGTGGTTAAGACACCAGGCTTGCTGATCGGAAGGTTGGTGGTTTGAGACCCGAGCGCCGCGTGACAGAGTGAGCTCCCGTACTCGCCCCAGCTCTTGCCAACCTAGCAATTCGAAAGCATGCAAATGCAAGTAGATCAATAGGTACCACTTTGGTGGGATGGTAACAGCGTTCCGCGTGCGTCATGCCGGCCACATGACCGCGGAAGCGTCTTCGTACAGCGCTGGCTCTTTGGCTAACAAACGGAGATGAGCACCGCTCCCTAGAGTTGGACACGACTGTGCAGGAGAAAACCTTTAACCTAAATTGCTTCTCCAAGTCCCTCCTTAATGGTACTTTCATACCAAGGTCATCTCTAAATTCCTTTCAACCTCCCATGTTTTGCACTGGAATTGCCCTGCTTGACACTTCAATTGTTCATAGAAAGTTAGAGGAAAGAGAGATTAGGAAAACTTTGATTAACTGAAAACAAACTAGATGGAGAACTGCTACCAGTCCTTTGTTTTGATGTGTGCCTTACTATTCAGGGGAAAAAAAAACATAGACAAAGATAAGCTGTGGTAGTAAATAAAATCCTGGGGGCCACGGGACTGTGGAGGAACAACCTACTCAGTTTGTATTCTGGGAAATGGGTGCGCAACTGATCACACTGAGGAAGAAATTTTGTGAAAGGACTTAGAAAATGCTCTCCAAATTCTGAATGTGTCACCAATCCCAGAAGGTTGCTTATACCTAGCCAGTGTTTCTCAACCTTGGCAACTTTAAGATGTCTGGACCCCAAGGTTGAAAAGCACTGACCTAGACTAAAAAAAGTGGAAGGGAAAGATTGATGGGAGTTTCTCAAATCATGGGCTTGTTTTCTGCATCAGAAAAATGCACCACGGATTCAAGCCTTCTGTTCTTCTGAGACTACTTTGCGTTTACTTACAGGTTTGAGCTGAGGGGCTTTCAATTTCATTCTGGACAAATAAAAATAAAAAGCTGGTAAACAGTACCAGTAATAGTGGCAATTCTACAACTCTTCCTTCTTGGATGAAGCTCAAATGCTATTCAGGATTTAATGATTTTCTTGTATATCTGCTTGTTTAAAATTAATGGGTTTAATGGATTTGGAATAAATTCTTTTATATGAAAAAATTACATTGCTTGCTTTGATTTTATTATATCATCTTGTTACCACTGATCAGGGATATCCACCAAAATACAGAACCTACCAAAAGTAAACAGCTGGAATGAATTCATCATGGATTTAGCAATACATCCGCTTATAATTTCCAATGAGCAGCTAGTTCCAGCAGCTCATGGATAACAAAATATGACATAACATTGCAGTTACTAGAGACAGCAGCCTTCCAAGGGTCACCATGGTGAATGGTGAGGGGAAAGTGGACAATATCTTTGCTAGGAAATAAAAGAACGGATTACAAAAGGGAAGATAACGCCAATGCTGCATAAGAGTCAAGACCAGTCCCACCATTAGGTGCAATGAAGCAACTGCTTCAAGTAACGGACCACAATGGGTGGTAAATTGGAGGTAACTTCCCAGTCTCAGAGCAGCTCTTTAATTGAGCCCATGGTGCAGAGCTCTCCAAGAAGGGTTGACTCTCTGGCAGGTCACCTGGGAGGTCAGGACCATAAATTGTGAGGTCCCTGACAGTGAGTCATCTCACAATGCACAAAGCAAACCACCTATGGGGGCCATGTGGCTTGGGTGTTAGTAAGTGAGTGGGCACTTTGATGCTGCCATGGGGGAGGGGGAGGTATGTGGAAAGGACTCTACAAAACCACCACTGTAAATGGTGGGTCTTCTTGAGCCGACAGAGTTTTGGATTTGAACCTAGCAGCTGGGTTCAAATCCTATTCAGGAATGAAACTCATTACAAAGAAGTAGCTTCCAATCTTCCTTACAGCAGTTATAAGTACAATTATGAATTTACCTCTTGCTCTATGGTTACAACATAACTCTCTTTTTTCTATACTCTATTCTGTCTAATCATCAAAACCATAAATCAGAAGTTCATTTTTTTCTGTTTCATGCAAAAAGTCTATGAGGGGTTTCCAGTCAGCAATAAATGTAGATATTGTCTTTCCTCTGATCAAAGAAGTCAATTTGGCCAGAGATTAGATGGAAATGCCAGAGACTGGATCTCGCATCTTTGCAAGGGAAAGCATTTCTGCTCTGTTACTGAACTATATTGCTCCATTGTTTAAGGTTGCAATTTTTCCTCCAGCATAATATAGCCATCCAAATTTTATTATTTTTTTAAAAAAATTATTTTTAAATCAAGTTACAAAGCTTATGGAGTAAAAAGGAAGTTTCTAAGCAGATCACATAAAGACAGAACTAGCAAGAACAGAATATAAATGCAAATACTAAAATACTGAAGAGAATCTAACATCCTAAAAAGTTAAGTTACTTAATTGCTACTCTATAGAGTGAACAGAGAACTACTGAAATGCAGAATACTAAATTCTAAATAGATTACAAATATTAAGATGGATCTAGCTGGAATAAATATAAATGCTATGATGCTACAGAGGGTCTAAAGCAGCAGTTCTCAAAGTGTGGTCTGTGGACCCTGGGGGTCTCTGAGATCTTTTCAAGGGGTCCACAAGGCGAAAACTATTTTCATACTAATACCAAGACATTATTTGCCTTTTTCTCTCTCATTCACCCTCATTCTTTCAGGAGTGTACCATGGTGCCTTAGCATAAATCAAGGCAGTGGTACCAAACTCTTCTAAGGGTCATTACATTCTTCACTGTCACACATTCGCAGTTTTAAAAAAAAGCCAATTTCCCCTAAGAATGTCCATAATGAAGGAGTACAAATTCTTAATTTTATTACATCTGGACCCTAGCGTAATGTCTTTTTAATATTTTGTGTGACAAAATGGGAAGTATGCGTAAAGCACTTCTGCAACCTACTGAAGTGTGATGGTTGTGTTGAGGAAAAGCACTTGTGCAACTCTTTGAGTTGCAAGCTAAACTAGTTGCTTTTTTCATGAAAGACCATTTTTACTGGAAAGAATGAGTGATAAACTATGGTTATTCAGACATGGGTATCTGGCAGACATTTTCTTGAAAATGAATGAAGTGAGCCTGTCACTGCAAGGAAAACAACTGACAATATTTGTTGCCAATTATAAAATCTGAGTTTTCAAATGGAAATTAGAATTTCCAGCTGACACATTTTTTTCTTAAAAGGCAAATGCTTTCATGAACTGCAGCTCACTTCCTTTGACACCACAAACTAACCCAGTTCTTCTCCTATAATGCTCTTCACCTAATAGAATGTTCTTATTGACTGCACTTGCCCTCTGTTCTCCAGTCTAAGTCATTAAAAAAAGGGTTCCAAATTATGTTTTGGGGTTAGGATCCTATGGAGCTGAGCTAACTAACTGCATTATGCCTCCTGCTTTTCTTAAAGTTGTTGATTTCCCCCCAAGGACTTAACACTATCCTCTTTGAAATCAAGGGAGTAAGTATGGATAGCCATGATCTTCCCTTGGAGACAGAGAGAAATCTCAGAAACCGTAACATTTTGTTGTTCCCAGTACCATTGTCAACTTAAGCATTACTTAAGCTATGAGTTAAAATTAATTACATAAACTTTCAGATCATTCATAGAATAATGTAGTATGGGAGAGGGTTATAAAATGAAGATAAAAGATTAAAATAAAAATATAAAACCAATACACTAACCCCACAGACTCATCCCCCAAAAAAGTTGGGCAAAGAGGCAGCTCTCAATATTTCCATATTGAGGATTCCAGATGACAAGGATACTAAGCTATGAAAGTCCCCAGTACCACCCATTTGCAGACCACAGACAGGGTTCCTTTCAAAGGCCAGAAGACCTGCTGCAGCTACAGAGGAATGATTTATGCTAGCAAATGTCTGCATTGCTAGGGAAAGGGGGCCAGGAGATGAGAAGATCCTTGCATAGCCAAAGGAGCAACGGGACTGGGTTGAGGACATGAAACTTTACCATGCAGGTTGGTTGTGTTGAAGTTGCTAAAAATAAGATAGGGACATGACCGATGAAGCCCAGAGATCACAATAGGCAGGATAATTAGAACTAATTTGCTACTTGACATCTTTTTGCAAAAACTCTCAGAACACTTGGGCAATGGATTAGGCAAGGAATATTATATTGGCTAACTAAAGATAGACAGCACTCTCTGTTAAATATTTATTTTTAAGTCCAGAGTTTTAGAAGCTAGCAAAGAGAGATCAATAAACTAAACTTTTGCAGTAAAAATATAGGTGCATTTATTCAAAACAAAAAGAACGTATTTACAATCTCCTTCACCTCCAGGAAGGCACAGGCAGGCAAAAAAACAACAATGTACATTTGAATAGATCAGGGATTTCCAAACTTTTGCCGTTGGCAACACACCAATGGCTGGTGCACAAAAACCTGGAAGCGCCGGTGGCAGTGCTTCCGGGTTGCTGCCGCAGCAGCAGTGGCATGCTGCTGCTGCCGCTTCAAAAGGGCAGGCTCCGGGGACCCCGAAAATGCCCTCGGTTCTGGCAGGGAGGCGAAAATCGCGTGCGCATGCTGCCGGGCCACTTCCCTGCTGCACACCTGATTGGCGCAGGGGGGGCCTGGGGTGGAAATTCTCTGTACCGATCAGCTGTGCGCCGGGAAGCGGTCCGGCAGTGTGTGCACGCGATTTTCGCCTCCCTGCTGGAACCGAGGGCATTTTCATCAGCGCTTCTGGTGTGACACACTTGGGACCCCCAGGCAACACAGTATTGTGTTGCGACACACAGTTTGGAAAGCCCTGGAATAGATACAGATAAGCAGTCTTTGGGCTTAACAATGGATCACCTTTTTACACAACTTAACTTCTTGAACATAAACAATCATTTACCATAGTAACCCAGCAGCATGTGACTGCCCCAGCTCAACCAAGCTTAAGCAAGCATACCTTAAAGGTAAAGGTTCCCCCTGCACATTTGTGCAGTTGTGTCCGACTCTAGGGGCCGATGCTCATCTCCGTTTGTTAGCCAAAGAGCCAGCGCTGTCCAAAGACGCTTCTGCAGTCATGTGGCTGGCATGACACACACGGAACACTGTTACCTACCCACCGAAGTGGTACCTATTCATCTACTTGCATTTGCATGTTTTCGAATTGCTAGGTTGGCAAGAGCTGGGGCGAGTGCGGGAGCTCATTCCGTCACACAGGACTAGGGATTCGAACCTCCGAACTTGTGATCTTCTGATCGACAAGCCTGACGTCTTACCCACTGAGCCACCACGCCCACATGGTAACAAACACAAAGATAAACCTTATATGGTAAATGGAATGTTGATGCTTGAAGTCCTTCTGGCGCCAAAGGTAAGAGAAAAAAAATTAGCTCAGCTTGTCCCTTTAAACTGAGGCTTGTGACCCAGATTCTTCCAGATCACAAAATAAAAAAATACAACATTCTCTATGGTCCATGTCTTGTTCTCTGTTTTAATCTTAATTCAGATTTAGTTCTACATTTATGTTGTTAATCCTCTAAAACATATTGTAATGTTTTTCTCAACAAAGGGAAATTTCAGAGGTCCCCATTAGAGCAGAACACAGACATACATAGGCTGACCATATGTCCTTGAGAGAAAAACGGGACCCTAACCTACCCATGGCTTGCCGGACAAAGTGGCTGTGTGTGTGCGCGCACACCTGCACACATGCCTGCACAGCCACACGCATGCACTCAGTCTAACAAAGCCTCGCGGGCAGCACAGTCCCTGCGGTGCCCCGGCAAACGGGGCGGGTGGGAGCTCTCTCATTGAGAACGGGACAAAGTGGACATGTTTATTAAGATGACGGGACAGTCGGGAACTGTTTAAAAGACGGGTCTGTCCCATTCAAAACGGGACGTGTGGTCAGCCTAGACATACAGTAAGTGATCGTAATATCTTCTCATTCAAACCCAGAAAGGACATTTACCTAAATTCCTATGTAAACCCAACTGTCTTCCCTTAAATTTCACTGGCTAGGAGCTCCTTTGAGGCTTTTGTCTCATAGCCTTCCCATGGAAGAAGACTCCATCTTACATGGAGGGAAAAGTTTCCAGAAGTCAGGATCAGTAAGTAATCAGACCACATCAAGGTTCAGACGTGCTCAGAGATTTTGTTCATGAGGGTCAATCTCCATTTTGGATGAGTTGACCTACTGTTTCATCCAATCCTTTTTCTCTAAGCCTCCCAGTTACCCTTTTTCTCTTTCCAATTGTACATTTTCTAATTAAATACTATTTGAAACAGACATTTTTTTTCATTCCAGTTTAGGTCTTGAGCTTTGCAATGCGGTGACACGCCTCAGGCATCTTAGGACTCTGCAGACTGACTGCTGGTTGCTAGGCTTGAATTGCCCTCGGGCTTCTGCATTAATGAGGCTATT
This sequence comes from Charina bottae, assembly GCA_023362775.1. Lineage (NCBI taxonomy): Eukaryota > Metazoa > Chordata > Lepidosauria > Squamata > Charinaidae > Charina > Charina bottae. Next base: position 7,652,124 of record JALMGJ010000013.1, read on the forward strand.
TTTATTGGTCTTGCTTGAGTATCCCTGAAAACGGGAAAGGGAAGGAGGTGGTGACACCAATACCAGGAACCACAATCACTGCTGCATTCATCTCAATTGTCCTAGTGGGTGGGGAAACAGACCTTTACACATGCAATAATGAATTCTGCAATCTGAATTTATGCACAGAATACATATTTAAATATAGAATTCTTTTTTTAAAACTGTCAAGAACTACACTTGAATGAAATTGTCTGGTTTACTTTTACATTTGATTCTTTTTCAAGCCCAGGTCTGTTCTACTATGTTTGGCCTCAATGCCGCTTTTCCTTTTAACCCTGTAAGATAATTTGGAGGCATGCAAACAACAAATGAACCAAGCATAACTGTGTTCTAGTTTGAATATTAGTACAGAAAAGGCAAACTGGGTGGTGGGCTAAATTCCAGTCCACTCCCTTATTTGGGAAGGAGCATTTTTGCATAATGGTTCTTAGCAACTTTAGAAGCCTCCTCTGTGATTGCGCCCGCCTTATGGAACATCTTGCCCCTGGAGGTGAGGTTGGCCCCTTCACTTCTGGCCTTTCGGAAGGCCCTTAAGACCTGGCTCTGCCACCAGGCCTGGGACAACAGAGGCGATAGTGCCTCCTGGGGTTGGCTGGCCCCGTAGCAATAGGATCTGTGCTACGATTCCCTACCCATCTTTGGATGTTATTTATTATATTGGTTGTATTTTAGATATTTTAAATTGTATAGTTTTTTAATTTTAATTGCTGTAACCCGCCCAGAGTCCCTTGCATGGGAGATGGGCGGGGAATAAATTGGAATGAATAAATAAATAAGCAAGCAAGCAAGCAAGCAAGCAAGCAAGCAAGCAAGCAAGCAAGCAAGCAAGCAAGCAAGCTAGCTAGCTAGCTAGCTAGCTATCCAAGTCATTTGCAAAGCTGGCCAGGAAAAAGTAGGTTGTGGAGTCCTTGGTGCTCTCTGAGCTTGGTTGTTTGCTTGCAGATGTTTCATTACCTGACTAGGGAACATCATCAGTGAGAGTGAGTGTGAGGTTTGCTCCCTGTTTATATACAGTAGCTTGCCCTGCCAGGGGTGTAGCAAACTGGCAAGGCAAACTACTTTACATAAAACTGGCAGGATAAGCTAACAACCAAGCTCAGAGAGCACCAAGGACTCCACAGTTCAACCCTGAGCTACAGATATTCTCTTCCATTGAGAAAGTAGGTTGGGTTGAATGTCTCTCCTTTGTAAAGGCAAGAGGAGCAAAAAAGATAAGAACCCCTGAATAACCAGATTAAACTGATTTCAGCTTCCATAACATTTTCAAGAGCAAAGGCAACCTCCATTGGCTTTTGCTGATTCAAAGACCTATAGATGTGCTGAGACTGAAGTTCCAAAAACTTTCAGAGTGCCCCAATTCATCTGCATGGTGTCAGGTTGGGAGTAGCTAGGCTACAGTTTGTGGGCAATTCTGACAAACAATACACCCCATGTTTGTAGACACCAATGTTTGTGCCCAGTATTACTGGATTAATGTAGCCTTATCACTCACTTTCTCACCGAGACCCTTTGGCAGTGAGCCCCACCTGACATCCTATTCATACACTCCACATAATGATAATGGCATTATAATAGATCTTGTAATATCATTTTTATTCTGCTTAATGCAGGCTTTGTTACTGTTGCTAAGAGGCAAGATGGGAGAAAGGAGAATGCTTCTTAAGTTTTCCCGAAGAAAATCAGCAGTAATGCCACTTTCAATTTAGCGAGACAGGCTAAATGGATTAATCGGGATCCCTGGTAGATAAATGAGTCATGGGGATGGTGTAAGTCTGGAGGAGAGTGAATCCATTCCTGACACAGCCTCAAATACTGATTCTTAATATCCACAGCTCTCATCAAGCAAAGGGACTCTTACACTTTTTCAATTATTCCAAGCAACTGGGAAGCCCTGAGTCAGGCTTTTATTATTTTATTTTATTTTATTTTATTTTATTTTATTTATTTTATTTTATTTTATTTATTTTATTTTATTTTATTTTATTTTATTTTATTTTATTTTATTTTATTTTATTTTATTTTATTTTATTATTTTATTTATTTATTTATTTATTTTATTTTATATCCCACCTTTATTATTTTTATAAATAACTTAAGGTGGAGAACATACCAAATACTCCTTCCTCCTTCTATTTACCCCACAGCAACAACCCTGTGAGGTGAGTTGGGCTGAGAGAGAGTGACTGGCCCAAGGTCACCCAGCTGGCTTTCATGCCTAAGGCGGGACTAGAACTCTCAGGCTCCTGGTTTGCCATTGGCTCCTTCCTAGGGCTGAGAGAGAGGGACTGGCCCAAGGTCACCCAGCCGGCTTTCATGCCTCAGGCGGGACTAGAACTCTCAGGCTCCTGGTTTGCCATTGGCTCCTTCCTAGGGCTGAGAGAGAGGGACTGGCCCAAGGTCACCCAGCCGGCTTTCATGCCTCAGGCGGGACTAGAACTCTCAGGCTCCTGGTTTGCCATTGGCTCCTTCCTAGGGCTGAGAGAGAGGGACTGGCCCAAGGTCACCCAGCCGGCTTTCATGCCTCAGGCGGGACTAGAACTCTCAGGCTCCTGGTTTGCCATTGGCTCCTTCCTAGGGCTGAGAGAGAGGGACTGGCCCAAGGTCACCCAGCCGGCTTTCATGCCTCAGGCGGGACTAGAACTCTCAGGCTCCTGGTTTGCCATTGGCTCCTTCCTAGGGCTGAGAGAGAGGGACTGGCCCAAGGTCACCCAGCCGGCTTTCATGCCTCAGGCGGGACTAGAACTCTCAGGCTCCTGGTTTGCCATTGGCTCCTTCCTAGGGCTGAGAGAGAGGGACTGGCCCAAGGTCACCCAGCCGGCTTTCATGCCTAAGGCGGGACTAGAACTCACAGACTCCTGGTTTCTAGCCCATTGCCTTAACCACTAGACCATATTCACACCATATACTTTCTTTGACCTTTGAAAATGGCTAACACTTTAGTCAGGAACATTTGAATTCAGTTGATGATAGCACCACTGTCCTCCTCTACCCATCACCCAACTTCACGGTCTAAAGATCATCCACAGCGTCTCCAAGTAGAACACAGAAGTCATTATTCAGCACCAAAAGGACTAGATTCTGACTTACAGGAGACAGCAAAAAAAAGCTCAGTGAAAAGCAAAAAAAAAAAGGCTTAATCCTCGGTATCTCTAGAAGGCAAGAAAACTGGAGAACTTCATATAACGTGTTCAATAAAATATGGTTGTTTAGCTTGTTGTTTTGAGTGTTGTGTAAACCCAAACCATTACCTGGAATTGTAAGTTTATGATTCAGTGGACTGTGAGAACAGAGGCAATTGGGTTAATTCTATAAGCCATGTCTCAGTTAACTTTCTGTGTGAACACATTCAGCGCTGACAAATACTAGCCATGCTGGATCAATACTCTGGCATTTTGGCCATGTTCAAATAGCCATGTTTATTTATTTATATTTCTAACTTATATCACCGCCCATCTCCCCCCATTTCCGGAGGGGACTCTGGGCGGTTGTGCACTGGGGAAATACCCTATTCCCCAAGAGGATATGATCATTTATGCCCCGATCAATTGGGAGTAACCATCTTTGACAGCCTTCCTGCCAATACAGTATGTGTAGCAGGGAAGATGTCACTTCCTTGACATTTTTTTTAATATATATTTTTTATTTTAATATTAAAATAACATCACAACACAACACAACACAACACAACACAACACAACACAACACAACATAACATAACATAACATAACATAACATAACATAACATAACATAACATAACATAACGTGTGACTTCCTACTTTCTCATCCAAAAATTATTCACGTATTTATAAACCAACTTCGCGACTTTCTTAATTACATTAAATTTCCAATTGATTTTTTTGTGTTTTTTCTATAAATTTGTAAAAAGGTTTCCAACAAGAGTTAAACTCATCCACATTTTTATCATTTAGTTGATCAGTCAATTTTGCCATCTGTGCTAAATCCATCACTTTTATAATCCATTCTTCCATGTTGGGTATGTAGTCTTCTTTCCAATGTTTAGCATATATAATTCTTGCAGCGGTAATTAAATACAATAGTAATTTTCCATGTTTCCTGTGTAGATCTGATCCAATAAATCCCAGTAAATAAAGTTCCGGTTCTTTTTAAATATCTTCTTGTATTATTTTACCTATAATTTTGTGTATATTGTCCCAGAAACTTTTTGTTTTTTGACACATCCACCACAAGTGAAAAAAGTACCAACTTCCCTTTTACATTTCCAACATCTATTTGACATCGTGATATTCATTTTCGACAGTGTATTTGGAGTGATATACCATCTATGCATCATTTTTTAAAAAAATTCTTTCATGTTATAATTTAGAGTAAATTTTAAATCTTTTAACCACATTTTCTCCCATTTTTCAATTTGAATAGTATGTCCCAAATGTTCTTCCCATTTAGTTATACAGTTCTTTTTTGATAAATTAGACATTGTAATTTGTAATAATTTTTTGTACATTTTTGATACCAGATGATCATCTTCCCTCCATAATACATTGTCCCATTTTACGGAATGATTTTTAAAATTAATTTTTTTAGAGTCAATCTCCTTGACATTTTTGCATGGATAGAGTTGGGTGGGGGGAGGATACCCATCCCATTCCTTGAGAATGCAGGTAGACAGACAGACAGACAGAGCTCCTAGAACAAAAAGGCAATAGTGTTTCAGGAAACTGTTTGATTTCCACCAACAACACTCCTCTCTGAAAGTCAAGAAATCATTCCATGATTACTTTAGAAAAAGGCCACAGATATATATGTGTGTTTGTGGGTGGGTGTTTGCCTGACTGCCTGCCTGCCTGCCTGAATTTAGTGTTCCAAGACAAAGTGAATTACTCTGGCCAGAGAGATGTGCTAATTCTGGCCAGCCTGAAAACACCTCTGCAAGTAAGCTACCTGCCACTGTTCTAATGGAGGTTATTTGTAGCTATCTCAATTCTAGCCTGCAGAATTATGGGTATGTCAGTGCATTCTATTACAAATGCCTTTCTTTTCTGCCCCTTTAAACCACTGCACCAGAAGATCTGGAGAACAGAAGCCATAAAAACAGCCCACCGGTATTTTCCCAATCTTCCACCTCAACACTCAAGCACACTGGGGTTACATGTGACTTACTCCATAGAGTTTCTTCATTATCCCTCTACCATAACAATTAAATTAAAATAGACACATTTTGATCCTGAGTTCAGAGCAAAAATGAAGTTAATCTCACTATCGGGTCAGAGAGCAGAACTAACACAAATACTTTCTGTTCATGGTTTAATAGTGAGCATGGTGGACTGAAGCTACAAGATATTTCTAGTGGTGAGGTGGCATCTGTATGCAAAGGTGGGGTTCTACTGCTGCCTGCTCTGCACTCAGTTCATTCATTTATTTCTTAAACTTGCATGACCTTCACTTACAAAGTATCTCTAGATATGTATAGTCGAATGTATAGTCAAAGGCTTTCACGGCTGGAATCCGATGGTGGTTGTGGGTTTTCCGGGCTTTGTGGCCGTGTTCTGGCAGTTTTTGCTCCTAACATTTCGCCAGTAGCTGTGGCTGGCATCTTCAGAGGACAGGAGCACAGCTAGAAGATTCTCTCTGTGCCCAAGTGGAGGGTGTGTGTTCCTGCTGGTGTTTATAGCTGCTGAGAGGTTATCTCTAGATAGCTTCCATTTAGGATGAGACAAATCTACCAGCCCCATGCTTTCTGTTTACACTTAACTCTGTTGCAGAGTCCTTCTGCTTCTCCCCTTAACCCAAAAGGACATTCTGCCTATGGGAACATTTATGGTTACTGCAGATACTTACTGTATATCCAGCAATCCACCCCAAATGGCTGTGACCCCAGAAGGCTATACCAAGTCACACCTGACTGGTCTCAGAAGTGCTAAACATGGTCAGACCTGGTTAGTATTTGGATGGGAGACCACCTGTAGGCTAAACTAGGAAGTTGAAAAACATCCCTGAAGAAGGCAATGAAAAACCAATTCCATATTGCTGCTAAGAAAACTGCACTATGAGGACTCAACTCAACTCAGATGTTAAGCTCAACTCAAGTAACTCCTTATCTCTATCCAGAGTGGCTTACAGGTTATATAAACAACAGTACAAAAATTGAAATCAGGATCATTTACAAACAAATAAACAAATTTCTAGCATCCTTCCCACAGGGCAGTTAATGGTAATTAACTCCCTGTGGAGCGAAGGGAATGTCCAGTTGAGCAGGCTTCTAGGATGGCTTTTCTGTACAGGGTTGTAAAATAAATGTTCTTATTTTCTTAAAAAGTTGGAATTAATAATTACAAGTTCTCACCACTTTACAGAATGAATGAATGAATGAATGAATGAATGAATGAATGAATGAATGAATGAATGAATGAATGAATGAATGAATGCATTCAAAGCAATCTTCATTTAAGTAGAGAGTAAGGAAGATGACCTTGATGGGGACATTCAGGAAGCATTACCTAGGATAAAGGGACTGAAATATTTTTTAAGTCCAGAGCAACAAGGTAATTTTCAGAAGTGGCTCAGGTGGGGGTCTCCCTAATTTCCTGGAGTATAAGAAGGAGGAGGAGGGAAAAACAATCAGACTTTCAAGATTCTGTTATTATAGCCCCTCTCAATAAAAGTAGTTTTAGCCTTCCCGTGGAGTTGATTTCTTGGTCTGGTCTACCTAGTGGGGCTGACATGTATGAGGAGGTGCGCTGGCATGTCTGCAAAGGCAATTGTTTCCTGCAGAATAGAAAAGGGCTCCTCTCTGACCAATTTACTATCCTCCCATGGCCAATTAGCTTGAGACCGCAGATGTGCCAAATGCCCTTACAGAATTGCTCTTTCCAGTGCAGAAACAGGCACAATATGTTAATCGGTTTATTAGCGGTGTTACTTATCAGCCGTTCCTCAGCTCCCAGCTGTGATTATCACGATGCTGCAGTCAGGTTTTCAAGGAAATGACCAAAATTAGCCACAGCGCAGATGAACTTTTCCTCCTCTTTCAATCAATAAAAGGCCATTAAAAGTCCTCTTGGAGCTTGAGTCTTGCTTTTACTGCCAGGCATGCACAGACACACACACAGAATGTTTGTGTCAAATTCCATTAAAGTAAAACAGCACATTTTGCAGCTGGAGATAAAGTGTTTGCGGATACTTAGATCTGTAGACTACGACTTCAATACAAAAGCAAACATTGTTGCGAGAGGGATGATGATGGTGGTGGTGGTGATGATTTCCTCTGCCAATTAAAAAATAACCAAATTAATCTTTACTCACCTTAGAGTGAATCTGTGTGGCCAGTAAATGTTTCAAGGAAGCTTTTACACAGGGCACAGAAGTGATGCCCATAAGATCTTTTCCTAATGCCCACTACTGGGTTTCCCATTTCAGGAAAACTACAAAGCATATTATATTTTTGGAAATATCTGAGTCCCCACAGGCATTCTTTCAAAATAAAAATAGTGGGTGGCTGCAAGAAGTTCCTTTTGCAGAAATGGACCCAACTGCTCAGATTAAAAAAGAAAGTGAAAATTTTTTGGGTGGCAGGGAGCATTTTCTTAGGGGGTTAGAATGTGAAGTCAAGGAACAACTTCATTGTCAAGCCTTCCACAGCTTGGCAAGATCAAGGAAGCAAGAACAACATAGACTTCAGGAAGGTCTCTTGAATTCTGGTCTGTGGTGAACACAAAATCTTGAAAATTGCAAGAGGAATTTCCAGCATCATCTATTGTTGTTTATTCATTCAGTCACTTCCGACTATTCGTGACTTCATGGACCAGCCCACGCCAGAGCTTCCTGTCGGCCGTCGCCATCCCCAGCTCCTCCATGGTCGAGTCCGTCACCTCCAGAATACCATCCATCCATCTCGCCCTTCGTCGGCACCTCTTCCTTTTGCCTTCCACTTTCCCTAGCATCAGCATCTTCTCCAGGGTATCCTGTCTTCTCATTATGTGGCCAAAGTACTTCAGTTTTGCCTTTAATATTCCCTCAAGTGAGCAGTCTGGCTTTACTTCCTGGAGTATGGACTGGTTTGATCTTCTTGCAGTCCAAGTCACTCTCAGAATTTTCCTCCAACACCACAGTTCAAAAGCATCATCTATAGCAGGACATTAAGGGACAGTCCCTTTGAATCATTTGAAATGTTTCTTCTCAGGTTTCTCTCCACTTGGGCTAAAATGCTGTTTATGTGATAGGACCCCAATTGACTCTTCTTCTATCTCTTGATGATGTCTATTCTCCCTTCCTTTTCTCCCCCCCCCCCCCCAATCTCCCATTCATCATGGCTGGCTGGGGAATTCTGGGAGTTGAAGTCCACAGATCTTAAAGTTACCAGGATTGAAAAACAAAAGCTTGTTCTCACATCCCTGCAGAAGAGACCGACTGGAACAGTGCTCTCTCCCAGTTTCACATTATGGGAAATGATATTTGAATACTCTGTTTGGGAAATCAAAATGCCTAATGCTGATCCCTTTGATAGCAAAGCCTGCACTAAAATTGGATGCATTTCACACATGACTTCACCGGAAAAATCTACAGATAGTCCTCGTTTAGTGACAGTTGGGACCAGCAACTCGGACGTTAAGCAAATTGGTTGCTAAGTGAAACCACAACTGTGCTTACGATCTAACGTCAGCTTTCCTTTGCTTGACAGACCTGTGAAGGTTGTAAATGTGAGGTCGCAATGTTACTTTTTCATCGCCGTCATAACTGCGAACAGTCACTAAATGAGGCAGTTGCTAAATGAGGACTACCTGTACAATGTATTCCAGGAGCCTTTCTGTTATTTAAAAGATTAATATTAGGATGTAAAGATTTCACTCTCCCCCCCCTAAAAAGAATAGGGGGAGGAGATGCCAAAGCTGATTGATTTTTCACACACACATGCATACACATACAGTATGTGCATACATAGACGCATACCTGTCACTCAAGCAGATGTATAATCTATTATACTGTCCCTTTGGAATCAATTATCCCACATTTGTTAAAAAAGACACCAATGAAGCCATGTTAAGCATTAACAGAAATCCCATCTACTTCCTTCAAAGCAAGTGTCAATTCAAGGTTTGCAGAAATCTCAGAGTAGAATAATTTCTATGACAATTTATAGTTATTCTTCTAATACTCTAGTACACATATACATAAGAAACAACGAATTACAAAGAAATGTTCAAAATCTTTTTTTTATTTTCAAGAGAGCTCAGTAAAGAAAGAGGAAGGTATCTTGGCAAGTCTGTGACATTTGTCTATGATTATTATTATCTTTTTTAAGTTCATCCTTTCTGTGGGATGTAACCAAAACAAATGAAGTACGCAGACAAAGTATTTTTAATAATGAGAGAAGTCCAATGGGAGGAAGGAGGAGGAAGAGAAGATGAACTGTCAAATCTAAATGCCACCTGATTTTACCCCAAGTAGGCTTTTCTCATGCCTTCCTTTGCTTTAGGTCTCACTATAATTAAAACAATTCATACAAACCAATGAGCTCGTAAAACCCTTAGGATGGACAATAAAACCTCACATAACTCTCGGCAAATATTACATTGCATTTGTTGTCAGTAAAAGAGCTCCTAAGAGGCAAATAAGAAACCATCTTCACCAAGACCGGAAACCTTATATGGACTTTTTGCTGAAAGAAGAAAGAAATGAAATGATGATTTGTGGATTTATGGAATAAGAAAGATGTGGATTAAATGAGGGGCTGAAGGGACTTGTATAACATCTAAGAGGGAGGAGGGATAATAAGAGTGTAATTATCTCTTGAAAAGAAGGTCGGAAGTCACTTATATATTTATTAACTTTAATTAATTTCTTCTTTATTTTTTGTACTTTTCTTTTTTTCTTTTCTTTCTGATTTGTTTTTTATTCTATGGTAAAAAGTTCTTAATAGATGTATAGTTTTTTTAAAAGAGAGAAAGCATCTTCACCATGCTGTCTATGTGTCAGGAGATTATCAGTGAGAGAACCCCAACATGCCCATTATTGTCAGCCCTCCAAGGTAGACCAAACATGAAAACCAAAGACACAAAAGCTCATACTACTTTTATTTTAAGGTTATAGTAACAGAATCTTGCAAGTCTGAATGCGCTTCCCCTCTCCCTCCCCTTATTGTTACGAGAACTAGGGAGGGGCTTGTCTGAGATGCTTTCTCAGGTTACAGTTCTGCCCTGAACTCTGATTTCTTTTATCTGACTGTGTCTTGTCTCTATGATCACTTGGCTTTTCCTCCGGTTCCTCAAGGTTATTCCTTCTTCTCACTACAACAATAGAGAAGGCCAAATCAGTCTGATTTGATCTAGTTGGCCTTGCATATTCCATTTAGAACATCTGTTGTGTTATATTGATTGATTGATTGATTGATTGATTGATTGATTGCATGGACAAAAGGTCTGCCTTTGCCTCACTTTCTACCTACTGCATTCTGTCTCTCTTCTTCCAACCATCTGTTTCCCTGGCTGTCCTCTATTTTTTGCTCTGTTTTGGAGTTTTGTGGCCAGGAATTGCCCTGAAAAAAAAACCCCAAGTCTCTACAACAGAGCTTTCCAAACTGTGTGTCGGGACACGTTAGTGTGTCGGCTGCAGTGTCTGGGTGTGTCGCGGCTGCTGCCGCCTCCGAGCCCTGCCAGGATTCCGTGCAGGTCCTAGTGCCTGCCTTGTGCCCTGCTGTAAGAGTGTGTCACGAAATGATGCCCTGCTGTAAGAGTGTGTCGCAGAATGATGCATGTCTAAAAAGTGTGTCACCAACATGAAAAGTTTGGAAAGCTCTGCTCTACAAGCATACTGGTGCATGGCAATTATACAACAAATAGCATCCTATGGACAGGACTGAAATATTTTTCTGTTTTAGCAGGGCTGGAATTATTATTATTATTTTCTCTTGAGAGTAGAGGTGTTAGTCCTAATGCAGACTAATGCATCTATTTTAATCCTTATATTTACTGTTTTAAAAAGTGATTTTTTTTCCTCCTGGCCTTTTGTCCTCCTAAGTTAGAGGGTCTGCTTTGTTTGTGCTGCATTTGCCTAGTTGAGACTGCAAAGCAATCAATGCATGATGTGATGAGGGGTTTGTTTTTCAGCCAGTTAGTTGTAAAGCCTGACAATGGTTTTGGACTAAGAGAGTGTGACTGGCCAAAAGTCACCTAGCTGTCTTCTGTGCTTAAGGAAAAATTAGAATCTGGGTCTCCCCGCTCCTAGTCCAAAATCTTCTAGTCCAAAACCTATGTCACATTGGATCACCAAAACAGTGATAAACTGTGACACAAAAACCCCACAATTCTCACCAAATTTTGGCAGAGCAATCCTCAGGGGCTGAAAGCAGGCTGTAGATTGCTCACCAGTGTTTCGCTGCAACACCTGGGCTTCAATCCTGACCCCTCTCTGGACAATCATTTCTCAGCAATGCCTTGCAATTCTCATGACTGGTGTAGCTAGAAAGCATCAGTAACCCATCCTGATGGTTCAGAAACTATGGGCAGCCTTTGCTATAGAACTATCGTCACATATCAAACAACAGAACACATCAAACTTCAATAGAACTACAGTATATAGTCATACATCAAACTTTCATCCATATTTGGGGGCATGTGGTCTTAAAAAGATGGGATGCAATCCACAGATCCCCACCATATATTTCCATCTTATTGTAATTTTAAATGTGAGATAAAGAGAAAATTACAGGGAGTTGTCATATTAACTGTAAAATGGAAATTAAATCATTTTTCTTCCTAGCATGTGGATCATGATGGAAAAGAGATTAATCGGGGAGCCCAGTTCTTCCCACGGACTATCATTTTTTGGTCTGAAACCTCCTAAATTAGTGATCAAATTATGTATTGCCATGATATTCCTTTCCAAGAAAAATTGATAATGCAAACAAACTCCTACAGGGGGATCCCAAAAAGGCACTGCAGAAAACTCCTGTATGTTGGGCCTCTTTTCTCCTTCTGGATCTGTCACTCAGCTCAATGGCTAGCACAAAAAAAGAAATACATAGTTATGTTTTCATCCTCTCCCCCCTTCCCCAGTACTCCTCCAGGTACTATAGTTTGTCTGATACATAATCATCCCATTGCATTATTCAATGATTAACAGGCACTAGCACAGAGCACTTGAATACAGCAAAAGCACTCACTACAATTAAGTGCTGAGCAAGGACGCCATTGCCAATTTCCTGTATTCACTGGCTGGGTTTGTCTGACTCACTGCCTCTTCTCCCAGGCTGCCTTTGTCTGAGGCATTTAACAGGATATTTTACCTGCTGCTGGGTAACCTTTAAATTGTCATGCTGCCCTTCAACTTTTTGCTTTATGCTTAGGCTCCGTCAGGCTGCCAAAGCAGAGGGCTAGCTGAGCCTCTAAAGAGGTCCTTAACATGAATTAAATGAAGAAACAGAACAGCCCTGCCAGATGAGGCCAAGGACTGATCCAGTACTGTTTCTCACTGCGGCCAACCAGATGCCTCTGTGACGATCAGAAGCAGGAGATGGGGGTACACTACACCCTCTCCTGTCACTGTTTCTCTGCCATCGGGTTTTGGAGCTATGTCCCTAATCCACCTCAGTCGTGTCTCCCTCAGCCATCTTTTTTCCTAAGTTCGAGTCAAATGCACTAGCCTTTTCTTGTAAGGGAGGTATGAAAGTCCTTGATCACTTTGACTATTCTATTCTGCACGTTTTTCTAGCTCGGGCATATCTTCTTTTAAATGTGGCAACCAGGCTGTAATTCCCACAATTTCTTCCTCCAGTCATGTTGGTTAAGGCAGAATGCCTTTCTGTGCAATAAATGATGCCCTTTGGTAATATCTAATCCAGAAAAAAAAAAAGATGTATGCCCTGTTCAGACATTTGCTTGAACATATGAAGCCACTCAAAGTTGGGAGAAAATGGAGCTTTGACTGCAGAAACCAATCCACCTTGCCAACATTTACACATTGAATGTACATATCACTCTCCCTGTGCTCCCAGGAAGATCATTCTTGAATATGTGGAAGTAGGAGAGAGATGGGTTAAGGCTAAATGTACCCTGTTCTCTCTTCTCTCTAAATGTTCTGATACAATTCTTATCACAACAAAAATGTTGAAGAAACATGGCAGTAGAAGCAAAAGTGAAGGATCCTGTATGACTTATGACTTAGTCCTGAGTAGAAAGACAGCAGTTGTGTGTGTGGCGGGGGGGGGGGGACCCACCACCAGCACCACAGCTATGATCTATTTTATATCTATCTATCTATCTATCTATCTATCTATCTATCTATCTATCTATCTATCTATCTATCCATCCATCCATCCATCCATCCATCCATCCATCCATCCATCCATCCATCCATCCATCCATCCATCCATCCATCCATTATGTCTCCTGAATTCAAAATGACTCTGGGTTGCTTACAACAAATTTAGAAACCAAGATAAAAACATTAACCTGAAACAGAAAAAGAAGCAGCCAAGGACTAACATTCACTTCCATAAAACATCATCTTTCAGAGTCAGGCTCAATCCCACATCACGTCTGCTTTTAACAAAATAAAAAGAATGTTAAAAAGATGTAGAACTATGTTATTGGATAGTTGAGGGAAAACCCTCTTAATTAGCAGTTCAAGACTGCCGAAATTGTGGATAACAAGCCAAACATGTTGGATTCAAGTCTGCAACTATTTGCTACCACACAGCACACCATTTTTATATGTGTTCACCCAGTGCTTCCACATTAATCTGCAGTTAAATTTTATTTTAAGTGTGCTTGGTTAACTTGCTTTTAAGTATATTTTAAGTCTATTTTCTTTCCAAATGCACATTTTAAGTTGTGTACAGTCATACGTTTAAACTTCGGAGAATAGTACTGCAACTTTCAGATAATTGCCCAGTGTGGTAGATGATTGAGTTCCAGTGCACACATTAGCTCAGACTTCCCCAAAGTGGTCAATATCGACCCCCAAGGGTTGATGGGACTCTCCAAGGGGTTGATCAATGTCTAGGAGTTAAAAGGGGGTCAGTAAATGTCTGGGGGTCAACAGGTGGCCAATAAATGATGGAAGGTTGATTGGGTCCAATCAATCTTTTGGGGTCTCTGTAGAGCTCCACACCAGTCCCTGGTCCTGAAGGAGAGATGGCTAATGGAGAGACAGTGTGGCCCAGGGTTGGATGGCCAGCCGCCAGTGAGAGCGGCCTTCAGCTGCCTCTGTTGTTATTATTCATAGTACTATTAAAGTAATGTTTATTAAATTATTTTCATATAATAAATGTCTGGGGGTCGATGAACAATCTGAAACTTCATGAAGGGGTCGATGAGCTGAAGAGTTTGGGGATGCCTCCATTAGCTCAAGAAGTGTGGTTTTAGTTGATCTATATTGGCATTCACAAATAACAAATTCCTTCAGCATCCTGTGTGCTGCCAGTCATTGTCCATGTTGTAAACATAGCTTGGCATCTGCTTCCTTGAGAATTGAAGCTTTTGAAGGTATCTGTAGATCTAAGAGTGACATAAGAAGCTCTTCCCCTGATATAGCTACGTGGCCAGTGAGAAATCTCTGGAGGGTGGCAGGGGGGAGAATAACCAAGTGGGGTGAGGGTGATTGGTCTCATTCCCTGGGGGAGTAGCCAGTTTTATGGAGTTGGCCTCCTAGGACTGCATACCTGTAGGATCTGCCCCAAGGCTTTTGTCATAGTGACAGTTTTGCAAAGCAAAGTGGTTTTGTAGAGAATACCAAAGTCAGGACAAATGTGAATGGAAACATTGTGTTTAGGGGTGAGAAGAGTGGCTGGTGGTCTGAAGCTAGAGCTGTGCAACCATTTACACAGCTGTACCTTCGGAGCAGCACCTTTGATTCATCTCTGACAGCACCAGAGCTGCCATGTTAATCTTGTTAAGGAAGGGAAAGTGGTTGAAGAGAGAGTGACAGAATGCCCACTCTCATCAACAGGTTTTGCTGTTGTCTTAACAGCCCTTCACACTCAGTGCTGAGTGGCAACAAAGGGAAGGGGGCTGCTACAAATATACGTACATGATGCTTCGCTCCCAATGAAGCCAACAGATTTCCAGGGCAGATAAATATCCTGAACCTCTTGCATCTAACCACAGCACAGACATGCCCTGGCTGCTTGATGTTCCCTTCTTCTTGTTCCCAATCCATGACTAAGACAGCCTTGTTGCCCTTAGTAGCAGTGGTATTAAAGGCATGTTTTCCTCCTTATTCCATCACCTTCCAAAGACATGTCAATTTGTGTAAAATCTGTTTGGCTTGGTCACCTATTACTGTGGAGGGAAGTAAGTGGCTGGCACTAACTGGAAACAGGGATGAAAGAGGCAGGATGAGTGGTGCCAACTGATCAATTTTCTGCCAACTCATGGATGGGTGGAACAGTTCAACTCGAGTTGAGCAGTGGGGAAATGCCTTACGTGTATCTTAATTTCTCTAATGGTGTAATCACTATTTGTGTGAAATAATTCTGCTTTTTTTACTGTAGATTTAACAGAAAGATGCTTTGATGGATGCCAGTTGCCCAACACGAGCCATAAAGTTAATGCCAATTTCCTGGCTTAACAAGTTCAAATAGAATTTAGTGGCCATATTGGTAACTGCTAAGCTTTCCTTGTTTGTTGTTGTGGTTGTTGTTGTTGTTTGCTTTTGGTGGATTACTGTGTTGCATATTCCCAGGATACTTGGTTAGTTTGTGGCTCAGTGTATTGTGCAAATCCAGAAATGGGTTAATATAGTAACCAGGTGAGTTGTATTGTATGAACACAGCTCCTGGGTAAAATACCTCAACAAACTGACACAATTCTACCACTCTTTTTCTCTCACCTGACATTAAATGGAAGAGGAAACAGATGATAGATTCTGAAAGTATTAGTAGATTTAAATAATTATATGTTTTTCTTTTATTATGCTGAGAGCTAGAACCTTGACCTTTCCTCAATGCATCTATCAAGAAGGTTTGGAGTGTAAACATTCCTGTTTACTATACTTGTTGATTATTTTTCCTAGCTGAATTCCACTGCCAAATAGGCCATTTTTCTATTCTTAGAAGATAGATATAACAATTCAACCTTTTCTTGAAAATAATCCATACACATACAGTGTGTTGTTAATGTTTCCACAAGAAACCATAATACACCCAAATATACATCTTGCTTAAAGATGCTTCATTGGGAAAACTGCTGACAATCAATCAATGGTATATTATAAAGAAAAAGCAAAGAAACTTGCTCCTAGTTTTATAAATGATGCAGTCAATTACTATTTTTATTTTTTAAAGGCATTGTTGATATGTTAAAAATGGTTGCCCCCCCCCCCCCAAATAATAATAATCATAATCACCACCATCATCACAATAATAATTTCTTGGAAGATAAGTTGAATGCATTTCTTTTTAAAAAAAAACAACCCAACCCTTATGGAAATGGAAGATGATGACTTTTTTCTTCCTGGTATTGGCTGAAGTTTGGGACCTGTTAGCACAGAAAAGGCTTCATGGGGACCAGCTCTCCTTGAGGAGCCAATTCAGAAGGAGTGCAGATTGCTTATGTATAGGCTGACCATATGCGCGCATGCGCGCTGGCACGGTGGCACACACTCTAACTTTGCAAACGGGGCAAAATGAAGATTTTGTCCAGAATTACGGGACGGTTGGAAAATGTTAAAATAATGGGACTGTCCCGTTCAAAATGGGACGTATGGTCAGCCTACTTATGGAGCCAGCTTCCAACCAAGTGTATCAGAGCCTTGGCAGGTTGACTAACTGTGCTGAATCAAAATATGGCTTGCTTGTTTGTGACTTGGCACATTCTGCAGACTAGCCATTATGTGCACATCCAAAGGTAGTTTATTTAATGAACCAAGTTTCAATAAAACAGGTGAACTCAGCTACTCTATCTGAAATGACACATATGAGTGTAGTATCACTGACTACAAAAGCAGCAAAGTACGGTGTGCTAACGATACACACTGCCCTTTAGAGAAAACTGAGTGAAGGAAGTTCGAATCCCTAGACCTGCATGATGGAGTGAGCTCCCGCACTAGCTCCAGCTCTTGCCAACCTAGCAATTTGAAAGCATGCAAATGCAAGTAGATTAATAGGTACCACTTTGGTGGGATGGTAACAGCGTTCCGCGTGTGTCATGCTGGCCACATAACCGTGGAAGTGTCTTCAGACAACGCTGGCTCTTCGGCTAACAAATGGAGATGAGCACTGGCCCCTAGAGTCAGACACAACTGCACAAATGTACGGGGGGAACCTTTAGCTTACCTTATCTCCTTAAACACAGTTCACTTTTTCTTCCTCTCTCCTTCCTTGGACTGCAACAGTAGTCCTTAATTTTGTTCCCCCAAACCTGGGACTTGCCTTTTATCTCAACACCCCAGTGAAAGCCCACATTTTCTCATATATATTTCTGGAAACATTTGTTGTGGCCATCAGCTTAGATAATGGTTCCTGCCAGACCAACTGAAGACCAAAGTTCTAAGCAACACCCATAGCAAAACTTAGCTGGGCACTTCTCCAAGAAGTTATATACAACAATTTTTAATACATAAAATGAAGCTTAGCTTTACTAGTCAAAATATTTATCCTTCTGTTATAATTTTGTCTTTTCTAAAAAAAGCAAAAACAAAAACCCAAAACTAAAATGATCATTCTATTGGCATAGTTCTTTAAGGTCATATCAATCTAGTTCAGCTTCGTGATCTTCATGTTTAGTGCATACATGAAGATATTTCCCTATGTCTTAAACAGAACTCTTATTTTCCCTTCTCTGATGCTCCTGGATTGGATATGCATGGGACAAAAGCATTAATCTTCCATGCTTTTCACAGGAGGATCCAGTCCCAATTTTCCTTGTACCATCCAGCTTTTACTCTGTTGAAAGCAGACTATGCTTGCAGTGGCCAAGGACTGGTAGCTATAAAATTGCTCTACCCTACATGGAACAATCACAGAACCATGGTAATAGGTTTCTGATTGTGAGCAATAACACAATTTGTCCACTGTGATGAAATAGATGGGATGCACACAAATCAAATTATCTGAGATTAAATGCCGGCACTTGCTTTGACATGATCAAAAATACCCTTCCAGCTCACAGCTTACATACCTCCCCAATTTGTGATGCACATAAAACTCAGAAAAAATAAAATAAGATAAAACAGCAGTGCAAAGCACTTACTTCAATGGATCACACATATTCTTTGACACACAGGATGGCTCTTCTCTATTTGCATTTATCTTTACAATAGTCTGCAATCTGGTAGCACAATAATAAATAGGCAGCAATTTAAACATCATAAGAAAGCAAAATAACAGTTTCTTTCCAAGTGTGAAATCCAGTTACAGTACTTATCCTGAGAGTTCCTGTTATTATCTGGAAAACATTCTCGAGGCACCACCTAAACCCAAGATATAACTCTGAATAGACCACCATGGTCCAAGAATCCACTTTGTTGTTCAGGCACCTTAGTTCAAAGTGGAGAAGACAGGTGATGGAACTATCTGACAAACCCACATACTGGCTAGAAGAATTGGAAAAACTGGAAACTGCACATCACCAAGATGATAGACATATGCACATCACCAAGTTAGGGAAAGCTGCAATAGATAGATGGTTGGCTGTAGCATTAACTTGGCATTGCTATTCAGGGAAATTTTGATTGTCAATGTTTGGGGAGTCTCAAGGGCTCTTTCCAGAAAGTTCACAAACTAACAATACAATGCTAGCCATGCAAAATGGATCCCGGCATTCACCAATAATTTATGATGAAACATTGCCAAATCAATAACCACTAGTTTAGCAGATGGCTTTAAACATTTGTTTAGAGTGGTTTGACCCGTGGAGCTTCAGGTATCATCGTATAATATCTTGATAATAAGAATTAAGATATAGCCACTTGGGGAGGACTCTGGAGCAGCATCTCTCAACTTGATTTTTTTTTAAACTTACACCACATTTTGAGCAATTTGACTATCTCATATCCTCTTCACACCTGCCTTCTCCTGCAATAATTTTATTTGAAAGTTCAGAATGAATGAAATATCACAAAATCAAATCAAAGCATTTGTTTTAAAAAATCAAAATTGGAACTTACATCTCACTAGAACTGTTTTTACAAGTTTCTCTTAGAGGACTCCTGGACATCTGCCCACAAGTTGTCCCCCCCCCTCACAGCACTACTCCCCACCAGCAATCCTGATATGTCCCCCCACAAGTGTGCATGCCCTACCGGTTGAAAATCCATTGTGGACTGGTGTGTATGTAGTTCCCTTGCCACCTGAACAAATGCAGACCTTTCTAATACACATCCCTTCGTCACAGATAAACTCCATGAGTGAGGCATGAATTTTGAGATGAGAAAGTCCAAGTCAAATTGGAAATTAGAAAGTCAAATTAGAAGAAGCTTTGCTTTGGAAAATTGCTGTTTTGACAGAATTTGCATTAGAATTTTTCTTTTACTTTTCTGTGTGGTCAGGATTAATAGTCTTCTATTTCTCTCTACAAGTTGGGAAATAATGTGCAATTTCTACCACTATCCTATACTTCTGGTTGTGTTCATGATTTTACCTTTCAAATCTATAGATTATAATTTTTTTCTTAGAACCTCCTTGTGCTCTGTGATATTTTGAGACAAGAAAACTGCATTTAATTTTGTAATTTTCTTTTTAAAAACTGTCCACTATTTGGACAACTCTGTACTTAAGTTTGTTCTTTAATTTTAAAGTTAAAATGGTTGATAGATTATATCTTATTCCCCCCTTTTTTAAAAAAAAATGATGTTTGATTTTGTGCTGATAGGTGCTGGTAAAGGGAACTACCAAGTCATATATGAAAGGAGGAAGCTGGGCCAGACTGTGAATACCAAGATGGCTTTTGGGAGAGGAGATATGAGACTTTCATTGTTCCATCTTACGGGCATCGCTGTTGTGCTAGAAGGCTTTCTGGGATAATGGAGAGCTGTTAAGCATAGTAGGTCTACACCTTTTCACACACCTCTTTTTGAAAATCTTACCCTGTTCTGATCCTTGTTTTGCACTCTTGATCCAGATGTCACCATACTTTTTCATTGGAAGACGCTCTGCCACTAGTACTTGGCATGGAGTGCAAAACTTTTCCAGTCAGAACAACCGTGAGCACCTCTATGTCCTGATATATAGTGGATCCCAGAAGATTTTGACAGTCTATTTTTGAACATGACTTTTGACTACAGACCATTCACTTCTTGCAATCTCTCCCACTGTGATCAACAATAGGGTTTGTGAACATCTGTTGTAATCTCCTGGGCCTCTTATCTGGCAGCAAATATTTCTAAGATCTGATGTATTCTTCCCACAACTCTACATATGTTACTCAACACTGGATGCCAAGGCTCACTGGGGGAAAAGAATTAGACATACATACATATACTGTATATGCACACATACAAATCCTGATAGAAAATGACTTTCAAGATTGAAGTCAAGAAAATAAAAGACCGAAATGTTTCCCCAATAAAGCGAAAATTCAAAGGGGATTTAATGAGATGCCCATTATGTTGCAGCAGGTAAAGGGAGTGAGAGTTAGGGAGCATGACAAATAGTAGCAGGCTCTTCCTCGAGCAGAAGCCAAGAAAACAGACAGCTCACAATGGACCTCTACAATTCCCGTTAACAGACGTTTAGGATCAAGATGCTTTGAAGTTGCGGTATTTCTTGTGAGATGGGAATAGCGGCATCCCCATTTTACAGATAGAGACCATTAAGTGAGTGCCTTCCAAGACCAATCTGGACCTCAGGGGAGGAGGATGAGGGATTAACCCAGTGTTTCTCAACCTTGGCAACTTTAAGATGTGTGGACTTCAACTCCCAGAATTCCCCAGCCAGCATGAGTTGAAGTCCCCACATCTTAAAGTTGCCAAGGTTGAGATATATGGCCCTCCCCTCATAGTTTTAATATTTAGCTTGTATAGTTTCTATCTGTGTAGTTTTAAACACCTTTAGCATTTTAATATAGTATTCTAACACAAACATGTACCCTTGCACTCTAGCACGGTTTCCTAAATGGGATTGTAAATGTCTTGTTTGTTTAAAAGGGGCCCCACTAGAGCCATAAAGTAGGGAGATAACAGGAATGGAATGTGTTACCAAGGTTTCCTAACTTCCCTTGAAAGATCAAAGCTGGTCAGTACTGTCTCTTATCAAAAGTTACCAATTATTTTCTTTCCGTGCCTAAATTTGGAAAATGCCAAGAAGAAGATGTAATTCAATTGCCTGATTGGTTCCTATACTAGATATGTAAATCTCTTTGTTCCTGTACCCTATAAAAAGCCTGGTAAAATTCCACAGTGTGTGTGTGTGCTGCACCCAGTTTTTTTACTTGGCCAAATAAAAGCTGTTTTTCTTTTGAAACCTCCATCTGAGTTTCTGATTTGGGCAGCATGGGATCTCAGATTCTTATAGGAACCCAGGGGCTGGCCATACAGAGAAACACTGGGTTAAAGGCTGAATGCCACATGTGGGTTCCAATCCATATTTAACAGACTTCTCTCCTTTTCCTCTAGATAGGAAACAGTTAAACAGGCCAAAAATCTAGTAATTCTGATAAGGAAGGTTAAAGAGGCCTTGCTCACAGTCACTCATGCCCTCGTGACCTCCCGTCTGGATTAAAGCAATGCGCTCTACATGGGGCTGACCTTGAAGAGCATTTGGAAGCTTCAACTGGTGCAGAATGTGGCTGCACAGGTAGTAAATGGAGTTGGATATTCGACGCACATAATACCGCTGCTACGTGAGCTGCATTGGTTGCCGGTGTGCTTCTGGGTGCAATTCAAGGTGCTGGTTGCCACCTTTAAAGCCCTTCATGGCTTGAGACTGAGTTGCCTGAGGGACTGTCTTCTCCCAGTTGTTTCTACCTGCCCAATTCAATCTGGTAGGCTGGGTATGCTACGGGTCCCATCAGCCAAGGAATGTCCGTTGGTGGGGACTAGGAGGTGTGCCTTCTCTGCTGTAGCCCCTGCCCTCTGGAATATTCTCCCTTCAGAGATCAGGATGTCCCCAACACTGTTGGCCTTTCGCAAGGCTGTGAAGACCTGGTTATGTGCCTGGGCCTGGGGCCCCGAACATGGGAATGGTCCCGTTTCTTGGTTATATTAACATCCATACATCGCTTACTGGGCAGTCATGTATATTTATTTTGTATTTTAATTGTTTTAATTGTAATTGCTTCAACTGTTTTATGATTTTTATTGTTGTAAGCTGCCCAGAGTCACTTGTTGAGATGGGTGGCTATAGAAATCGAATGAATAAATAAATAAATAAATAAATAAATAAATAAATAAATAAATAAAGTTACAACACAAGAATCCCAGCAACTACATTACTGTCAAATGAGCTTCCTTTATATAGATGATTCATGCAAAACTCTTGCACATTTCCTCCTGATTTTTTATATAAAATGTTGGAAGCTTGTACCTTTGTGGGGGCAGGGTGGTCTGTATTGATTAATTGATTTAGTAACTTGGTCTTTTCATCAGTGTGAGAAATAACTCTCACACTTAGGTCTTCTCCACATGTTTTTATTTAAAAGCTATATGAAAACAAACTGAAAATCTATTTAGTTCTAATTTACATGAATGCTGTCACAAGTAGTTTAACCCTTTAAAATTACATTTAGGGATGGTTGGGTTCTAGCTACAGATGTTCTGGCTACAGGACTAAGAAAACTTTGAATTCTGGATCCAGAAATTTTATTGGGGGGTTGGCTGGCTTCCTTCATCTTATTATGAATAGTCACTATGGATACAAAATAATTTAGCCATGGATTTGATTGTGAGAAGATTGAGACTTTGCAGTGATACTAATGATCAAAGGAATTCCAGCAAGCATTTGTCTTTGCCAATAAAAAAATCAGCAAAATCTGATTAGAAAAGCAGAAGCATTATTGACGTTTATAGACAAACAAGGACAACCTTTTTATATATACAGTAAGTGCATACATAGTTATATGAAGCAAGGGTGTCTCTTTCACACTAACAGCTACAATAGGTAAAATATTTGATAATGTTTAAAATGGTACAGGATCTCAGTAAGTGGCCACTCCTTGCCAGCCTTGGCTGATTTTAGAAGCTAAGCGTGGATAAACCTGGTTAGTACTTGAATGGTGGACTGTCAAGGAATTCCAGAGCAGTTGGCTAGACTGGGAAAAAGAAAATGTTAAAACACATCTGTATACTATCAAGAAAAGGCATGGATGCAGTCAACAGGTGTCAAGCTTGACTTGAATGAATTCTTATCTTTTTAAGATGCTACAAGGAAAATCAATGAACCACTAGGAAAGGCATGTGGTTTCTCCAACTAAGTGTACAGAGCCAGTTGTTTTGGTTCACATACCTGACCAGCACCTGGAGTGAAAGTTGAATAGGCTGAATTTGTAGAAGTGGTTCTCTCTCTGAGAGAAAGAGACTCTCTCTCTCTGTGTGTGTGTGTGTCTGTCTGTCTGTGTAGGAATGTGGTGGGGTCAGAAATATTTCCTCAACAGTGATGTCTCAGCCTATCATAGGCATCTCCTGTCTTGCATTCCCACTTCTGTTGAGTACTAGTCAAATATCTTCTGGAAATAACAGTACTGTCAGCTGCAAATAAACAAATAAGCAAAACACAAATATTTCCAGTTAAATGGAAGAGCTTGGTTACTTAAGACACCCAGCCATTTGACCTCCAAGCAGAGTCAGCTTCTGTCTGCCCCATAATAGATGAATGCTTGGCATTTCCAAGCCTGCAGATAAATACACAGGCTCAACCTGTGTCATAGAAGTGAAATGACCAAGAACAGATTTTGGTAGATATGCTGGATGCAAGGGGCAAGAATGAGCAGGAAGAACACTATATGTAACTTGGGGCAAGCAGAAAGAAGGGAATATCAAGTTTGGAATCATACTTTACTACAGATATATACACACTTGGGTTTAACCAGTTACTGTATCACTGGAGTTATTAGAATTATTTATTTGTTTATTTATTTGATACATCCATCACAATCAAAGGAAACTCTCAGCTATTCCAAAGAGCTACGTGCAACCACAGAAAACAGCACAGGTGAGTTTCCACCTTCCTCCCCTTGCAGAATTGGGGAACCACAAGCAGGTTCTCCCAGGACATGCACATTGCATGGGTTGAAACCAATCAGACTGGGTGAGTCCTACAAGTACTCTGGGGTGAAGCCATGTAGGTCTTAAAGGTCAAACTGATATTTTGAACTGTTCTTAATTATATACTTCATTATGACTGAACTTTGATATAAACTTAGAGCATTTTTAGATCCAGTGCTTCATAGTTTCTGCTTAAGGAGGTTTTGAGCATCCTTCTGTTCTGTCACAGATCTGAGGATGATGGTGAAGTTCCATCAGTTCTTTTAGCAAATATCACAGAAGTGCCCTACCACTGCCTTCTCTTGGGATGTTTCTCAACTTCTAGTTTAACTTATAACCAGGGTCTTTCCTGGTACCCTCCTGTCCTTGCACTGAATACCTTTGTTTATTTTAATCTGGTAAATCATCTTTGGAGAATATATAGGAAGCCATCAATTGATCCAAACTATAGTTTGATATCAATTTTTATTTTTTATTTTATACTTAATGTTTTAGATTCACACTATCTGGGTAACAAATGTATCAATATAGTAATAGAGGAGTGAATGCTATATTATTATGTGATCTATTTTATTAATTATATTATTGTATCTCTTTGTTTCACTCTGTTTTTGTCCTTTTAAATTTTGCTGGTCATTGACTGAATAAATATGATTGATTGATTGATTGATTGATTGATTGATCCAAACTACAGAACAAGCTTTTCCCATGTCAAATGCTATTTTAAAGAGGAAATAATACCCCTATCATGGAATAAGTCCACAACACAGGTGTGGGAGACAATACATCTCACAATCTGGTGAGTGGAATCACTCTAGGACAGTGCTTTCCAAACTGCCACCGTTGGCGGCACACCAATGGCGGCAGTGGCGGTGGGAGTGGTGGCGGTGGCGTGCACGGGGGTGGCACGGGGGACGTGTGGCGGCTGCGGCATGCACAGCGGCGGTGCAGTGGGTGCGCGGTGGTGGTGGTCTGAATGGCGGCAGCGGCGGTGGCCTCGTGTTTTCCGCTAAAACACAGAAGTCCTGATGGCGCACCGCTGCCGTTGTTGTTGCCGCCACCGCCGTACATGCCCCCGCACTGCCGCCATGCACGCCCCCGCCAACGCTTCCGGGTTGTTCGCAACACACAGTTTGGAAAGCTATGCTCTAGGACAAAGGTTCTTCCAAATTTACAGCTACTTGTTAAATTTCAGAAGGCTGGCAAGAAAGAAAGCACAACCCCATTAAAAAGTGGTGAAATATATAGTAGCTTTAGACAGGGTCCAACTTTTTTCTAACAATATATCTTAAAAGTATTTTTCCCCTTCATGTGTGGCAGGGAGGTGACTAGGATAAGGTGTTCCTTTAGTCTCATTTCTTCTGACATAAAGTTTGGCCATCAATACATGTTGCATTGGTCACATATCCCATTCTAGACTCTCCTGGCATTGTTCTGTTCTTCCATCTCATCCACACAAAGGAAGTTACTTCAATGAGGGGAAAAATATATCTTTCCTGGTCTTATTAGGAAACCTAAATAACCCCTCTTTTCCCTTCTTTACTTCGGATGGCCATTTGAAATAAAAAATGTAATTAATTGAATGAAGAAACACTAACTAGATTCTAAAGAAACCCCTGAACCTACCCAGGTGATTACAGAGATGACACTGATTTCTGAGAAGCCAAGCCAGCCCAGGTGTATGGATGAATTTTGTGTAGTATGTCTCTGTGTGTTTTACTTGCTATCTTTTATAGGGGCTCCTCTTGAGGACAAAAAGGAAAGGAAGTCTGTAGTGGAAGGGCATTTTTTGTAGTAGGGGTGCAGAAGTTTCTCCAGGCTACAGGCTGAACTTGGCCAACAAGTAAACATAGTTTTTTCATTCATTCAGTTGCTTCCAACTCTTCGTGACTTCATGGACCAGCCCACGCCAGAGCTTCCTGTCGGCCGTTGCCACCCCCATCTCCCCCACGGTCGAGTCCGTCACCTCCAGAATATCATCCATCCATCTTGCCCTTGGTCGGCCCCTCTTCCTTTGGCCGTCCCCTTTCCCTAGCATCAGCATCTTCTCCAGGGTATCCTGTCTTCTCATTATGTGGCCAAAGTACTTCAGTTTTGCCTTTAATATCATTCCCTCAAGTGAGCAGTCCGGCTATATTTCCTGGAGTATGGACTGGTTTGATCTTCTTGCAGTCCAAGGCACTCTCAGAATTTTCCTTATATTTAACATAGTTAAACATAGTTAATATGATTACTCTCAAGACTTATATTTAACCATTACCCCTTTGCATCACATTAGACACTGTGTTTTGAGGAGGTGCACCTAAGATCTTTGTGACAGACATGTAACACCAGGGCTAAAGACTGTACAGCACTGCAGTAAAAATATTATGACCATCTAAATAAAAATCAGAGATGACTGAAAGCAGGTTTATGAGAAGAAAGCTGTTACTTCTAGAGCTTAGAATCTCTTATTTGAAAACACCCAGCGCTGGTAGTAATATAACAGAGTGTTCGAATCAATCCATAATGAAGCATGTATGTGCCAGCAGCAAATTTACAGTTCACAAAAAAAAACTTCGCTGCTAGCAGGTATATTAAGAAAAGGTCAGACCAGTTGGGCCCAGCAGCAAATGAAAGGATCGATAATGGGCCTCTGAAAATTGAGCCAGACAATTAATGGCATGTCTCCATACTTTTGGCCTGAACTCACCATGAAATGGAATTCTCCCTTCCCTTGCCCTCTCTCCGTGACCTTCCTCCCTCCCTCCCCTTCCAGGCAATTAGTCTACCCAGCTTCATTCCAATTTAGCAGCATCCCCTGTTCTGATTGGCTACCAAGCCCAGCATGCCCCCTCTCACCCAGCAGCTGGTCACTGCCCTGTATGTCTAGTTCATCCTGAGCTGACTATTATGTTCTCAGATGGTCAGCAGCTTCCTTATTTTTTCCTTCCAGTTTATCTAATAATGGCCCATAAATACCACACAGTAAAGTCTTCTGGCCACCATGTTTTCCCCACCTCTTCTACCAGCACACCTCTATTCCACTCCTACATCTCTCAGTGGACATCCTTTCAGTTTCTGGCAAAATTGGGTGAACTATACTCTTCTTTCTTTCCCACCCAGTGTCCATTTTATTAGAGTGATTGCCTTCCCACCCCTCCCTTGCTTAGGCACATTGGACAAAGCTCCAAAAATTCATTGAATGTTACTCTTTTGCTTTCATGAATCTGAATCATCAATTCTTGATTGTCAGAAGGTTTTTATGAATCTACAGTGGAACGAAGGAGTAGCCCGTTGCTTGGATTATTGTAGCATCGGAGTAACAATGATACAATAATGGGAGGGGGGAAGAAAAATAAAAGATCTGCATTAGAGTTAAAGAAGTGAATGTGGAAAGGGGGTGTGAAGACATCCATGTGTGCAAACATCTGGGAAGCAAAGTAAAGGCATGGAGACCAGTGAGGAAGGAACAATCTCTAAAAGGAGGCAATGGAAAGTTTGACTAATCCTTCCTATTCTTTGCAATTTTTACTACTTCTCCCCAATCTTCAGGGACTTTTTCTGCAGAATAAAGCTGTCTCTAAAATGTTGGCCCAGCTCTTTCCAAGTCAGAGACAGAGAGACAGACAGACAGACAGACAGACAGACAGACAGACAGACAGACAGACAGACAGACCCATTCCTAGGAGCACCAATTGGTCCAGATTAAACTAATCAGGGTGTGGTGCTAAATAGTCAATTTTTAATCTACTGATTACCAGTTTTCCAAGCTGCACACAGATTCACAATCTCAGTATTTTGGGAATCTCACCTGAAATCATAGGTGCTCTCACCAGAGAATATTCAGGAATGAAGTCTCATGATATCTTCAGGGTTTCCTAAATTGATTTTATTTAATTTAAGGATTCTGTGGATACCATCTATGGATTTCAAGGATGAGATGACACCCAGGGACACCACATTAGTAACCTTTAGTCTAATTCTTCACGTTCATCCTGTTTCCCCCATAAGTGAACTCCTCCCCATAATACTTTCTCACCTGTATAGGGGAAAGATTATAAAGGCATTGTATGATTATTTTTAATTAAGGAGGACAAACTAGATGATAAAAAGTTTCTGAAACTACTAGATAAGTTTTTAATATTTTGAAGGATTCAAGAGAGAGAAGAGAGCTAAATATTTATGAAAAACATCCTGCTAGCTTGCAAGTTGAATTAATTATATGAATACATGTTGGCGGGGGGGGATGATACATAAAAACTAATCATGCTTTATTGAATGAAACAAAGTAGGAGAGGTCAGAGGTGTAATTTGCTGTAATTTGTTGACAATTCTTTCTTAACTGCCTTGCTCCTAGTGGGGAAAGAGATTGAGGAGAATAAGGGAAGAGAAAGATGACTGACGGCTCAATTGGAAATATGAAAGGCATCCTCCAATCATATCAAAATGAGAGGAAGGGTTATACTAAGAATTTAATTGAGGGGAAAGCAACAAATTGACCTGAACAATGAAATTGGATTTTAGGTTTTGGACTGAAATGTGGAATCCTTGGTGCTCTCTGAGCTTGCTTGGTACTGAAATGTGGGTTTGAGGGACTACAGGTGGATTCCATACCAGTTCAACCAGTGACCCAGCAATGTGCGGACATAAAACACCCTTTCTTTAATTTCTGCAATAGGGTGATTTGCAATGCAGAATTTAGCAATCATCTACAAAAGCTGGGATTTTGAAAAGACCTTGCTAAAGATATGCAGGATAACTTTAAGAGGAGCTTTTGGCAACCCCATATTTCAACACGCCAGAAGAATAGAATAGAATAGAATAGAATAGAATAGAATAGAATAGAATAGAATAGAATAGAATAGGAATAGAATAGAATAGAATAGAATAGAATAGAATAGGAATAGGAATAGGAATAGGAATAGGAATAGGAATAGGAATAGGAATAGGAATAGAATAGAATAGAATAGAATAGAATAGAATAGAATAATAACTTTATTGTCATCCCACTATACACTATACAAGTGCACAATAGAATGAAATTTCGTTGCAGTTGGCTCACATAATAACAGGGTCTTTGACGTTGGCTCTTGACAGAAGCGGTTGAGATACTAAAACTAGGCTGCCAGGACAACTTAGCTTAGACTTCTAGGTGCAGGTCTGTTCCTCTCATTCCAAATGGCTTCTCTTCCTTTGCCTCCCCCCTTTTTTCCCCACGGCATATCACAAATCTGATTGGTGGAGAAGATAATACTATTATGTTCTGTCCCTCTGATTCTGCTGTTAGATTCCCTCCACCAGAATTATGATTTCTTCACTGCAGCCTGCATCTCCATCCCTCAGTGTGACATTATATTTTTGGAAATATAACAAGCTCGTGCAGGTTCATTCCAGCTGCAGTGGGGAATAATAAAAGAGTTTGCTCTGTAAATCAATTGACTGACTAATGAGCAAAAATAAATCTCCACCCCTTTATTAGCTTTCCCACTCTTTTCGCTTCTCCCCAGCCCTCCTCGCAACTGGGTTCTCTCTAAGGCTAAGAAACAGAGCAAATATACAAGAGAAAGGATTGGGAAGAAGGCTGCTGCAATGATAGAAGAAAAATATGTTTTGTGCATTTGGTCATTTGCATTTTGTTTTGGGCAGGAAGGAAATGCTGTAGCTTCTAACCTTATTAAAACTGGTTTTGAAAAAAGACAAAAACCTGATTTACCAGAAATAATGTTACCCATTTCATTAATCTTTCCTTTCCATCTATTGCCTGGGTGAAACTGGTAACGCCCTCTGGAAAGACAATGACTTTCAGGTTAACAATCTTATATTGATGATAAGTGTCCATTCTCTGCTCTCTATCAAAAGACTGATCAAGTTGTGGACAGGGTTTAATGTTGTGTTTGAAAACTGATTTGCCCTCTCTATGAATAATATTTTTTCTGTTGGTTCTTGCTTTTCTTTTTTTGTATGTTAAAGCAAAAAAATTAAAATAAGACACACTGCATATCTTCAGAGGTACTATCTCTGAATTGTTGAATTGTATTCAGCAATTACAGTATTTGGAAGACTCCTATTTAACAACAAACAAGCAAACACAGGTTTAGCTGGAAGCGGGGAGGAAGTAGATTAGCACGTTGTGTCACATATAATACAGCCCTTTATTTGAATAAAACAGTTCAGTTGAGATCTGCATATGTGAGCCTGATTGGGGTAAACTGTAGGGGTAATTCAGAAATATGATTTGTATTTTTATTCCTTTTCCTATCTAATTTGTTTCTTTTATTCTATTTTTATATATGGTCTTATTGATGTTCTATGTTTTATATTCTGTACTTTGATATGGCCTAATGGCTAATCAATAATAAACTATACTATACCACAAGGAAAGAGCCATAAGTACACTTTCCAGAATATAAGAATGTAGAAATGGTAGAAGTGAAAACTGCTAGTATTTCTAAACTGAAGACCATGGTATCAATATTCAAATAAAAGTTTGTCATAGCCTGGGATAAAAAGGGCAGCAATTCCATGGGACAGTCCTTGCCCTAGGATATGAACCTAGATAAATCCTAGGCAATGGAGGGAATCAGAATGAAGAAATGTCAACTTTCTGTCAGTTGAAATGACCCTCAAGTCCATTGAAAGTATTTCCAGCAATCTTACATGACATAGATTGTCATAGGAATTGCACTACATCCAACCCCTAGACAACCTTTCTGTCTGAATGCTTCTAGAAAATTAGGCCAGACTTAGGAGTTGTGTGCAAAATAGAGCATTCCATCCTATCTTTCTACTGGCTGCTCTGAGCATTCCAGGTTTGAATTCTTTCAAATTATTATTCAATTATTTCAGAACAGGAGCCTCCCCAATAGGAATTGTGTGGGAATGTTCTGGATATGGAGGAAAAGGAGAACATTTTGGGACCAGGCCACTAAATTTTGTACAACTCTAGTCCTAAGTAACTTCCAACACACTGAATCTAATGGGGATTCAACAAACCACCCCACTCCTATGCTTTCTGCACAGACTGAGCCAATCTAAAGGAATCTCAGTGAAAATTTGGCCATCGTGGTCATTTACGACCAACCTCTGACTTCACTAAGGACTACAGTATCTGGGCTGCTAAAATCCAAACAATGGAAGCAAAGATATACAGAAGACTTTAAATGTTGGCTGTCACCTAAGTAGTTTTTTGGATTTTTGCAGCCCAAGGTGTCATCTACCTTGCCTTCATATTGCCACCTGCACACATTCACAGGAACTGGATTTAACTCAAAAAAGGGAATGTTATTTGAAGGGCAGCTGTTAAATATCCAGGCAAGCTTTTCTTTTTGGCTTTGTTCTGTTGGGGAAGAGGGGGGGTCAGTCTGCAAACTATACTGCTTTTCCTTTGCTTTGTAACCTGTTCTTATTTTGTATAAAATGTACACTGTATTTAAATGAAAAGACCCGACAATGGTAGGGGATTAGCCTTCTCTGAGCAAACCAAGGTTTCTGCCAGATCATAATTCTTGCCTGGAAAATAACAAATTTTAAAAATAGCACAGCCAGGGCCATATGAGTGAGAGAAATAAACACCAGCTTTAGCATCTAATTGCGTTCTTTTATCTGAAGATATAGAATATGTACTGAATCTCCTTCTTCAAAGAAATGGAATTATAATTCATATTTAAACACAGAATTAGAATACTGTATATGATGAGTCAGTTTCTGGGAAACAGGATGTAAGTGAGAGAGATTACCTGGATCTCGGCTTTAAGTACAGTTTAACAAAGGTTCTAACAGGTGATTCACACAAGGTCATTCAAAGCAGGGTAGGCGGACTGGCCATGAAATTGATTGAACATCATCCTTGCTCTTCAGAACTTTTTGAGGGCATTCACATGTTGTACTAACCCATTTAAAGGATTTGCTTACATTTGACTAAGGGCTGAGGTTTGTAAACCATCCTCTTAGCTTAGCTCAGTGTCAATCTAACCATACATGGTACATTTGGAAAACTGTAATTAAACAAACCATGGCTTATCATAATATGTGAAGCCAGTCAAGTTACTGAATTATCAGGCACACAAATCAAAGGACTGGGAAATACTTACGGCAGAAAGACCAAAATTTTTTTTTTTAAAAGTAGGGTTGTACATGCTATAATATAGCAGCAAATGTAGAAGCTTCATCATAATTCGCACAGTCACTCATGCCCTTGTTATCTCCCATATAGACTACTGTAATGCGCTCTACATGGGGCTACCCTTGAAGAGTATCTGGAAGCTACAGCTGGTCCAAAATGCAGCCGCACGGGCAATTCTTGGTGCCCCAAGATCGGCACATGTAAAACTGTTGCTTTGTGAGCTGCACTGGGTACCAGTTTGCTTCCGGGTCCAATTCAAGGTGTTGGTTATTACCTTTAAAGACCTACATGGCATGGGTCCAGGCTACCTGAGGGACCATCTCGTCCCCATTACATCAACCTGTCCCATCCGATCATGCAGAGATGGCATGTTGCGGGCCCCGTCTGTAAGAGAATTTCATCTGGCGGGGTCCAGGAAGCGGGCCTTCTCTGCAGCAGCTCCCGACCTCAGAAATATCCTTCCCCCAGAGATACGGCAGGCCCCATCTCTTGTGGCCTTCCAAAAAAAACTGAAGACCTGGTTTTCCCAGCTCGCTTGGGGCGGGAGGGGAAGCAGCCACTCCTGGGGATGGCTGGCGCCCTAAGATGGCCTTAGATATACATGAGTGGCATTAAAACTGTCATTGCCATCTGGATTTTATTTTATCTTTTCTACTCTATATTTATATTTGTATTTGTATTTGATATTTATTTATGTATTACCATATTTTAATGTTTTATTTTTATTGTAAACCGCCCAGAATCCCCCCTTGGGGGGGGAGATGGGCGGTGGCAAAATTTGACAAATAAATAAATAATCAGTGAAGTAGAATTGGCACAAACCCATTCTTTATATCAAGAGATCCTTGAGTACGATAAAAGGGTCCCAATTCAATCTCTTTGATGACAAATGGCTTTGGTGACCGAGGGATCAGGTAACCAATGTCTGACTCAAAATAACACTGGTTCTAGTTACACAGTGCTTAACACAAACCAGAATATTGCATGAATCTCAGTAGTAATCCAGTTTTTGCAACATGCTTGATCATCAAAGCTTCAAGGCATTGGCTCTCCAAAAATTTAAGCAAAGGTTCTTTCCTTTCATCTGCTACTCTTCATTTATGCACTCAATTGTCTTAATTATTCTATATTTCCATTATTAACAGTAGTATATCTTGAACACACTTGTACTAGTCAACCGCTGTAGACAAAGTATTATGATGCATTCTTAAGATTTAAGCATTAAGTCATGAAATGCTAACATGATTTGTCTTTTAAAGAGAGAGAAAGAAAATATTCAAAATATTTTCATTTCCATGGGAGACAAGAGCAATATAATTTGTGCTGAGAAGATGCAGTGACAGCCACCAACATGCAAAGTGCTGAAACACTTTCTGTAGTGTGCATAAGTAGGGCACAGTTAATGATTAACAGACATTTCTTAGAATTCTTATTTATGACATGCAAATTCTTTAGTCTGTGTAATGGTTATTTATTATTACCACCACGCTTTTCTTTTACTGTTGGAAGGAGGCCTTGCTGTCAGATTCACCGAGTGTGATGAAGTCAAGCAAGGCTCAGGAGAGGGAAGGGGATGAGGCAAAAGGGAAGGTATTTCACAGGTAGCAAGCCTGCTAAATGTCATTTATCTAACTAGCAGTCAAAAGACACGATGAAAACTCCTTAATCTCACAACACATGGACAGACTTAACCATAGTTTCAACTGGGAAACTGTGAGCATCCTAGACCAAGCTAAATCCAAAAAGGCTAGGGAATTCCTGGAAGCTTGACTCTCAGACAAAGCAGCCATCAACAGACACATAGAAATGAAGCACATTTACAGACCATTCAAAAGAGACAATAAAAAAAAGCTAAGAAGGAAACAAAAAGACCAGAACACATCCTCCCCAGCAGCCAACACACAGATAAGCAGGGATTAACACCAGACAAACAGTCAAGCAGAAAAAAAATACCCTAATCAAGGAACTACCAAGGAGGAAACCACCCCAACACTGGCAGGACAAGCTACTGTAAATAAACAGGGAGCAAACCCCACACTCACTAGAAGTGGTGATGTTACCTAGCTGGGTAATGAATCATCGAAAAGCAAACAACCAAGCTTAGAGAGCATCAAGGACTCCACAGTTAAGAGGTATTAAGCAGATCTTGCCAATGTTAAGCACTTGAGATTTCACAATTTTCTCAATAGAGAAAACATTTTAATTTTGGTGGGTGTGTTGCCCTGTGTAGACCTAACATTCATTCTTATTCAAATAGCATAATAGCATAGTCTTCACATCTATTCGGGTCTGTAATAATAGAAATAGAAATATTTTCTATAAGTTACAAAACAGCATCTGTCTTGCAGAAATTCCACATCTGTAAAGGTAAAGTAAAGGTTCCCCCCCACAGTCATGTCCAACTCTAGGGGCCGGTGCTCATCTCCGTTTGTTAGCCGAAGAGCCAGCGCTGTCTGAAGACGCTCCCACGTTCATGTGGCCGGCATGACACGCGCAGAACGCTGTTACCTACCCACCAAAGTGGTACCTATTTACCTACTTGCATTTGCATGCTTTCGAATTGCTAGGTTGGCAAGAGCTGGGGCGAGTGCAGGAGCTCACTCCGTCACGCAGGGCTAGGGTCTCAAACCTCCGAACCTTCCGATCAACAAGCCTGGTGTCTTAACCACTGAGCCACCGCGCCCCCTAATCACGCCCCCACATCTGTACCAGATCTGAAAGCAAAGACAAACTATACTATCTTTTCAGATATCCTGTTTATGTGCAGATGTGTAAGAAGTTTCTTCAGAATTCTAGACTTCTGACTGGCTTTCAAAATCTTTGTATGCTTTGAATACAGAAAATTATGCTGACAACATAATGCTTTATTCTTGGTCTAAACTGATTCTGAACTTCTGGTAAAATATAGGGAAACAGGCAGGCATACTTTGAAGGTGGGAACATTTCTTCTTGTACTTCTGATTTCTTTCTTACATGTAATTTTGTCCATGCAGAGTTTTGATATATCAGAGTCTTGTTTTGCTTTCTAAAAAATTGATTGTGTCCAAAAGTATATGTCTATGTATAGAAGATGCCTTCTGCTCCTTGTGCTAGAACAGGAATTTCCAACATCTTTGGGCTGATGGGCAATTTGGAGAGCATATTATGTGAAGGATAGGTCACAAGATATCTCTAGATATCCAGCAGATAAAGTTGCTTGGATCTGCTCTAAGCCATTGCTGAATCCCATGGTTCTGGACCATTTTCATCCAGCCTCCAACCTTCCCTTTTGGGGTAAGGTTATGAAGAAGATAGTTGGACTACAGTTCCAGAGGATACTGGAGAAATTGGATTATCTAGATCCATTTCAGTCAGGTTTCCAGCTGCAGAATGTTATGGAGACAGCATTGATCACACTTTTTGATGACCTCTGTTGGAGCTGGGATAGAGGTGGTGTGACCATCCTGGTTCTTCTTGATCTATCAGCAGCTTTTGATACCATCAATCATGGCATCTTTCTGAACTGGCTACTGAGTTTGGAAATGAGAAGCCTAGCATTGTGGCGGTTGCTCTCCTTTTTCTATTGCTGGTTCCAGGCAGTGTTGACTAATGGTCAGAGGTCCAGACCAAAGCCCCTGTTTTGCAGCGTGTCCCTGGGTTTGAAACTCTCACCTCTCCTTTTGAACATCTACATGAAACCATTGGGTGAGGTCATTTGTTGACATGGAATCAGGGTCTCTCAGTACACTGTGATACTCAGCTGTATACCTTGACCCCTGATCAACCAAATGATGCTGCTGAAGATATGTCCCTGTGTGTTCAGGTCTGGACAGGGAGCAACAGGCTCAAGGTCAACCTGACAAGATCAAGTGGATAAAAGTGCATGGTTTTTCTGGTGCTAGTGATTATCCATCATTGAATGGGGTGGCACTGTTCAGAGCTGACACAAAATTTGAGGGTCTTCCTGGACTCATAGGTAGTTATGACCAAGAGGGTCTTCATGCAGATTCATCTGGTGCATCAGTGGTACTCTCTCCTGGACTAAAGGAAAGAATCACTAATTGTAATGGCTAATACTAATGCCTTGGTCATCTCATATGTGGACTATTACAATGCCCTCTACATGGGGTTGCCCTTAAAGACTACAGAGAAGCTACAGCTGGTCCACAATGCAGTAGCTTGAGCAGTTTTGGATGCACCTCAGGGCATGTATGTGACACCTCTGCCGGGTAAGCTGCACTGGTTACTTGTGAGCTTTTGGGTGCAATTCCAGGATCTAGTTATGACCTGTCCTTCATGGCACAGGGCTTAGGTATCTATGGGAGTACCCCTCTCCTATCATTTCTGCCTGCCCCATAAGATCTGACAGAGCAGGCACACTTAATAAACATTACATTAAACAATGTCATCTGATGGGACCTAGGAAGTGTGCCTTCTCTGTCACAGCACTTGCAATCTGGTTTTTCTTCTGAATATTTTGGATACATTGGTGGGGTCCCTGTTTGGTGTGTTTGTCTTGGCTATGCTGTGTTGTTCCCTTGTTTAGCTTATTGTGTCTGTTTTTTTAAGGTGTTGTATTACTTAATTATATGTCACCCAGAGTCTGTGTTGAGTTGGGCAGCCTCAGCGGGTAAGACACCAGGCTTGTCGATCGGAAGGTCGCAAGTTTGGCCGTTTGAGACCCTAGCCCCGCGTGACGGAGTGAGCTCCCACACTCGCCCCAGCTCTTGCCAACCTAGCAATTTGAAAGCATGCAAATGCAAGTAGATGAATAGGTACCACTTCGGTGGGATGGTAACAGTGTTCTGCGTGTGTCATGCCAGCCACATGACCACGGAAGCGTCTTCGGACAGCGCTGGCACTTCGGCTAAGAAACGGAGATGAGCACCGCCCCTAGAGTCGGACACGACTGTGCAGGGGAAACCTTTACCTTTTACTTTATAAATCTAAAAAATAAGTAAATGAATGAATGAACAATTCTCAAAAATTGCTTATATGATTAGAAAACATCCCTTACCAGCCCCTGTAACCTCCCATGATTCTCTATCTTGTCTCAGAAAGTGGAAGTGGGGCAGGGCTGGAGTGGAGTGGAGTGGGGGGCACATTTTCAAACTGAGTACTGGAAAATAATTTTTATTTCGAAAGAATGCTTTGTGGCATACAAAAACCCCAGAGGCATTCTCAGAAGTAAAGACTATGCTTAGGGCTGCCACTGTTCTATGCAGGGTATTAGTATCCAATTTATTATTTTTTTAAGGAAATTAATCTTAAAAAAGCAAAAACAAAAACAGATGGGCTATGGAGCTGTGTGTAAGCCAAGGAAATATTTATAGGTTTCACACTGTGATCTACTGGCAGAGTTCTACATGTGAACTATTTTGTGAGCAGACCTTGTAGTTGTAGAAGTTTTTACTTGTACTACTTTTCCTTTAATTTACAGTACTTTGAATCCAACCCTCAAAAAAGATTTCATTTTCTAATAGTTTTTAACCTCTTATTCAAAGAAATTTAATTTCTTTTTAAGCATGGGGTTGTGCTTGTGGCTGGCTTCATTATAATGTTTGTAAACTACACTTCAAAGAATTAGATCTGCCAAGTATATATTCTTAAACCAGTACTAAAATCAAAGGCTGCTCATCACCATTATAGTAGACACTATTCATTGATAAAGTAACAATTAACAGTGATGAGGGGGTTCTTCACACCCTGGGAACAGAGCAGTTGTAAAAAATTGTCATTTAGCATTGGATCTCCTTTTTCCTGAACTCCCACTGAGAGCTAAATGTTTAATGACAACTAGATAAAAGTTATAAAATGCAATTAAATCATACTGCAGTTCCATATTCTATCTAATGTTTAAGTTTTAAGAAACTGCACCCTATTTCTGTTTTGTTTTGTGATCTGTGTGGACAGCTTTTTGATATAGAGACCAAATCTATTTTAAGTATTGAATGTATTGCCATCAAATATGCTATATGGTAGATTTCAAAAAATTCCCATCTCTCAAAGATTTTGTTCCTGTAATGATACTGATCCTGAAACAGTGGATCATATTTTATTGTATTGTGAATTTTATAAGAGTCTTTGGCAGGACGTTATCTGGCCTACTTTAAAATCTAAACCAGGAAGGGATACTTCTGAGTAGGTAAACATTTTACTTGCAGATGAAAATCCTGAGATTACAGGGGCAACAGCCAGATTTTTAACTATGGCTATAAAAGCAAGGTTTTTAGTAACAAATCAATGAGTTGGACTTTTAAGTGTATCATGCAATATTTATTCAATATTTTATCTGTTAATTTAAATGAATTTGTTTTATTCAATGTCAAGTCTAGATTATAATTGTAACTTGTTTTCGGGCCTTTTGGCTGTAAAATAAATTAATAATAAAAAGTATTGAAATCAGTTTTTCTGTGCAAAAAGCTAATGAAAAATTTATTTATTCATCAAATTTTGCTACCGCCCATCTCCCCCCAGAGATATTTCCAGATTTGCAGTTTATGGCATATGAGACTCAACTTTCAGCTTGAAAGACAAGCATGAACTTTGTGGAAGCACCACCAATGAGCCCTCCCCTTACAAAGTTTCTTGGTTCAGCTCCTACAAAATTTGCCAGTAACTGCAATTTTTTTAAACAAAGGTTATAGGAAAGAGGGAATGCATATACAGTATTTTATACATGTGTATGTATATATATATGTATGTGTGTGTATGTGTATATATATCCATAGATACATACACATATTCTACATATGTATTAAAAAAAAAGTTTGTTTTCTATTTTCTGGTATTTCTACCAGATGAGACATTGCAGAACTATCTTTTTTCACCTGGGTAAGCAGTTTCCATTCTTTATTCCTCCTCCCCCCTCCCCAACAAATCTCCATTTCACAAATTTAAGGGCAACAAGAAACTGCAACAACAACAACAACAACAAAAATAAATAAATAAATAAATAAATAATAAAGGAAAAAGCATTATTTCATTGGTAGATATTTTCTAAGGCTCAATCACTGTTGGACCAAATGAAATGCAGCCACCAACACTATATTATTATTATTATTATTATTATTATTATTATTATTATTATTATTATTTTCACCAATTCCTTCTAAGCTGATAATAGAAACAAATAGCAAAGTCAAACAAGGAAATCAAATCAATAACCAGATGTTCTGACAATATCAGAAAGTAGTTTAACAAAAATCTGCTTCCTTATAATTAAGGAAGCGATTACAGGATGAGTCAATAATAAGAGTCTACCACGGTAGAGATGGGCGGGGATAAATCCAAATAATAAATAAATAAATAATAATATTAGCCATTAATTTTTGTCCAGAGAATAAAAGATTTCCTATTTATAAGGAAGCCATATTAGTTCTGCCTAGCATAGGCATTCTGGATTATAGTGGGAGTTCCTCAGATGAAATTAAATTTGCAAATATAAACTTGGTTGGCTGTTGTGGGTCTTCCAGGCTGCGTGGCTGTGTTCTGGAAGTTGTGGTTCCTAACATTTCGCCAGCATCTGTTAACATTTCAACACAACAACAAACCCCACCTAATCTCCTATAACTTAGCTCTATAAATAGAAAACAAACATTGCCACTCTACCTGGGCACAGAGAGTTCGCTTCTGTCTGTGCTCCTGCCCTCTGAAGATGCCGGCCACAGATGGCGGTGAAACGTTAGGAACCACAACTTTCAGAACACGACCACACAGCCCGGAAGACCCACAACAGCCATCGAACTCCAGCCGTGAAAGCCTTCGACAATACAATAAACTTGGTTGTTGTTTTTTTTGGTTTTAAAAAATAAACTTGTGTCATTGGAACTGATAAGCTAGGCTAATTAGTTGAATAAAAGGAGATAATACTCATTCATAATTATTAATTAGCAGTATTAGGTATTCATTAGTATTCATAATAGTGTCATTTATTTATTGGCTTGCTTTTTAGTTACACAGCACTTAATATGCAGCATCTACTTGAAATCCTACCAACAACCAGGATCTTCAGATGCATTTTCTATATAGAAACTGTCAGCAGGTTAAATAACTCCTATACCAGGATTTCTAAACCAGGGTTCCATTGCACCCTAGGATTCTGTGAGAGGTCACTAGGGGTCCCCTGGGAGATCACAATTTATTTTTAAAAAAATATTTCAAATTTGGGCAACTTCACATTAAAGAGATAGGTTTCATTCTTTATCTTTAGTTTAAGAACACTGTTGAACACTGCCTTCAAACTGGCACTCCTGATTTTGGTTCTCTCAACCACTTTCAAACTCAAACAACACTGAACAAAATAAATGGTGTTTTGAAGGAGCAACTCTTGAGTAAAAACTTACCCTCTGTACCACATAATGTGTTAAGATGTAACATGCTTACTCTGGTTTTGGCTTTGTTCATTGTGCAAACTGAGCCACTATGGTTTGTCAATCCTCGCTTTTGGCTTAAGAGGTGGTAGAAGAATCCAACCAGTTGTTCATACATGGCTTAGCTCATTGTGGCAACCCAATCCCCATGATGGGCATGAACGTTCATTCTTTACCAAACTACTGGCAGCAAGATCCCTCCACGTAGATTGCATAAATGTAAATCAATTAATGACAAATCTTTTCCGTTGGTGCCCAGATACTTTGAACTTCTGGAACCCAAATTTTAAAAAGAGCTACTTTAACGGAGTGTTTCCATTTATTAGTTGGAGAATCTTAGAACAAGAGTCACTTGAAGCAAGAGTTTTTGCATTAACCCAAAGGACAGAGCCCATGCTTACTGTCGTCAATATGGTCAAGCTTCTTGAATGGATTGTAAGTATCAATAATTATTATTAAAGAAAAAAAACTAGCAAGAATGCTCAGAAAGTAGTCTGCCTGCTGAACTACTTTCTGGCTTCCAGGCTTGCCAACATCTAGACCAGCGTTTTTCAACCTTGGCAACATTAAGATGTGTGGACCAACTCCCAGGGAATGCTCCCAGGGAATGCTGGCTGGGGAATTCTTGGAGTTGGTCCACACATCTTAATGTTGCCAAGGTTGAAAAACACTGATCTAGACACTTGAGTAGAACCGTCAGGTAGACAAATGATGCGAAGTGTCACTGTTGCTCCTGTTTTCCCATCCTGCAGGTTGGCTGACATCACATACTACATGGATTTGCACACAGTGGGCTCCATTTAATGCATGGGATTTTAGACCCAACTATATGTGCTTAGTGGCTTAGGGGCATGGTGGCTCAGCGGGTAAGACGCCAGGCTTGTTGATCAGAAGATTGCAAGTTCGTAGGTTCGAATCCCTAGTCCCACGTGATGGAGTGAGCTCCCACACTCGCCCTAGCTCTTGCCAACCTAGCAATTCGAAAGCATGCAAATGCAAGTAGATTAATAGGTACCACTTCGGTGGGAAGGTAACAGCGTTCCGCGCACGTCATGCCAGCCACATGACCGTGGAAGCTTCTTCGGACAATGCTGGCTGCTTAACATTCTTATGAAATATTTGAATAACAAGGTTTCATTTGCCTTTAAGTCTATCTTGCATGTTACAAATAATAAACTCTACACTTGCTTTGTTTTAATAAAGGAGACTAAGAGGGGGGGAAACAGAATGATTTCTAGCAAAACATTTTTTTAAAAGGAAACACCAGATTTCTTCCCATGCATTCCTCACCACAGGCAAAAATAATTTATAAAAAGAAGGGAAAAACAAAGCATTTGAATTTAATTTCCAACCCTTGGGTAGTCTGTGGCAGCTTTTAAAACCAAAATTCAAACATCGCCTAAGTCTGCTTCTGGGAATGAAAAGTTAGCTACTCTGAATACAATAAAAGAACTAAACCTAAGTGTGCCTTCTGGTCTTTTACCTTCTGAAGTTTACTTTAAGTTTTGGGACACACAAAGGTTATTAGTTTTTGCACTGCCTTATTTTATGACATGCTCGATGTTCTTCATTTCTTTAACTACCCCCACCCCTGCCAGAATAAGACCTCCACCCTAGCCTCTGCTTTAAGCAGGAGCTAGATAGTTCTAGCCAGGTTCTGGGATGGAATCTTCAATGGGAACAAAAATACATCACCACATTGCTTCCTCCCCAAGCAATGGCATCATTGATGGAAAATGAAGGCTGCTCCATTAAGGTTAATGGAGGCAAACATCTTCCCCTGCCAGAAATAGCCTTAGAAATAGGTCACTGTAGATCAACGGTAAGGTACCTTCACAAGATAGTTCACCTCCCAAATCTGAGTCAAGACAAAGACAATTGATAATGAAAGTCTCTTGTTATTAATTGAAATGATCAATTGCAACTGCTACAATGACTAGAAAGTGTGTTTTGATGAAAACTCTCTTCTTTGAAGATCTTCACAGGCCTATTAGAAACCATGCTACTCTGCCATCTGTTCCCAGATTCCAGGGGCTATGTATGTAAGTTTCGTGCAACAAACACAACGAGGATTCTGATGCTCTCCAAATGTGCTGATAAAGATTGGGCTTGGCTAAAAGTTATGGGAATTGTAAGCTAGTACATCTGAGCAGATCAGGTTGCAGAAGGTTGGCTTATACTGGAATAGATTGGTTAATCCTTAAAGTGATACCAGATTCTTGTTTTCATTCCCAAAAACATTATAATTAGGAAAGTGACTAAAGCAGCCAAGCTAAATGAAAACCTCACTTAGTATGAACAGCAATAGAACTGCAGGCTAAGGAAGAGGGAAGGAAGAAGAAAGGATGGCAGCTGACCCGCCAAATTGGATATATGTTTGTTGAGGATCTTGATGGATCTTAACATTCTGTATGGAAACAAAGTTCAGTATGGGAAAGAGGAAGGAAGGAAGGAAGGAAGGAAGGAAGGAAGGAAGGAAGGAAGGAAGGAAGGAAGGAAGGAAGGATATTTGTGGAGGGAAAAACTATGAAAGAGTTTTTTTCCAGTAAA
This sequence comes from Charina bottae, assembly GCA_023362775.1. Taxonomy (NCBI): domain Eukaryota; kingdom Metazoa; phylum Chordata; class Lepidosauria; order Squamata; family Charinaidae; genus Charina; species Charina bottae. Next base: position 7,695,283 of record JALMGJ010000013.1, read on the forward strand.
GTTCAAGCAGGACTGTGTTTTAGCAAACAACTGCTAACTGTAAAACCTACTGCAGCTTCTAAGTGTTCCATACTTTTCCCTCTTCAACTCTGAAAGAAGCAATATAAGGGGCTCCTGCAGAAGGACAGAAAGATCACAGAGGCTAATTGTGGCCTCACACTTAAAGGATTAACTGCCTTTTGGAGACCAATAAATAATGGCCTGGCAGATAGTAGCCATAGATTCTCTCCTACCAGACTGCAATCCTAAGAACAGAATGAGGTTAAATTTTGATGTAGAGAATATTCCAAAACTGCCTCCAATAACTTCCTTTGAGACTATCAAATTAGTGATGTGTTTGAAACCAAAAAAAGGTCCTGGTGGGGATTTTAACCCACTGGAAGAAATGCAGTATTCACACATAGTGACCAATCCTGAAGAACTGGAGACAGGCATTTATGATCCACAAATATAATAAAGGACAGAATATGGCCCCTGAAATAATAGAATTAATTAATCCAGATATGATGAACATCAGTACTATTCAAAATAATAATAATAATTTCGTATCTTGCTTTTATGTAAACTTGTGGTAAAGAAGAGAAAGAATGTCTGACTTCTATATTGATTCTTTCCCACTTGAGGCCTATTCTGCTCAGTATTTTTTAAACAAAATATTTGTTTTCTTTGGCATTTTAGCAATTATTTTGTTCATTGATCAGCAAATAAACAGAAATGAAACAGTACCAGATTTTTACAGAATGCATATGTGTGCACCAAGCATGCTTTGGTAAAAAAATTCTCTACTTTTCCTGTTCTTTTTGGGCACTGATCTAATAAAAATTGCCTATTGTGTTATTTTAGTTCCTCCAGGAGTCTTACCTCAGAGAGGAAAGATACCTTCTACCCACAAGTCTAAATAACATTGCAATAATACAAGAACTATTGATTCAATCTGATTGATACCACATGACCAGACATACTTTTGAATCTGCTGTCCAAGATGGAAGGATTTTAAAATATGCACCTGTGAACATCTTTTTTTCTGGCTTATTATAGTACAGTATCTCACTGCAATAAAGTTTCCCTTTGAGTTATCAGATGTATTGCAATTAGACACCACATTTCTATAATGTTCAATATCAAAATCAAGATTATATGCTGACTAAGGATTTCCTTAACTTCAGGAAATCCCATGTAGTATCACAGTCTCCAAATCACATCCATAATGATGTAGCTTTTCCTTCACTGCTTTGCTCTAAAGTTATATTGAAAAACCAAATGGGGCAGATCTAGCTGAGGAAAAAACGTAATAACTTGACCCACAATGAGGCCACGGACCTGTTTTTTTTTTAAACAGGTCCGTGGCCTCATCTCACTCTTATATGACCCTGTTTTCATTTGTGAAGCTAAATATTTCATGCCCAGCTAAAATATTCTTAGAAATATAGACAGCCCCCCCCCCGAAGCCTCTGACAACAAAAATGTCTCCCAGATATTTGAAGGTTCTAATTTGTTTAATTTAGAGTTGACTGATTGTTACCTGTGGATTTTTGTTCTTTCAGCAACTTCTATTGTTTTCATTCTGTGATAATTGTCCTTGTTCTGAACAGTGAGACACAAGGCTGCCCTTAAATGTCTTGGATGTTAGAAAAAACCATAGTATCAGCAGCATATGAAAGTATTGATATCCACCAGTTAACCACTTGGGGAAGGTAGAAGTCAAGACATGGAAGGCTTTTAAACACTGAATTTATTGAGAGTTTTAATAACTGGTGGGGGGTGGGGTCAGCAAGCATGAATCCCATTTAAGGATTGGAAGCTAGAACAGATCTAGTCAGCTGCTCCATGAGAGCCCATCTGGTTTGAATGTGTATGTTTTCATACAGCCTTTGAATACAATAAGTAGAAATGTCTAATAACTGGGAAGCAGGGGTTTACCCAGAGTGTATCCCTGGGGATTGTGTCAAAGGGTGGCTTCAAGTCAAAAGCATACTTCTGTGTTTAGTGATATACTTTCCCACTAAATGCTGTAACATACACACTTATCTAGAGCTGACAATCCTGCATTGAATTTATTATCTCTTTCAACCAAGTTCAATAATTTCCAACAAAGCCATCAAGGAAGCAGTCTACCTAGAACAGAGGTACATACCCCTTCACTGGAGGTTTTCAAGTAGAGCTGGATGGCCGCCTCTCAGAGGCAGTAGATTTCTTCACTGAGCATTGTATTGGGCCAGATGACACATCTAGTCCCTTCAAACTCATCCATTCCATAACTCTTTAACTCTGGGAAGTAATGCAAGAACTATCTAGTCCAGAGAATACTAAGGTATATGCTAGAATACAGCAGGAAGTATAGAAGAAGGCAATGGCATTCTATTCAGATGCTAAGAAAACTGCATAAATATGATCATATACTTATTAGGACTTGACCTTGGTAAAGTCACCTTTCTCTTTTCAAAAAGACCTAAGACCCTCAGGTTTCAAACATTTATTTTCTACTTAAATTGGTCCTGAGCAATTGGTCCTAAGCAAATGGCTAGCTTTACCTAATTAAATTTTATTGAAAGGTAATTTATCTCTTACTGAATTTGTCCTATAGATATTAAACTGGAAGGGGAGGAGATTATAATTTAATCCACTTTGGAAAACTACTGTCTGAAAAAGTACTGAGAAATTCTCCAAAGACAGAAAGAAATGCATAGCAGAGAGTGGCAGCTTTTGTTCAGGACATGCCCTTGGAGAAGATAAACAAAACGGAGTGGAGGAACCTGCCTCCCTTGACAGCCACAGCTTACACTTCATCAAGAGAAGTGATGCCTGAAAAATGTGAAGCTCAAATCTCCCACAGCTTGTGAAGTGAGCCAGCTCACATGAAAGTCACTGCACCTTAAGGTATTAATGTATACTAATAAAATACATTTCTGAATGAAAACAAAAAAAAATAACTTGACATCTAACTTTCGCATGAGCCCTGGAAACATTATACAATTGGAGGCAAGTTCAATGGCAGCTATCCCAATTTAATGGCACTGCAATAACTCAGACTGCATTTTCCCTCTAACAGGTTGTCAAGTAAGTATAACATTATCTCCATAAACATGCCTTTCATTTTGATGGCAACAAAACCATAATAAATGTATCACATTTTAATTTAACACTTAGCAGCAATGTCTCTGAAGGGACGTGGTGGCTCAGCGGGTAAGACGCCAGGCTTGTCGATCGGAAGATCGCAAGTTCGGAGGTTCGAATCCCTAGCCCCGTGTGACGGAGTGAGCTCCCGTACTAGTCCCAGCTCTTGCCAACCTAGCAATTTGAAAGCATGCAAATGCAAGTAGATGAATAGGTACCACTTTGGTGGGTAGGTAACAGCATTCCGCGTGCGTCATGCTGGCCACATGACCACGGAAGTGTCTTCGGACAACGCTGGCTCTTTGGCTAACAAACGGAGATGAGCACCGGCCCCTAGAGTCGGACACGACTGCACAAATGTGCGGGGGGAACCGTTACCTTTACCTAGCAATGTCTCTACTTGGATCAATGTTGGCATCCTTCCCCCTTTTTGAGATGGCATCAAGGATAAAAATTGCCTTTCTTCACCCTGTTAATAGTCCGTTAACCTCTGGTGGGTGAAAGTCACCTACAGGTGACATAATAGGGAAACAAAGGTTGGTTGGAAGAGAGTGTTTTCTGCTCTTCTAGGCCATCAATACAAACATAATCTATTATTTGTACAGCTACATTTGAACAACAGCTGTGAGCTTCATGTCTATATCAACATCTGTCATACCTAAAACTGAAAATCCAAGGATCTGTTTGCTTTCGTGCTAGTTCAGACTTCCTTAACCTGACACATTTCAGATGTGTCGGGGCTGCAACTCTCAGAATTTCCATCACTTTGAAGTGAGCCTGGGGCACAGTAGGTTGGACTTCCTGAATGCAGAGGTTTTCTAGATTTTGAACAATCCTGGCTCCTGCTGATTTGGAAGGCCTATAAAGGTTTTGGAAATAAGCCCTACATGGCATGGGGCCAGAATACCTGAAGGACCATCTTATCCCCATGTTATCGACCTGCCCCACCAGGTCATTCAGAGAGGGCCTGCTACGAACCCCATCAATTAAAGAATGTCATCTGATGGGGCCTAGGAGGCGGGCCTTCTCTGTGGTGGCACCCACACTGTGGAACATCTTGCCCCCAGAGTTGAGACAGATCTCCTCCCTCCCGACCTTTAGGAAAGAGCTGAAGACCTGGTTCTGCCGCCTGGCATGGGAAGGAGGAAAGGATAGCTCCTCATGGGGGTGGCTAACTCCTTAACTTTATAATGTCCTTCGTTTAATTCCATCCATCTGGATTTAGAATTATTTATTATTCTATATATTGTATAGGGATGTTTATATTTTGTTTTAACTATTTTATTGTAAACCGCCCAGAGTTCCCCATTGGGGGAGATGGGCGGTTATATAAATTTAATTAAATAAATAAATAAAAATAAATCTAGGATGATTTCTGTATAATAACAGAACATAACAGGGATACACAAAGCCTTCTAAAGAGACGCTGCACAAAATATGTTAGTATGAATTAAGCACCTCTTTTCAAAGCATTATAACATCTGTGTTCCTTGCAAGTCTCCTGATGCTGCTTTGAAAACTGTCTCCAGCTGTCTGTATGTGTGTGAGCGTAGCCACTTTACTTTCTAGCAGATCCAATGGAAATATTGTATATTCAGGCAGAGGCATGAGGAGATGGCCAGGACAGCATTTGAAGCAGATGGGCAGGTCTCAGCCATTTCAAGAAGAGATGCTTTGTTTATTAACACATTTTCCAAAGCACTTCTTCTGAACACTTCAGTAGCTTTAATACATACTGGCCATGTTCATATAACATTTTTGGCTAGGTCAGGTACAAATCCATAAACTGCATTCATGCAGCAGGTAAAGTTGCTTCATTTCAACCTTGGTTAGATTTTTGTTGCTTAGTGTGTTGTGCAAATTAAGTCCATTTGGCTAGTTTATGGTCCAAACGTAATGTGCAAATCAGAAAACTCCTGAATTTCAACTCTTCTGAAGTCCATCTCTTCTCAAAATAGCCATCTGTGAATTTGGCGTGGCAGTGAAAAACACAGTGTTCTGGGGATAAACCACATCCAGAATAACACAAACCAGTTCCTGTTTTATCAGTCCCGGTATGTCTGGACTGATGAGTTCTAGGAAAAAAAGCAAACATCCTGAGAAACATCCAAATGTTCTGTCCTTGGTTTTAGAAGCATCTAGGTTCAGCTTTGTCCTACTTATATCTGGTTGCTTTTGACAAAAGCACTTCCACAATCATCATGGCATTTTATATAGAACACCATCAAACCACATTGAAAGCAGACATATAAACTAATGTTGGGTCAAAATTGTTCAGAAGTGTTCTCCTGAAACAAAAGGCTTCTGCTTTTCTTGTTCATTCTCACCAGGCTTCCTTTAGGAGGTGCTTTTGAGATGATTTCATTGTTGAATACCTTTCTATGACTGTGAAGCATCTGATGTCTTTCCATGACTCTGAAAGCTTCTAACATCTTTCCTTGGTTTTAATGAATTGTAGGAATCCAGGGAGGCTGCAGAGTGCTGGAGTGACGATTATACAACATAAAAGAGGGAATTCATTCACACTGCTTGGCCACCTGGTAACTAGGTAAATGTTGGTTCCCCAAGTGCCATCCATTAGAATTTCACTGAAATTCTCTTTGGAAAGAAATTTCAAAAGCAATTCCTATTCATTAAAATTCTACTGAGCACAGAAAGGAAAATGTAGATAATATTTTCAAGGTGGAACTAACACACATTGCCAAGAGAATAGAAACGAGCCATCCAAGAATTAGCATTTAAGTGGCATTATTAGTTTCACTCTCCTTTTGGAGAGTGGGCGAGCTGAGGGTACCTATACCCAAACGTGAAGGATGGTTTTTCACTGCTGAGGATGTTTTGTCACCGAAAAGCAACAAAGCTGTAATTACAGAAAGAGATTGATTTATGCTACTCTAAACAGATGTAACCGAGGTTATTTTAAGATTCTTGCATGAATGATTTGGTGCATTTTTGATTCTGGGTATTTCTCAGTAACAGTGAGTTGTAACACAGCAGGCAATGAGAGAGAGAGAGAATGAGAAAAAGGTGAAAAAGTGCTAACTACAACACCTGCATAGAGTAGGTAACTTTGTATTTGATGATCTTGCATTCCATCTTTGATGGAAGTTCCTACAATGGCTGGAGCCGAAATAGAAGGCTTGATAAAGACTCTAGAACAGCGGTCCCCAACCTTTTTGGCACCAGGGACCGGTTTGACAATTTTTCCATGGACCGGGGGGGGGGGGGCGTTTCGGGATGAAACCATCGGAAGTGGTAAATAAAATAATGGGCGGGCCACGCACAGACTAAAATAAGTGTCGGATTCTGACTTCTTATAAGGAGCGCACAACCTAGATCCCTCGCACGCGCAGTTTACAGTAGGGTTCGTACTCCTATGAGAATCTAATGCCGCTGATCTGACAGGAGGCGGAGCTCAGGCGGTAATGCGAGCAATGAGGAGCAGCTGTAAATACAGATGAAGCTTCGCTCGCTCGCCCACCGCTCACCTCCTACTCTGTGGCCCGGTTCCTAACAGGCCACGGACCGGTACCAGTCTGTGGCCTGGGGGTTGGGGACCCCTGCTCTCGAGCAAGGTTTCTCAACCAGGGTCCCGTAGCACCCTATGGTTCTGCAACAGGTCACTAGGGGTTCCCTGGGAGATCACAATTTATTAAAAAAAATATTTCAAATTTGGGCAAATGCACATTAAAGAGGTAAGTTTCATTATTTTTAGTTTAAGAACACTGTTAATGCATATAGACAGGCCTACCCCTGAAACGAATATAATAATTTTGTAAACTCTGGCCTGTATTTGAGCCTGAATGTGCAGGGATTCCTCGAGGCCTGAAAGATATTTCAAGGGTTCCTCCAGGGTCAAAAGGTTGAGAAAGGATGCTCTAGCATGTGGGAAAGGCCTGGCCAAAATAACTCATTAAGAGGATTACATAATTGTTCTCACTGCCTATTTTACTTCTCTCTGTCTAGATTTGCACATTACATTAAACCATAATATGATTTGAGTGGCGAGGAGATTTTGCTTAGTTATTGTGTGAACTAAGCCACTGTTCTTTGCAAGTATGATACATGGCTTAATGTGATCCCATGGCTTAATTATGGTTTGTTCAACAACCTGGAGTTGAATGTTATATATTAAGCAACAAGGTGAATATGTATTATGCAGCAAGGTAAATACAGAGTATGGTTTCTAATGTTTCCACCAAAAGATACTGCAAATTGCTTGCAGTACAAAGAAGAGGGAAGTCAGAAATCAAATATTTACCTATAGTATTTTTAGGGGTGTTTTTCTTTTTCTTTTTCTTTTTTCTTCTTCTTTTTTAACATTTATAAATAATAACATAGTGGAGATTTTGGTATTGAGCTCAAAAATTTATACTTCTTTTTTATACCATGAAAATAACTCCATGTGCTCTGCTTGGAATCTTTTAATGCTCAATATAAGATTAGTAATTGTATAACTTCAGTAATTATCTGTCCATTGACAGTTTTTTTTTAAAAAAAAAATACATCTCTGTTTTAAATAAAAATTCAGGAAATTAGGAAAAAAATACCCAACCAACGAACCAAAAATCAAATTGGAGTTAGGAAAGCCAGAACTTAATGTGGAACCAAGATGACTTCATTACAGACCCTCCTGTTCTGTTTTACCTTACTTCCCTGAAACAGGGATTAGAATTGTCTAGTATGAGTTTTCCTTGAAATGTTCCTTTGCATTACTTTATGTTTCCGTACTGCAATTCCCCCAACAATATCAAAACAATACGAACCCACCAAGCAAGAAAAGTTTCATGACTACCCCATTGTTGGTACATCTCCATTTGAAGTGGAAGAACAAGACCACCAGTGGGTTCTCTTTAACACGAAGGCAGTACTTATGGCTCTTCAAATAACACCGTGAAGACAGAATGTAGGCAAAGGGCCACAGTGGGAACAATAGCAATAACAATTCATTAAATGCACATGCCACCTGACTCCCAGCAACTCTGGGCAGTAATACAATGGTCAAGAGAGTTGATTTGCTCAGTGGCACTGGAAATCCCCCCAACTCCATCAATTTCACTACAACTCTCATAAATGCCTAGAAATTAATTTTATGATAATCACATTTACCAAGCCAACCCCCAAAGTTACCGGTTTTTATATCCATGACAGTACATTTTATTTAGCCCAATGTTAACTGTAAAATTGTTGGCATGGACACACCTGAAGGAGGAAAGTTTAATCAACTGAAAAAACATGATTTTCTATTACTGTACTTGTTAAAAGAACTTAATAGTGGCTATCACTGCTGCAAATGCTGCTTATTCAAACGCTTCCTATTTATATGCAAAACTGTAATGTACCACAGATGGATTTAATTTTAGTTAAAATCATCTGTACCTGGATGCAGTTGTATTATTTTTAAACTACAATTCATCCAACTGATATACTAAGGTTGATCCTCACCTTTAAGCCATTCTTATTCTGAGGCAGTGGTCAACACCTTTTTTAGGCATTAGCCCCTTCTCTTCAAATCATCCACCATCTTGCAAGATTTCAAAATTTTAGTGCCCTCATTGTATGATCTGGATGGATGGATGGATGGATGGATGGATGATAGAGAGATAGAGATAGAGATAGAGATAGAGATAGAGATAGAGATAGAGATAGAGATAGAGATAGAGATAGAGATAGAGATAGAGATAGAGATAGAGATAGATAGAGAGATAGAGAGATAGAGAGATAGAGAGATCAATCATAGAGATGGTATAGAGACAATCCTCATTCTGGCATGAAAAGTGGTATTTTCATTGAATGTTAATGAAATATTTTAAAGACATTACCATTTCCCATTGTTCCTTATTTAGGCAGCTCAGATCAGCTGCAAGCCAACACTTGCAATATATACTACCAAAGGGCACAGTTGATCCATATCGATCTAAAGAAGCAAAACAGCTGCTTACCATAAGGAGGATCCCTCCGTTCCAGTGACCTCTAAAAAGTCGTATTCATCCTCCAATTGGAAATCCAAAAAAACCAGAGCTATGGTGTCTCCAGGCTCTGCTAGAATCGTCCATGTGCAGTCAGCATTGTTGTTGTACTCCAAAGGATAATGGGGGGTTGAAATGATTCCACTCTGCCCCCGAAGTGTCCCACCACATGCATCATCGGCTGGAAACCAAAACAAGAAAGGATAGCTCAGCCAAAAGTAACAAATGTCAAACTGAACTCAAGGCTTTTGACAGCATTCTCCCTGCCCCAACTTGGTCAACATACAAAAAGTTTTCAGCTCTCAGTCAAATCCATCATGGGAGTGAGGGTACGGGAGCAATCTAAGAGAGGAAACATAAGGCAGAGCCCATTTGGTCCTGAGTCAAATAAGAAAACCTGTCCTAGGTCATATATAACACTCTGGACTGAATGTACATGATGGTCTTTGTATGGGTGATGGTATTCCATATGATGCTAAGCTGGCATGAGTCAAAATGCCTGTGAGAGATTGTGGGAAACCTGGAGGTGAGTCAGTTGAACATCTATCTCAGAAAAGACAACTCAGTCCAGGTGCTGAGAGATCTGGGCAAAAAGTGCTTCCAAGATTGCCTAAAACTGAGGCTGGGGAATTCCTATTCTAGTTTCCAGGATTCCCAGACTAGCCTTAAAGAGATCTTAATGAAATTTGCATTGTTCTTGCTTCCTTGGTCTTGCCAGCTATGTGGGGGCGACAGACCTTACTCCCCTCCAAATTCCATGCTCCAGGAGATGTTTGGCTGAGGAGCATGGTGCAACCATATTTGAATTGCCTTTTAATGTATTTTGAATTTATTTGTACTGTAAACTACTATGAGTCTGTTCCATTTGGTGGTATATAAATATAATAGATAAATAAGTTAAACAATATAGACACCATGAAATGGAACATAATTTTGGGGGCAATTGGGACGGGATATGAAATTCTAAGAGCTGTGGGACAGTTATATGTAACTGTTGGTAAGAGCTCCTCATAGCTTTATTCAATTCAATTTTTTCTTTTCCTGATTATTTTCAAATTTCCCTAACCCTAACCCTAACCCTAACCCTAACCCTATATACATCCAACAACCAAGGGGGTATCACTTATCCTTATCTTACATCTTGCTCAATGCTAAACCATTTACTTCCATCACACAACATTCCTAATGCATCCAGCAATGCATTCATATTCATGCAAAGCAATGTCTAAATCAAGACAATTTACTTTGTCACACTTTCTTTAAATCAACATACGATCATCTTTCCTACATTGATACATTTCTCAATGACCTGCTGAAGAATAAAAAATCCAGTCAGCACACCTGTTGCCCAACACTTCATACATTGGGCTAATGTCACCTCATCTATCCTTCTCATCAGAATTCAACCAAACACCTTCCCAGGCACACTTAAACAGATTAATATACAGTAGTTTTTGCAATTACTCTTGCTATTTTTTTTCCTGTTTACAGCAACAGTATCAGTTTTCTTCCAATCATCAGACAGTTACAGTCTTTATACTCATGTTAAACAAGTCACACAGCCTTTCCACATGCAAACTACATCCATCTTTAATATTTTCCAAGTTGTTATTATATTTTTACCCCACATCTGTCTCTCTGTCTGTCTGTCTAACTATCTCAAGGTGGTAAACATACCTAAAACTCCTGCCTCCTCTTTTCCCCACAACAAACAACCTCATGAGGTGGATTGGGCTGAGAGAGAGTGATTGGCCCAAAGTCACCTCGCTGGCTTTCATGCCTAAGGGAGACCTAGAACTCACAGTCTCCTGCGATCCAGGCCAGCACCTTCACCACTACAATAAAACTGGCTCTCTTAGACACTTAAAATTGTCTATACTTGCAGCCTTACCATTTTTCAACCTTCTCACAGCATTTATGTCTTCCTTTTCATCATTTCTTCATCATTTCCACTCTTTGATATATCACTATCATTCTTTTAAAAAGGTCTAAAATATTCTTTCCAACATCTTCTCATCCCAAATGATTTCATCATTTTTATTTTTAATATCATTCACTCTGCTGGAGATTCCTTTAGCCTTCTTCACTCACTTCTAAAAAATGTTCTATATCTATCAAAATTGCTCTGCACTTTCTCTACCTCTTTTAATCTTAATTTCTTGTTCTCTCTGAGTGCATTCTTTGCAACTATCTTCTTCTCTAAGCACAAAATCTTTCATCCTCTTTTTTTTTGCAATCATTCTTTTATATGCCTTCTTTCTCATCCCCCAAGATCTTTCACCTAATTATTCCACAAAACAACCTTCTTCATATTTTGCATTAGTATATCCACACATTTCTGTGACATTATGTAACATAATTCTTTGCACACATTTCTGTGACAACCTGTAACATAATTCTTTGCACTCTGTTCCAAGTAGTTTTCCCATTCCCTTTCCTCATATCCACTTTCCATTTGCTCTCTGAGAGATTAAGCTATCTCTTAATTCTTTTTCCATAGAGGAATAGTCTCTCTTCCTGTAGTCATTCTCCTTTTATTCTAGTTCCTTCCCCTTACTTTCTTTTCTTCTGGTCTACTTCTTTTTCCAAAATCCATTCTTGATACTATCCAACAATGGTCTATCCTACATTCAAAACCTCTCATCGCTCTTTGATCCTTCACTCATTTTCTACATTTTTAATTATAATCAAATCAAAGTAATTCCTTTGCCATGTATAGGATGAATATATTTGTGTCTAAACCATGCACTTTAAACAAACAGATTTTTTTCTAAGGGGATACTCACTAGTCACCACTTTCATTTATTCTTGAGTCTCAACATGGCATAATTACTTTTTCTGTACTCTCTCTCATCCCCACCCATCCATTCAAGTTACTTAGCTGATGTTTTCCCCAGATTGTATTTATTCAGAATGTTGCACATTCCCCCCCATAACATCTGGTTCTTCCATTATCACCATTCACTGGAGTGCAGCATGCAACCATAACAACCTTTGGATTTGTATTTTCATATACACCCACAACTACTGGGATAGATCTTTTCATTTTTTCAGACATAATTTTTAGCTCTGTCATTCAGAATTAAACCTATCCCTTCATTTCTTTGCTTCCACTCATCAGCTCCATTCCATAAGATCAGAACCAGACCACCTTAGTTCAGATCTCTTACATTCACCAACATCTGGAGGGACATTTTTTTATTATAGCATGGATAAAATCATCACAGAAGAAAAATAAGAAATTATGAAAACATAGAAACATAGAAACATAGAATGTCTTGTTGAATCAATTTAGTTGATATATAAATTAAAAGAATATCTTAATAAATCTAAAAACATCCCAATAGCTTCTGAAAAGTGATATTTTTATGCAATATGCAAAAAAAAGGTGCAGAAGACCATGTCTATTATGTAGAAAAGGAAAACAGAAAGAGAAACAAATTCTATCTTTCTATTCACAAAATGTTATTCAATTTGTTTATTAACATTTGGGTCAGTTAACAATAAGGAGGAAATGAGGCATATCAATCAACAATGGGTCCTGTATGCTGGACTCCAAGCCTGGCTGGCAGCTCGACAAGTCAGAGTTTCTCAGAGCTCTGAGCTCTGAGACCTGGCTAACTTTCTATCTTGTTTGCAGGGGTCTACGGACCACTGAAGTTTCCCCCTGGAGAAGGGGGAACCAGAAGATTGCTCACAGAGCCATTGGAATTGCCCACTCCTGTTTTTCTTTGTTGTTTCCACCGCGGAGAAGAACGGGGGGTGCAATGAAATGGCCGAAAGAGGATTCTAGCTCTGCAGAGAACAGTAAGTCTCTTGGGAGACACAAGAGTGACAGCCAGCTTTTAGATCACCTTATATTAGTTTTCTTTTTAGATTAGTACATTTTTATTATTCTAAAATTTATCTTTGGACTTCGTTCAAGGTGTTGGCTAATTTTGTGTTTTCTTTGCTATAATTAATTTTGGTGGAAGTTTGATAGATTTTATTTTGGCAACATAGTGAACAAGTTTTGTATTTTTCTGCCTTTCTTTTGTATCAGAGAAATTGGGACTTAAGAGACTTTGTTGGTATTTCTCACTCGACAAACTTACTGACTTTTGAGAAATTGTTTGTTTGGGTTAAGCGGCTTGCAGCCTGAAGAATAAAGAAGAATAAAGAATAAAGTGTGGAGAGTGTGTGCCTCTCTACCTTTTTTTTTCTCCTTTTCTATTTTTTTTTAGAAAGGACTATTTTTCATTTGGAATATATTTTCATCTTTCCCTTTACAAACTGTTTGAAATACTGGTCTGTGGAATTTTTTCATCTCTTACTTTAAAAGCTTTTCTCACTTAAAGAAATAGACATTATTGATAAATAATAGAACAGCTGTTCCTTGCTCCCTGAGAAATTTTTTTGTTTTGTCTACGGCAGTTGATTACGCTTTGAACAATAAATAATGGCCTTTCTCACAGTACTTCAGGATTTTAAGGAAGAAACCAGCAAAAAATTTTTGCAAATTAAGAAATCCATAGAACGTATATTAATAGTTTTGGTGGCTCAGGAACAGAAGGTACAAGGGACAGATTTAGAAACAGAGGAAAGATCTTTCGAACCAGTAGAGAAACAGGGAAAGAGGACTTTGAATGTATTGGTACAGAAGAAGATTATGATATCTTATAGGAAGTGGTCTATTAAATGTTTGGGCATAAATACATTGTGGCAGCTGAGACAGGAAGATTTTAATATGCAAATTGATAGATATGGCAAAATAAACATTTTGATATCCCACATGAGTTACAGAAATAAACAAGTTGCATATTGTGATATTGGCATAACCTAAACAGGAGATTTATTGATATTGATTTGGAATGCAAGGTGAATGAAAATGTGGATTTGGTATTGTACACAGAGTAAGCACAGATATGAGAAATTTACAGATGCATAAAAACATGATATTTTAAGTGTAAGATACAAGATTATAAATAAATATGTTGATATTATATATTACTCTTTCTGGAGACACATTTATGAGAAGACAATGAGATGATGAGATGGAATTAGAATGTAGGTTATTATAAGAATATGTTGTATGTATTAGGTTATATGTTATGTTAGGTTTTGTATTTTTGCTATATTATGTATTATGTTATGTAATATGTTAGATTATGTATTAATGGAATATATAGTCATAACATGAACAGAATATACTGTATTTTATTAGACGTAGATAAGGCCTTTATTTGTTATACTAATTGGACTTTATTGAAGATATAAATATAGATGTAAAAATGGAAAGAGCAAATGGAAAACATTTAATTGATGCAACAACGAACATTTGATTACTATTCTAAGGAGTAGAAACCAGAGATGGATTGTTGGAAGATATCAAGAAAGGCGAAACCTATATGAAGAACAGTAGATTGGATTATAGAAATCAAAGGGTATATGACAAAGAAAAGTTTCTGTGTATTGTATTAAGGACTAACATTTAAAGTTAATTGTTGTACTTAAAGTTCAAGGATAAATTGGAGGACATCTATTTTCTATATTTTTTCTTGTTTGTTATTTTTTGACTTCACTTTTTCTTTTCCCTTTTCTTACTTTGTATTTCTATTTCTTTTCTTTTGTATTAGCTTTTAATGTGTATTTTAAAATTAATAAAACTTATGGAAGAAAAAAAAACAATGGGTCCTGTATGCTAAAGAGCTTCATTTGGTTGAATCCAGGAGAGCCTTTTCTGCTGTGGGATCCACCATGTGGAACATCATTCCCCCCAAGGTGAGATTGCCCCTGATCCTATTGACATTCTGGAAGGCCCTTAAATCCTGGTTTTGTCATTGGGCCTGGGGATCTTATGGAAGTATAGAGCCTGTGAAATGGTTACACTGTTCATAAGTTTTGGAATGCACTCTCCTGTGTTGTTTGTTCTATTTATAGTTTTTTTAAAAACTGTTTTTAATGGGTTTTTAAAATTGTTTTGATTGTTTGGTTTTGGGTATTTTAATCATGTGTGCCACCCAGAGTCACATATGTGAGACAGCTGGCTATGCAAGTTTAATAAGTAAATAAATAAAATAATCACATGTAGTCAAAAATTTTAAGTAGTCCTCCAAATGAGAGACTCAGCCATAGAACACTTGGTTCAAATTGAGAATAAAAGGTGAGTTCTTCAGATCATTGTGTAATTTATACAGGTATATTGTATAATTTATGGAAAATGGGTGTCCTTCCAGCTTTATAGTATCAATCTTTTTGCAGCTCTTTTGCATACAATACCCATTTCCACTGTCTTCCTTTTAGTTTCCAACTGCTACAATATCATTCAAAAGAACATAGCATCCATAAAAACCAGTAAATCACTGGTCAAAATCACTTTCACTTCCGGGTTCTGGTCGGAGCACAGCGAAGAACTGGGGCTCCTTAGCCTCGATTCCACGGCTAAGCTGTTTGCAGCGATTTGGGAGAAGAAATCGCTGGAAAAATCACACTCGAAGAGAGTGTGATCGGAAGATTAACCACAAAGGGTCTCTGAAGTAAATGCCCTCCCCCAATAAGTCCCCCGACTCCTGTAATTTCCACTGCGGGAGGAGGGAGATGGAGCAATGAAAGGAGACTGGGAAAAAAAACGGGGCTCTGCAGCAGCCGTGATTCTAACAGATAAGTAGCTGGCCCGACCAGGCTTTTAGTCACTTTTTTTTTACTTTTAAACATTATTATTTTTTTATTAAGTGCTAAGATTTGTATCTGGACTTGATTTATATTTGCTGGTGCTATATTTTTTTCTTGTTAATGGAAGAATAAACGGTGGGAAGAGAAGCTAAGTGGCTTTGCTAGAAGTGAAAGTGACTTTTACTATTATTTCAGTTTGGTTTGAGTTTTTTACTTATGGACAACTATTGGTATTTCTATTTTTGCTCTCTGGAATACTATATTAAAGCTTGGATTTAAATGGAGTGATTAATACTTTATTTTTTAAGATTTTGATGTTGGGATTACTGAACCCTATTAAAAACTCTTTTATATATACAAGTTCCTCTTTTTCTTTTTGAACTTTGAACTCTGTTTGGATTTATTTTTCTGAAAAAGTCAAGTTATTTAACGTTTAATTTGGATTATTGGATTATTATATGGAAAGTAGAGGCTTTTTTACATGTCTCTAGCAAAAATTTTTCTTTTTGACTTGTGGTTGGATTGAAGAATTACAAGTGGGAAGGTGAAACCCTGGGAATATTTACTATTCTTATCTTTGATTTTGACTACAGGAGAACAAAAAGTCCTAGGCTTTTATCCTTTGAAACACTGTGGACTTTTATATATAAGGGATTATAAATGACCTAAGAGGAAAAAATTTAAAGGAGCCTAGTTCTCTCTTTCTTTTTCCTTAACCTTTTGGATATTTGTTTTTTCACCTTTTCTTTTTTCTTTTTATTATTTGTAAAAGAATTTTTAATTTTTTTTTTAATTTTTTCCCCTTTTTTAAATAATTTTTGTTATATTGTTATATGGTGCTTTTTCCCCTTTTCTCCCTTTTTTCTTCTTTTTTGCAGGGCTATGGCGTCTTTGGGAACGAGACGGGCGGAGAAGGAGAAGAAGAAGGAGACTGGAGGACCACCTATTGATTCTGCTACACCTGCTACATCTGCCTCAGAAGCTTTATTACCAGAAATGAAAAAGATATTAGAAGCTGTTGCAATACTAAATAAGAAAATGGATGATCAGAATACAGCAATAAATAAGAAAATGGATGATCAGAATACAGCAATAAATAAGAAAATGGATGACCAGAATACAGCAATAAATAAGAAAATGGATGACTCCACGAAGCAGATGGAAGATCAGATTACAGCATTAGACAAAAAAATGGACGATATGAAGAAAGAAATAACCCGAGAGATTAAGCAAGATTTTAAAAAAGAAATTCAAACAGTTAAGGAAGTGGTCAATTCTCTGTCAGGAGAACTTAAAGATACGCAAAGCCAGATGCAAAAATTAGAAGATAAATCAGAATATGCTATTAAAGAGATTGAACATAATCTAGATATCACAGCTTTAGCAGAAATGAGAGAGAAGGAGCACATCTTGAGATTTAGAGCAATTCCAGAACAAGTAGATGAAAATGTGAGAGAAAGGATGACTTTTGAATTAGCTAAATTTTTGGAGACGAGAACAAGATTTAGATTTGGAGATAGACAAGATATTCAGAGTAAACTCACGTTATGCTAAGGAAAGAAAAGTCCCTAGAGACATATTGATATATTTTGTAAGAAAAGTGACAAAAGAGCAAATCTTAAGGAAGCATTATAATACTAGATTAAATATAGAAGGGAAGGAAATAATTGTATTAAAAGAAATTCCCTTGAGAATAATTAGGAAAAGAAAAGACTATTCTTTCCTTACAGACAAATTAAGGCAACATAGTATTTCATTCAGATGGGAAAAATTGGAAGGCGTATCGTTTGAGTTTAAAGGACAGAGATTCAAAATAACTTCCATTTTAAAAGCAAAAGCTTTTTTAGAGAAATACAAGAAAGAAATGGGTTTACCAGAAGGAGAATTGACAAAAGGAGGAGAAACATCGAAAGATAAAGAGAAGACTGAAGATCTATCTGAGAAAGGAGCTACAGGTGTGGACTTAACAAAGGGATTTTAAAGAATAAAACACCAATGGAACTTAAATATCTGACATGGAATATTAATGGAGCCAATGCTCCACAAAAAAGAAGAAAGATATTTCATTTTTTGAAAAAACAGAAATTGGACATAAGTTGTTTACAAGAGACTCATATTTGTAAAAAAGATACTAAATATTTGATTCAAAAACAGCTTGGAGAAGAATTTATTTCGGCTGGATATAAAAAAACTAAAGGGGTAGTCTTATATGTACAACCAAAGTTAAACCCAAAATTGATATTAGCTGATGAAGAGGGTCGATACATTGTAGTAGAAATTAACATACAAGGAACTAAAACACTGATAGTTGGACTTTATGCACCGAATATGGATAAAGGAGTATTTTATAAAAACCTGATGGATAAACTTTTGGACTTAACTTATGACAATTGGTGTTTCATGGGGGATTGGAATGGGGTAATTTACCCCAGATTGGATAGACAGTCACAAAAAGAAGTGAAGCAAACACAGGGAAAATTGCCACAAACATTTTTCGACTTGAAAGAGATGTTGGATTTACAAGACATTTGGAGATGTATGAATGGGACTTCCAGAGAATTTACATATTATTCAGAGAGATTTAAATCACATTCTAGAATAGATATGATTTTGATATCTAAAAATTTGATGATGGATATTAACAAAGTTGATATATTACCTAAGACTTTATCAGATCATAATCCAGTAATGTTGACTCTTAAAGGGAAATGGAATGTATTTAGATGGAGATTGAATGAGTCACTACTACGGAATAATGATGTAGTTGATGTATGCAAAAAAAAATTAAGAGAATATTTTCAATTTAATTTGAACAAAGGGACTAATATTCAAACTGTATGGGAAGCCAGTAAAGCATATATGAGGGGTTATTTTATTCAATACAATGCTCAAATGAGGAAGAAAAAACAAAAAAGAATTCAATTGATTTTAGATGAAATTAAAAGTAAAGAGTTAGATTTGAGAGATAAACCAATGGATGACACTTTGCTCACTCAAATTAAATTTCTACAAAAGCAAATATCAATGATATTAACTCAAGAGATAGAGACTCAAATGAAATTTACAAAACAAAAATATTTTGAATATGCAAATAAACCAGGTAGATGGCTGGCTTATAAATTGAGGAAACAAAGACAAAAGAATTTGATTACTAATATTCAACATGAAGGAAAAACTCTGGTGAATAATATGGACATTCAAAAAACCTTTCATGACTATTATTCTAAATTATATAAAAAACAAGATGTCAACTTGGATGAGATTGAAGAATATTTGAATAAACAAAAACTAACTGTTCTTAATGACCAACAAAGATTGATATTAAATAATGTTATAACAAAAGAAGAATTGATAAAAGCTTTTAAGAAAATTAGTAGTGGAAAAGCTCCTGGACCGGATGGATTGTCAGCAGCCTACTATAAATGTTTTGAAGAGGATTTATGTCTACCTTTGCAGAAGACTATGAATTCTATTTTGGAAACAGGAATTATGCCTGAAACTTGGAAAGAAGCACATATAACATTGATACCCAAAGAACAACAGGATTTAACATTAACTAAAAATTACAGACCAATATCTTTATTGAATAATGACTATAAGATATTTACAACGATATTAGCAGAAAGAATGAAGAATATACTTAAGGATTTTATTCATCAAGACCAAACTGGTTTTCTACCCAAAAGACAAATTCATGACAATGTCCGAAACATAGTAGACGTAATTGAATATTTGGATCAACACTATGATAAACAAGCTGCCTTGATATTTATTGATGCTGAAAAAGCCTTTGACAACTTAAATTGGCCTTTTATGTTCAAAGTTTTGGAAAATATGAATTTTGGAGGAAATTTTATAAAATGGATTAAATCAATATATACTCCACAATTTGCCAAAATAATTGTTAATGGAGAATTTAGTAAGCCATGTGAAATACAAAAAGGTACTAGACAAGGTTGTCCATTATCTCCACTTTTGTTTATATTGGTATTAGAGGTTTTACTTAGAGATATTAGACAAGATGATGGTATCCATGGTATTAAAGTTAAAAAAGAAGTTTATAAACTAAGAGCATTTGCTGACGACCTAGTCATTACTTTGGAGAATCCACTAGAAGGAATTGAAATATTAATACAGAAACTAAAAGACTTTGGGTCGCTAGCAGGGTTCAAAGTGAATTTACAGAAGACAAAAGTTTTGACCAAAAATATGGATTACCACCAACAAGAGAAATTGAAAGAAATAACAGGATATTCAATGGAAGAAAAAGTAAAATATTTGGGAGTATATTTAACAACTAAAAATGTTAAGTTGTTTAAGAATAATTATATTCCACTTTGGATGGATATTAAAAAAGATTTGGAACATTGGGAAAAACTGCAATTATCATTATTAGGTAGAATTTCAGCAATTAAAATGAATGTTTTGCCAAGAATTTTATATCTTTTTCAAACACTACCTATATTGGCATCAGAAGAACCTTTTAAACAATGGCAGCGAGATATTTCTAAGTTTATTTGGCAAGGGAAAAAACCAAGAGTAAAATATAAAGTCTTGCAAGACTCTAAAGAAAGAGGAGGACTAGGTCTACCGGATTTGAAATTATATTATACTGCTTGTTGCTTGGTTTGGATTAAAGAATGGATAGTTTTGAAAAATGAAAAATTATTGAATTTGGAAGGACATGAATTAAGATATGGATGGCATGGATATTTGTGGTACGATAAAGTTAAAGTTAATGTGGACTTTAAAAACCATTATATTAGAAGATCCTTGTTAAGAATCTGGAATAAATATAAATTAATCTTATGTTATAAAAGACCCTTATGGATTTCTACACAAGAAGCATTCTACAGAACAGAAGTAAGAAATAAAGATAAATGGTTAACCTACAAAGACTTTTTAAAGAAAGAACAAGGACAATATATAATTAAATCAATAGAAGAATTGGTATCAGAGGGATACAGTTTTCAATGGCTTTCATATATGCAGCTCGTAGAGAAATTTAAATTAGATAAGAAAGACCTTGAATTTGAACAAACCAAATCAGAATTTGAGATACAACTATGTGAGACAGATGATCATCTAATTGCAAAAATGTATAAATTATTGTTAAAAGGTGAAATGGTAGAGGAACAAGTTAAAGACTGTATGATTAAATGGGCTAAAAATATTGGCCATAATATTCAAATGCAACAATGGGAAGATATGTGGACCAAAGGGTTAAAATTTACTTTGTGTTATAATTTAAAAGAAAACTTTTATAAGATGATGTACAGATGGTATATGACCCCACAAAAACTTTCTAAAATGTATGGAAATGTCTCCAACTTATGTTGGAAATGTAAAAAAAAAGAGGGGTCTTTTTACCATATGTGGTGGACATGTGAGACTGCAAAGAAATTTTGGACTCAAATACATGCATTGATGCAAAATATATTACAAATTCGAGTTCCATTTAAACCGGAATTTTTCTTACTGGGAATAATTGATGGACAACCTGGGAAGCAATTTACAAGGATTATGCAATACATGATTACAGCAGCAAGACTTATTTTTGCACAAAATTGGAAAAACCAGATATCGCCTACAATACAAGATTGGATGTTAAAATTGATGGATATGGCAGAGAATGATAAACTGACATGTTTATTAAAAGAAAATCCAAATAATTATTTCCTTAAAGAGTGGAAACCATTAACTGACTATTTACAAGATGCGGGAGGGGCAAAGCTTATATGGGGATTTGAAGATTAAAATATATATATATTGATGTAATAGACAAGAAATATTCTTTAATATTATATATAGACCTAGCATGTAAGATAAAATTTTTAAAATACCATGACCAGATACAAATCGGAAGTTGACCAAATTCTGTTTCAGCTTTATCTTTTTTTCTTTTTTCCTTTACTACACTTTTTTATCTTTTCTTTTTTCTTGATTTGTATTTCCATTTTCTTTTCTGTTTCAAACTTTTATCTATGTAAAATTAAAATCTAATAAAATTTGTTAAAAAAAAAAAAATCACTGGTCAAAATAATTGGTCAAAATAATTCCTCCAGGATTCTCTGAACAGTACAATTTTCTTGCCTGCGGTGCTATCGTCTGCCCCTTCCTTACCAAACATAATGCACAATTTCAGAGCTGATATAATATTCGACAGAAAAACAGGATATTAATTGAACAAATAAACAAACTGCTCTTATCAGAGTTCCTCTTTCTCTTCTTTTTAAAGTATACTTTTTTTACTTTTCAAAGGCATAATTAGTCTAATTGGGAAGAGAATTCAAAGAACTACTATTAAATCTGAGTTGGTGAGAAAGTAGTAATCAATTACTACAGTAAATTGAAAGTAAACTTTAAATATCTCCTACCTTAAATCAACTGAGTCTGTGGAGAGGTCAAAGGTATAGCTCAGAAACAGCAACCAAAGGAGAAATTAAAACTGGAAAGAATTAACATAAGCTGTCCATTCTACTACATACTTAGTTACTAGAAAATTGTACAAAATTCAGCAGATATGACTTTCAGGGAAACTGGCAAGGCTTCAGCTGTAATGTTTCAGCTTCAGCTTATTAAAGGCATAGCAGTAAGAATTTCCATTTTGGATTTGCTCTTAAATGGCTGCTTTTCAACTTGCTTTCTATAAAACTAGACAATTCAGAGATTCATTTCTGGACAGAGTTTATGCAATCAACCAGAAAGCCCTTCCATTGCCAATATGATTGTGTTCACATGTTATTTAAGTATAGTTTACTGAACAAACCACAATTGTCTGGGTTTGTCCAACATGCTGAAGTAAAATGGACTGCATAATGGCTTAGTGTAAAATAAGAACCACCACAGTGAGTGATGACAAGCTACTGTTGGTTCATACTCTGGGAAAGGCACCCTACATATAATTGGTTTACTTCATATATATTCTAGGATCTGTGTTATTTGTGCTACTTGTTTCTGAAATGGGATTGATCATCCACAAACTCCCCATTGGGGGAGATGGGCGGTCATATAAAATCAATCAATCAATCAATCAATCAATCAATCAACGGAGGGAAAGGATGTTTGAACTAGAACATTGTAAATTTCCTACTGGCACACAGTCACTCCATCCTCAGCTGTTTGACCTCAAACTATACATGACAGGAAGAGTTTCTTAAGGTGACTTTGCTGCAAAGGGACTTGGATAGTAGCAGACTGGGTGAACTGCTCAGCACTTTCTTAAAATTACACTTGACACTTTTGAGTATCCTTCCCAGCTGCAAGCACCACTCTCTGAAATACAACTAAAGAGGTTGGAGATTGAGATACAGTAAGTAGACACAGACATATATGGAGTGTGTGTCTGTCTATGTGCACATATCTACAAACACACATCCCAATCTGTGTATGTGTGTATAATGGGAAACATACAACAATCAAACCATTTATCTGGATATTCCAGTAGAGTCTACTCCAGTATTCAGGCAGATGGTTCTCAAGCACTTACTGGCCAGATTCACACGTGATGCTAAGCCCTGGTTGTTTGACTAAAGTACAATTGACAGAGTTAATAGAAAGCATGAAGTCAGAACCAAACAAATAACAATAGGGCTTAGCAGAATGTATAAACCCCATTACTAGAGATGCTGGAAATTGAACTCGGAATCTATTACTTATAAAACATGAAAAACTTCTATTGCTTGTAAAAACTGAATTATAGGCTGAGTTTGCCCTTTATGGTAAGCTATAATGCAGTTTGTTTACAGCTTAAAGAATTGCATGGTCCCAGTCACTCTGGTTTATTGTTTAGTATGCCAGTAAGGTAATGCTCAAGATCTTGCAAGGTAGACTCCAGCAATTCATGGAGTGAGAATTGCCAGATGTACAAGCTGGGTTTAGAAAAGATAGAGGAACTAGAGAGCAAATTGCCAATATCCGCTGGATAATGGAGAAAGCCAGGGAATTTCAGAAAAACATCTATTTCTGTTTTATTGACTATTCTAAAGCCTTTGACTGTGTGGATCATAACAAATTGTGGCAAGTTCTTGGTGGTATGGGGATACCAAGTCATCTTGTCTGCCTCCTGAGGAATCTGTATAAGGACCAATTAGCAACGGTAAGAACAGAGCACGGAACAACGGACTGGTTTAAGATTGGGAAAGGAGTACGGCAGGGTTGTATACTCTCACCCTACCTATTCAACCTGTATGCAGAACACATCATGCGACGTGCTGGGCTTGAGGAATCCAAGGCTGGAGTTAAAATCGCTGGAAGAAACATTAACAATCTCAGATATGCAGATGATACCACTTTGATGGCTGAAAGCGAGGAGGAGTTGAGGAGCCTTACGACAAAGGTGAAAGAAGAAACTGCAAAAGCTGGGTTGCAGTTAAACCTCAAAAAAACCAAGATTATGGCAACGAGCTTGATTGATGACTGGCAAATAGAGGGAGAAAAAGTGGAGGCAGTGACAGACTTCGTATTTCTAGGCGCAAAGATTACTGCAGATGCTGACTGCAGCCAGGAAATCAGAAGACGTCTACTTCTTGGGAGGAGAGCAATGGCAAATCTTGATAAAATAGTTAAGAGCAGAGACATCACACTGACAACAAAGGTCCGCATAGTTAAAGCAATGGTATTCCCTGTAGTAACCTATGGCTGTGAGAGCTGGACCATAAGGAAGGCTGAGCGAAGGAAGATAGATGCTTTTGAACTGTGGTGTTGGAGGAAAATTCTGAGAGTGCCTTGGACTGCAAGAAGATCAAACCAGTCCATACCCCAGGAAATAAAGCCAGACTGCTCACTTGAGGGAATGATATTAAAGGCAAAATTGAAGTACTTTGGCCACATAATGAGAAGACAGGATACCCTGGAGAAGAAGCTGATGCTAGGGAAAGTGGAAGGCAAAAGGAAGAGGGGCCGACCAAGGGCAAGATGGATGGATGGTATTCTGGAGGTGACGGACTCAACCATGGGAGAGATGGGGATGGTGACGGCCGACAGGAAGCTCTGGCGTGGGCTGGTCCATGAGGTCACGAGGAGTCGGAGACAACTGATCGAATAAACAAAAAAAAAAAAACCTAACAAATTGTGGTTTACTCAAAAAACTATGTTTACCAGGGGGTAGGGTGGGGGAATGGGACAGAAAGGTTAAATCATTGACTTAGTTAATCTAACTTTGATTTAGCTAACCAAACATTTTTACATTTAGTAGTTTATACAGATTTGTGTCTTATTTGTTGGAAACTCTCTCTTTATTATCCTGCTTTATTTAAATTTATTTATGTAGCATTAGGTTCTTATTTTCATACCATGCACGTAGTACAGGTAGTCCTCGCTTAACAACCATTCATTTAGTGATGGTTCAGACTTATGATGGTGCTGAAAAAATCTACTTACAGCCAGTCCTCACACTTATGGCCATCATAGTGTTCCCCATGGTCACTGATCACAAAAATCTATGGGGAAACCGCATGATTCACTTAGTATCCACGTGGTTTGCATAACGCCCACAGCGATTTGCTTAATGACTGCTGCAAAAAAGGTCGTAAAATCAGGTTGGATTTGCTTAATGACCACTTCGCTTAGCAACCAACATTCTGGTCCCAATTGTGGTTGTTAAGCAAGGACTACCTGTATAGACAGTCAGCTGTCCTACATAACAACTAAGTAAACATCTATGACTAAAAAGAAAAAAGAAAAAGCAATTTGCCTGATTGACTACTTTCTCAGAATGCATTTTGTGTGTGTGTGTGATGAAAAATATTTGAGTGTGAATGCATGCACATATAAGTACCATTTTTCAATATAATGTTTGTCTACTTCCCACGTATATGATCTTAATAAACAGATAACATAGTCTATTGAGTACCAATATATACTTTGTGGGGGAATATATTATTGGAATTTCAATAACATATCCCCCCAGAGATTTGTATGAGTCCTACTCTGCTCTTGTTCAACAGCCCTTAAAAACATGGCTTTTCCCTCTTAGGGTGAGTCGTAGGGCTTTTATGGGAATATGTATGTTAGATTGTGTGTTTTCTTGTCCTGCCTGATGTCATTTTTCTTTCATCTTCATTATATTCTTTTCACACTGTTTTTAGCAGTGCCCAGAGTTGCTATGGAGCCAGGAGGCCTTATAAATTTGACAAATTTATAAATAAAGCAAATTTGATGTGATTTTTTTTTTTTACAGTTACATCAATATTCTATTCTGTGCAGTTCTTCCAGTGAAGACAAAGTAATATGTCCATTAGTACAACACCACAAAAAAAGAACTGTGATGAATTTTTGCCCTATTTTCCAATGCATGCAAGTGTGACATTAAAGGATTGAAAGCTTTGGAAAAGTGGGCACGCTTCAGTTTTCAACATGAGAAATTATCCTGACCCAAAACACAATTCAGGAGAAGTGGAAAGTAATGGCTAAGTTCCAGATGGTAACAACAGCCACATGGGGATTTCAGCATACTTCCTACCAGAGGCATGAATTCAGGCCCGAAGCAAATTGAAGGCAGACTTGAAATCCAGGACACACCCTAGGGAGTTCCAGTAGTGTTTAGACTAACAACACACCCGATCACATTCAAGTACTGCTTCAAGGGCAGACAGCTGGGTCTTATATATGGCCACATTTCATTGGGGTGGCTATTAAATCTCTGTGGAGAGGTATTTTCTGTAAGTATGGCAATGAAACCTTCTCCTGCCATGGAAATGCTGTGGATTGATGGGGAATCTTGGAAGGGCTATGGATACCTATGATCTATTTTAATTTATTCCCCCAAAAGGCAGAGTGATCAAGGCAACATTGCAAAAATGATAAAGACAGATATCGAACAATCCAAGCACAAGTCCCTTCATGCAACTTCTATTGTTAAATATATACAGAATAGGCAAAAGCATAAATGGACTATAGATGGCATAAAATATTCCCATTTCTTATAATGTTAATCAGTCCTGAATATTTATTCCTTATTTGTTCATCCATTCAGTCCTTCATATTCATCTCACTATGCTTTTGAGTACTGTTCCAAAGGGAGAGTAAAGCAAGACAGCTGAATTTCTGCATGAATGGTCCCAAAAGGACTGCAGGTGCAATCTTCTCTGTGGTCTCCCTTTGAAACCTTTCTGGAATTTTAGAATCCTAGAGTTGTAAGGGAATTCTGAACTTCTCAAAAAAGTTTCCTTTTTTTTTTTTTTGGCACATATTGTTCATCCTGTCTCTCTTTTTATCTTCTTTCCTTTTTACTTCCAGCCAACTCCCTTTCTTCACAAGGTGCTAAACCCGTATCATCAAATGCCTGGGAATATTATCTTTGTTTCAATAGACCCTGCACAGCATTTCCATTGCTTTCAAAGCCTGATCTTGTTGTCTTCTTGAGAGTACTACCTGCCTTGGTTGTATTGTCTTTTCACACCTTCTGTTAACAGCAGTCCAGGGATTACATTTGCAGAAGAAGATGTTATTGGACTGGCATTGGCAAGAGGGCAAGAGTTATGAGGAGCTCTGTGCTGAGTGCTCCATATACTGTATGTCAAGCCTCAACAAGGCTGCTGTGTCAAGAACTGTTGCCATTGTTTACGCATTGATTCTTGTGTTCCATCTGTATCACAACTGTGGACTCCGACTAGTTTCTGTTTTTCAGTCCCGTGGATATGTGTATTCTCTCTGATTTTCTCAGCCTTGCTTTGGTCACTTTAAAAATGTCCATTCATTCTCCATTCACACACTACAATGTCTAATATAAATCAATGCTTGTTACTGTTGTGACCAGAGACATAAAGCAATAAGACAATGCAAATGATCACAGACATTCTTACTTCATTGACCAAATCACCAAATAGGACTTGGACTGTGTAGGATTAGTACCATGTGGAATTCCCCTAACCAGTTTGTCACCACATAGTCCATGGGTCTTCCCCTGAAGAAGGGGCATCTGATCACCACGTTGATGATGCCAGAAAGAAAGAATATCCAGAAAGTGTTGGGCCAAAATATGCCTTGCAATTTCTTAGAAAATTAACTCAAAGATAGAGGCATTTTTTTTCTTTTTCATTATTCCAAAGGTGTTTGAGAATTTCTTCTACCCATTCTTCTTGGTGATGTTTCTGGGTTTATGTTATTCTTGGAAGCAGGGGAGGAAGCAACTGCTAATGGGTTTTTTCCTCTTAACCCATTTTTCCATAGTTCTTCATAAGCATCCCTGACTATCCATACTGCCAAACTGTAAGTATGCCAGAGAAGGAATTAATTCATGGTCCCCTCTCCTGGGATCTAATCACTGGTGTATCTACACTGAGTGACCTGGCATTTTGTCAGTGCTGCCTAGCAGATGTGGATGCTTCTACCACCCACTGGCCTCCATGTTCTCCCAGCGATCTTCATGTCTGGTCACAGGGATGGACCTACCCTGCATGACTCCCCTAGAAGCCTATGATCTTCCTCTGACCGTAGACTAGGGATACCATATCTGGGCTGCAAAAATCTGGATAATAACTAGATGGCAGCAAACAGAGGGAGTTTTGGGTATCTCTTTACTGGCACCTAATGGCTTTCTGCAGCTATGATGTAGTAGCTGTCAGGTTTCACACCCAGGCTTGGCAGTAAATCTCAGGTCTCCAGACATGTAATCCTTAATTCAGCTCTTGGCTAGACATGGCAGAAAACTCCCAGACACAACTCAGCCAGATTAGAATTGCAAACAGGAAGGAAGCCTCTAACTCGACAGCTGATTGCCCACTGCAGTGCAAAGAAATCAGACACAAAGAGCCACAAACATATGTGCATTCTTTAGAATGTAAACTCCGGCAGCTTCTTCCTCTGCTCCTCCCAAATTAGCAAATAGTTTTCATGTTGTTTGGCGGCCTTGGGAGACAGAGAAAATATATGTACATAATGGTTCCTTCTAGCCTGGAAACTGCTGCCCTTAACACAAGCCCTTACGCCACTGCTACTATAGCCATGGGAGGGAAGTCTGGGGCATTGCATGCTGGGACAGTACTATAGCAGGGACTCTACTCAAAATATACTCAAGGGGCCACTTGTGAGGCCTCCACATAACAGGTTGGCTTTGTAGCCAGGCCCAACAGATTTTCCTAGGTTCAGCCTACACTGACGCAGGAGCAAGAAAGTGATGATAGGCGGGGCCAGGGGACACAGTCACAAGTCCTATACATTATACCAGCCTTTCTAAACTTTTTGACCCTGGAGGAACCCTTGAAATATTTTCCAGGCCTCAGGGAAGGAACCCCTGCACATTCAGGTTCCAATATAGGCCAGAAGTTACAAAATTATTATATTCGTTTCATGGGTAGGCCTGTATAGATACATTAACAGTGTTCTTAAACTAAAAATAAAGAATGAAACTGACCTCTGGGGTCCTTGGTGCTCTCTGAGCCTCGTTTTTTTCTTGCAGACGTTTCATTGCCAGACTAGGCAACACCTTCAGTGCAAAAAGGGAGTGGTATTTGCTCTCTGTTTATATACCATGGCTTGTCCTGCCTGTGTTGGTGGGGGTGCTGTACCACTCCCTTTTCACACTTAAGATGTTGCCTAGCCTGGCAATGAAACGTCTGCAAGAAAACAACAAGGCTTAGAGAGCACCAAGGACTCCACAGTTTCTACTATCTTTTATTTATTTGTTTGTTTGTCAAATTTCACCACCGCCCATCGCCCCCAAAGGAGGGACTCTGGGCAGTTTAAAACAACGTTTCAAAACGTTTAATAAAATTAAACACCTGCTTGTGTTGGTGGATGAAATCTACCCACACTAACCAAGTACTCCATTACCAAAGCAATAACCCAACCTCCCACAGGGAAGCTGTGTAAGAACATTATTCAGATAAGCACTAATGCACTGCAGCAACCCAGAACACCAGAAAAAGGAAACAGATCATCTATACAGCATCTTCCAGCAAAATGGATACCCACTCAACTTAATCAAAAAGTGCCTGACCACCCAACCCACTACAACACAACCAACAGAAACTATGAAAAGGATAACATTGCCATACATCAGAAACATCTCAGAAACTACCAATAGACTGTTACAACCACATGGCATCACCATAGCACATAAACCAACCAAAACCCTTCAGAACATCATAAGGAACCCAAAAGACCCAGTAGCCCAAGAAGAAAAACACAGGAGTTATCTACAACATACAGTGTTTAGGACTGTAGCAGCCACTATGTAGGACAGACAGACAGACAGAAAATTAGCAGAGCGCATCCACTAACACCAACTAGCAGTCAGAAGACACAATGAAAACTCCTTAATCTCACAACACATGGACAGACTAAACCATACTTTCAACTGGGAAACTGTGAGCATCTTAAATCAAGCCAAATCCAAAAACACTAGAGAATTCCTGGAAGCTTGGCACTCAGACAAAGCAGCCATCAACAGACACATAGAGGTAAACAACATTTACATACCATTCATAAGAGACAATATAAAAGCCAAAAGACCAGAACACCTCCTTGACAGCAATCAACACCCAGATATGCAAAAATTAACACCAAGATTAGCAACAGAGGAACAATCAAACAGCACAATATACCCTAATCAAGGAACTATTAACTCAGTCAATCAACCAAGCAGCAAACAGCAGCCCAATCAAGGCACTACCAAGGAGAGTACAACACCCCCACCAACACAGGCAGGACAAGACATGGTATATAAACAGAGAGCAAACCCCACTGCCTTTTCGCACTGAAGATGTTGCCTAGTCGGGCAATGAAACGTCTGCAAGAAAACAACAAGGCTCAGAGAGCACCAAGGACTCCACAGTTCAACCCTGAGCTACGAATATTCTCTTCGATTGATACTTACCTCTTTAATGCGAAATTGCCTGAATTTGAAATAAGTTTTAAAATAAATCATGATCTCCCAGGGAACCCCTAGTGACCTCTCAAGGAACCCTAGGTGACACAGAACCCTGGTTGAGAAACCCTGCATTATACATACACACACCTGCATGCACACACGCTCACAGACACATGCGGCCATTTTAATTGCATCTAACAGAAATGACAATGTCCACTGAAAAAAGGGTCTGGGTTTATACGTCACATTAAGCCATTAATGAATAAACCACAGTTGCCTGGGACTTCAAAATGCACTGCTGTAAACCATGGTTATGGAATACAAGTGAAGAGTTTCCCATACCTGATCGCCCTCACCTCGTGCTTCCTGTGGCCTCCAACAGGCAGCTTAGAGAGAGCCAGAGTCAGTGTGACATTGGTAGTTCTATCAAACCCTTACTTTACTCTCTTCTAGATTCTCTGTCAGTGTATTTCATGAGTATCACTACTCAAGAATCATGCAGTACTGGAGATGGGCATCTGAAGCTTTGTGAGTCAGTAGCTTGATTTTTAAGTGAGGCCAGACATAAGAAACAGTATCAAACAATAACCTCTAGTATCAAACGGTGATACTAATTCTTGTGTGTATGGCATCTCAATCCAACATTATGCTAAAGGAATTGTATGCAACAAGGTGGTCAGCATGCTATGAGGGCCTTGTGCACTTCATTTCCATCTTGGAGTGATCTGCTAGGTGAGATTATTCTCCTGGGGGGAAAAAGGATGAGGTAACAAAAGAGATTACACCGCAGAATCATAAATGGAGAAGTTCCAGGATGTGTTTCTGATAGTGTTCCTCACAAAAATGTTGAAACATACCACCTGCATTTCAAAACTGCTGTAGTTACCACAAATGGACGTAAGCAACACTTCAGAGCTTCTTCAAACCTCTCTCGATAATTTGCAAGATGCCATAAATCAATGCAACATAATCTGTGATAATTCAAAACCTTTATTATAGTCATTGATCAGTATTTTTACTGCTTCATATCAAAACCTATAAAATGGGGGGGAAGGATTAAGAGGAACAGAAAGAGAAAATGGAGTACATAAATAAGTACATAAAAATACAGTACAAATAAAATAGAGATAACCTGGGCTAAAGAAGAATATGAATGCAATAAATAAGATATTAAGAAAAATAAAGTAAAACTTAGGAGGTAAATACTGTATTAATATTATTAATATTATTTATTAACATTATTAATTACAATCTGCTGCCAAGAAATATATTTACTTAGATGCTAGAGAAAACTAAACTGGCAACTTGCTTACATACTAAGGTATTATAATGGTATTTAACAAACCAATGGTCTCATACAAACATAAGTTGTTCAGGGCAAATAGAAATTTAAAGCAATATCCAATCAATTATAATGGTTAAAAAACTGCCTATGTCCTGTCCCATTCATTATCTGTCTGCAAATCTTGATTGCTGTCACACAAAATTTGACAACTTTACAATTAATGTAAGGTTTCTTATCTGAAAAGAGGAAGGCTATCAGTACGTTTTCATTTGTTCTGTGAATCATGTCAGCAAAGGAGAAATGATGGTTTGTTGACTGTTGTGGTAATAGGGCAGTGCAATAGCACATGCTGAATGGTCTCAAATCATGGGTGACAGTGCTGTGGCAATGGGCCCATCTTGGGGTATATCCCAGATGAAAGATGTGCCCCAGGTCATGAAGTTTCATGATGACCTTTGTGAAGAACAAGTCCAACATCTACAGTTCAGAATAAACATGTTCTTTACAATACAGCAATCTCAGAGTTAAAACAAATAAAGTAATGTCTATATTTTATGCCCTATAGTAATCACCCCTGATTTCAGCAAGTGGGGAACTGTATACAGTTGGGAATTTCTTCTCAAGAAATATGATAATGACTTCTCAGACACATTTCCTGGGCAGTTGCTCTTGTTCAAATCATTACT
The DNA here is from genome assembly GCA_023362775.1 of Charina bottae. Classification (NCBI taxonomy): domain Eukaryota; kingdom Metazoa; phylum Chordata; class Lepidosauria; order Squamata; family Charinaidae; genus Charina; species Charina bottae. The sequence continues at coordinate 7,727,800 of JALMGJ010000013.1, forward strand.
GAAATCTCAATGATAAATCTCAATGATAAAGAGCTTCTTATGAAAGAAACCACATTTGTCATCCAATGTTATTAAAGTTTGCACTGAGTGCTTGGCGGTGGTTGTTGTTGTTACTGTTTACCTATACTTTATCTGGGACAGTGGGCAGCTGCAGAGAGATCATTCTCTAAAATTAAAGTTACACAAATGTGAATGAACTTGTCAGAAGAGCACCTAAACCTGTTGGCACTCTTGATTGAGAATGAAAGCAAACAAACAAACAAACAAACAAAACCCTGGATATCAACGACCATTACTGTGTTTGCAGACGAAGAAGCATGAAAGAAAAACATGTGAGTGATCTTCTACAACCCTAGTCCCATGGCCTGTCTGAACATTGCCAACAAGTATGTTGCTGGGCTCAAGTCACTGACCCAGCTGGGTCCTGCAGGATGGCTCTGAGACCCTATGACACTAACATGTAACATGGATGCTCTGGTCAGCATGCTATACAGCCCCAACAGAAGAACGGGAAGGAGACAGTAGGACCAACTGATTCCTATGTGCCACTGTCTGTCTGGAAAGTAAGGTACTGTTACAGCTGCTTCAATTTCTAATGATTTGATTTGGCTTTCTGACTTGATGTACTGTTCCTTGTTGCTGCATTCAGTGCCTGTTCTTGGGCTCAGCTTTCATGGTATCAAGGGCCCATCTCCCTTTTCTTTACAGAGCAAGTTAGTTTGTGTAATGAAAGACAGAACAGTGGCACACTCTCATCACTAAAGAAATGCAAGAATGATCACACTTCACCCTTAAGAATTTTGCCCAGGTTTTTTTTCCCCTCTTTGAAATATACTGCAAACACACATTGGCTTTTTCTCAAAACAGCCTGTCTCACCCCTTTCGTAAGTCCTAGGGGCAGGCAACGCTTTTAGAATGCAGAGGAAGAGACCCCCTTTACAACAGTTAAAAAATAAATAATTTTAAAAAGCACTTGTCAGTAAAGCTGACAACATTCACTATGCAGAAAAAAACACTGGATCCTCTGCTTGCCACAGGTTATCTTCCTTGTACAAGCTGCTTCTATTAACACAAAGCTATTAGAGCAAATAAAGAAGGAGGAACGAGTGAAGAGGAACACAGGCAGGAAGATAAAGGGAAACCAAGAATTAATTTGGGTTTTGTTGTAGTGGTCTGTCACTTCTGCATGTTTGAGTGCCAACAAGGCGCTGTACTATTTATTGAGAAGTGCCAGCAAAACCTGTTAACTTTACAATGCACACTACAAAATGATGTTTCAGGTGCATTAGTTAACAAGCACTTGCGCTTTACAATATATTAAGTTGCCTCTGAGTTGAGTTCAGCTCCTGGTAACTTCATGGACGCATCCATGTAATTTTCTTGGAAATAACACAGAATGCATCTTCCAAGATCTTTGCTTGATTTCCTAATTTAGTGGATAGCCCTGGACTTCCCAATTGGTCCCTATGCAAAGACAGAGCAGGGTTGCTCTTGCATTAACTGTTTAGAACAGCCAAGGCAGCCAACCACTCAACAGAAACCAGCCATTTATTTTAAGTGGTTCTAGAGTGTCTGCGGCAATTCTGCACTGCATCCTAAGCTGCTTGCCTCCAATGCTTCCCTCATCTCTTTCTTACGTCAGAAATTCTAGTCCAGATTGCAGTGAGTTGGCCATGCAGTGAGGTGGTGCTCAGTCTGGACTATGGCCCCCTGAGACCGGACTGGTCATACCATGCTGGCTCCTGTGTGGACTGGTTCACCAGGACCTGTCCTTTCCTTTTAGAGCATAGCTTTCCAAACTGTGCGTTGCGACACAGTATTGTGTTGCCTGTGGGGCCCAGGTGTGTCGCAAGAAAACCCGGAAGCGCTCATGGCGTGCCGCCGCGTGTGGCAGCACGCGCAGCGGTGGTGGCCCATCGGTGCTTCCAGGTTTTCATGCGACACACTAGGATGACGATGACACGCTGCCGCCGCCGCAGTGCGCAAAAGAATGAAAGCACCGCCATGGCGGTGGCGCGCGAAAACCCGGAAGCGCCACCGCTGTGGTGGGGCTTCCGGGTTTTCATGCGCCGCCATTGGTGTCTTGTCAACGAGAAAAGTTTGGAAAGCCCTGTTTTAGAGACTGTCCCTTCCTTGCTAGTCGGGGTGCCTTTTGTTGCTTTCCCAGACATTCCTCCCCCATTTCCACATATCTCCTTTGACAACAACAGAGACCACCACCCCATTCATGGTAAAAGTTGCAGCTCCAATGCTACAATAATAAAAACAATGGGAAACAGATTGTTCTTCCACTGCCATGCTTTCTCTGTAGGTCCATGGAAACTTTGCATCAAGGAAGAACTGATAGTTCAGCTTCGCAGAAATAAAGCAGCAATGTTCCCATATCTAAAAAATAAAATGAAGGGAAGGGAAGCTTTGCAGTCCTGTGGGCAGGGTGTGGAAAAGCAGGGGGAGGATGTTCACCCAGCTGGGATGAAAAGGAAAGGGTGACCACTGGCAGATGAAGGGCTGAACGGAACATGAGCTTCTGGAGCTGAGGAGAGTTCATTGACCATTGCTGGATCGATTGCACACACACACACAAACAAAAGAACCACCACCAACCAGCAGAGAACACACCAGCCTGGCAGCCCAGGATGAAATAGCTGTCAAGGGCATCAACCAGCCACTGGAGAGCAAGGGGCATGCCAGGCATGCCAGGCACTGTGGTACAGCTGGGCTGCTACCAGAACAGGACAAAGCACTGGGGACCATCCGCTCTGAATGCTTAAGATGGCTCAGATCGGAAAGCAGTCATTCTGAATCAAAGCCGGAAAATACGGACCTGGGGTGCATCTGCAATGGACTGGGGATGGGAGGGAGATATCAGCTGTTTCTGCCCTTAGGAAGCAGGGAGTGGTCCATACCAGTGGTGGGACAAGCAGCAAGTGCTGATCTCCCCTGTGTTTCTCCTTCTGCCTTCTGCAGAACATGTGGAAAATGTAGAAAGTGAATCACTCCTTCAAACTTCGCCATCTTCCGCACCACGCTTTCAACTCCATCTCATTGAACCCAGCGTGCTACTCTCTGAACTCCCTGCTATTCTCTCACTGAATCAAACAATGTGCTAAATGCTCATGGATGATTACTACTTCTTATTTGATTGCTCTGTCTGTTAGCATTAAAAATTCTTTGTGCTATCTTCCCCATCAACTGTTAGGTGCTTATTATTTGATTAACCTTATACCATTAGCCTAAAATTATTAGTTAACACACCGTATGGTTATTCATTATAGTTCCATTTTGGGGGCGCATAAGCCTGTTTAATAATCTACTATCCTGAAAGAACGGGCTCTGTAGGATGCCGAGTTCATAATAGCAATAATCAACAACATATTCCAAGGGGACGTAGCATTGTGTATCAACTGCTAGGATTAGGCCTGTGCTATGTTGGAGTCACCCTTGGTATGGACCTGCTGTTGTTTTCCTGAACTCTGAATAGCCATGTCTCTCTTTCCCAGGGGCAATGCAGTTATAAGATGAAACTTCAGATGCCGAGTGCTTAGTGATTTTAGAAGATTGTTTCCTTATAAAATGGAGCTGGTGCCAAAGAATTGGAGACAAATTGTCCCTCAAACCCGAAAGTTGATCCATAATGCTTTCCCCAAATACTCAGGAACTGCCACATCTGGAAGGCAGCTATGCTCATTAACATTTATGGATCAGTGGCAACCAGAGCACATTGCTCCATTTTGTTTATTTATTTGCACATACAGAAGTCTTCCATCAGCAGCTTTGCCCAGGAGTTCAAAGATTAAAAGAGAACAGCTAATTGCCCCACATGTTTGAGTCAGCATTTGTCACCCAACATTCAGGTGACTTAATGCCTTCCAAGTCATGATGACAAGCATAGCCAATAGTCATTTTGGCTGAAGCTAATGGGAGTTGTGGGAAAGCCAGTTTGGTGTAGTGATTAAGGCATCAGGCTAGAAACCAGGAGACCGGGAATTCTAGTCCTGCCTTAGGCACAAAGCCAGCTGGGTGTCCTTGGGCCTAGGAAGCCCTAGGAAGGAGGCAGTGGCAAACCACTTCAAAAAAAACCTTGCCAAGTGTTGGAGATTCTGGCAAATCCAGCATGCCTCATCAGCATATGGATGGCTGCTCTAGGATGCAAGCTCTCCATGCTTTTGAGAAAGCTGGCTGTGGCCATTCCCACTTCCTCTCTCTCTCTCTCTCCTCCTTGAACCGGGAGCTAGCACATGGCTGTGTGCTGCTCCATTCTAGGCCATGGATGGACCTAGGAGATTCCCCCCCCCTTTCTACATGCATCTCTTGCAGCAAGCAGGGTAAGAGGTATTAAGTTTAGGGAAACAAAGAAGAAATGGAACATCATATATCTAGCAAAAATGCTGTACCTGGAATGAATAAACGTAAGGACTCTTTTGTACTTACTTTTCATACCTGCCATGTCAAAACGCTTGCTTCTTTATGCTAAGGTGGGCTAAAGGTGTAAGATTAACCTAGATCTCTCTAATATGCTCATGGGCTCTGTTTTTAAACAATATTCTTTTTCTGTACACATGTTTTGCAGCTCTGCTCCATTTCAGTAGTTCTAACAGACTGCTGAATGGGCTTCACCAAGAAAATTGCAGGGACTTGTCCAGGCAGTCTCCGAGAATCAGATACGATTGAAAAGTTTTTTTTTTTTTTTAAAAAAGGGAGTCACAGTTCAAGTTAGAGAAAGCTAATGCAAAAGCTCCCATCAAAAGGAGCCCCTCTATAGGTCAGTTATTAAATATTGGGATCAAACAAAAGAATGTCATCTTTAAAATACTTTGAGTCTGAATGTGTTATGAGCAGTATGCAGAACTATTGCCTTAAACTCCAGAAAGAAAGATGCTCCCTGCTTAACTCAGGTTTCCTCAGAATATCTATTATTTAATAGACAATGCAGTAAGACAATGAGCAAAGTTGTCAGTCCTTTGAAATAGGTGTTGTCTGAAATTCTTGTGTTGCCAGCTGATTTAAAATTTGCAGGATGGATACCAAAGCAGGAGAACATTAAAAGAGGTGCTAGGACTGAAACAAACAGCATCATGTTTATTTAAATTATCCCCATTAATTACAGCAACAGGGGTCCTTCCCCACTTGCGGCAGAGAGCCCAAGCGGCAGGAAAGGTCTCCGGAATTTGACTCACAAAGGGGTTGCTTTCGTTGGGCACATTTTATATCCCTGCAGGGAGACAATGACAGTTCACGTCCGTGACATTCCTTAAGTCACACGTGTCCCCTGGGGGGTGCTAAAGAACAGTCACTTTGAAGCAAACACCTGAAGCTTCGAAGTTGTGGTAGCCAGTCAATCCTAGTGATCTCCTGGCTATATCAGATCGCATCAAATTACGCCTCAAAGCATGAATATAAATGGTCCTTCTCAGGACCCCATGACAAAGAATCTTGGTCCTGTTATCAAGATTTGCCAAATCAATATAGAAGGAATAAGTAGGTCTAAGTGCCAAGTCCTACAACGGATTTTAGCAGATAATGACATTGACATTGTTGCAGTCCAGGAAACTCATGCTGAAAATGAGGACGAAATTAGACAGAGAGGCAGGATCCCTGGCTATGACCTGCTGGGAGCAACATACCACCATGCTTATGGAGTGGCAACGTATGTAAGGTCGTCAACTGAAAATGCCCAGCTGTGCTCAGCCTCTAACCTCAACAATATACATGAGACAACTGTAAGAATAGGGAAATTAACAATAACAAACATATATAAACCCCCGACTACTACCTGGCCTCCACAAGTTACACCTCTGTCTCCACATCCAGCTGTTTACCTTGGAGATTTTAATAGTCATCATACTCTGTGGAAGTACAGCGAAAATGATGAAAATGGTGAGGCACTTGTTAACTGGGCAGATGATAACAGCTTGTATTTGGTTTTTGGCACAAAGGACAGAGGAACATTTAAGTCGGCAGCTTGGAGAAAGGAATAGAATCCTGACTTGTGTTTTGTGACCACCAACGAGGAAAAACTGCCAGTGAAAACCTCTCGACTGGTACTAGCAGATACATTAACAGTGTTCTTAAACTAAAAATAAAGAATGAAACTGACCTCTGGGGTCCTTGGTGCTCTCTGAGCCTCGTTTTTTTCTTGCAGACGTTTCATTGCCAGACTAGGCAACACCTTCAGTGCAAAAAGGGAGTGGTATTTGCTCTCTGTTTATATACCATGGCTTGTCCTGCCTGTGTTGGTGGGGGTGCTGTACCACTCCCTTTTCACACTTAAGATGTTGCCTAGCCTGGCAATGAAACGTCTGCAAGAAAACAACAAGGCTTAGAGAGCACCAAGGACTCCACAGTTTCTACTATCTTTTATTTATTTGTTTGTTTGTCAAATTTCACCACCGCCCATCGCCCCCAAAGGAGGGACTCTGGGCAGTTTAAAACAACGTTTCAAAACGTTTAATAAAATTAAACACCTGCTTGTGTTGGTGGATGAAATCTACCCACACTAACCAAGTACTCCATTACCAAAGCAATAACCCAACCTCCCACAGGGAAGCTGTGTAAGAACATTATTCAGATAAGCACTAATGCACTGCAGCAACCCAGAACACCAGAAAAAGGAAACAGATCATCTATACAGCATCTTCCAGCAAAATGGATACCCACTCAACTTAATCAAAAAGTGCCTGACCACCCAACCCACTACAACACAACCAACAGAAACTATGAAAAGGATAACATTGCCATACATCAGAAACATCTCAGAAACTACCAATAGACTGTTACAACCACATGGCATCACCATAGCACATAAACCAACCAAAACCCTTCAGAACATCATAAGGAACCCAAAAGACCCAGTAGCCCAAGAAGAAAAACACAGGAGTTATCTACAACATACAGTGTTTAGGACTGTAGCAGCCACTATGTAGGACAGACAGACAGACAGAAAATTAGCAGAGCGCATCCACTAACACCAACTAGCAGTCAGAAGACACAATGAAAACTCCTTAATCTCACAACACATGGACAGACTAAACCATACTTTCAACTGGGAAACTGTGAGCATCTTAAATCAAGCCAAATCCAAAAACACTAGAGAATTCCTGGAAGCTTGGCACTCAGACAAAGCAGCCATCAACAGACACATAGAGGTAAACAACATTTACATACCATTCATAAGAGACAATATAAAAGCCAAAAGACCAGAACACCTCCTTGACAGCAATCAACACCCAGATATGCAAAAATTAACACCAAGATTAGCAACAGAGGAACAATCAAACAGCACAATATACCCTAATCAAGGAACTATTAACTCAGTCAATCAACCAAGCAGCAAACAGCAGCCCAATCAAGGCACTACCAAGGAGAGTACAACACCCCCACCAACACAGGCAGGACAAGACATGGTATATAAACAGAGAGCAAACCCCACTGCCTTTTCGCACTGAAGATGTTGCCTAGTCGGGCAATGAAACGTCTGCAAGAAAACAACAAGGCTCAGAGAGCACCAAGGACTCCACAGTTCAACCCTGAGCTACGAATATTCTCTTCGATTGATACTTACCTCTTTAATGCGAAATTGCCTGAATTTGAAATAAGTTTTAAAATAAATCATGATCTCCCAGGGAACCCCTAGTGACCTCTCAAGGAACCCTAGGTGACACAGAACCCTGGTTGAGAAACCCTGCATTATACATACACACACCTGCATGCACACACGCTCACAGACACATGCGGCCATTTTAATTGCATCTAACAGAAATGACAATGTCCACTGAAAAAAGGGTCTGGGTTTATACGTCACATTAAGCCATTAATGAATAAACCACAGTTGCCTGGGACTTCAAAATGCACTGCTGTAAACCATGGTTATGGAATACAAGTGAAGAGTTTCCCATACCTGATCGCCCTCACCTCGTGCTTCCTGTGGCCTCCAACAGGCAGCTTAGAGAGAGCCAGAGTCAGTGTGACATTGGTAGTTCTATCAAACCCTTACTTTACTCTCTTCTAGATTCTCTGTCAGTGTATTTCATGAGTATCACTACTCAAGAATCATGCAGTACTGGAGATGGGCATCTGAAGCTCTGTGAGTCAGTAGCTTGATTTTTAAGTGAGGCCAGACATAAGAAACAGTATCAAACAATAACCTCTAGTATCAAACGGTGATACTAATTCTTGTGTGTATGGCATCTCAATCCAACATTATGCTAAAGGAATTGTATGCAACAAGGTGGTCAGCATGCTATGAGGGCCTTGTGCACTTCATTTCCATCTTGGAGTGATCTGCTAGGTGAGATTATTCTCCTGGGGGGAAAAAGGATGAGGTAACAAAAGAGATTACACCGCAGAATCATAAATGGAGAAGTTCCAGGATGTGTTTCTGATAGTGTTCCTCACAAAAATGTTGAAACATACCACCTGCATTTCAAAACTGCTGTAGTTACCACAAATGGACGTAAGCAACACTTCAGAGCTTCTTCAAACCTCTCTCGATAATTTGCAAGATGCCATAAATCAATGCAACATAATCTGTGATAATTCAAAACCTTTATTATAGTCATTGATCAGTATTTTTACTGCTTCATATCAAAACCTATAAAATGGGGGGGAAGGATTAAGAGGAACAGAAAGAGAAAATGGAGTACATAAATAAGTACATAAAAATACAGTACAAATAAAATAGAGATAACCTGGGCTAAAGAAGAATATGAATGCAATAAATAAGATATTAAGAAAAATAAAGTAAAACTTAGGAGGTAAATACTGTATTAATATTATTAATATTATTTATTAACATTATTAATTACAATCTGCTGCCAAGAAATATATTTACTTAGATGCTAGAGAAAACTAAACTGGCAACTTGCTTACATACTAAGGTATTATAATGGTATTTAACAAACCAATGGTCTCATACAAACATAAGTTGTTCAGGGCAAATAGAAATTTAAAGCAATATCCAATCAATTATAATGGTTAAAAAACTGCCTATGTCCTGTCCCATTCATTATCTGTCTGCAAATCTTGATTGCTGTCACACAAAATTTGACAACTTTACAATTAATGTAAGGTTTCTTATCTGAAAAGAGGAAGGCTATCAGTACGTTTTCATTTGTTCTGTGAATCATGTCAGCAAAGGAGAAATGATGGTTTGTTGACTGTTGTGGTAATAGGGCAGTGCAATAGCACATGCTGAATGGTCTCAAATCATGGGTGACAGTGCTGTGGCAATGGGCCCATCTTGGGGTATATCCCAGATGAAAGATGTGCCCCAGGTCATGAAGTTTCATGATGACCTTTGTGAAGAACAAGTCCAACATCTACAGTTCAGAATAAACATGTTCTTTACAATACAGCAATCTCAGAGTTAAAACAAATAAAGTAATGTCTATATTTTATGCCCTATAGTAATCACCCCTGATTTCAGCAAGTGGGGAACTGTATACAGTTGGGAATTTCTTCTCAAGAAATATGATAATGACTTCTCAGACACATTTCCTGGGCAGTTGCTCTTGTTCAAATCATTACTGAAATCTCAATGATAAATCTCAATGATAAAGAGCTTCTTATGAAAGAAACCACATTTGTCATCCAATGTTATTAAAGTTTGCACTGAGTGCTTGGCGGTGGTTGTTGTTGTTACTGTTTACCTATACTTTATCTGGGACAGTGGGCAGCTGCAGAGAGATCATTCTCTAAAATTAAAGTTACACAAATGTGAATGAACTTGTCAGAAGAGCACCTAAACCTGTTGGCACTCTTGATTGAGAATGAAAGCAAACAAACAAACAAACAAACAAAACCCTGGATATCAACGACCATTACTGTGTTTGCAGACGAAGAAGCATGAAAGAAAAACATGTGAGTGATCTTCTACAACCCTAGTCCCATGGCCTGTCTGAACATTGCCAACAAGTATGTTGCTGGGCTCAAGTCACTGACCCAGCTGGGTCCTGCAGGATGGCTCTGAGACCCTATGACACTAACATGTAACATGGATGCTCTGGTCAGCATGCTATACAGCCCCAACAGAAGAACGGGAAGGAGACAGTAGGACCAACTGATTCCTATGTGCCACTGTCTGTCTGGAAAGTAAGGTACTGTTACAGCTGCTTCAATTTCTAATGATTTGATTTGGCTTTCTGACTTGATGTACTGTTCCTTGTTGCTGCATTCAGTGCCTGTTCTTGGGCTCAGCTTTCATGGTATCAAGGGCCCATCTCCCTTTTCTTTACAGAGCAAGTTAGTTTGTGTAATGAAAGACAGAACAGTGGCACACTCTCATCACTAAAGAAATGCAAGAATGATCACACTTCACCCTTAAGAATTTTGCCCAGGTTTTTTTTCCCCTCTTTGAAATATACTGCAAACACACATTGGCTTTTTCTCAAAACAGCCTGTCTCACCCCTTTCGTAAGTCCTAGGGGCAGGCAACGCTTTTAGAATGCAGAGGAAGAGACCCCCTTTACAACAGTTAAAAAATAAATAATTTTAAAAAGCACTTGTCAGTAAAGCTGACAACATTCACTATGCAGAAAAAAACACTGGATCCTCTGCTTGCCACAGGTTATCTTCCTTGTACAAGCTGCTTCTATTAACACAAAGCTATTAGAGCAAATAAAGAAGGAGGAACGAGTGAAGAGGAACACAGGCAGGAAGATAAAGGGAAACCAAGAATTAATTTGGGTTTTGTTGTAGTGGTCTGTCACTTCTGCATGTTTGAGTGCCAACAAGGCGCTGTACTATTTATTGAGAAGTGCCAGCAAAACCTGTTAACTTTACAATGCACACTACAAAATGATGTTTCAGGTGCATTAGTTAACAAGCACTTGCGCTTTACAATATATTAAGTTGCCTCTGAGTTGAGTTCAGCTCCTGGTAACTTCATGGACGCATCCATGTAATTTTCTTGGAAATAACACAGAATGCATCTTCCAAGATCTTTGCTTGATTTCCTAATTTAGTGGATAGCCCTGGACTTCCCAATTGGTCCCTATGCAAAGACAGAGCAGGGTTGCTCTTGCATTAACTGTTTAGAACAGCCAAGGCAGCCAACCACTCAACAGAAACCAGCCATTTATTTTAAGTGGTTCTAGAGTGTCTGCGGCAATTCTGCACTGCATCCTAAGCTGCTTGCCTCCAATGCTTCCCTCATCTCTTTCTTACGTCAGAAATTCTAGTCCAGATTGCAGTGAGTTGGCCATGCAGTGAGGTGGTGCTCAGTCTGGACTATGGCCCCCTGAGACCGGACTGGTCATACCATGCTGGCTCCTGTGTGGACTGGTTCACCAGGACCTGTCCTTTCCTTTTAGAGCATAGCTTTCCAAACTGTGCGTTGCGACACAGTATTGTGTTGCCTGTGGGGCCCAGGTGTGTCGCAAGAAAACCCGGAAGCGCTCATGGCGTGCCGCCGCGTGTGGCAGCACGCGCAGCGGTGGTGGCCCATCGGTGCTTCCAGGTTTTCATGCGACACACTAGGATGACGATGACACGCTGCCGCCGCCGCAGTGCGCAAAAGAATGAAAGCACCGCCATGGCGGTGGCGCGCGAAAACCCGGAAGCGCCACCGCTGTGGTGGGGCTTCCGGGTTTTCATGCGCCGCCATTGGTGTCTTGTCAACGAGAAAAGTTTGGAAAGCCCTGTTTTAGAGACTGTCCCTTCCTTGCTAGTCGGGGTGCCTTTTGTTGCTTTCCCAGACATTCCTCCCCCATTTCCACATATCTCCTTTGACAACAACAGAGACCACCACCCCATTCATGGTAAAAGTTGCAGCTCCAATGCTACAATAATAAAAACAATGGGAAACAGATTGTTCTTCCACTGCCATGCTTTCTCTGTAGGTCCATGGAAACTTTGCATCAAGGAAGAACTGATAGTTCAGCTTCGCAGAAATAAAGCAGCAATGTTCCCATATCTAAAAAATAAAATGAAGGGAAGGGAAGCTTTGCAGTCCTGTGGGCAGGGTGTGGAAAAGCAGGGGGAGGATGTTCACCCAGCTGGGATGAAAAGGAAAGGGTGACCACTGGCAGATGAAGGGCTGAACGGAACATGAGCTTCTGGAGCTGAGGAGAGTTCATTGACCATTGCTGGATCGATTGCACACACACACACAAACAAAAGAACCACCACCAACCAGCAGAGAACACACCAGCCTGGCAGCCCAGGATGAAATAGCTGTCAAGGGCATCAACCAGCCACTGGAGAGCAAGGGGCATGCCAGGCATGCCAGGCACTGTGGTACAGCTGGGCTGCTACCAGAACAGGACAAAGCACTGGGGACCATCCGCTCTGAATGCTTAAGATGGCTCAGATCGGAAAGCAGTCATTCTGAATCAAAGCCGGAAAATACGGACCTGGGGTGCATCTGCAATGGACTGGGGATGGGAGGGAGATATCAGCTGTTTCTGCCCTTAGGAAGCAGGGAGTGGTCCATACCAGTGGTGGGACAAGCAGCAAGTGCTGATCTCCCCTGTGTTTCTCCTTCTGCCTTCTGCAGAACATGTGGAAAATGTAGAAAGTGAATCACTCCTTCAAACTTCGCCATCTTCCGCACCACGCTTTCAACTCCATCTCATTGAACCCAGCGTGCTACTCTCTGAACTCCCTGCTATTCTCTCACTGAATCAAACAATGTGCTAAATGCTCATGGATGATTACTACTTCTTATTTGATTGCTCTGTCTGTTAGCATTAAAAATTCTTTGTGCTATCTTCCCCATCAACTGTTAGGTGCTTATTATTTGATTAACCTTATACCATTAGCCTAAAATTATTAGTTAACACACCGTATGGTTATTCATTATAGTTCCATTTTGGGGGCGCATAAGCCTGTTTAATAATCTACTATCCTGAAAGAACGGGCTCTGTAGGATGCCGAGTTCATAATAGCAATAATCAACAACATATTCCAAGGGGACGTAGCATTGTGTATCAACTGCTAGGATTAGGCCTGTGCTATGTTGGAGTCACCCTTGGTATGGACCTGCTGTTGTTTTCCTGAACTCTGAATAGCCATGTCTCTCTTTCCCAGGGGCAATGCAGTTATAAGATGAAACTTCAGATGCCGAGTGCTTAGTGATTTTAGAAGATTGTTTCCTTATAAAATGGAGCTGGTGCCAAAGAATTGGAGACAAATTGTCCCTCAAACCCGAAAGTTGATCCATAATGCTTTCCCCAAATACTCAGGAACTGCCACATCTGGAAGGCAGCTATGCTCATTAACATTTATGGATCAGTGGCAACCAGAGCACATTGCTCCATTTTGTTTATTTATTTGCACATACAGAAGTCTTCCATCAGCAGCTTTGCCCAGGAGTTCAAAGATTAAAAGAGAACAGCTAATTGCCCCACATGTTTGAGTCAGCATTTGTCACCCAACATTCAGGTGACTTAATGCCTTCCAAGTCATGATGACAAGCATAGCCAATAGTCATTTTGGCTGAAGCTAATGGGAGTTGTGGGAAAGCCAGTTTGGTGTAGTGATTAAGGCATCAGGCTAGAAACCAGGAGACCGGGAATTCTAGTCCTGCCTTAGGCACAAAGCCAGCTGGGTGTCCTTGGGCCTAGGAAGCCCTAGGAAGGAGGCAGTGGCAAACCACTTCAAAAAAAACCTTGCCAAGTGTTGGAGATTCTGGCAAATCCAGCATGCCTCATCAGCATATGGATGGCTGCTCTAGGATGCAAGCTCTCCATGCTTTTGAGAAAGCTGGCTGTGGCCATTCCCACTTCCTCTCTCTCTCTCTCTCCTCCTTGAACCGGGAGCTAGCACATGGCTGTGTGCTGCTCCATTCTAGGCCATGGATGGACCTAGGAGATTCCCCCCCCCCTTTCTACATGCATCTCTTGCAGCAAGCAGGGTAAGAGGTATTAAGTTTAGGGAAACAAAGAAGAAATGGAACATCATATATCTAGCAAAAATGCTGTACCTGGAATGAATAAACGTAAGGACTCTTTTGTACTTACTTTTCATACCTGCCATGTCAAAACGCTTGCTTCTTTATGCTAAGGTGGGCTAAAGGTGTAAGATTAACCTAGATCTCTCTAATATGCTCATGGGCTCTGTTTTTAAACAATATTCTTTTTCTGTACACATGTTTTGCAGCTCTGCTCCATTTCAGTAGTTCTAACAGACTGCTGAATGGGCTTCACCAAGAAAATTGCAGGGACTTGTCCAGGCAGTCTCCGAGAATCAGATACGATTGAAAAGTTTTTTTTTTTTTTTTAAAAAGGGAGTCACAGTTCAAGTTAGAGAAAGCTAATGCAAAAGCTCCCATCAAAAGGAGCCCCTCTATAGGTCAGTTATTAAATATTGGGATCAAACAAAAGAATGTCATCTTTAAAATACTTTGAGTCTGAATGTGTTATGAGCAGTATGCAGAACTATTGCCTTAAACTCCAGAAAGAAAGATGCTCCCTGCTTAACTCAGGTTTCCTCAGAATATCTATTATTTAATAGACAATGCAGTAAGACAATGAGCAAAGTTGTCAGTCCTTTGAAATAGGTGTTGTCTGAAATTCTTGTGTTGCCAGCTGATTTAAAATTTGCAGGATGGATACCAAAGCAGGAGAACATTAAAAGAGGTGCTAGGACTGAAACAAACAGCATCATGTTTATTTAAATTATCCCCATTAATTACAGCAACAGGGGTCCTTCCCCACTTGCGGCAGAGAGCCCAAGCGGCAGGAAAGGTCTCCGGAATTTGACTCACAAAGGGGTTGCTTTCGTTGGGCACATTTTATATCCCTGCAGGGAGACAATGACAGTTCACGTCCGTGACATTCCTTAAGTCACACGTGTCCCCTGGGGGGTGCTAAAGAACAGTCACTTTGAAGCAAACACCTGAAGCTTCGAAGTTGTGGTAGCCAGTCAATCCTAGTGATCTCCTGGCTATATCAGATCGCATCAAATTACGCCTCAAAGCATGAATATAAATGGTCCTTCTCAGGACCCCATGACAAAGAATCTTGGTCCTGTTATCAAGATTTGCCAAATCAATATAGAAGGAATAAGTAGGTCTAAGTGCCAAGTCCTACAACGGATTTTAGCAGATAATGACATTGACATTGTTGCAGTCCAGGAAACTCATGCTGAAAATGAGGACGAAATTAGACAGAGAGGCAGGATCCCTGGCTATGACCTGCTGGGAGCAACATACCACCATGCTTATGGAGTGGCAACGTATGTAAGGTCGTCAACTGAAAATGCCCAGCTGTGCTCAGCCTCTAACCTCAACAATATACATGAGACAACTGTAAGAATAGGGAAATTAACAATAACAAACATATATAAACCCCCGACTACTACCTGGCCTCCACAAGTTACACCTCTGTCTCCACATCCAGCTGTTTACCTTGGAGATTTTAATAGTCATCATACTCTGTGGAAGTACAGCGAAAATGATGAAAATGGTGAGGCACTTGTTAACTGGGCAGATGATAACAGCTTGTATTTGGTTTTTGGCACAAAGGACAGAGGAACATTTAAGTCGGCAGCTTGGAGAAAGGAATAGAATCCTGACTTGTGTTTTGTGACCACCAACGAGGAAAAACTGCCAGTGAAAACCTCTCGACTGGTACTAGCAGACTTCTCCCACAGACAGCACCGCCCAATCCTGATTGAAATTGGCACAAGTATACCTCTGGTGTCATCCTTTCCCCGCCCAAGGTGGAATTTCAAGAAGGCAAAATGGGATGTCTTTACTGAAAATCTAAGACCAGAGCTTTCCAAACTGTGTGTCGCGACACAAAAGTGTGTCTCCACACACAGTCTGGTGTGTCGCCACACAACCCAGAAGTGCTGATCATCAGCGCTTCCGGGTTTTCCCGTGGCGACACACCAACTGCAGCGCGCAAAACCCGAAAGCGGCAGCAGCGCTTCTGGGTTTTTGCGCGCTGCCGCAAGGACGGCACTTCTGGGTTTTCCCGCGGCGACACACCAACGCCGGTTGGTGTGTCGCCGCGGGAAAAACTTTGGAAAGCCCTGATCTAGACAAATGCTTGGGCTGGATCTCCCCCAAATCCAACAATTATGAGAGACTTACAGGCGCATTTATATGTGCAGCAAGAAAGGCTATTCCTAGAGGATACCGCAAGCAATATATTCTGGGTAGAATGATACTTGTGAGAACCTGTACCAAGAATTTCTAAAAAATTAAGACCATGAAATCGCAGATGAATTGCTATATAGCCTCGATACAGCATGGCGAGAGAAATGGATGGAAACCATTGAATCGCTCAATTTTAAAATGTCTAGTAGAGAAGTATGGTCATTGCTATGGAAATTAGGGGGAAGCAAGAAGAAAATAAATGATAAGACACATATCTCAGCCAATAAGATTGCGGCACATATATTGTCTACATCTAGAGCTACAAGGGACAAAGTCCATACAACACAAATTAGACAAAAACGTAGTGCTCTCAAAACTATCTGTCCTGAACAATCTGAATATTCACGCCCTTTTTCCCCTGTGAAATTACAAACGCACCCAAGGACATAAAAGCTGGCAAGGCACCTGGACATGATGGTATACATCCTGAATTGCTCCTGCACTATGGAAAATACGCAAAAAGATGGTTGGCAGAATTCTTTTCGGATATTATGGAAACAGGTATAATACCACACAAGATGAAGCAACCAAAAATCATTGCAATACTCAAACCGGGAAAAACAAATGACCAACCAAAGAACTACTGATGATTGGGCTATAGCCACTCAACATACTGTATATCCTTTGAGACAACTGAAGGTGTCCTCACTTCTGATCTAGACATACTGGATAAATATTTTTGTAAGTGGAGGTTACAGCCCAATTCAACTAAGATGGAAGTAACATGTTTCCACCTTGGTAATAGCTCAGCAGGTAGAGAGCTCAACGTTCGATTTAAAGGAAACCGGCTCAATCACAACATGCATCCCAAATATCTTGGGGTCACACTGGATAGGACACTTCCCTATAAAGAACACCTGATGAAGACTGCTGCCAAACAGAGAAGTAGAAACAACATTCTACACAAACTATGCAGCACTAGCTGGGGCTCGACAGCGGATACGCTGAGAATGTCTGCACTCAACCTGGTTTACTCAGCAGCAGAGTACTGTGCCCCAGTGTGGCTTAAGAGCCCTCACATGAGAAAGATTGATATGCAACTGCATGAGTCAATGTGCATCGTTTGTGGGAGGATACGACCTACTCCCACATACTGGCTGCCTGTTTTGAGTCATATACCACCTCCAGATGCAAGATGAAAGAGCGCCCTTCTTCAAGAATATCAGAAGATTATTGATAATCCCCAGCTACCAATACTAAATGACATAGCCTGCTTGGAGTGAAACAGGCTGAGATCGAGACATCCAGCCATTTCTACCGCTAAAGCTCTTCCAGAAGATGATTTCAATATCCACAACACGTGGAAACAACATTGGCTAGGAAACTGCCCTCCACAATGCTGAAGCTTGCCCTGCATCTTGGAAAAACCACCTGGATTTGACCAGCCCTCTGTGATATGGACAACCTTGAACCGAATTCACACGGGTCATGGTAGATGTGCAGATGCCCTTTATAAATGGGGCAAAACAACATCATCGAATTGTGACTGTGGGGCCAAAAAACAAACTATCCAACATATAGTGACAGAGTGTCAAAACCGAGCCTACAATGGAGACTTTGCTGATTTCTTGGCTGTGACAACTGAAGCAAAAAGCTTTATTTGTAACCTAGACATACATTTGTAATTTTTCTGTCTATATTTTATATTATTTTATATTTTATATTTCATATTTATTATGCTCTATGTTTTTTATTGTAACGCGATGTGAATGTGCCATACGATAAATATATATATATATCCCTTCAACCTCTCTTTCCCCCTCTACCCCTGGAGTTGCTCAGTTCAGGCATCAGGAAAGGAAGGTTACAGATTAATGAGGACAAGTCAAATTATCAAATAAGGACTAGAAAAGATTTCCCTGATCTTGGTCATTCCAGATGTTCTGGATGTCATTTTTAGCATTACCCAGGAAAGTCAGGAAGAATGGGAACTGGAATCTACAAGGGATCTAAGTAGATGGATTTACTGAGAGGAAACACTACTTTCTGTTGATGTCCTTACAGATTCACTTTAGAACCATAATAACCATATAATTTACAAAGCAATTATAACCACATTGGTGTGATGATCTCGCCCCTTCTGCTAGTTTGGTTGGGAATTTGTCATGGAATCTCCTTACTAAGTTGGGTGGTCGTACATGGTGAGTGTCCACCCACTCGCTCTGTGCCTTAGGGAATTATTTCCATTGGATTAAGTATTGTAGCCTCCCACGGTGTTTTCTGGAGTCTACTATCTCCTGCACTTCAAAGTGTTGTTCCCGGCCTACCATTATGAGGTTGGTTGCTCCAGGTGCCAACGTTCTGAGTCTGACTAGTTTTAGTAAGCTGCAGTGAAAGACGGGGTGGATTTTCCTTAAATTCTTTGGGAGTTGCAGTTGCACTGTTACACTATTAATCACCTTGGTTATGGGAAAGGGACCCACATATTTTGGACTCAGTTTTTTCAAGGGTTGTGAGGATTTTAGAAACTTGGTGGACAAGTATACCTTTTCTCCCACTTATAGTGGCCATTCTGGCACTCTTTTTCAGTCAGCGTATTTCTTGTAAGTTTCCTTGGCGTCTTTTAACGCACCCTCTATTGTTGGCCACCCATCAGCTATATGTTTTATCCACTCATCTAATGGAGTGATTTCGGTTGGGTCTTTGGGTAATTCTGGGAATGCCATGAACTCTTGCCTGTTTACTACTTGGAAAGGGGAAAATCCTGTGCTTTGGTGTACCAAATGTTTATAAGCCACCTCAGCAAATGGGAGTAGGTCCACCCAATCATTTTGCTGATAGCTGATGAAGCATCTAAGGTATTGTTCTAATACTTGGTTTGTTCATTCACAACTCCTGTCCGTCTCCGGATGGTTCCTGGAACTTAACCCTTGTCCCACACCAATCATCTTTAAAAATGCCCTCCAAAATTTGGATGTGAACATTACGCCCTGATCGCTTATTATTCATTCCAGGGTTCCATGTATTCTATAAATGTGCTGTACAAAGAGTCTAGCGCAGAGCTTTCCAAACTGTGTGTCGCGACACAAAAGTGTGTCGCCACACACAGTCTGTTGTGTCACCACACAACCCGGAAGCTCTGATCATCATCAGCGCTTCCGGGTTTTCCCAGGTTTTCACGGGGCGACACACCAATTACAGCGCAAAAAACCTGGAAGCAGCAGCAGCGCTTCCGGGTTTTTGCACGCTGCCGCACTTCCGGGTTTTCCCGCGGCGACACACCAATGCCGGTTGGTGTGTCGCCACGGGAAAAACTTTGGAAAGCCCTGGTCTAGCTAGTTGTCCAGCTGTTGGTATCTTAGTACAAGAGATGAAATGGGCTTGCTTTGAAAATAAATCAGTTACCACCAAATCACTATCTTTTTGTGACTTTCTGGTAGATGTACTATGAAGTCCATGGCTATTTGCTTCCAGGGTTGAGTGGGGCTTGCTAAATTCTGCAGTAGCCCTCTGGGTCCCCCCCCCCTCTTTTAGCCATGGCACAGGTTGGGCAGCTGCTTACGTAATCTTCCACGTCCTTGTGTAGAGATGGCCACCAGAATTGCTGCCTCATTAGGTGTACGGTCTTTAGGAATCTGAAGTGCCCAGCTTATTTTGCATCGTGGCATCTTTCGAGTATTCCTTTTCTCAGCGGCTCTGGTACATACAACCTGTCTTCGTACCACCAGAATACTTGCTTCTTTATCAGGGTTGCTTTATTACTTTGCAGCCATCCATCAGTTACCAGGGCTGATTGCAGTTTGTCTCATAAATCCCCCCTACTGGAGGATCAGGCACTGACCCCCGACTCCTAGTGACTACTACCATACTTGATTGTTGTGAGAGGATGAGGGAGTCTATTACTTCCTCTCTCTGGCTATCATGTTGTGGCAATCGGGACAAAGCATCAGCTAGAAAATTATTTCCCCCTGGTATGTATTTTAGCGTGAAGTTGAACTGACTAAAGAACTGAGCCCATCTAACTTGTTTGGGGTTTAACATTTTGGGTGTGCACAAAGCTTCCAGATTCTTGTGATCAGTCCATACTTTGAAGGGGTGGGGCGCCCCCTCTAGCAGATGCCTCAAATTAATTAAAGCCTACCGCACTGCATATGCCTCCTTTTCCCACACATGCCAGCGGTGTTCCATATCAGTAAATTTACAGGATAGGTATGCACATGGCCTCAATGTGCCTTCCTCATCTTTTTGTAATAATATGGCCCCTATTGCCATGTCTGTTGCATCAACTGGTATAATTAGTCCCCTATTCGGGGAGAAGGGCGGGGATAAATTTAAAATAAATAAATAAATAAATAAATAGGGGTTTTGTTGTGTCAGAGTGCTTTAACACTGGCTCTGAAGTGAACAATGCCTTCAGCTGTTCGAAAGCTTCTTGGCACTCTGTTGTCCACTGTAGCTTTGCCCCTGGCTGCTTCATCGCTTTGGGGTCCCCTTTCCCTTTGATTTTAAACAGGTCAGTGAGTGGCAATACCACTTGTGTGAAATTATGTATGAATTGCCGATAAAAATTTGCAAACCCTAGGAAACTTTGTAGTTGCCTCCTAGTTCGGGGAGGCTCCCACACTACCACATCTGCACCGTTGCTGGATCCATTTCAATCCGTTTGCTCAATACCTGATACCCCAAAAAATCTAGTTGCTCTTTATGAAATTCACACTTTGACAATTTAGCATACAATTGATTCTGCAGCAGCCTTTTCAGTACTTCCCTTACCAAAGGAACATGCTCTTCTATGGTTTCAGTGTATGTTAGGATATCATCTAAATACCCCAGCACCCCCCCAGTACAAAAAGTCATGCAAAACCTCATTAATTAAATGCATAAAGACCCCCGGGGGGCCCCGCAGTCCAAACGGCATCACCAAATACTCAAAGGACCCCAGTTGGCAGGTTAATACTGTTTTCCACTCGTCCCCCTCCAGAATTTGCACTTGGAAGTACGCTTCCCTTAAGTCAAGTTTCGTGAAAATTTTTCCCTTCGATAGGTGAGCTAGCATGTCTTTCATCAGTGGCAATAGGTATTTATTTGAGGTACAGATTGTGTTCAGACCCCAGTAGTCAGTACACAGTCTCATTGACCTGTCCTCCTTGGTTCTGAAAAGGATGGGCACAGCCATAGATGAGGTGGCCAGACGGATGAATCCTCGCTCTAAGTTCTTGTCTATGAACTCCTGCAATGCTTCTAGCTCCTTGAGAGTCATGGAGTATAGCTTGATTTTGTGTAACTCAGCTCCAGGTTCTAATTCTATGTCACAGTCTGATTTCCTGTGAGGTGGGAGTTGGTTGGGCTCCACTTCTTCAAGCACCTCTTTTAGATCTTGATTCTGCATGGGGATGGGGTCAGTCGCTTCTCCTGTTACTTCTCCCCACACGTCAGATGCCATGCCTATTAGTTCAAGCTCGGCTTTCCATTTACCAGGGTCTGACCCCTTCTAAACCCCTTTGGCAAAGATTAACTGTCCAGTTTATTTGGGGGTTTTGGGTTTGCAGACAAACCAGCCCCAACACTATGGGCTGATCCGAGATAGGAGCCACTATAAATCTCAATGTCTCTTCATGGCTCCCCAACTGCATCCGCACTAATTCGGTGCAGTGCTCTACTGGGCCTCCCTTCATCTCTGTCCCATCAAGTTGAATGAAGCTGATGGGTTCGCTTAGCCTTCTTATTTTTAGTCTTAGTCCCATTACTAGGGCGGGATGCATCAAGCACCTGGTGCACCCCGAGTCTATCATCCCTGCCAAATTCATGCTGCCAAAACCCTTTAAGGTCTCCATTTGTATTTTCACCAGCATTGCTGGGCAAGTCCCAGTCACCATTGGGTCCTCACGCCTTTTTGTACTCACCTGCCCTTCGGCGCTGCTTACGACAGGCTCCCACCATTTTCTGCCGGCTGGAACTCCTCATCCGTCGAGGCATCCCCTTCCAATGGGGCTTAATGGGACCTCCTCTCTGCCATGGCTGCCACTGCTCCTTTGGCTCATGTCCCAAGGTTTCTAGCGCTGCTCTCCCCGGTTCCATTTGTCGCCACAGGTGCAGACTACAGGCAGTTGGTGATGCAGTGTCCCCCTTTGCCACACTTAAAACACAGTCCCTTTTAAGCTTGTTGCTCCTTCTCCTCGTTCCAGGGCTTACGATCCCCTCACTTCTCCATTGGGGTGTTTTGAGTGGTGGGTTGCTTTTCTGCTGTTTGAGTTCATTGCTGCCTTTTGAATCAAATTTGCATATCTTCTACTTCTCCAGCCAGGCAAATCCACCCCCTCAAGGTCCCAGGGTCTCCTCTGACTAGGGACCGCTCCAGGATCTCTGGGTGCAACCCCCCTTGGAAGTATTCAATTTTCAGTGATTCCGGCCAGTCTGTTAATTTCCCAGCTAGCCTTCTGAACTCTGTAGCATATTCTGAAACTGATCTACTTCCTTGCTTAATGCATTGTAAACTGGTCTTGGCTTTCATCTTCGAGAGGGGATCTTCAAATCAGGTCCTCAATGTGCTCATGAACTTCTCGAAGTCCCCTAATTCCTCGGCACCTGAGTCATGCAGTTCCATGAGCCCCTCCGTCGCTTCATGTTCAAGGTGAGCTTTGAGCCTTCTGTGGGGAATAACTCCTCACATTCCTCCATGAACCCCTTTACATGGTCAGGAAGCAGGCTAGGTTTTTCAGGTCTCCATTAAACTTCACCATCAACTCTCTTATCCCAAGCGACCTGTCGGTACAAGGGATTAATCTCGCCACCCCAACTCTGGGTTTGCTATGATGAGAGTAAGCACTTACCAACCTGGTCACCCCTGGACTCTCTTCGGGCTCAGAATCGCTGCTCTCTTCCTCTGAAGTTATCTCGTCTCTCGCCTCTGTTGCACTGGTCATCGCCTTCCTGCATAGCATCCTGAAGATCTGCGCGATGGCTTCTTGTAGGTCAGCCATGCATTCTCCTACTGAGCTAACTTCTTGCTCCATCCTCTCCATCTGCTGCTACACGGCCATCCACCTGGAGTGGGAGCCTCTCTCCTTGGTCACCCACTGGTCCAAAATCTTCTCTGTGCCATCCCCTATTGACAAAGCCCATGAATACCTGGTTGCTTTTGTGGTGCTGTGTCCGGGTGCGCTCTCGAGGACCGGCAGGACTGCTGGCTTGACCTTTCATTTCTCCAGCTGCTTTTTGGCATCTCGCTTGGTTGGGCTCGATGGGGTTCAAGGTTCCTCTCCTTCTCTCTCCACCTCATTCGGCAAACTGCTCCTCTTTGCCAAGCACTTCTGCTTGTTCCAGATGGAGGGTTTTCCCTTGCTTTCCCCATCACCCTCTCCTGACATCGAAGGGGTTTCCATGGGGACCAGACTTTTCATTGATAGACCTTCCTCGGTAAACTCGTGGTTTTTGGGTAAAGTCTTCATGTTAACTCAAATCTTTCTGTGACAATCTCGCCCCTTTTGCTAAACAAAATCACTTCTCACGCAAGTCTTGTAGGAATATGAAGAAATCTTTATTAGGCTAGTGGCTTGCAACATGTTAAAGATTTGAGTGGAGTAAGTCTCCTTATTCCACAATTTAATAGTCTCCAGTTCCCCCCCCCCCTTTGTTTAATATTGAGTTCAATCCGTTCTTGTTGGTCAGTTTCCTGCTGTCTCCGTTCGAATCCATTGACGCAATGTTTCTCTTTGATCTATCCTGGGTGCTGAATTGCTTGTCTCATTTCCTTTGATTTGCACCATTTACCTGTCTGGTGATTTTACTGCCAGGCACCCCCCCCCCACTGATAGCTATCACTGTTGGCGCCATGGCAGGATGGCATTGATGACATTGTGACAATTGGGTCATTAGGAGAAAAAAAATCTACAGTTGGAAAATGCCTTTATTTATTTATTTTATTTATTTATATTTCAACTTTTATCACCGCGCCAACTCCCCAAAAGGACTTTATATTAAGTAAAGAAAGACTACCTAGATTCCAGCTAGAATCTGGTGATATCCTAGACACGTTTGTGTCATTTTTGTGGGAACAATACAGAAGTGGTTTGCCATTGCTTGTTTCGGGGTTGTGTTGTTGTTGTTGTTGTTTTTACCTGCTCCTAGGAATTCCTCATGGTCTTCTATCCACACACCATTCAGGTCTGTTCCTGCTAACTTTTCAAGACCAACCAAGGCTGATATACAAACTTTATTCCAGAACTCTGTCAAGACAGCAAGCTAGAAAAAAGTTGGGGAGGAAGAAAACCTGTGGCTGAATTTAGAGTGGTCACACTGTTTGAAGAAGTTCTGAAGATTCTTTGGAGATGTAAATTGGTTTTCAAAAAGTACACAGCGCTGCCTGGTGCAGGCAGAGCTATAAATCTAGAACATTGCAATTCCTGCCAAACACATGCATGTCTTACTTCCCTAGGAGTATTAGTAATTTACCAGGCTACATTGTTAACAAATCATGGCAATGAAACCATGGCTCAATGCAATGTGTGAACAAAGCCAATGAAGCTTGTGCTAAAACAACAACAACAATAATAATAAATAATAATAATGTAAAATCTCAGAGTAGTGAAGTCTGCAGGGAGGGGGTCAAAAAAGTCAAGATGAGAGCCACAACAATGTTGTCAAAGCCTCACCACTTTTTTATGTACAATGTAAGGGGACCCCCTTCCCAGACTCTCGGCTGCTGATAAATATCTTAAGCAAAAACACTGAGTCATTGATGCCAGCCAAAATCAAAACGCAGATGACCCAAATCCAGTGTAGATCACAGCTTGCTTGCTTGCTTTTTTTAAAAAAAAAACAATTAAGTGTTGATATTCAGTTCTGACTATTATTTCAATGAAAGCTCCTTTGTGAAAATCATACAGCATTCAACGACATCAGAAACAGTTTTAAATGAACATAAGCCAGCTGGCCTTTTCAGGGTAATTGTCCCCTTTCTTCTTGGAACTTTAATTAAAAAATCCCTTTTAAAAAATTTTTACTGACGAATTTCTCCTAATTTTATGAACTTAGCTTTAAATTATTGTTGGAAAAATATCAAAGCTCTTTTCAACTGAATAAAAAACAAACAAAGAAATGTTTATGTGTGGATATGTAGAAGGGTAAACACAAACCTATACATATGCAGAGTTTGAGCCTCAAGCAATTCAAGCAACCATCTGAGTTAAGTTAGGGCAGAAACGGATATTTGGCAAACACCACATACCTGTATGTCTATGAAGGTTCTCAGTCATCCAGGTGGAATTGTCTGTAGCTTGAATCATGTCAACTGGATTTCTATTTTCTCAGTGGAAACGTTTCGCTCCTTATCCAAGGAGCTTCTTCAGTCTGAGCAAAGTTGGTAAGGGAATCCTAAATATGTTTCTAGGTAGCTGTGTGACCTTACACCTGGGGCTAGGTCATGGTTATATTGAGATGTTATTTTAAGTCCTTTTATCACCTAAAGGAGGATCGTTAAGATCACCATGCTGCTGTTGAACTTGTGAAATGGTCTTAATCTTCCTAGGCACAGAAGACAAAGCAGGGAGGAATATGGGCGAAAGATTGTGCCTGAGGCCCCCACCTCTATTCAAGGAAGGATTTTATCTGAAAAGATAAAACGGATATTTGGCAAACACCACATACCTGTATATTTCAAACCCACCAACACACTGAGACAGAGGCTTGTACAACCCAAAGATCAAACTCCAAAACACAAGAAAAGCAATGTAGTTTATGCAATCCAGTGCAGTGAGGAGTGCTCTGAACTCTACATTGGAGAAACCAAACAACTTTTGTACAGGAGGATGGCCCAACACAGGAGAAGTAACACCACAGGACCAGAGTCAGCAGTTTATCTTCATTTAAAGGGAAAAGGACACTCATTTGAGGACATTAATGTTCACATTTTAGACAGAGAAGATAGGTGGTTTGAGAGAGGGGTCAAGGAATCCATTTATGCCAACTTGGAAAATCCTTCCTTGAATAGAGGTGGGGGCCTCAGGCACAATCTTTCGCCCATATTCCTCCCTGCTTTGTCTTCTGTGCCTAGGAAGATTAAGACCATTTCACAAGCTCAACAGCAGCATGGTGATCTTAACGATCCTCCTTTAGATGATAAAAGGACTTAAAATAACATCTCAATATAACCATGACCTAGCCCCAGGTGTAAGGTCACACAGCTACCTAGAAACATATTTAGAATTCCCTTACCAACTTTGCTCAGACTGAAGAAGCTCCTTGGATAAGGAGCGAAACGTTTCCACTGAGAAAATAGAAATCCAGTTGACATGATTCAAGCTACAGACCACATACCTGTATATTTCAAACCCACCAACACACTGAGACAGAGGCTTGTACACCCCAAAGATCAAACTCCAAAACACAAGGAAAGCAATGTAGTGTATGCAATCCAGTGCAGTGAGGAGTGCTCTGAACTCTACATTGGAGAAACCAAACAACCTTTGTACAGGAGGATGGCCCAACACAGGAGAAGTAACACCACAGGACCAGAGTCAGCAGTTTATCTTCATCTAAAGGAAAAAGGACACTTATTTGAGGACATTAATGTTCACATTTTAGACAGAGAAGATAGGTGGTTTGAGAGAGGGGTCAAGGAATCCATTTATGCCAACTTGGAAAATCCTTCCTTGAATAGAGGTGGGGGCCTCAGGCACAACCTTTCCCCTATCTTCCTTCCTGCTTTGTCTTCTGTGCCCAGGAAGATTAAGACCATTTCGCAAATTCAACAGCAGCAGGGTAATCTTAATGATCCTCCTTTAGATGATAAAGGGACTTAGAAATAAACATCTCAAAATAACCATGACCTAGCCCCAGGTGCAAGGTCACACAGCCACCCTAGAAACATATTTAAGGATTCCCTTACTAACTTTACTCAGACTGAAGAAGCTCCTTGGATAAGGAGTGAAACGTTTCTACTGAGAAAATAGAAATCCAGTTGACATGATTCAAGCCACAGACTGTTCCACCTGGATGACTGAGAATCTTCATCGACATGTTAGGGCAGAAAGTTTTTAAGGAGATAATGGATATTTGACATACTTAAAGGCTAACAAAAATTCTCAACTTCTTGTTATGAATTCCTAGCACAGCATCTCTTTGGCAACTACAGGTCTCAAAGGCTGTAATCAGATGGATGGACAACGCACTACTTGGGGGAATCCTCAACCTACTGCCTTTGATTTGATTTGATTAAAAGGTTTGTATGGCCACCCATTTTAAAACACAATTTTTTTGCATCCAGAGATTGCAGCAACAAAATTCAGTGGTGAAATGAACACAACCAAGCATGCCTTAACACAATGTGTGAACTCAGCCAAATCTCCTCTCTTTCATAACAATGGTTGGGAATTCTGGGAATTCTAGTTCAACACATCTGGAGGGTACCAGGTTGGGGAAGGCTGTACTCTAGGCAAAGCATCATCTTGGAAATTGGCCAAGTTTCAGTGAGTGGCCCCAACAGAATACTAGCTGTTGCATCCTGTGTTAATATCAAATTCTGGACTTCTTCAAAAGTAGTACCAATATAATGGCTAGTTTAACAGAACATGGATAATTGTAGCTAAATATTCCATGTCCAAACTGGTTAATTATACCTGACTTCTGTAAACAGGGCAGAATTTACACAACACACTTAGAAATCAAGGACATAAGCAGTGCCGTGGTGGATTGGATCCCTGGCCCATCTGGTCCAGTAGTCTGTCCTCACAATGACCAACCAACTGCACAAGGAAGCCCACGATTCTCCCAGCAGATGGCCTTCAGAGGCAGTCCCACTGCCATCAAAGCTAACAGTCATTGATCCTCATGATTTCCATGAATCGGTCCAACCCGCTTTTGAAGCCAGCCAAACTGGTAGCCAGCACCACATCTTGAGGTAATGAATTCCAAAGTTTGATCATGCATTGTGTAAAAAAAGGATTTCCTTTTGTCTGTCCTGATTCTTCCAGGATTTCTAAATCTAAGTTGCTGTGTTTACAAATAAATCACATGATAGCTTAATATGGTAGCCTGGTTCATATAATGTGCCAAGAGAATGGTTAGATTTCTCATAATACAGTACTCTGAACCTCAAATTAATGAACCACAAACTCATGCCCATTTTAGCAATTACAGGTATGGTATGTGACCCCAGCCATTTCCACTGCTCAACCTGATTGATGACAAAGAGAAGTGTGGTCACTAGGACAAGGAACACTATGTTCCCAATCCCTGGATTACTCTCTCAGTGCTGGAGAACCCAGGCAGACTCATAGCAGACAGACCATGGGGCCAAGCACTATTACCTCCTGGAACAGCTTATAGAGAGGAACAGAAAGTTCACATAAGATAGCCACATTTCTCCAGCAATTCCCAATGTACAAAGTTACCTCAATTGATGGCATCGGAACTCAGCAAGGCCTAGAAGAAAATCATATTGGCTAGGTTTGTCCATGCTGATTAAAATCTGTTTGGCTGATTTGTGGTTTAGCAGCTATGCAAACCAAAACAACAGGGTTAATTTAGCAAACCATGATAATAAATAACCATAGATTATTGTGTTGTATAAAGAGTTCTTCTCCTTCTCTTGGCAAGGATATGCTGCTGCTGCTGCTGCTGCTATCATCATCGTCGTCATCATCATCATCATCATCACCATCATCATCCAGACCTCGTTTGTTGCAGAACTTGGAAGAGGGAGGTGGCTTAGCATATTATGTGAACCCAACTTGTCTGATTAGTTCATGGTTCAATACAATGTGCGAACCACAAAATATATTATTATTATTATTATTGTTGTTTTTGTTTTTGTTTTTGTTTTTGTTGTTGTTGTTATTATTATTATTTCAATACTGTGCTGTATGAACACAGCTCATCTGTTTTACTAAAATTGAGCTTAAAATATTCCTATCATCTAGGAATGCTAGTATGACCAAAGGTTGGCTGGGAATTCTGGGAACTGTAACTATTATTATTAACCCCATCTCTGATATATATAATTATCGAGACCCAGTTTGGTGTAGTGATTGAAGCACTGGGCTAGAAACCAGGAGACCGTGAATTGTAGTCCCACCTTAGGCACGAAGCCATCTGGCTGACCTTGGGCCAGTTGCTCTCTCTCAGCCCTGGGAAGGAGGCAATGGCAAACAACTTCCAAAAATCTTGCCAAGAAAACTGCAAGGACTTGTTTAGGCAGTCTCCGAGAATCGGACACAATTACATAAACTGCATATTTTTTTCTAGGCAGTGAAGCAAGCACGATACTTTCAGGAAGCCCATATACTGTATTTAGCATCATATCGTAATACCTATATACACTGCAAGAGCTAAAGGCATATATTGCTTGCAGTGGATTTTGTACTGCTTCTGTGCCACTAAAGCAAATTCTATTGCCCAAAAAGTCACATATTTCTCTCCATTAGAGAAAAATGAAATTATGTTAACCAAGCCATAGGACAGAACTAATATTCTGAGCACATGAACATTCGCAGCCCCTGTATTGTCCAGAGGAAGTTTTTTTCTGCTTCTGATGTCTCTAAGGGTGTGCTTTTTATTTAATTCTAGCCCAGGGTTTCTCGGCCAGGGTTCCGTGGCACCTTAGCGTTCCATGAGAGGTCACTAGGGGTTCCCTGGGAGATCACGATTTATTTTTAAAAATATTTCAAATTCGGACCACTTCACATTCAAGAGGTCAGTTTCATTCTTTATTTTTAGTTTAAGAACACGGTTAATGCATATAGACAGGCCTACCCATGAAACAAATATAATAATTTTGTAACTTCTGGCTTATATTTGAGCCTGAATGTGCAGGGGTTCTCTGAGGCCTGAAAAATATTCCAAGGGTTCCTTCAGGGTGAAAAGGCTGAGAAAGGCTGCTCTAGACAGAGCCTCTTTCCAGGATGCGAATGACAGAAGATGGTGCCCTGCAAGTCATCTGTCCATTCAGCCTCAGGTAACTTAGTTTACTTTTAATGTTTAAGTTAAAGGCAGGTATAAGTTGCCTTTCCATGGTGACTGCATCCATAGAGTTTCCTTGGCAGCATTACAGAAGTGGTTTACTACTTTCTTCCCCTGAGGTATTTTTCTGACTTCTCAGGCCATCCTACAACCCTGGAATTACCAGATGGTCCCTCACCTAAGTATTAATCAAGGGCCAACCCTGTTTATCTTCTGAAATCAGCCAAGCTTGTCAATGTGCCACCACCTGCTGAAGATGAAGGAAACATCACTCAGAAATCAGCAATGGTTACACCTGCATGAGGTAGATACCCTCTTCTAGTTTTGATGGCTCTTTCTCAGCCCCCTTGCCATGCAAGAGAGATGTCTTCTCTCAAAAAGTTCCTAGAGATAGCAATACCAGCTCCAATGATTTCTAAGGAATAGGGCTTAGGACCTTTAAGTCCTACTTGTCCTTCAGAGACACGGAGTGTGGAACACTGACACAGAAAGTCTACATATCAGATTTCTGCTGCAGCAATGTTTCAATCTTGCTATTCTTCAGAGCCTGGCAACCAGCTTGTTTATATCTGTGTCCAGACCTACAACGTGCTGATTGTGATTGAAATTCAGCGTGGGCTCTCACTGTGATTCGACAAAACTCTCTACCTTCAATAAACACCAATGTGCCTTAGAGTTAGTTTTATTATGTGTTTTTTTTCAGGAAGGGCAGTTATTAACGGCCTCCGTTATGTATTTTTAGTACTTGTTTCTGAAAACTTGATTCACTTTATTCATTCTGAACAGAATGTATTCAAAGCCTAATTATTTGTATTCAGAGTTTTTTTCCCCTCGTTTTCCTGCCTGTTTCATAAATATGTTTTTATTGTTTTATTAATTGCTGTTTTTACTGTAAACTGCTTTGAGATGCTTTCACTTAAGGAGCTGTATATAAATATAGCAAATAAAGACATTCTCCGAGCTTGTTCTTTCTCTGGAGGGATAACTGAAATCATCATTTTCCCCCAAAGGGATGATCCAAAGCCAATTAAGTCATAAAAAGATCACCAAATTCCATCCAATAACCAATTGGCTGATGAGGGCTCACTTCCATCTGCCATTCTGTCTACCTTCACATGCTGGTTTTAGTTATAAAAATGCCAGCTAGATAAATAGTTTTAGGTGGCAGACCTGCAATTATATCTCTGGCAGAGCTGCAATTATATCTCTGATTAGCGTTTTTATAATGTACAGTATCTGTCACTTTGTCTGAATGGACTTATGGGGAGTGTGAACCAGAGGTGGAAGAAAGTAGCTTTTGTATCCCCTCCAGTTCTATGATCATGGTGTCTTGGTGGCAATGGCATACCAGTACAGGTAATCCTTGTTTAGTGGCTGACTCATTTAGTGACCATTCACAGTTACAATGGTGATGAAAAAGTAACTTTGTGACCCATCCTTGCATTTATGACCTTCATAGGTCTGTAAAGCAAAAGAAAGCTGGAGTAAGATCATAAGCACAGTTGCGGTTTCACTTCGCAATTGCTTCGCTGAACAACCAAGTTGCCGGTCCCAATTGTGGTTGCTAAACAGGGACTACCTGTACTTCTGAAAGTCATCATCACAACACTGTTTGTTTATAACAGGATTTGAACCTGGTTAGAAATGTACTACTCATACAGACTATCTCTGTCCTAGACATTGGGGGGGGGCACTTTGGTGTTCTTGGAGATGTCCTTCCTGGCTTTTCTGACAGCTTGCTCCTCAGTTTTAAGGGCAGGATGCACTTGCTAAAGAAACCATTATGAAAAGAATTTGGGCTGGTGGATCAAATCATTTGAATGCCATTTCCATATAATTCTTTCTGAAGGTGCATTTTGGCACGGCTACTTCTCTTGTAGACCACATGCAAAAAGAATGAGGGGAGGAGCAACCCTTACAGCCCTTCAAGATTAGAATCTCACTTGCCTTCCCCTGATTTCCAAGCTTCTACCGTGAGAGCTGAATAAAGCTAATTGGAACAGGCAAATGATCTGAAGGAATGTGATCACTGTGAAAAACAATCAGCTGCCTTAACAGAGCCACAAATTCGGAAGCGACTGTGTAGTGACGCGATCCTAATTTCCAGAATAGAACAAGGATTCCCTGGGCAACCCTCCCTCTAATGGGCTGCAGGTGGCAGTCAATAATTGATGCTCCCACTATTGCCCACAGTAACTGTTTCTAAGCACCGAACAAAATGCCAATGCTTTATAACACTGTGAGAAAACAGAGGGTAGTTATCAGGCCCTTCCTTGAGCTTTGCCAATGGCCCGTTTGCAGGAAAAGGGAAAGAAGCTGACGCTGCTGTCCAATGAGAATGGCAAATGAGACTTCCCCAACCCTATGCTCTCCAAGAGTGGGGGACTACTGTCCCCATCACCCCTAGGAATATATATATATATATATATCATGAGGCAACTAGAGGAGGAAGGCTGCTTTAATAGACTTTTTGTCAGCAACCATTCTCAGTACAATTCACTTAAGCAAAATATACAGCGGATATGGGAGAAGCCTGCTATGACACAAAGCCATAAGGATCAAGGATACAAGTAGTCCTCACCTAATAACCATTCATTTAGTGACAGCTTGGACTGACAACAGTGTTGAAAAAAACTACTTACAACCAGTTCTCACCGGTTCTCTTATGACCGTCGCAGTGTCCCCACAGTCACGTGATCACAATTTGGGCTCTTGGCAACCAGTTCACATTTATGACCATCGCAGCATCCCGTGGTCACATGATTGCCATTTTTGACCTTCCCAGCTGGCTTCTGGCAAGCAAAATCAATGGGGAATGGCATGATTTGCTTAACAACCATGCAGTTCGCTTAACATTCACAATGATTTGCTTAATGACTACCGCAAAAAAGATCATAAAATCAGGTCGGGTTTGCTTAATGACCACTTCACTTAGCAACTGAAATTCTGTTCCCAATTGTGGTCATTAAGCGAGGACTACCTCTACTTGATAAAAGATAACCTAATTTATTCAGGAAGTGTTCACATATCATCTGATGTTCCTCTCTTATTCGTAATAATACCACATTACTGAGGACACATCAGAAGAATTTCAAGGGAAACGTTAAGACTTCTATAAAAATATGATCAAGCCTTAATGAGCACCAACAAGAAACAGACCCATAACAACTATGGAGAATTAAAAGGGAATCTTCTCTTTTCTCTATGCCTGGTCAGTGACCGTAATAAACCAGAATGAATGAATCTCTATGCTAAAAGTGTCAGTAACTTACCAAAACAATTTGGGAGGGCACCCCATGGCTGTGAAGCCACCAATGCAATTAAACCCTTGCTAGGTTTAATCCAAAATGTATTTATTTCATCATTTGTTAGAGTTATATCCTGCCTTTTTCTCAAGAGCTCAAGGAACCTTTGATGGTGATCTCCCCTTATTTTTGTTAGAGATATCGGGTTTCAACCAAGCCACGTCTCACACAAGCTTGAAGGAGGAGGCAGCCTCTGCTGTAACCTAATCTTACTTGCTTTGTGTGGGGGGGGGCCTGAACCCTGATTTCCTGTTCCTGTTCCCTTCGTCTTCCCCTTTTCCTGCTTGAATTCCCACCTGGGAGGATGGTTATCCATGGCTGTCCATGTTGCTCATACATGCATTCAGCAAGGCCACATTAAGAAGACTGTGGGTTTGGTCAGAACGCATGAACCATCCTCTGCTACCATGAAACTGATCTACAATAAAACTGTAAGCTATTTTTCTGTAACTTTACATTAACATGTGAAGTGTGTTTATTTTGTGTTTTGAACTGATTAAGCCTTGTGCAAGTTTATTGGGACACTAATATATATATATATAAAACAACATAACAACATAAAACATAACATAACATAACATAACATAACATAACATAACATAACATAACATAACATAACATAACCTAGCTTAACATAACC
Organism: Charina bottae; assembly: GCA_023362775.1. Classification (NCBI taxonomy): domain Eukaryota; kingdom Metazoa; phylum Chordata; class Lepidosauria; order Squamata; family Charinaidae; genus Charina; species Charina bottae. The sequence goes on from JALMGJ010000013.1 coordinate 7,761,743, forward strand.
TAACATTCTATAACCTTATCTAATTAACTTTAAACTAATCTAATCTAGCCTAACAAGGCAAAAAAACAAAAAACCAAAAACAAAACCTACTTTCTCCTATATGACATAACTATCCAATCTCTACACTCTCTAAGTTGATGATTATCAATAACCATCTTCCTCCTTTCTTCTTCTCATCATCTTCTTTCTTTGTCTTTCTTCTCCACTTCCTTACTCTCTCTAATCTACTTACTTCTACCTCTTCTCCCCTTGCCCTTTCTAAAAAAAAGAAAAAAACACGTAAAAACACACAAAAGACAAAAAAAGACTTCTTACTTCCCGTCTAATCTTTCCATCTCCTATTTCTGTACCAAATTGTTTCTCTTTTTCTTAATTACATTATTGATATTAATTCCCAAATTGGATATTTTGTGATTTTTGAATAAATCTAAAAAAAGGACTCCAAACTATATTAAATTCTTCCATATTTCTGTCATTAATTTGATCAGTCAATTTTGCCATTTGCATTAGTTCCATTATCTTTATAATCCATTCCTTTGTCGAAGGTATATATTCTTCTTTCCAATATTTGGCGAAGACGATTCTGGCAGCAGTTATTACATAAAATAATAGTTTTCCAATCTTCTTGTGCAGTTCTGGATTTATAAAACCCAATAGGTAGAGTTCTGGATCTTTGATGGTTTCTTCTTGTATAATTTCACAGACAGTTTTATGAATTTTGTCCCAATAATTCCTTGTTTTTCGACACATCCACCATAGATGATAAAAAGTTCCCAATTCTTTTTTACATTTCCAACAGTAATTTGGTATGACAGGATTCATTTTTGCCAATAAATTGGGGGTGAGGTACCATCTATACATCATTTTGAAAAAGTTTTCTCTCATATTATAATTTAAAGTAAATTTCAAATCTTTTGCCCATACTTTCTCCCACTTCTCACTTTGAATGCTATGCCCCACATTTTGTTCCCATTTAATTATAGAGTTTTTTTATTGGTAATTTGGAGGTTTTATTTTGGATTAACGTTTTGTAAGTTTTTGCAATTAGGTGATCCTCCTCATTCCACAATATATTGTCCCAATTGGCATAGCCGTTTTTAAATTTAAAGTTTTTAAAGTCGACCTTAAATTGCACTTTTATTTGTAAGTACGTATACCAATTGCATGAGTGGCCCTCGTTTTCTAATTCCTCCCTTGATTTAAGTTTATAGTTCGAACCCTCAAAAAACAACAAGTCTTTATAATTTAACCATTTATTCCTAGTTGTGATACCTTGCAGTGCAAATGCTTCATGTGGAGAGGTCCACAGTGGTAGAATTGGTACTATCAATTTCTTGTATTTCTCCCAAGTTTTTAAAATGGATTTCCTGATTGGATGATGCGTAAATGCCAAATTTGCTTTTATTTTACCATACCAAAGGTAGCCGTGCCATCCAAATCTGAGATCGAACCCCTCTAAATTCAATATTTTTCTATTATCTAATTTTATCCAATCTCTCATCCAAACCAATACACTTGCTTCGTAATATAATCTTAAATCTGGTAAGCCAAATCCTCTGTTTTCTTTGCTATCTTGTAAATATTTGTATTTAATTCTGGGTTTCTTCCCTTGCCAGATAAATTTGGCGAGATCTTTTTGCCAGTTGAGAAATGTTTTCTCCGTAATTATTATTGGAACTGTTTGGAATAGGAACAGTATTCTAGGGAGTATATTCATTTTAATTGTGGAAATCCTACCAAGGAGAGATATTTGGAGCTTTGTCCATTTATGTAAATCTTGTTGTATCTCGTTCCAAATTTTTGTATAATTATGTTTGAATAGATCTGAATTTTTTGATGTAATTTCAATTCCTAAATATCGTATTTTTTTAACATTTTTAAATCCTGTGGCCAATTCCATAGTCTGGATATCATTTGCTGACATGTTTAAATTTATCATCTTAGTTTTTTGGTTGTTTATTTTAAATCCAGCAAGCTCTCCAAACTCCTGTAACATTTTTAGTAAGTGACTTAATGAATTATTCGGGTTTTGTAAGATAATAACAATATCGTCCGCAAATGCCCTAAGCTTATAATTTTCCTGTTTTATTTTTATTCCTTCAATCTGACTATCTTTCCTGATATTTTCTAAAAGAACTTCCAAAAGTTCAGAATGAATAAAAGAGGAGATATTGGGCAACCTTGTCTAGTGCCCTTACCTATATTGCAATTTTGGGTTGTGTCATTATTTACCACTATCCTGGCTTTTTGATTTGCATAGATTGCTTGAATAGCATTGATAAATTTGCTTTCATATTCTAAACTTGTTAGCATTTTAATCAAAAATTCCCAATTTAAATTTTCGAATGCTTTTTATGCATCTAAAAATAATAAGGTAATTTGTTTGTCATTATGCTTTTTTGCATATTCAATTATGTTTAAAACAGTTCTTATATTATCTTTTATATGTCTTTTTGGTAGAAAGCCACTTTGGTCCAAATTTATCGTATCCTGTAAAACTCTTTTTAATCTATTAGCCAGAATAGTGGTAAATATTTTATAATCTGTATTTAGGAGAGAGATTGGTCTGTAATTTTTACATAGGGTTGAATCTTGGTCTTCCTTGGGTATTAAAATAATATTTGCATCTATCCATGAATTAGGTATTGTGTTACCTTCCATTATTGAATTTAGGAGCATGTTGAATGGCATTATAAGAAATTCCTGGAAGTCTTTATAATATGATGCCATGAAACCATCCGGTCCTGGTGTTTTGCCTGGTTTTAATTTTTTTATGGCTTCTATTATTTCTTGGTTTGTAATTGGTTCATTCAAGATCTCTCTTTGCATTTGAGAAATTTTGTCCATTTTACATTTCTGTAAATAAAAGTTTTACATTCATCCTGTGCTAGTTGTTGCTTTTGATATAATTTATTATAAAAGTCATAGAACGCCTTTCTAATACCAAGATTGTCAGTAATTTCTTCTCCATTTTCTTTTCTTTTATTAATAATCTTTTTATTCACCTCCTTTCTTAATTTGTAGGCTAACCATTTCCCTGCTTTATTGGCGTGTTGAAAGTGTCTCTGTCTTACATATCTTAAATTCTTTTCTATTTCATCTGTTGTTTGGAGTTCCAATTGCTTTTGTAAAATTTTTATTTGATTTTTAATATTTTTATCATTGGGGTTACTTTGAAGTTCATTTTCTTTTGTTTTAATTTGATCACAGATTTGTAGGAATTTTTGTTGTTTTAATTTTCTAAAGTGGTTGCCCAGAGACACAAAATGACCCCTAATATAGGCCTTACCTGCATCCCAAATTTTATTAATGTTTACTTCATCATTCAAATTTATCTCAAAAAATTCTTTTAATTTTTTTTTACTATCTTCTAGATGTTGTTTATTTCTTAGTATAGTTTCATTTAGTCTCCATCTATATACTTTGGATGTAATTTTTAAATCTAATTGGACCGCATTATGATCTGAAAATGTTTAAGCCAATATTTTTATATCCTTTATTTTGTTTATTAAATTTTTAGAAAGCCAGATCATATCTATTCTGGAGAATGATTTGTGTCTATCCAAAAAGAATGTAAATTCTTTAGCATTCCCCATTTTGTGTCTCCATGCATCTATCAAATCTAAATTGTTTGCAAGTTCAAAAAATTCCTCTGGTAATTTTCCCTGATTTTGCTTAATTGGCTTGTCATATTTTCTATCAAGTGTAGGTGTTGTCACTCCATTATAATCCCCCATTATGGGCCGATTTTTGTTGGGTATATCTACTAAAGAATTAAATAAGGTTTAAAAAAAATTGTTTATCATTTGGAATGTATACTCCAACCAAAATTACTTTTAAATTTTGTATTTCGATTTCAATGGCAATAAATCTTCCTCTGGGGTCTGTTAATAGTAATCTTGGTTTTAGAAAGGGTTTTATGTAACAAACCACTCCATTTTTTCCCCTTCGTTTGCAGATTTGAAGTCTAAACCTAATTTTTTATTTATGAGTAATTTAACATCTCTGGATCTAATATGAGTCTCCTGGAGACATACAACATCTAGATTTAATTTACTAACCGTATGAAAGATTTTTTTTTCTTTTTGCAGGGGCATTTAGCCCATTGATGTTCCATGATATGCATTTTAAGTTATTCATTATTTGAATGGCTGCTCAGATCTTTGGAACTGGAGGCTTGGGGATCTATTCTAAAGTTTTCTTTTGTCCCTTCTTTTTTACCTTTGTTGCCTCTCATTTGTTGGTTATCCCTTTCCAGTTTTCTAAGAAAATCTTTCGCTTTTTCTATCGAATTCAATTTATATCTCTGTTCTTCATAATTAACCAAAACCCCTTCCAAGGTCACCCATCTATACATGATCTTATTTTTCTTCAAAATTTTGGTTAGGAAAAAGTAATCCTTTCTTTTTCTTAATATTGTATTTGGAATCTCCTTAAATATTTTAATGGTTTTACCTTCAATTTCCATTTATTTATTGTAAGCAGTCTGAATTATCATGTCTCTAAGTTTCTTTCTGCTGAACTCCATTATCATATCTCTAGGCAGATTGTGTTCCCTGGCATATTTCGAATTCACCCTATATATCCCTTCAGTTTCTTCCTCTAACTGCTCAGGATCCCAATCAATCAGATTTGCCAACATTTTTGTTACAATATTTTTCATTTCTAATTCTCTCCCTTCTATAATCCCTCTTATTCTTATACATTTTTCCTTTTTGTTTAATTTCTAGTAAAGTGAGCTTATCTAATTCTTCCTCATTTTGTTTTTCCATTTTCTGTACTCTTTCTTTTACTCCTTTAATTTCTGTTTGAAACTTCTGCTCCATGCTATCTAATTTTTTGTCTAAGCTATTTTCAAAACCTTTAATTTTTTCTACTAATAAAGTGGTCACATTAGAAGTTATACTTTGTATGGCTTTTTTAGTGAATTCTTCAAAAAGAGATTTCATCCAGTTCCCTCTGTTATCCTCTGAGTCAGATTTCCTTCTTTGAACTTTTCTGGTATTCATCCTTAATTAATATTTAAGTTTAGTCTTATAACAATAACTCTTATACTAATAATACCACTAACTTAACAAGTTATCTATTTCAACTAAAAAATATATGCACACTATAGCTTAAATAATATGGTAATATAGGTACAAGTATAAATATATATATAATATCAGTAACGAAGAATATAATTCACCAATGGGAAAAATAGAGAGCCTTACAAAGCAGAAATGGCGTCTTAAATAATTAAATATATATCTTATCTTTCCAAGTTCCGTTTAGTTTCAGAGTCTCCTCAAATTTTTAGTTTTCTGTTAGACAGTAAAGTAAATAAATTTTCTTCTCCTTAAGATAGTCGTAGATCCCAAAATTCAGCGCAGGAAAAGCGGCAGCGCAGCCTAAGCAACTTAGGTGTCTAACGAGATAAGCGTGTACCCAGCTTCCTGGCTTCTTTCGCTACTTTCACTGTGAGCTTGAAGACCAATGAAGAAAGCGAAAGTGGCAGCTGCTTGTTTCCCCAACGCCGTCCAGAAGCCGCTCGTTTCTTCTTTACAGGATTACTCTTCTTTTAGTATTCCTGCTGCTATGTGCTTGTCAGCAAGACTCCGCACGACCGGCCTGCTTATCTTTGTTTAGAAGTTAATGATTGAAAATTTAGACGAGCTGTGAATCCACACGTCCGCTTGCCATTCTCCTGCACCGGAAGTCCACCACACCCCTTATTTTTAAGATATACTTTGATACTATATTGTAGGTTGGGTTTACACATCACACTATGATATGAAGGTGGAGTTTAGCCAGCGCACTAAGTCGAGTTAAGTATGAGTGGGTGGCCAAAGAAATGAAATTATAAATAAAAATAAATAAAAGTAAGCTACAGGATACAATGTAAAAATCTCAGTGGATGGGATTCACATCGTAGTAAATAAAACCCAATTCTGAATTAGCATAATAAATCCAACCTTAGTATAACTGGCACCTTAACCATTTTAGTGAAGATCAAAACAGGTTATCAAGGGCAAGGAAGATTAATTTTGCTAAGATTCTTCGAACAAAGTTATTACGTTGTAGGCTCAAACCTTTCTTACATTTTACAATTTTTACTGATTTTCTTTTCAAGGGGTCTAACTTTTACTACTTTCTTGTTTTTCTTTTGGCATTGACTCGACCCTAGGAAGGAGGAAATGGCAAACTGCTTCTGAAAGTCTTTCCAAGAAAACTGACACCAGGAGTCAACACTGACTCAAAGGCGCACACACACACATGCACACTCACTCACACACTCACACACATACACAATCTAAACAAACAAAATGTGATTTGATTATTTGTAGCTTAGAAGTGAGAAACATGAGAAACTGACTTGAAGGCACACACACAGACAAACACACACACACGCACACACGCACACATGCAACCCACCTATGCTACTTGTTGAGGAAAGCACCAAGAATTATCCATCAATTAGCAAACCACCTTGGCTCAATTTAAATGCAAGATCAATGCTCCATCCCAGGATTGCTAATTGATTACATGCTCAAAGGCTCAATCAGGGAATCAATACAAGATACTCTGCTGAAGGACACTGAGGATATCTGAGGGAGGGAGGAGATGAATGAGCAGGAAGGAGTGATATTATGAAAAATAAAGCAAAAGCTTCTGGGTATTCATTTACAGGTTAATCCCATGTGGAATGATTGGAAAGACAGGGAATCAAGTGGCTTTTCTATATAGTCTGTCTGTCTGTCTGTCTGTCTGTCTGTCTGTCTGTCTGTCTGTCAAATTTCTTTGCTGCCAATCTCATGTACCACAACTCTGGGTGGCTTACTGATATGCATAACCAAAGTGGAAACAGACTGAAAATAATCGTATTCAGGCCTACTTATATTATACTAGGATAGATTATATATATGCCACAATACTGTGGGGGTACAGGGGAAAAATAACTAATTAACTAACTAACTAACTAACTAACTAACTAACTAACTAACTAAATAAATAAATAAATAAATAAATAAATAAAGTATTCAGGTTCTTAATAACCTTAACTCTGGTTTTTTTTAAAAAAGTTCCTGGCTCTTGTGGCTGCCAATATATATATAAAAGTACACGCCTGCTGAAATTACAAAAGTGAATAGGATAGATGAATAGCCTTTCCAGAGGTTCAAAGCACAACCTGACTCCCACTGTATGTGCATATTAGCATAAAGTGGATGAATTATGCTTAATAAAATATGCAAGTCTGCTCTCTTGGATAATGTATGCAGGTACATAATTCAGCTTTCCTTTTGCACAGAATTTAGACTATCTGTTACAGAACTCCCCTCTGTCCAAACTCCTACAATAGGATTTGACTCCTATCTAGATAACTCTTGTTAAGTCATTTACAGTGCTGGCCAGCATCTACGGTATATATTAAGAGAATCTGAAGTAAAAGACGAGGAAGAACACCTACCACGACAGAAGGGCAGAGGGAAATCCCAGGATGCAGTATTTTCCAAGCTCTCATGGCAAGTGAGCAACGCATGCCCCTCCAAAAAGAAACCCGGGTTGCAGCTGTAACGCACTTTGTCTCCCACGCTGAACGTTGTTCCTTGTTGGATTCCATTCTGGAGCCTTCCTGGATTTCCACATGTGTGGCTTGGTAGAACTACAGGAACAGGGGTGAGAGGAGATAAGATCAATCAGTCAAGATTACCACATTGTCTGATAATCAACAAAGGGTGGGATACAATTCTAAGAGATGGATAGAAATAAATACATTTTTTTCCTTTGTGTGAAATGAATGGTTATTTTGATACGTGGCTCAGTCTCATCTCAAGATCTTGCTGTTTTGGTGAGAAGGAGAATACATTTCTCATGCATGCTGAAATGGATCTTACACCACTCTCTAAGCAGGTGAAAACAGATGATGTTCAATATCTTGTTCAGTAACAAGTGAGTGATGCAGAAAATCACATCATTATGGCTTGACTTTGATAGCCAAAGTTCCTTTCCAGGTCTGTTAAGCAAAGAGAAGGTGAGGAAGCTGGTAACAGAACTACAGCTCATTGATCTGCTCCTAGAAGTCAAAGGATCCAGCCAACCCAAGGCCAGCCAGTCCTGAGAAACTGTCAGCCCTCCCAGGTAAACCAGACAGGAAACACCTTGAAGAGCATTTGGAAGCTTCAGCTGGTACAGAACGCAGCTGCCTGGGTTGTAAATAGTGTCAGCTACTCGGCACATGTAACACCACTGCTTCGGGGGCTGCATTGGTTGCCAGTGTGTTTCCGGGTGCAATTCAAGGTGCTGGTTGTCACCTTTAAAGTCTTTCATGGCTTGGGACCAGGTTATTTGGGGGACCGTCTTTTCTCAGTTGTCTCTACCTGTCCAATCCAGTCCGGCAGGATGGGCATTTTACGGTTCCCGTCAGCCAAGGAATGTTGGCTGGTGGGGGCCAGGAGATGCACCTTTTCTGCCATAGCACCTGCCCTCTGGAAAATCTTCCCTTCTGAGATTAGGATGGCCCCGACCCTACTGGCTTTCCAGAAGGCCTTGAAGACCTGTCTATGTGCCCGGGCCTGGGGTCCCACGTTTGTAAAGGGCCCTGTTTCCTGGTTGTGCTGATACCAACAGATTTTATTATTTCTTGCAAGTCTGAAAGTACAAATCTTCTGCCATCCCTATTTACCGCTTAACCAGTTAGGGCGGGTCCTTTCTAAGTTTCTTTCTCTCCCCATTACTAGGCTGACCATACATCCCGTTTTGAATGGGACTGTCCCATTATTTCACCATTTCTGGAGCGTCCCGTCATTATAGTAAAAATCTCAATTTTGTCCTGTTTTTGAAAATTTCCTGGCAAAGCATGCTTGCACGCGCCCCCCCCCCGCACGCATGCACGCCCCCCGCACACACCCCATCCCCCCACCCCCCTTGTGCGCCCCCCACACACGTGTCCACACGCCCACTTTGTCTGGCGACATTTTTGCCTCAAGGAAATATGGTCAGCCTACCCATTACTCAGTTGCGGACTCCTCCCTCTTTTATCAAATCGTTCCCTAGGCAGCATCTCTTCCCCCCATCTTCCAAGGTCATTCTCACATTCCATTACAGAAACATCCACTTGAGCTCCCTGAACTCTGGCTACAGCATTAATGAAGCAGCCAGTCCTTCCTATCATCCCAGCCCTGGGCAACGGAACAAAGGATCTCTGAGTCAGAGACGCATCAGTTCTCTTCCCATTGCCTTCTTTCTCCTATGCTATTGGGAGAAGCTATGTTCTGTAGGAGAACAGAGGAATTTACTCAGAGTTGGAAAGGACCACTTATGGAGTCCAACCTCCTGTTCAGTGTAGGGATTCAATTTAAAGCATCCCTAACAGAGGGCTGTCCAGCTCTGCATGAACATATCCAGTGGAGCCCACTATTTCACTGGGTTCCACCATTCAGTATTAGTTTTTCTAACATTCATCTGGAACCTTTCTTCAAGGAACTGAAGACCATTATTCTGTGTCCTGTTTTCTGCAGTCACACAAATGAAGGTCAGGACTTGTATCCCTTCAGGTGCCTGAAAAATGCTATTGCCCTCAGGTCTTCTCAATTCAGAGCTGTCTCTCCTCCTAAGACTTAGTTTTCAGTCCACTCGTCATCCTTCTCTGCACCTGTTCCAGTTTCTCAGAAGCTGTCTTCAAATGTAGTGCCCAGTATTGGACGTAATTAGTTGAGGTGGACTCTGACCCAGGCAGAATAAAATCAAACAATTATTTCTTGTGATTTGGAAACTATTTCTATTGAATTTGCCTTCTGAATTGCATTCACCTTTCTTTTCTTTTTTCTTTTTGGCAACCATGTCACATTGCTGATTCATATTCAGCTTGTCAATTCAACTACAATTCCAAGATCCTTTTCATAAATTCCAAAGCAGACCAGCCCCAACCTGAACATTTACTTTTCATAAATGAAAAACTGCATTTGCCTCAATTACATCTCAACAACAACAATTACAATTATTAGCCCACTGCTCTATCCTACTGAGGTAATTCCAAATCTTTTTTTTCCTGACAGAGTATTAGTGTCCCATTTGATTTAGTGATGTCTGCAAATTTGATTAGACCCCTTTACGTCTTCATTCTTGGTGGAAACATTCCTTTCTTGAATTGTGTTGTTCACACTTCAAAAGACTCCTGGAAGTCTTTTTGACTACAGATGATAAAGAAATATTTAAAATCAATGAATGTTCCATTTACACAATTCCTGCCTTGTGGGAGATCATAGTGAGTCAAGATATCCAAGGTGGAAAGGCGAAGGTTGGTAAAATCAGAACAAAGGGCCTGACAGCAGACTAGCCCAGTCCCATAACAATGTATAGGGAGCAACTGCTTCTCCCACTGAGAAACAAATGGCTCTCAGTCAGTTATGATGTAAGAGCTGGAGAAAGAAATACAGGGTTTAAACTTGGGGAGTGCTGTATATAGAGCTAAAATCCTACAGTTTGCAATGGCTGAGTTGCTTCATTATTAAGAACTTTTCTACTATCTGCTGTAAAAGTATCTTATGGCGATTGTGTCCCTGAATAACAGTGGACCTCTTAGGTCAAAGGTGGGACTGAGTGGAGCCTTATACACTCTGTAAATCTATGGAATATGGTCCTAGTGACCACATGATTAGGATCAGCATCTGTAAAAGTATGGTTAAAACTAGCTGCATAGGAAAGCAATCAGTCTTAAGGAAGATAAATCAATGCTTATTCCTTCTTTTGAATCCCAGTTATTTCTGCATGTCACATTTCCTGTTTTTTATTTCTTGATTCAATTGTTATATTTTGGGGATGGGCCACATTGAGAATACCACAAACCAATTTCTGTTCTGGATGTTTGACTGTCAAAAAGCTGTTCGGTCAAAGACAGAACATTCTGGGCATTCCTAATTTAGCAAGGCACAATGAATTGTCACCAAATGAAAATGGCGGAGGAGCTGTTGTAGCTGGTGCACTAGCCGTAGTTGTGCCAATGTGCTCCTTGCCACAGATACCATTTGCGAATCCAGTGATGGCTGAAAATTAAGGAGCACTCCCAGATTGCCAAAATGAAGGGGAAAAAACCCCTGCTAGATACAGATGTTTGTAATTGATCAGAACTCAGGTACCCAAAAGGAAGGGAGTGGAGAAGATGACAGCGGGAACCATGGCATTTGCCCAAATGTGCCAGGTGCAGATGCCAATATGCATGACTAATTACATCCATGCTCAACATCTCTTAATAGCTAAATTATTTAAATTTATTCAGTAACAATGCCACAAATTTGTCACAAAAACTACAGGGGCCTCCATCATTTGGACGATGAGGCAAACGCTCACCACCCTTGTCACCAGGTATGTTGCAGTTTAAGATCACAGGCAGACTGAAGATTGTCAGAAAATAAATACTGTGCCATATTTAAAGCTTTAGCAACAAAAATTCAACCTACTTCTAGATTTGGAGTCCTCATTTGAAGTGAAAAGCTTTGTTTTTCAAGGGTCTAACCCTCACTCTTTTTTACTTAATGAAGCTTAAGATAAAACCCAAGTTGATGCTGTCTGCTTTTTTACATGTCCTACTTTAGAAACAAAGATCTTGTTTGCAAATTCTGACAATTTTGCTTCTCTTACCTAATGTAAACACAGACTGGGGTACTGTCAGCTGACTACCAGCAAGGCAAATCCAAAAGGAGTAGACCAGGAACTAGACTAAAAGTACAGATAGACTTCAGCTCATGATCTACATCTGATGCAGAAAACATAAACTGGGCCTGAAGCCCATAAGAAGAAAATTTGGCTATAATGAATAAGCCATGTACCTCTTTTTTTTTCCCCTAGCAAGGCCACCCAATCCTGAAATATTCACCCAGGAAAACATTGAACAAGAAGAGGTCCATTATTTATTGGAAAATATTAGTTAGTTATTTGTCTGGACAGTACCTGGGAAATTCCACTAAACTTCATCCACTAAAGTAAGTTTTTGCAAGCGTTAAAAAGGTTGTGATGGACATTGGCAAAGAGATGAGAGAAGATACATTCAAAACGTTTTGTACTCGAACCAGTTTGAATTAAAAACATTCCATCTCAAGTTTGAAACAGTTGTTTCAAGTGTGAAATGGCTACTTGAGTTCAAAATGGGATGTCCAAAACATTCCAAATTTGAGCTATTTTGAGCTGAAATAATTCCATGTTTGAGGTTGTTTTGAGCATGAAATACTATGTCTTGTGCTCAAAACACTTCCAAAATAATTAAAAGAGAGAGTATTTCATGCTCAAAACAACCTCAAACATGGAATTATTTCAGTTCAAAATGGCTCAAATTTGAAATGTTTTTCAAATTCAGCTACTCGGCACATGTAACACCACTGCTTCGGGGGCTGCATTGGTTGCCAGTGTGTTTCCGGGTGCAATTCAAGGTGCTGGTTGTCACCTTTAAAGTCTTTCATGGCTTGGGACCAGGTTATTTGGGGGACCGTCTTTTCTCAGTTGTCTCTACCTGTCCAATCCAGTCCGGCAGGATGGGCATTTTACGGTTCCCGTCAGCCAAGGAATGTTGGCTGGTGGGGGCCAGGAGATGCACCTTTTCTGCCATAGCACCTGCCCTCTGGAAAATCTTCCCTTCTGAGATTAGGATGGCCCCGACCCTACTGGCTTTCCAGAAGGCCTTGAAGACCTGTCTATGTGCCCGGGCCTGGGGTCCCACGTTTGTAAAGGGCCCTGTTTCCTGGTTGTGCTGATACCAACAGATTTTATTATTTCTTGCAAGTCTGAAAGTACAAATCTTCTGCCATCCCTATTTACCGCTTAACCAGTTAGGGCGGGTCCTTTCTAAGTTTCTTTCTCTCCCCATTACTAGGCTGACCATACATCCCGTTTTGAATGGGACTGTCCCATTATTTCACCATTTCTGGAGCGTCCCGTCATTATAGTAAAAATCTCAATTTTGTCCTGTTTTTGAAAATTTCCTGGCAAAGCATGCTTGCACGCGCCCCCCCCCGCACGCATGCACGCCCCCCGCACACACCCCATCCCCCCACCCCCCTTGTGCGCCCCCCACACACGTGTCCACACGCCCACTTTGTCTGGCGACATTTTTGCCTCAAGGAAATATGGTCAGCCTACCCATTACTCAGTTGCGGACTCCTCCCTCTTTTATCAAATCGTTCCCTAGGCAGCATCTCTTCCCCCCATCTTCCAAGGTCATTCTCACATTCCATTACAGAAACATCCACTTGAGCTCCCTGAACTCTGGCTACAGCATTAATGAAGCAGCCAGTCCTTCCTATCATCCCAGCCCTGGGCAACGGAACAAAGGATCTCTGAGTCAGAGACGCATCAGTTCTCTTCCCATTGCCTTCTTTCTCCTATGCTATTGGGAGAAGCTATGTTCTGTAGGAGAACAGAGGAATTTACTCAGAGTTGGAAAGGACCACTTATGGAGTCCAACCTCCTGTTCAGTGTAGGGATTCAATTTAAAGCATCCCTAACAGAGGGCTGTCCAGCTCTGCATGAACATATCCAGTGGAGCCCACTATTTCACTGGGTTCCACCATTCAGTATTAGTTTTTCTAACATTCATCTGGAACCTTTCTTCAAGGAACTGAAGACCATTATTCTGTGTCCTGTTTTCTGCAGTCACACAAATGAAGGTCAGGACTTGTATCCCTTCAGGTGCCTGAAAAATGCTATTGCCCTCAGGTCTTCTCAATTCAGAGCTGTCTCTCCTCCTAAGACTTAGTTTTCAGTCCACTCGTCATCCTTCTCTGCACCTGTTCCAGTTTCTCAGAAGCTGTCTTCAAATGTAGTGCCCAGTATTGGACGTAATTAGTTGAGGTGGACTCTGACCCAGGCAGAATAAAATCAAACAATTATTTCTTGTGATTTGGAAACTATTTCTATTGAATTTGCCTTCTGAATTGCATTCACCTTTCTTTTCTTTTTTCTTTTTGGCAACCATGTCACATTGCTGATTCATATTCAGCTTGTCAATTCAACTACAATTCCAAGATCCTTTTCATAAATTCCAAAGCAGACCAGCCCCAACCTGAACATTTACTTTTCATAAATGAAAAACTGCATTTGCCTCAATTACATCTCAACAACAACAATTACAATTATTAGCCCACTGCTCTATCCTACTGAGGTAATTCCAAATCTTTTTTTTCCTGACAGAGTATTAGTGTCCCATTTGATTTAGTGATGTCTGCAAATTTGATTAGACCCCTTTACGTCTTCATTCTTGGTGGAAACATTCCTTTCTTGAATTGTGTTGTTCACACTTCAAAAGACTCCTGGAAGTCTTTTTGACTACAGATGATAAAGAAATATTTAAAATCAATGAATGTTCCATTTACACAATTCCTGCCTTGTGGGAGATCATAGTGAGTCAAGATATCCAAGGTGGAAAGGCGAAGGTTGGTAAAATCAGAACAAAGGGCCTGACAGCAGACTAGCCCAGTCCCATAACAATGTATAGGGAGCAACTGCTTCTCCCACTGAGAAACAAATGGCTCTCAGTCAGTTATGATGTAAGAGCTGGAGAAAGAAATACAGGGTTTAAACTTGGGGAGTGCTGTATATAGAGCTAAAATCCTACAGTTTGCAATGGCTGAGTTGCTTCATTATTAAGAACTTTTCTACTATCTGCTGTAAAAGTATCTTATGGCGATTGTGTCCCTGAATAACAGTGGACCTCTTAGGTCAAAGGTGGGACTGAGTGGAGCCTTATACACTCTGTAAATCTATGGAATATGGTCCTAGTGACCACATGATTAGGATCAGCATCTGTAAAAGTATGGTTAAAACTAGCTGCATAGGAAAGCAATCAGTCTTAAGGAAGATAAATCAATGCTTATTCCTTCTTTTGAATCCCAGTTATTTCTGCATGTCACATTTCCTGTTTTTTATTTCTTGATTCAATTGTTATATTTTGGGGATGGGCCACATTGAGAATACCACAAACCAATTTCTGTTCTGGATGTTTGACTGTCAAAAAGCTGTTCGGTCAAAGACAGAACATTCTGGGCATTCCTAATTTAGCAAGGCACAATGAATTGTCACCAAATGAAAATGGCGGAGGAGCTGTTGTAGCTGGTGCACTAGCCGTAGTTGTGCCAATGTGCTCCTTGCCACAGATACCATTTGCGAATCCAGTGATGGCTGAAAATTAAGGAGCACTCCCAGATTGCCAAAATGAAGGGGAAAAAACCCCTGCTAGATACAGATGTTTGTAATTGATCAGAACTCAGGTACCCAAAAGGAAGGGAGTGGAGAAGATGACAGCGGGAACCATGGCATTTGCCCAAATGTGCCAGGTGCAGATGCCAATATGCATGACTAATTACATCCATGCTCAACATCTCTTAATAGCTAAATTATTTAAATTTATTCAGTAACAATGCCACAAATTTGTCACAAAAACTACAGGGGCCTCCATCATTTGGACGATGAGGCAAACGCTCACCACCCTTGTCACCAGGTATGTTGCAGTTTAAGATCACAGGCAGACTGAAGATTGTCAGAAAATAAATACTGTGCCATATTTAAAGCTTTAGCAACAAAAATTCAACCTACTTCTAGATTTGGAGTCCTCATTTGAAGTGAAAAGCTTTGTTTTTCAAGGGTCTAACCCTCACTCTTTTTTACTTAATGAAGCTTAAGATAAAACCCAAGTTGATGCTGTCTGCTTTTTTACATGTCCTACTTTAGAAACAAAGATCTTGTTTGCAAATTCTGACAATTTTGCTTCTCTTACCTAATGTAAACACAGACTGGGGTACTGTCAGCTGACTACCAGCAAGGCAAATCCAAAAGGAGTAGACCAGGAACTAGACTAAAAGTACAGATAGACTTCAGCTCATGATCTACATCTGATGCAGAAAACATAAACTGGGCCTGAAGCCCATAAGAAGAAAATTTGGCTATAATGAATAAGCCATGTACCTCTTTTTTTTTCCCCTAGCAAGGCCACCCAATCCTGAAATATTCACCCAGGAAAACATTGAACAAGAAGAGGTCCATTATTTATTGGAAAATATTAGTTAGTTATTTGTCTGGACAGTACCTGGGAAATTCCACTAAACTTCATCCACTAAAGTAAGTTTTTGCAAGCGTTAAAAAGGTTGTGATGGACATTGGCAAAGAGATGAGAGAAGATACATTCAAAACGTTTTGTACTCGAACCAGTTTGAATTAAAAACATTCCATCTCAAGTTTGAAACAGTTGTTTCAAGTGTGAAATGGCTACTTGAGTTCAAAATGGGATGTCCAAAACATTCCAAATTTGAGCTATTTTGAGCTGAAATAATTCCATGTTTGAGGTTGTTTTGAGCATGAAATACTATGTCTTGTGCTCAAAACACTTCCAAAATAATTAAAAGAGAGAGTATTTCATGCTCAAAACAACCTCAAACATGGAATTATTTCAGTTCAAAATGGCTCAAATTTGAAATGTTTTGGACACCACTAGAGACCACTTTAAGTACCAGGTCTGGTGCAGCTGCGAATAGAATGTCAGCTGAGAGATTTTATTTATTTATTTATTTATTTATGTATGTATGTATGTATGTATGTATGTATGTATGTTTCAATTTATATACCGCTCCATCTCCCCACAAGGGAACTCTGGGCGGTTTACAAAACACAAAAATTAAAATCCGACAATTAAAACAACCCAATAAAACACTCTAATATATTAAAATTAAGTATAAAAATCCAAGATGCGGTGGTATGATGTTTGGATGTTTAAAAGGGCCCTATGGCACCAGCCATCCCCAAGAGGAACTGTTCCCCCCCTCCCCCCACGCAAGGCGGCAGAACCAGGTCTTTAAGTTCTTTCTGAAGGCCGGGAGCGATGAGGCCTGCCTCACCTCCGGGGGTAGCATATTCCAAAGGGTGGGCGCCGTTACCGAGAAGGCACGCCTCCTAGACCCCGTCAGGTGACATTCCTTTACGGACGGGATCCGTAGCATGCCCTCTCTGATTGCAGATTGCAGATATCAGTGGATAAATCAATAACTGATTTTCATAAAGCTATTAAAATTCTTTAAGACAAAATAACACACACACCCCAAATCTCATGTTCACTGAGCTAGCTTTGAGAGGGAAGAACAGTATGCAACAGTTTGTACTTTTGAGTAGAAAAATATTCTACTCACTCCCATGACACTCCCTATGTTGTGTTAGCTCATTTGAAATCAGCGTTCAACTCTATGGATGGAGTTTGGTGAAAATTACTCCAAAGACTTGAGACTGTTACTCTTAATTAAATTAATTAATTGATCACCATACTGTCCTATCTACCTGATTTATCTCTTCCAGGATGGTCTCTAATTCTATTAACTCCCTGGCCATTTTACCCTGTTGTTTTTATCTAATTGGATTGCAGTGCATTTGATATTTTTTCATTGTAAATAAATGTAAATTAGTTAACTCTTCATTAAGATGCTGCATGAAAACTTTGTTCAAGTTAGATTCAGCAAGTACAACCTATCTCTTTCAAAATACCAATACACGGGGGGCAAAACAGGGTTGAATTTTGGACCCCCTTTTCTTCAAAATGTACTTGACTTCTCTTATTCTGACCAGAAAGGAGTTTCACACCCCTGCCTCTGGAGTAATAGACAGATAAATGATGCAGCTATCTATTACCTAGTCTATCTGATTAATACATTCTATCTTTCAACAAAGATACATTCAAGGACCACTTTACCAATGAATTTCCTGGTTTAACAAATAAAGCAATATGATATGTTAGAAGTGCAATAATAGGGCTCTGAGGTTCAAAGACTTCTCCTGAGTCCAATCTGCTTAGAAAAATATTGGACTCAGGAGAAGTCTTTGAACCTCAGCAACCTATTATGATGAGGAAAAGCTAATCATTAGCTATCAGAAGACCAAGTTTATGGAACTTTTCAAAGATGGTCCAGTGTTGTAAGCATCTCTAGCAAATAAAAGGAAACTTAAAAAAGCAACTCAGGTCCTCCAGTTCATAGAGGGAGAAACTGAAAGAACTGGTAGAAGCGCAAGGACTACATTGGGCTTCTTCTCTTCGCAAAGAGAATATTATCTACCAGAGGCCATTAAGATGTTCAAAGCCAAAACACTTCCCAAGTGACATGTAGTTCCCGGGTGTGTACCTACAGTAACTTACATCCAATGGAAACCATCTAATCTAATTTTTTAAAGAGCCCTATTATTGCACTTCTAACATATCATATTGCTTTATTTGATAAACCAGGAAATTCATCGGTAAAGTGGTCCTTGAATGTATCTTTGTTGAAAGACAGAGTGTATTAATCAGATAGACTAGGTAATGGATAGGGTGTTTTCAAATTATTAAATAAGATTTGGCTATAATATGTACTGTATTGTCTTTGTTATGGGACACTGCCAAAGCATTACCCCAGATTGCATTTTCACTTAGGTTTCTCATAAAAAGCAGCAATTGGCTAATGTTGCATTCTTAGACAGAAAGTTTAAAAATTATTAACCCTTTATGCATGCAAACCTTCTGACTAATGTAGCTGTCTATTCTCTGCCATGAATTTAACATGTTTTGTGCTTTCAGAACAAACAAAATTATTACACTACATTGGGCAATGATATGGAGATAGGAAGTTAAGTTTCTGGCTTTCAGATTCAAGCAAATTAAGAAATATAATATTATACATCTAATAGGGATATCTATCTTTCTTGTTCCAATTCTTTATCATTATGAGATAGATCGTTTCCAACAAAAAGTGAGATCATTACATTTATCGAAAGACAAAGTTACTAATCTTCATCTCTTGTGTCTAAGAAATTGTCACTAAAATTAAATCGGTGAAATTGGTTAAAATTCCTGGCTCTATTGCTTTTCCAGTGGTTTGATTTAAAAAGGGATATTGGCTTTTTATCTCCTGTTTTTCTGGAGACACAGTAAGTGAGTTTCAACTTTTAATGGGTCAAATGTCATAGTTATATCTAACTTGGCAATCCTACTTTGTGTTCTAATTACAGACCTATTTTTATCACAAATACAAATGTTAAGGTATGAACAGCTACTCTGACCCATATATTACAGCTTGCTCTTCCAAGTATTATATACTCAACTGAGATTGTATTTATACAGGTCAAGCTTCTGCAGTATCAATATTTTAACTGATATTCTTGCTCTGACTCTAAATAGACAGGGCCCAGCAACAATTACTTGAGATGCTGAGAAAGCTTTTTAATCTAATTTCTTTGAAGTTTTTAAACTTATTTTGGATTTCCCTGACATATTATATTTTGGACTGATACAGTTTATTTAATCCTAAACCATGGATGATTATTAATGGTGTCAACTCTCCTTCGTTAAAGAGTTCCCAGGAAGCATCTGTTTGTGCAGGGGTCAATGTCACTTACATCCAGTTCCATAAGACAGACATATTTGGTTGCAAATATAATGCTGGCCCTTTTACTTATAAAAAACTTACTTTATGGGATAAACCCAATTTAAAAGTAGCAGATAAATCTTTTTGGGATAAACTGGCCCTTTTATAATACCTTGGATCAACTCAGTTGCCATTTTTAAAACCTTTGGCAGATTTATTTTTGACAGTTTATTCAATCTAAGCATTTGTTATTCATCAATTTGGCCCAGATATTATCTCTGCCTTGGGAGTTCCACAGTGTTGAAGAATTAACAGTGGCTCTTAAGCCAGTAGCTATCTTTTATACTAAGTTGTAGTTAATTAAATTGATATTAGTTATATATTCAAACTCTGCAAGAATGTACTTCAATGTTTTTTTCCCTAGCAAACCAGTGGAGTTTTTTAAAATAATGTGAAATTGGTCTCCTATTATTTTAAAAGGAGGTTAGTATCACAACCATTTTGCTTTGTGTACAGTGGATATCACAGAGATTGCTTATTTAATTGGGGTTAGTTATAACGGCCTTGCTGCTGAAGACCCAACTCAGGAGGTGTGACATTAGCTCATACACTTTGGAGCTGTCCTATTATTGACACATTTTGTTAACATAGTTCTACATTGGTTGCTACGTTTTGAAGACAAACATGCTATTATTGGCTATATCCCTCATAGTTGGAATATATGAAAATGACAAATTGTGAAAGGACAAATCTGCTTTTGATTTGCAGTGATGGATTGCTGATACAAATTACTTGTCAACATTTGAATTAGGGTTTTGTTTCATTTTTGGAGCTGTTTTGTTTCTAGCATAGTTTCTCAAGTCTTCTTCCCCCTTTTTCTTGTACTTCTGCATTATTACCATGCCTTTTAACTTTGGGGTAATATTGTTAATGCTCTTCTATATATACTTTTTCTTCTATTAATTAATTTGATGCATTTTTAAAAACAATATACAATTCGCTAGGTTCAAACATTGCATTATATCAAAATCAAATAAAATGCATAATGACTTAGATCCGTGATGCAGGATCTGCTTTTATTTTTATTTCCTTTTCTGGGAAAAAGCAAGTTCTGCTAGATCAACACAGTCAAATTCCCAAATCCACTACCACAAAAACCATGATGGAATTCTTTTTAATCTCTTATGGTAATTTTCTCTTTGACTACATTCACATGGCATAGTTAATTAGGTCAATTAAAGACCTAATTGCTGCATTTCTTTTTTTGGATTTTACTTTATCTTCTTCTGGTGGCTTAGTATGTGTTTGAACTCAGCTCATTTTACTGATTTGGTGTACTGTGTGAACTCCAGAATATTACTTAATTCAGTACGCAAGTTAAGGTTGTTGTACAAATCCAGCCAGTGCAGCCCATTAGTTCTAGTTTGGAATAGACCCCACCCCTCACCCACAATCAGATCAGGACACCTATGTTTAATCGCTGGGGAACTGATCTCATCCAGATCATGTTATCCAGATCTAGAACAGTGTCGCTTGGGAGGAGGCAAAGGTAAAAACAAAACAACACGAGCAGAGTTGTAGATGAATCATGCTGAAAACGGCTGTTTGATATAAAAGATATAAAACTTTACTGAAGATAAGCAGGAGTATACATACGACAGCGAGCAGCAAAGCGTGTCTTGAACAAAATTCACAAGCAGTAAGCCAATGGCTACACTTCAAAGTCTTTTGTCGAGAGCTTTTTATGTTGTATGAATGAGGTCATCATGCTAAGTCAAAGTATAGTTTGTTTATTTATTGGGGGATTGAATGTTCTGTTAATGTAGCAATTATGTTTTGAAATTCTGGATTTTAGGGTTTAGCATGTTGTGTGAACTCATCCTTAAGAGCAGGCAGATATAGCTTCAGCCAAAACACTCACTAGTGCCTTTCAGATAGCTACAGGTTTGACTTAATATATTATGCTATAGCTTAACTATAGTTTGTTGAATAACTCATAACTTTCAGAGTTCACATCACAATAAACCAATCATATTATGGCTTGGCCTAATATTTGAATCCAAACAGTATTCCATAGTGTAAATGTCCTCACAAAGTTGTTGCAGTGATCCCAAGTTCAACATACTGAATCCAAGGATAAAAACAGTCTTAATAATAACAGCAAATGTATGTTATTAAATATGGTATTAAATGTCCCATGTAAGAATATTTTAACATTTCTCTCAAACTGATATGTTTGGAAAAGGCCTTGGGTGATGTACATCTCAGTGTCACATCTTCTTCATGTTCCCTTTGCTTCTTCATTCCCAAGAAAGGCCCACCAAACCTGCCAGGACAGAAGAAGGAACAACAACAAAGCTGTTGGGAGCAATATCACAGGGGTGGGGAATGTCTGGCCCATGGGCCGTATAAGGCCCGCAAAATCATTTGGTCTGTACCTGCCAAGACAACTACAGGCGGGACTCGAAATTCAATAAATCTAGGAGCTCCTGCCTGCAAACCCCGCCCCCTTCCATGCGATTGGCTCCCACCCACAAACCCCGCCCCTTTCCACGCGATTGGCTCCCGCCCACAAACCCCGCCCCCGGTCCACGAATGATGTTATAAATATCAAAATGGCCCTTGGCAGAAAAATGGTTCCCCACCCCTGCACTGTCAAGTGACTGGGAGTACTTAGAGGAAACTGGCCTGGCTGGCATGCAAAACATGTGTTCCTTACATGAAGTGAATCAGAGAATGTGGAAAAGACTAAGCCCTTTAGGGGGTTGAACCTACATCTGAGAATAAGAAAATATGCTGGGCTCATGTTTCTTCTTTCCTCTTCTTTAATTCCACTATGCAGAGCCATTCCAAGCCTCTGAGCCAAGGGACTGTATTTATGTTTTTAGGTTTTAAAATGAAATATAAGTTATACCAAATGCTCCAGGGACAGAATAGCAAATAAATCTAAATACATAAAACTTCTATGATAAACCTTCTCTGTGCTAATATTATTGCTTTCTATATGCCTAATCATAAAACCCATCCTTTTTTTGCAATTGGTTCTGAAATTATGGCATCTTCGTTATTTATATCAGATGCTTCATGGCATAAAATAATACCAGTGATTTTCAAATTTCTCTATAACCTTTGGAAGTCCTGCCCCCAACAATAAAAAGGCACAATCCTAGTAATCAGTGGAAAATGCGCAAATCCCTTCCCAATTATCATACCAAAACTAAGGCAGGCAATATCTCAGAAACGTAATGGAGTAAAAGCTCTGTTTATCAGCTCAAAAATAAATTCCACCTCTCTGCCTGATGGCACATCACGTTAATGGATGAATAAAAGAAAGGCTTTGGATATTGTCAACAGATTTGTTGAACTTTCAGAAAAGCACAAGGCAGTGAGCTGCTAATGTTTGTTCAATAATAACTCTTGAAACATTTTAAAGGGTAAATTCTGACATTATAGATTCAGGAAAGGGAGAAAAATTCATATGACTTCATAATGGCTTAATACTAGGACTAGGCAGCATGGATCCTCCTGATTTCCCACGTATCACAAATGTGTGTGTCTATAGCAGAGCTTTCCAAACTGTGTGTCGTGACACAAAAGTGTGTCGCCACACACAGCGTGGTGTGTCACCACACCACCCGGAAGTGGAGGCGCACGCGTGCATGGTGGCAGCCGCCGCCGCACGCCACCCTGTGCTGCTGCCGTGCGCACGCACCGCCGCACGCCCCCCGTGCTGCTGCCGTGCGCGCGCGCCGCCGCACGCCCCCCCGTGCTGCCGCCGTGCGCGCGCGCCGCCGCACGCCCCCTGTGCTGCCATCGTGCGCGCGCGCCGCCGCACGCCCCCCCACGCCGCCGCACGACACTGTTGTGGCGCTGTCGCGCACGCCGCCACACGCCCTCCTGTGTCGCCGACGCGCCCCCACGCCGACGCCGACGCACCGCCGCTGGCGTGTCGCCAGCGGCGGCACTTTGGAAAGCCCTGGTCTATAGAATCCAAATTTTCCTGAAGACTAAAGTGTCTTTTTTACCTTTTACTGCCAAACCTTGTTGCCTCCTCCTGATCCTGCAAAGGAAATGGCAGGAGTAGCTACAAAGCTCTGGGAATTGTAGTTCTTACAAGCATATCTAACATGGAGAGTTACAAGTTCCAGAATTTCCCACGTAAGTTTTACTGCTTCCCATCAATCTTTTTAGATCTTGGGGAGTCAGGTCCCCCTTCATCATTCTGCTTGCTTCATTGTTTTAATGTAACTTTGAATGGCTGTAGAGCAGAGCTTTACAAACTGTGTGTCGCGACACATTAGTGTTTTGGCTGCAGTGTCTGGGTGTGTTGCGGCTGCGGCTGCGGCCGCGGCTGCTGCCTCCAAACCTGCTGTGATTCTGCGCAGGTCCTAGTGCCTGCCTTGTGCCTTGCTGCCTCCAAACCTGCTGTGATTCCATGCAGGTCCTAGTGCCTGCCTTGTGCCCTGCTGTAAGAGTGTGTCACGAAATGATGCCCTGCTGTAAGAGTGTGTTGCAAAATGATGCCCTGCTGTAAGAGTGTGTCGCAAAATGATGCATGTCTAAAAAGTGTGTCACCAACATGAAAAGTTTGGAAAGCTCTGCTGTAGAGTATCTCCTACAAGGTCTGGACATACATAAATATTTTCATGCATGATCTAAATCATGACATTTTTCACCCAGTGTGTCATCACCCAGTGTATGCATCTGAATTTCTGAGAATACAGTATGCTGTTGGTGGTAAGTGTGCTATCCAATAAACACTGGGCTGGAATCACCTACCTTTCTTATATTCAAAGATTGCGTAAAGGTCATATGAAAGGGGAATTTTCATGGGTCTACTACTGTTACTGAGCTACACATTTGTCCTCATCATTCCTGGAGTTACATAAAACATTTCCCTTTTCTTTGACCAAGTCATGCTGCTGGTGGTTGAAAAGTCTAGTCACCAATAGGGTTTGGTGGCCACTGCTGAGGATAAAATGCATTATTTATGCATTATTTATGTAGCTATCCAGATGGTGATTTTGTGTTTCTACTGCTAAACCCTAGCTCAAATTCTTTGTAGATTATTTTTAATGATTTTATATTTATTGAATGTATTGCTATGTTGCGATTGTTTAAATTCCGATGCCTTTAATTATTAATACTCACACAACATTTGAACAAATACAACTTTTAAATGTAAAGTCTTTTCTTTTTCTAGCAATGAGCACATTTTGCTGAAAAACGTCAGAATGCTGGATTAAACTGATCAGTGGGAATTCTTACAGGTTGTCTATTTCAAATGAGCAATCCTGAAAACATCTCTACCACATATGCAAAGTACCTACCAATTGTACAGAAATTTCAGATAACTTTTTCCATAAACTTCAGAGTTATTCCAGTGGCCATGATTATGAATTAAACTGGCACAAATCAGCCGTCCTGAAACTAGGCAGTTGTGCAGTCGTGTCCAACTCTAGGGGCTGGTGCTCATCTCCGTTTGTTAGCCGAAGAGTCAGCGTTGTCTGAAGACACTTCCACGGTCATGTGGCCGCATGACGTGCGTGGAACGCTGTTACCTACCCACCGAAGTGGTACCTATTCATCTACTTGCATTTGCATGCTTTCGAATTGCTAGGTTGGCAAGAGCTGGAGCTAGTGCAGGAGCTCACTCTGCACACAGGGCTAGGGATTCGAACCTCCGAACTTGCAATCTTCCGATCAACAAGCCTGGCGTCTTACCCGCTGAGCCACCACGCCCCTCTATGATTATGAATTACACTGGCACAAATCAGCCGTCCTGAAACTAGGCACATGTCACAGATGTGTTCTTCAGCTCCCAGCTTCTCTGTTTTAGTTGGTCTACATTTTTGGAGAGTGCCCAAGTTGGGGAAGGATGTCACAGATTTAATAGAAGAAGAGGAAAGTGCAACTTTGTTACTGAGAAGCAGACTCAGAGGTAGAAAGGGTGGGGTCAGAGAACCTGGATCTGACCAAAGGCAAGGTCTTTGCAAGCTAATCCAATTCACATCAATGAGATGGAGTTGCCTTTAGCAGAAACAAATTAGGAACCTGATAATGGTAGTTTAATGCTGTTTTCCCCTTCATGGATCACTGCCTTGTCGTGGCGAAGGGGCTTGCGTAACTCAATGAAGTCAGGTCAAGAAGAACAGGTCATGATGGAGAGTTCTGACAAAACGTGGTCCACTGGAGGAGGAAATGGCAAACCACTCCAGTATCCTTGCCAAGAAAACCCATGGACAGTATCAAAAGGCTAAAAGATATGACGCCGGAAGATGAGCCCCTCAGGTCGGAAGGTGTCCAAAATGCTACTGGGGAAGAGCGGAGGGCAATTCCGAGTAGCTCCAAGAAGTGTGAAACGGCTGGGCCAAAGCCGAAAGGACGCTCAGTTGTGGATGTGTCTGGAAGTGGAAGGAAAGTCCGATGCTGTAAAGAACAATATTGCATAGGAACCTGGAATGTAAGAACTATGAATCAAGGTAAGCTGGATGTGGTCAAACATGAGATGACAAGATTGAACATCGACATATTGGGAATCAGCGAACTAAAATGGACAGGAATGGGCGAATTTAATTCAGGAGACCATTATATATACTACTGTGGGCAAGAATCCCTTAGAAGAAATGGAGTAGCTCTCATAGTCAATAAAAGAGTAGAAAAGGCAGTACTGGGGTACAACCTCAAAAACGACAGAATGCTTTCAGTTCGAATCCAAGGCAAACCATTCAACATCACAGTGATCCAAGTCTATGCCCCAACCACTGATGCCAAAGAAGCTGAAGTTGACCGGTTCTATGAAGACCTACAACACCTTCTAGAACTAACACCAAAAAAAGATGTCCTTTTCATCATAGGGGACTGGAATGCTAAGGTAGGAAGTCAAAAAATAACCGGAATAACAGGCAAGTTCGGCCTCGGAGTACAAAATGAAGCAGGGCAAAGACTAATAGAGTTTTGTCAAGAGAACACGCTGGTCATAGCAAACACTCTTTTCCAACAACACAAGAGACGACTCTACACATGGACATCACCAGATGGTCAATACCGAAATCAGATTGATTATATACTTTGCAGCCAAAGATGGAGAAGCTCTATACAATCAGCAAAAACAAGACCTGGAGCTGACTGTGGCTCAGATCATGAGCTTCTTATTGCAAAATTTAGGCTTAAATTGAAGAATGTAGAGAAAACCACTAGACCAATCAGGTATGACCTAAATCATATCCCTTATGAATATACAGTGGAGGTGAGGAATAGATTTAAAGGATTAGATCTGGTAGACAGAGTGCCTGAAGAACTATGGATGGAGGTTCGTAACATTGTACAGGAGGCAGCAACTAAAACCATCCCAAAGAAAAAGAAATGCAAGAAAGCAAAGTGGCTGACTGATGAGGCTTTACAAATAGCTGAGGAAAGAAGGGAAGCAAAAGGCAAGGGAGAAAGGGAAAGATGTAAACAACTGAATGCAGAATTCCAGAGAATAGCAAGGAGAGATAAGAAGGCCTTCTTAAATGAACAATGCAAAGAAATCGAGGAAAACAATAGAATGGGGAAGACTAGAGATCTCTTCAAGAAAATCGGAGATATCAAGGGAACCTTTTGTGCAAAGATGGGCATGATAAAGGACAAAAAAGGCAGGGACCTAACAGAAGCAGAAGAGATTAAGAAGAGGTGGCAAGAATACACAGAAGAACTATACAAGAAAGATCTTAATATCCCTGATAAATACGATGGTGTGGTCACTGACCTTGAGCCGGACATCCTAGAGAGTGAAGTCAAGTGGGCCTTAGGAAGCATTACTAACAACAAAGCTAGCGGAGAAGACAGTATCCCAGCTGAGCTATTTAAAATCCTAAAAGATGATGCTGTTAAAGTGCTGCACTCAATATGCCAACAAATTTGGAAAACTCAACAGTGGCCACAGGATTGGAAAAGGTCAGTTTACGTTCCAATTCCAAAGAAAGGCAATGCCAAAGAATGTTCAAACTACCGTACAATTGCACTCATTTCACATGCCAGCAAGGTTATGCTCAAAATCCTACAAGCTAGGCTTCAGCAGCATGTGAACCGAGAACTACCAGAAGTGCAAGCTGGGTTTCGAAGAGGCAGAGGAACTAGAGATCAGATTGCCAACATTCGCTGGATCATGGAAAAAGCAAGAGAGTTCCAGAAAAACATCTACTTCTGCTTCATTGACTACGCTAAAGCCTTTGATTGTGTGGACCACAACAAACTGGCAAAGTCTTAAAGAGATGGGAGTACCAGACCACCTTACCTGTCTCCTGAGAAACCTGTATGTGGGTCAAGAAGCAACAGTTAGAACCGGACATGGAACAACCGACTGGTTCAAAATTGGGAAAGGAGTACGACAAGGCTGTATATTATCACCCTGCTTATTTAACTTATATGCAGAGTACATCATGAGAAATGCCGGGCTGGATGAATCACAAGCCGGAGTTAAGATTGCCGGGAAAAATATCAACAACCTCAGATATGCAGACGATACCACCCTAATGGCAGAAAGTGAAGAGGAACTAAAGAGCCTCTTGATGAGGGTGAAAGAGGAGAGTGCAAAAGCTGGCTTGAAACTCAACATTAAAAAAACCCAGATCATGGCATCTGGTCCCATCACTTCCTGGCAAATAGAAGGGGAAGAAATGGAAGCAGTGACAGATTTTATTTTCTTGGGCTCCAAGATCACCGCAGACGGTGACTGCAGCCATGAAATTAAAAGACGCTTGCTCCTTGGGAGGAAAGCTATGGCAAACCTAGACAGCATATTAAAAAGCAGAGACATCACCTTGCCGACAAAAGTCCGTATAGTTAAAGCTATGGTTTTTCCAGTAGCAATGTATGGCTGTGAGAGTTGGACCATAAGGAAGGCTGAGCGCCGAAGAATTGATGCTTTCGAGCTGTGGTGCTGGAGAAGACTCTTGAGAGTCCCTTGGACTGCAAGGAGGTCAAACCAGTCAATCCTAAAGGAAATCAACCCTGACTGCTCATTGGAAGGACAGATGCTGAAGCTGAAGCTCAAATACTTTGGCCACCTAATGAGAAGAGAGGACTCACTGGAAAAGACCCTGATGCTGGGAAAGACTGAGGGCAAAAGGAGAAGGGGACGGCAGAGGATGAGATGGTTAGATAGCATCACCGATGTAATGAACATGAATTTGAGTAAACTCCGAGAGACAGTGGAGGACAGGAAGGCCTGGCGTGCTATGGTCCATGAGGTCACGAAGAGTCGGACACGACTGAACGACTGAACAACAACAACAATGCTGTTTTCCTTATCCTCTGCTTATGTTGATTTTGTTTGGTTATTGTGTTTCTGAATATGAAGCTGAATCAAATGCCATATTGCAGTTGTTCATGGACTGGATATTTTTTCACTGACCTTCTTTGTTGTTGTTGTTCAGTCGTTTAGTTGTGTCCGACTCTTCATGACCTCATGGACCATAGCACACCAGGCCTTCCTGTCCTCCACTGTCTCCCGGAGTTTACTCAAATTCATCGGTGATGCTATCTAACCATCTCATCCTCTGCCGTCCCCTTCTCCTTTTGCCTTCAGTCTTTCCCAGCATCAGGGTCTTTTCCAGGGAGTCCTCTCTTCACATTAGGTGGCCAAAGTATTTGAGCTTCAGCTTCAGTATCTGTCCTTCCAATGAGCAGTCAGTGTTGATTTCCTTTAGGATTGACTGATTTGACCTCCTTGAAGTCCAAGGGACTCTTAAGAGTCTTTTCCAGCACCATATTCTATATTCATTTAAATTTCTGATCTGCCTTACATCCCCTGTAGGCTGTTACTGGAATGTTACTGTTACTGGAATGCAGCTGCAATATCTTCTGGATACTGGAACTTCACTCATTTCTCCCCCCAGTTTTTGTTCTAGACATCTTTACATTTTAAAGGCTGGGGAGCCAGAGAGAAGTTGCAGATAACAGGGATTTGTTGGGGAAATCAAGCCTACCACAGTTCAGATAAATATGTTTATTAATAGGTTTTCACTAAGAAAAGAATTGTATTTTGTGAGTCTGTACATTTCCTGTGCTTTTTGGTTCACAATTGTTCCTTTAATCATGTACATCACAGAAATTTTGGAAGGGTAGCTGCATTTTTTTTCTGGGGGGGGGTGCAGGGGTTGACGGACTGGATCACTTGGTCTTCCCACTTGCATTTTTGGGGAAACGTATATTAAAAAGATGTACACCAAAGAGATGGCACCCTGAATTTCAAAAGAATAGGGGCAGGGGCTGGGGAGTGGGCACCCGTGTGTATTCTGCCCAACTGGCATCAAAATCATAGAAAATGAAACAGGGTAGGATTGGATGGTAAATGTGAAGGAGTGTACAATGGTAGAAGAAGAGAGGCTTAAGCATTGGATATTTTTCAAGCTTTATTGTTTCCCTAATATTATACCTTCACAAAGATCATCACACACCACCAAACCACTTATAATGTTCCAGGGAGAAAAAACTAGCAACAAAACAAAAACTGGCCCCCTCCCTCCTGGCCTTTCGGAAGGCCCTTAAGACCTGGCTCTGCCACCTGGCCTGGGATGACGGAGGTGGTAGTGCCTCCTGGGGTTGGCTGGCCCCGTAGCTCCACGATCTATTCTGTGGGTCCAAATCCATCTTGGATTTTATTTTATTATGTTATGCTTGTGTTTTTAGATATTTTGTATAGTTTTTAAATTTTTTATTTATTGTAACCCGCCCAGAGTCCCTTGCATGTGAGATGGGCGGGGAATAAATTTGAAAAATAAATAAATAAATATAAATAAACATCCCTAAAGTCCAAAATAATATTACTTCAGGGTTCCTCCCATCAAGTATTATGGTTGGCAGTTCTGCCAGAATCATTCACTGCCCATCAAAAACACTACTCCCCAATTTTGTTACACAGAAACCTTGGGAAGAAATATGGTATATCCCTTTTTGCAAATGGGTTGTCTGTGTCACTGCACCCTTATTAAAGAATAAGTGCAGTGTGGCTGAATTTTTTTTATCTTGGTCTTGGAGGGTTTTCAGGGTTTGTGTGCTAAAGGTGATGATAAAGCAGGTGGCCCCCCCAAAGAAAATCTCCACCATTCCCACTCTTAAAACACCCCCAAACCCTGGAAAAACAGACCAAAGCTGTATTGCCAAAATAAGATACCCAAGCTGCTTATCTTTAAAAACTGTTTAATTTTTCAAAAAATAACTTTCCAGGCAACTTATTACACACTAAAATTCCTCTCCATAATATTCCACATGCTCACATACTAGATGTTTGTGCATACATATTACAGAGAGAGAGAGAGAGAGAGAGAGATTGAGATTAGAAATACCATAATATAGCCATACATAAGCAAGAAAAATGTAAGCTTTGGAAAATACTGTCTTGAACTGGACAGATATGTCCAAATCCATCCTAAGCAAACTGATTCAGTTGGGAGCTGACATCTTTTCTGTTTATTAATTTCAAAAAGGCATCAATCACAGTTACTGTGCTATTATTTATTACTGCACTTACGCTGACCATTTTCTATGAACCACTTTGACTCCAATATATTTATGGATGATGATGATGTTGCCTAGCTGGATACTCCCAGAGTGAATGGTTTAAACAGCTTCACAAAGTTACTAGTCTGCAAATAAACATGAAATTATGTTTTAAGTTACTTTATGGCACAGAAAATAGCCTGGGGGCATTAAACCCGAGAATTCATTAACTCCCATTAAAAAAAATCTACTTATTAACTTGTGTAACTGGAGAATAGTTCTTTCTACTCCTACTCTAGAATGTGCTCACATTTTTCTAGGATATAATTCCCCAAATTCATACATGCCACTGATATTCCTTGTCTACTTTCCCTGGAACGAATGTCATCATTCATGCACCAATATCTTTTTTAATGAATGTAAGAAGCTGAAAAAATCTTATTAAACACACTCTGGGATCCTTTAGTCAAAAGACGAATATCTGTGCTGACAATCAAATCTCACCTTAATGAACCAAGATCAGAATGTGGTTTCTTATTCCCAAGAAAGAAAAATAAACCACGAAATTGTGGCCTATATTTTTCTTTATGTCTAGCTTAGTAAACAATAGTTTACATCTGTCAAATGACCCTGGACACTAAGCTAATGTTTAAAGCTTGAATGGATATGTTTGAATGTATAAGTTTGGCTTTTTTGAAAGTTTCCAAGTCTGGATGTAAATGGGACACTATATCTAAGACTGATTTCCTGGATAACATTGCCACATTCATAAAGGAAAGAGTAATGCAGAAGCAGAAAGGCCTCCCCTATCTTAGCAAACAGAAGCAAGAAACTATTATTTATATTTTTTTAATGTATTGTACAAACGCCATCATACCTCTTCCCAGAATCACAGTCTAAAAAGGTACAGTATAAGGTAAGGTCAAAGCTGCTGGTGAGGCAGTTTGGGGTAATGGTTAAGGCACTGGGCTAGAAACCAGGAGACGGTGAGTTCTACTCCCACCTTAGGCATGAAGCCAGCTGGGTGACCTTGAGCCAGTCACCCTCTCTCAGCCCTAGGAAGGAGGCAATGGCAAACCAGGAGATTGAGATATGTCTATGAAAGTTCTCAGACTGAAGAAGCTCCTTGATAAGAAGCTCCTTGATAAGAAGCTCCTTGGATAAGGAGCGAAACGTTTCCACTGAGAAAATAGAAATCCAGTTGACATGATTCAAGCTACAGACAGGAGATTGAGAGTTCTAGTCCTGCCTTAGGCATGAAAGCCGGCTGGGTGACCTTGGGCCAGTCACACTCTCTCAGCCCTAGGAAGGAGAATGGCAAACCAGGAGACTGTGAGTTCTACTCCCACCTTAGGCATGAAGCCATCTGGGTGACCTTGAGCCAGTCACCCTCTCTCAGCCCTAGGAAGGAGGCAATGACAAACCACTTCCGAAATCTTGCCAAGAAAACAGCAGGGACTTGTCCAGGCAGTCACCAGGAGTCAACACTGACTTGAAGATGCATACACACAAAAAGCTGATAATTTTGACATTGAAATTTTCCAGTTGTGGAACCCCCAGTAAAGCAGTAATTCCCAAGGAAGAGGAATTATGTCGTAATTGCCTCCAGCCAAGCTTTACCTTCTCAACTCTCTTTCAGCCAGATAGATTGGTGGCCCTCATGGCTCTGAAGTTACCTGTCTGTACAAGCTTGCAAAGTGCCTCCTTGCGCAGCAGCAGAAGAAATGATTCTTCCTATCCAGTCTGTCGGGTGGACCTATCTGACTATTTCATGTAATTCTCCATTTCATGTAATTTTCAGTGTGAGAAAACCTTATTTGCTCTCCTAATTAAGTATCTTCCCTAGTTTCCCCCCAGATTAACCCATAGACCAATTTTCCTCTTTTGCCCTGCTTACATACAAAATAAACAGCAGTGCTTAATAGATATCAACACATCAGCCTTGCCTATCGTCCTGTTTACGGGTCTAAAAGAAACGTTTTATTGCCTGAATTATCGGGAACGTTTCATGACAGCTATATTTTTACACCATTGTGCCTGTAACCTTGAAACCTTATCAACAAGAAAAACATTCTCAGCTCCTAGGAAATGAGGTTGCCACCCAGCGTCCTTAGCTGTGGGTTGATTCATGTCTGCAGAAAACCTTCCCCAGTTTATTTATGTATCTTACCTACTTTCAACTTCAAAGAGTCAGGTGAGGAAATGTTAACCAAACATCCCAATTAAAATAGTGAAAATAAAATGGCAACAGTAATTTGGAAGAATTTTTGTACTGAAAAATGAGATATAAATAAGATTTCACCACAAGGAAAGGGAGGAGGGACGAACGCTTCTACCGCTCCACTGTCAACAGGTCTAACTTTCCGTTGTTCGTTCCCTTCCCCTTGACATGTGCAAAGCCTTGTCTCTATGGGGTTTCTCATCCTGATATTCCAATGGGAATATAAATGGGACAAGTCAATAATACTACTATTTGGGGAACATTACATTTCTATGCCCTTCACAAGAAGTCTTCTTACACATTTACTCTTTAAATCAGTGGAACACTAGAAGTGGGATGGAATGAACTTTAAAGAAATCACAGAGTTGGTCACTGAATTGAGTGAGATCATCACCATGAAGGCAGGGTAGGTAGCATTTTACAAAGTTGAGAACCTCAACCATCTTCTTGATTTTTGAACATGCCGGTAGACTAGCACAGGCCCGATAAGCGTTCTTCTGAAAGTAAAAGTGGTGTTGGCAGGACTGTTGTTGGAACCTCTCATTTTACATGGCCCTGCTGGGTGGCAGCTGCCCACTGCTTTGTCTGCAAGTGCATCCACCTGGCCAGAGAAGGACAAAGATAAGCTGAGATGGTAGACAACTGAAGCTAGGGGGTGGGGATATCAGGAAGCAAGCTCACTAATTTGTGTTCTCGGTGAATGTGTGTTTTGTGACTAGCCCCACCGTCCATGGTAGTTATTTAATGAGTGTTCATGACATGTTATAATTCCAGATGTGCCCCTGGTCCCAACAGCTGGGGACTCCCAAACTCTTCACCCAAATGCACTCAATCTGGAAGCAGAGCATCTTACAAAAATTATCTGCCTACATTTTCCTTCAGCTTTTGCTATGTCAGATACATCTCCAGGTGAATGCAGCTGGGGTTGGATGTGAAATGTTCCCTGTGCAGACCATATATGATCCTCTCATTGAGCTACGGCCCTCTTCAAAAGGCAACCGCTACTGAAACACTATTTTTTGTCGGTAGATAAATTCTTTGTGTTCCGTCTCTAGCCAGAACTCTTGCCTAAATAAGGACAATTCTATTTGGGGGCCTTTTATCTAAGCTTCCATACTATGTGTTTCAGTTTAAAAAGCAAAGTTTTGTAACCTTCAGAGTAAGTGCCCAGTGAGCTCTAAAGAAGAGGAAACAAATGGAACCCTTTTTAAAATTTCATTTTATCCCCTTTTTAATGTCACGATTCATTCCCATTAAGGCCAAGAAAGATAAAGCTAAATAGAAATGTATTTTCTTCTTCTTTTCAGTTTCTTTGTTCCCTAAAAAAATAGACACAAAGAAACTTCTGGCTGTCTCTCTCTCTCTTTTTTGGGATAGTAATGAATTTGAATGTTTCATCATCCATCTTGAAGATACAAGTTTTTAGCTGACTTTGTAACATAAAAATTCTGAACTGTGGATCTGACCAGCATGAGAGAGGAAACTGAAAGTCCATCCACCTTCTCTTCCTAAACCATAATCCAATGCAATCCTATGCCTGGCTATTTATTGAAGCTTTAAGAATTAATATGTGATCTTATTTCCAATTAAAAGTGTTTAGTTCTGCAGCCTTAAGCATTTTCCTAGATCTGGGCTTAGCAACCTGAGACCCCAAGCCTAGTTCAGGATCCCACATTGCCTTTCTGTGGCCCCCAGAGCCACCTTTGGCCATAGTTCCTGAACATGCTTATATTTCTATTTAGCTGATACACACAAACATGGACACACACACACACACACCACTTTTCCTCCAAGAATTCAAGGCAGCATACACAGCAATCCCTCCTCCAATTTTACCCCACAACAATAACCAAATGAGGTAGGTTGGATCAAGGGAGATTAACTGATCCAAAGTCACCCACTCAAAAAGCCTCCATGACTGATGGGAGACAAGATCCTGAGTCTCCCTGATCCTGGTTTAATCCCTACTCCACACCAGCTCTTGTTTGAGATGAAAATAGCATAACGTACATATGTACGTACCCTAAAATAGGCTTAACGCCATCAGGAAATGCACATAAATTCCACAGCAACCTCCAAAACTGGCCCAACTCACTTGGCATTGTCACTCTAACCACTGCAGCCTTCAGAGAACCCCAGCAAGTGTAGCCTCAACCATCCAAGGTGCAAAGAGCCACAGAGATGACCCTGGAGAAACTGTGCAGCCAGAGTTACAAAAGAAAGCCTTAAGCCCAGGATGCAAGGAATGCATAGAATAGAAGCTCAGACTGACTCCTCCCCAATTCACTAGAATATAAGAGGAAGAGGGAGGAAAAATCCATTAGGTTTTCAAGATTCTGTTACTATAGCCTAGATCAGTGTTTCTCAACCTTGGCAGCTTTAAGATGTGTGGACTTCAACTCTCAGAATTCCCTAGCCAGCATGCAGCTAGCACTGGCCTAGATCAATAGAGTCGAGTTCCAGTCAAATGTGTGGAGTCAGTTTCCTGACCTGGAGTAACTTGAAGGGTTGACAAAAAGATTGAGAGACAGTGCTCCATTCTTGCCCAATTCTTGGCCTTCAGCTTCTATGATAGTTGAATCCACTGGGCCACACTCTCAATTAAGAGAGAGAGAGCTGAGCACAAAAAGGAAACCAACCCAAGTTTCCACCATTTCTTTGCTATAAAGGATTCTCATGCTGGGAAGGAAAGAGGAATCTGTGCCCGCCAGAACTAGCTCAGCCGTAACTCCTGGCATCCAGCACCATTGGCATCATCCTAACCACTTCTGGAAGGAGTTTATAAGTCAGGGAACACTGGATGAAATGAACAAAAAGCACACTCATTGCACAAAGTTCATAGAGTACAAATAAACTTAGTTGACATATTCAAAAACGTCCTCCAGGCAATATCAGCAGTGTTGGAAGGCCGACTACTTATACTTGCCCTTGGTCCCCTTTGCTGATTAATTCATTTAGTTATTGATTGTTCCAGTGCTTCAAGGAATAACAGGCAGGTCTAGCTGTAATTTTATTTCCCACAATTCTTCCAAGGTAGCATCATTCTGAAACATTGTGTGAAATGGCAGCCATCTGGCATCACTCAGACCACTTCACTATTTTATATAACTTTTTTTAATCCAGAGGCGGAATGAGTCAAAGTGGCATCAAAATGGCTGTAAAATAAATACATAGTTTTGAGTGGAGTTTCATACTACTGCAGTAACCCCTTTAAGGTTTGAGTCTCTCATTGTTTCAGTATTGTGCAGAGCAAACTCTCAGGTTTCCCACAATTTTTTCATATTTGTTCCCTTTTCCCCAAGAAGAAACCTTTAGACGTGTTCAGCAGTTTAAGAATGCAAATCCATGGACTAGGTTCACACTTTGCACTAAGCCATGGTTTATTTCATCTGTTGAAGAAGTCATAATTAGCTGATGTGCTAAGCCACATTTTATGGTTGACAAACCACAATCGCCTGGTATGATGCACAAACCAAGTCATTCTCTCTTACATTCATCTGGTTTTACTTAATCTCAGATTAACTCAAACCCCATTGGTTTTGTCTCAGAAGGAATCTCTACAATTGGTTTTGTATCAAGGAATGCCTTGATACAAGGGTAACCAGATGACACAGCAGAAAGCAAACAAATTTTCCCTTCCCATATTTTCCCTATCAAGGACACCCAGATTCTTGTGTACCTTGATGTGTCAGTTGGAGGAAGCAAATGAGAGATGGAATGGAAGACTAAGGGTCAGATCTGAAATGATTTCATCTAAACACTGGGTGCCAGTGTTGATCTGCACTACACAACACACTGGAGATTATGCCTTCGTCCAAGACAAGGTTTTGCTGCTGATCCAGAAACTACTCAAAAGCTTCTACACAAGGAAAGTAAGAAAAGTTTGCTGTCTTGACCTTCTCAGCTACTGCCTGGCTAGGAAGAACAAAACATCCTGCCAAGAACCTGGTTGGGAACATTCATCAAAGGGAGTAAAAATGCAATTTCCTCTGTGGATTTTGTTCCTCTTTCCCCCCCACTTCTCTCTCTCAAAAAAAGGCAGAGCTATGTTATGTAAAGACAGAGAGATGGGGAGGATGCATATAAACACACAATATGTTTTTGG
Organism: Charina bottae; assembly: GCA_023362775.1. Taxonomy (NCBI): domain Eukaryota; kingdom Metazoa; phylum Chordata; class Lepidosauria; order Squamata; family Charinaidae; genus Charina; species Charina bottae. The sequence continues at coordinate 7,798,893 of JALMGJ010000013.1, forward strand.
AATAAATATCTTTATGCATTTTCCTTCTAATTAATCATTCTCTCTAACTCATACATAGAGCAGCCAATGATTGAAAGAGTAGAGTCTAAGGACCACCCTTGAAAAAAATATAAAATAGGCAAATAAAACAGTCCTGACATATCATTAGGAATTAACTAATGAACTATTGCTTGGTGGGCCTCTTTCTGGGGAGCGTTCCAGACAGTCACAGTCCCACAGTTAAGAAGGCTTTACTTCATATATTACATCTGGCCACATATCAAGAAGTCCTAAAGCCCAGGACTTTTTCAGCGACTGCCAATAGTTCACATCTAGTGGATCTCATTCCATTTGGATCTATCTAGGGAACTGTAAGAGATAAAAAAGGTAAAGGTTCCCCCCGCACATTTGTGCAGTCGTGTCCGACTCTAGGGGCTGGTGCTCATCTCCGTTTGTTAGCCGAAGAGCCAGCGCTGTCCGAAGATGCTTCCACGGTCATGTGGCCGCATGATGTGCGCAGAACGCTGTTACCTACCCACCGAAGTGGTACCTATTCATCTATGTGCATTTGCATGCTTTCAAATTGCTAGGTTGGCAAGAGCTGGGGCGAGTGCGGGAGCTTACTCCGTCACGCGGGGCTAGGGATTCGAACCTCCGAACTTGCAATCTTCCGATCGACAAGCCTGGCGTCTTACCCACTGAGCCACCACGCCCCTACTGTAAGAGATACTGTACCTCAAATAGATTTATATTGCACCTATCATTTCAGAGGTATCACATATTAATCACCATTGTTTTCCAGGCCTTAATTACAGAATGACACAAAGGATTTTGGTGATGTTCTCCAGAAGCAGCCAGAAATAACTTGTGAGTCTCCCCTATGCTTTCTTCCCATACCTGCAAGGGGAAATTTGTGTCCTAATCTGTGAAAATAAAAGAGAGATCACTCAGGGAAACAGTTCTAAAAGGTCTGAAAGGTGATACATTGAGCCATTGATTTGGTTCATAGGGTTTTGTTGTTTTTATTGTTGTTGTTGTTGTTGTTTGGTGCCTTTGGGTCAGTGTTGACTCCTGGTGACTGCCTGGACAAGTCCCTGCAGTTTTCTTGGCAAGATATCAAAAGTGGTTTGCCACTGCCTCCTTCCTAGGGCTGAGAGAGAGTGACTGGCCCAAAGTCATCCAGCTAGTTTCATGCCTAAGGTGGGACTAGAACTCACGGTCTCCTGGTTTCTAGCCCAGTGCCTTAACCACTACACCAAACTGGCTCTTGGTTCTTAGGGCTAAAATGTGTTAGGCTAGGATGGGGCTCAATGTGTGGTATGAACTCAACTAACTGAGCATCCTGGTGAACCATGGTTCAGTTAACCATGGGTAAGCAAGATGAGCAGACACAGCTATCAAGGAACTTAGTCAAGCTTTCTTAGCAGGGAGTTATACTGGTAAATATTCACTTGCAACGTACTTTCTTTCTGTTTTGTTGTTGTTTTGGTGTTACACTAGTTTTAACTGCACACCTCCCTGAGATGGCTTGAGCTGGCGCACCCTTATAAATCAGTAAACACTCACACAGAGAAAAAGACCTCTTGCTAAAGGCACAGGGCAGAGATAGTGAAAAATAGATGGGACTAATTCCTGAGGTGCTTGGAACCTTCCAGTCCAACAAGGCCTTCTTATAAAAAGAAAGTATTACTATTACTGTTATTATTTATATACAAGCCTTTTTTCTGTCCATGGAGAACAAGGGACAATGACTGCCAATTTACCTCTTTTTCTTGTTCTACTTTAGCAGTGCACATATAGCTTGCAATCTACCCCAGGGTAAGGACACCCACAGTCAATCCCTGTCTTGGACCACTTACAACTCACTGTCCCCACCTAACCCTTTATCCTCATATGTAGTATGGCATCTGAGTTCATGCACAACTGACTGGCTGATGGGAATGTACAGTGTACATAAGACAGGAGCTATCAGAGCCATCCAGATTCAGTGGGAGAAATAAGAGGATTGCCTGGATTGAGTCCCTCCCAGCACTAGACCATTCAAAGAGTTTTGCCTTCCCCACAAGGCAGCCTTGTCCATGGCCCACTTATTTCAGTGGGGTCCATGCCTGATATTCCCTGTACAAAATTGGGCTCATGGATTCTGAAGAAGCAGGTGATCCCAGCATTGCAGAAAGCACAATTCCTTTTCCTGACATTTGCAGCACATGACGCAAAACCTTCCACCGGGGAGTCTGAATGGGCTAGGGCAGCAGCCGACTTCACTCAGCGTTGCCAAGACTTGTTAATAAGGCGCTGCAGAATTGCTGAGCTCATAGTTCAAGGCAGCATACGCTAGGATGCAAAAGGCCATATAAATTTCCCCTTGATGAGCCGCCAGCTCATTGTACTGTTGTAATTATTATGGTGCTTTCTTGCCACCCGGCCTGGGAGATGGATGACATAATGTGCAGTCATAAACGATCGTCCAATGGGGTGGGAGGGAGCACGAAGTCCAAGAAGAAATCCTATTATGCTGTACTGCAAACAAAGCTGAAACTGCATGATTATGCCATAAAAACATGCCCCGGGCCTTGGCTTCTCATCTCCAGGATTAGTCACAAGAGCATATATTTCAAACCCACCAACACACTGAGACAGAGGCTTGTACACCCCAAAGATCAAACTCCAAAACACAAGAAAAGCAATGTAGTTTATGCAATCCAGTGCAGTGAGGAGTGCTCTGAACTCTACATTGGAGAAACCAAACAACTTTTGTACAGGAGGATGGCCCAACACAGGGGAAGTAACATTCATCCTCACTCGCTGGATCGTCACCTTGTTGTGGTGAGTGGGCTTGTGTGTTCCCAATGAACCCTGTGAGTGAAGCCATCGGGAGTCATGTACTCCTGGCAGGGTCACCCATGGCGGTAAGGTCCAGGGGGAGGAACCAGACAAAGAACGATCCAAGAAAGTCCTCAACGGCAGAACAGGCGGAAGATAACAAGGTGTATTGTTACAACGGCTGCGAAGGCGGATGAAGGCTGAAGCAGACAAAAGGTCACCAATCGTCATGGTATCCATGCCATTGGATTAGAGCCTTTTTCTGTGAAGGTTGTGTGCTGATCGTTGTGCACCGATCTCCACACATAAAACAAATTCACGCACAGGCGTCTTCCAACCACACCAAACCCAAAACAACCAAAAGTCCCATGGCGATTGACGAATGGCAACTGGGGCAGGACTGTGAAATCCAGAAGCTCCTAGTCATGGACCAGCCCATGGGTGGTGGATACGGATTCAGTCGCCCTGACTCAAGGATCGAGGCAGTTGAGTAGTTCGGCAGCTGTATCCACGACTGAGCAGCCCTATTTAGGATCCACTCTGCTCACCCCATATGGGGAGGGGGCTAGAAAAGGTGCCCTAAACATAGTCTGCCTCATTTTCTCCCTGACTGGATTACCACGACCAGTGGGGTCACCATCTAGCAGTCGTAAAAAACACATGAATTTTGGAACATGGAATATACGGACACTGCAAGACAATATGGATAGTGAACGACCTGAACGTAGGACTGCCATTATTGCAAGGGAGCTGAGACGTTTTAATATTGATATAGCAGCACTCCCAGAAACTCGAAGAGCAGGAGGACAGTTGAAGGAAGAAAAAGGAGGTTATACCTTCTTTTGGAAAGGACTGCCTGAACAAGAACGACGAATACATGGGGTAGGCTTTGCTATCAAAAACGACCTTGTGAAGCTCTTGTCAGAAGTTCCCACTGGGATTAATGAACGACTCTCAACTCTCCAAATAAAACTCGCCAAAAACCAACAGGCAACTATCCTAAGTGCTTACGCACCAACACTAGATGCAGATGAGGATATCAAGGAAAAATTTTATACCCAGCTGGACACCATCTTATCAGAGATACCAAAGGAGGATAAAAATATCCTCCTGGGCGATTTCAATGCAAGAGTTGGGCGTGACTTTGATTTGTGGCCAGGGATCATTGGGAAAGAAGGAGTTGACAACAGCAACACGAATGGAATCTTACTTCTGACTAAATGTGCAGAGCATAACCTTGTCACTACTAACACACTCTTTCGCCAGAAAAATAAATTTAAAACATCATGGAAGCACCCACGGTCGAAGCACTGGCATCTTTTAGATTATGTAATTGTCCGTGCTAGAGATCGCCATGATGTACTTCTCACCAGAGCCATGACAAGCGCCGATGACTGCTGGACAGACCATCAATTAATTCGATCCACGATGGCCATAAAGATTGTCCCTCATCGTAGGCTCCAAGGAAGAAAACCAAGGCGTAAAATGAATACACTGGCCCTTCAAGATTCTATTAAACGAGCTTGCTTTCAATCAACTCTCAAGGAACATCTGCCTATGGAACTTCCTGAAAATGTTGAGGAACACTGGACTAAATTGAAGACTTCTATTATTTCAGCCTGTGAACAAACTATCGGATACCAGACTAAGAGACATCAGGACTGGTTTGATGAGAACGATAGTGAGATTGAACATACTATTGACAAGAAAAGGAAAGCCTTCCAGATATGGCAAAAAGATATTAACTGTGCCGTTAAGAAAAAAATCTACGCCAGTGCAAAGGCAGAAGTCCAAAGAAGAACTAGAGAACTTAAGAACATATGGTGGATAAAAAAAGCCCAAGAAACCCAACATTTTGCAGACGCTCATGATGCACGGGGCTTTTTTAATGCCATAAAGGCCATCTATGGACCAACAAACCATGGTACAAATCCCTTACACTCAGTAGATGGTGCTAAACTTCTAAAGGACAAAGAGTCTATTGCACTGTGCTGGAAAGAGCATTACTACAATCTCCTTAATCGTCACTCTACTGTGGCTGATGAAGTCTTGCAAATCCCGCAAAAACAAATAAGAAATTAGCTTGCAGTACCCCCTAGTTTGGAGGAAGTCAGTAAAGCCACTAAACAAATGAAAAATAATAAAGCTAGTGGACCTGATGGGATTCCTGCTGAAGTCTTTAAAGAAGGCGGGCCTGAACTTACACAACAACTTCATAAGCTAAATCTTAAATAAAAATTAAATAAATCTTAAATAAAAATACAGGAGAAGTAACACCACAGGACCAGAGTCAGCAGTTTATCTTCAACTAAAGGAAAAAGGACACTCATTTGAGGACATTAATGTTCACATTTTAGACAGAGAAGATAGGTGGTTTGAGAGAGGGGTCAAGGAATCCATTTATGCCAACTTGGAAAATCCTTCCTTGAATAGAGGTGGGGGCCTCAGGCACAATCTTTCCCCCATCTTCCTCCCTGCTTTGTCTTCTGTGCCTAGGAAGATTAAGACCATTTCACAAGCTCAACAGCAGCATGGTGATCTTAACGATCCTCCTTTAGGTGATAAAAGGACTTAAAATAACATCTCAATATAACCATGACCTAGCCCCAGGTGTAAGGTCACACAGCTACCTAGAAACATATTTAGGATTCCCTTACTAACTTTGCTCAGACTGAAGAAGCTCCTTGGATAAGGAGCGAAATGTTTCCACTGAGAAAATAGAAATCCAGTTGACATGATTCAAGCTACAGACAATTCCACCTGGATGACTGAGAACCTTCATAGACATATCACAAGAGCGTACACTACAAAATGGTCACAAGGTGCAAGTATGGAGTGGAATAATGGAGGGGGCAGACCTCAGCCTCTGCATTGCCAAGGAATTCTGGGAATTGCAGTTCTAACACATCTTGGAGATGCCTGGACTGGAGAAGGCTGGGTTGAAGTCCCCCAGGGATTGAAGTCTGGAACTATCTCACAGAGATTCATTATTATTTTTTTGGTTTTATACAGATGAGGTGATGCATGGATAGTTATGATGCTAAATACTAGATGATGCTGACTTATTGCTTTGCAATTTTGTTATTCCACACTTGTAGATTTAGTTACTGGAAAAGAGATAGAAATATGTTCTTTAAATAGGTAAACATATTTGTTCCAACCCTTATCACCCTCATATGTAGGATCTGGAAACGAAAACAAAGATTCATTCTTCTATCTTCTATCTGTACATAGAAGGGTCTGATAGAAGAGCCCATCAGCTTAGAAGGTGTTAGATCAGTGTTTCTCAACCTTGGCAACTTCAAGATGTGTGGACTTCAACTCCCAGAATTCCCCAGCCAGCATCTTGAAGTTGCCAAGGTTGAGAAACACTGTGCTAGATTATAGGCTTCGCTGCAGTGTCGTATTGCTGGATTACGGCTGCAGTTAAACACTTCTGGAAACAGTGTCTGTCACAGATTGGACATTTGGTCTTTCTTGTGACAAAACATGACAACTGGCTTCTCAGAAATCTGTATTGTGTGTGTGTGTGTGTGTGTGTGTGTGTGTGTGTGTGTAAAGGAGAACAAGAAATTGTCAGCTCAATTGATATTAATGCAAAGGGAGCCAGGAAAACAAGGATTCTGAAAAGCACTCTTCCATTCCAATGAGATTATTTAAAAACAAATAAATAAATGTCAAGAAAGGATATCCAAGTATGTCAACATTTCTCAGGCATTACAAAAGGCTGAATCCTGTAAAGGTCTGCACTAGTTATTCAGCTACAAGTTTAAACAATGCCAGCCTTCTCATCAGAACATCAGGTCAGATCAACTTCCTGTGATAAAAATGGATCCATGTAATCAATCTTTAGGGCTGCTTCTCCATCAGGCCACTAACTTTACCTGCAGAGAAATAGTGGGAGTTTTATCATCCCTCCACTCCTTTATTGGCAACCAATTTTCCCTTCTAAATCCCATTAAAGGACTCACAATCGCTAGTTGGATTTATGCAAAAAAAATAAAAAGTTATTTTTGAGAAAGGAGAAATAAATTACAGAACTGAACTCATTTTAAAAAGGGTTGTTGAAGAGTGAAAAAAGGTCAGGCTATCTTATTGAATATCAGAGAATGGTGTGCTTGTCTAAAGCATTTCTTCTAAATCCTTTTTGAACCATCCACAGCCCTAATAGAACCTTGTCACCAGGGAGCCAAACCTGGCTCTCTTAAGTCTATGAAGGTTCTCAGTCATCCAGGTGGAATTGTCTGTAGCTTGAATCATGTCAACTGGGCTGAGTCTGAGGGCTCAGACTGAAGAAGCTCCTTGGATAAAGGAGCGAAACGTTTCCACTGAGAAAATAGAAATCCAGTTGACATGATTCAAGCTACAGACTGGCTCTCTTAACTTGAAAAGCCAAGATGGGACCTGGTGAAAATCCGAGTGCTACGTAGCCTGCAAAGCCAGAAAGGATCCCTGAATATGGGAATGGCAAACCACTTCCATGGTGTTACAAAAAAAAAACAGAAACCCTACACTGAAGGGCTGATGAAAGTCAAGCTTGTATCAAAGGACACTATGATACTCATCCATCCTAACTCAAAGACCCTTCACTCTGCATGTTTTGTCTCCAAGGACTGGGGAGTTTGTATAGAGAGATTCAACAACCCTTGGATGCAGCCACAATGCTCCCATTTTTATTTTTATTTTTATTTTATTTTATTTTATTTTATTTTATTTTATTTTATTTTATTTTATTTTATTTTATTTTATTTTATTTTATTTTATTTTATTTTATTTTATTTTATTTTATTTTATTTTTTTATTTTATATTTTATTTTATTTTATTTTATTTTATTTTATTTTATTTTATTTTATTATTTTATTTATTTTATTTTATTTTATTTTATTTTATTTTATTTTATTTTATTTATTTTATTTTGTTTTGTTTTGTTTTGTTTTGTTTTATTTTATTTTATTTTATTATTTTATTTATTTTATTTTATTTTATTTATTTTATTTTATTTTATTTTATTTTATTTTATATTTTATTTTATTTTATTATTTTATTTTATTTTATTTTATTTTATTTTATTTTATTTTATTTTATTATTTTATTTTATTTATTATTTTATTTATTATTTTATTTTATTTTATTTTATTTTATTTTATTATTTTATTATTTTATTTTATTTATTATTTTTTGCAGGATTCCTTGAAACCGTCCTGCCAAATTTGGGCTAATTTAGTGCACCTAAAATTGCAGGCCTTCTAAAAAGAATTAAAAAGTGGTGAATGGAAAAACTCAGCTCCTGATCTATGTTGCCTCAGATGCCAAAAACAATACTGAAAAATGTGCTGTTCCAGCTGTAAAAAAATAGGCCAGCCTTGATCTAAACAGAAGGCCTACTCTATGTGTAAAGTTGTCGCCACAATTTTTATGATCAAAATATATTCCAAACGGGCTTCTCTCAGTTCAGCACTCCAACAAATTAAATTGCTGATAAAAGAAAGAGGGATGGGAAGTTGGAGATGGAGGCAGAATAAGGTTATTTTATATAAACATTGCCATAGAAACAAAACATGTGCTCCAGAAAGTTCTTTAAATAAAATTTTGCATGTAGAGCTGCAGTTGAGCCTAGAATAGAAAGGAGCTGATTAACTCTTCTCTAACCTTTCCACCTTCATTCCTCAGCCTTGATTACAATAATGCAAATGCTTGGGCCTTTATTGGCACCTCTTCCATAGTCCTCCTCTAAAAGCCTTTTGTGTTGTATATCACATACCAGAGGTAAGCATAGGACTGCAGTGGAGTTTGGGAGTCATTTAATGATGCTAAAGAAGCAACAGCATTACCAAAATCATTCATCATTGGCGATCACTCGTAGCCGAGTAAGATTGTCTTCCAAAGGTGAAATTTTAACGGTGGTTACCAAAATACAAGGTAAGGATGACATTACCTTACCAAAAGGTTATTTTCCATGAGAGCTGAAGAGAACCTCTGCGATACATAAGCTGCAAGCATAAGAATCAAAGCCAATTGCTGGGAACAACTATCATGAGGAACCCATAGCTTTCATGGCCAGTTTATGCACCTCCCAAAGATACCTTGGAGAAATCTAAGTCCAAGTTATTTGAGGTCAATGATAACATAGATTGCAATATATCAATAGATGGAATCTTGTTTAATTCAGAGTATTTCTACATTGCCTCAGTCTGAACATACCAATCCCTCAAAAACAGTTTGAAGACGACCCTGGTTGTCTTCAGACCTGCAGCATCACCACACTGAGAACAAGAAGCAAGAATCACTGGGTGCAAATTACTTCTCATACTGATAGGAATGAGTCATCAAAACAAGAAACAGCCATATATAAAAGTGTCTCATTTGAAAATAATGTACTTACTGGAATTCTTGTGCTGTAACTTTAATTTTTCTCCTAATAAATACTATTAATCAGAGCTTTCAGATTCTTGTTCCTTGGATTAACTGTTTCTAGTCTAGACTGCAAGGAGGAAAATCTGACACCCTGCCCCACCCCAAACAGTTACAGTTCCTGCAGAAACAAAAAAAAATCCCTTTAAATCCATTCTATATAGGTAAAGAAAAAGATAAAAACATTTGTGCAGTCGTGTCCGACTCTAGGGACCGGTGCTCATCTCTGTTTGTTATTCTATATAAAATTCTATATAAAAGACAGATAAAATGAATTGTTTCACTCACTCACTCACTCATATTTTCTTTCTCTGGCCATACATCAAAAATAAATAGAACCTCAATACTACCTAAGAAGGGGAACTGACAAAGCATCAGCCACTTTTCTGCTTGAAAGACTTGCAGCCCAGGACAAGGGGAGGGGAGACAGGATTTCCTGCAAATAAGAAACAGATGCCTACATGCTCCACAAAGCTGCAATGTTCAAAAGAAAATACTAGTTTTTCTGCAGTTTTATCCCACTACACAGGCTCAACTCTTAAAGACTGCTGATGATCAAAATTTGAAAAGTTTATTATTATGTATTGAGATCCCAGTTCTTGGGTAAAATAATAATTTCCAATAATAATAATAATAATAATAACAACAACAACAACAACAACAACAACAACAACGATAACTTCTGCCCCATGTCTTCCTAAATATGACTTGTTTCATGAATAAAATTTGGAGACTGACATTTAGGGGAATATTACTGGAAAAAAGAAGTTTCATGCTCCAAGTCTAAGTTTGGGGTTGGCAATTTGCTTGCATGGCTGCCAATGTCAAAGAATAGGATGGTGCAGAATAAACCATCCATATGATGCCATCTTGAGAGGATAACATCTCATTCAAACAATCTGCAATCTCCACCAGAAGAGGCTGACATGAACATTCTGGATCTATCAACAGCTTTCCTTACATAGCTGAGTTCTGTATGAAACTACAACAAACTGGATTATGTACAATTTATACAGCAAACTGAAGGGAAAATTCTGCTCCTAATTTAACTTTAATGAGGAGGTAAGTGCCAAATTTCTCCCTCTCAGTTCACTCCAGAAACTATCTGGAGAATCTAGATTAATGTGATGGGACATTTTCTTTTATCTCAGAATGGACTGGAGTCACAGGTCCCATGGAATGAAATAGTATTGCTGCATCATTGTGACCTGGCACAGCTCCCTCCAAGCTCCTGATGTACTACATCTGCACCACTATCAAAAGAAGATCTACCTCTGAATCAATCAAATATGATACGGAAGCATAATGGAAGAAATACTCAAAATTCAAGCACATGCCTACTTTAAAGAAATCCCTTCTGAATTTTTATAAACTAGCACAGAGTCAAATGCATTTTCCACCTATGGTACAGTTGTTCTAGGCCCTTTTAAACTGAGTGAAAAACATGACAGCAATTTCATAATAGTCAGATCCAAACTTTTTTCACCCAAGTAGAGCTAAAATTCCAAAAGTGAAAGGGGGTGGGGGACTGGAGAAGGCAGTGCTACAGCAGCAGTATAGTGCCCTATTTGCTATTTATGCAGTTGAAAAGAACTGCCTGAAATATTGTCTAGCGCAGAGCTTTCCAAACTGTGTGTGGCGACACAAAAGTGTGTTGCCTGCGGGGCCCAGATGTGTCGCGTCAAAACCCGGAAGCACTTCCGGGTTTTCCCGTGGCGACACACCAACGGCGGCACGCAAAAATCCGAAAGCGCCGCAGCCACGGCGGCATGCAAAAACCAAAAGCAGCAGCAGCACTTCCGGGTTTTTACGCGCTGATGCAATGGCGGCGCTTCCGGGTTTTCCCGCGGCGACACACCAACGGCGTGCAAAAACCGAAAGCGGCAGCAGCGCTTTCGGGTTTTTGCACACTGCCGCAACAGCGACACTTCCGGGTTTTCCCACGGCGGCGACACACCAACGGCGGTTGGTGTGTCACCGCGGGAAAACTTTGGAAAGCCCTGGTCTAGTGCAAGCTGGAATTCTGGTAGTCACATCTGGTGGATGCTAGGGTGGGGAAACTTGGGATCACAACCACCATGCCATCCTCGTTTGATCAGAATAAAGTTCCACTTGGTCTAACATGCTTCTGGCCATAGTAGCTTGGCATGACTGAGAGCTCCAAGGAAGCCAGATATGGATTGGGTACTCACAGGGAGTGAAAGGAGCATGAGAAAGTCGAGTTGCCGGCAGCACAAGGTATTATCAGAAATGTGGAAAGCTAGAAGTTACAGCTTGGGTTAACTGTCAATAACAGAACAGTTCTTCCAGTGGCCTCAATGGTCAACTGAACTCTTAAGAAGGCTGGCAGCACCAAAAGATCCCTGAGTTTTCTCCCTGCTTCTTGGCTTCAGACTTAAAGAATACACAAAAGTCTGTTCATTTGAGCTACCAATTAACGGGAGAGCTATATTCTTAAGCTGGAATGGCACAAAACGAGTGCTGGATTAGTCTGGCCAGGATTCTTCATATTTGAAGCTTTCTTCAGGGCCCTCCTGGGCTGCTGAACCTGTGGATGTGGGAGCTCATAACTACTCAGATATCTCTTGGTACTTGCACAGAAGGAGAGGTAACAACTGGTATTTCCAAGTACTGGCATTCAGAGACTTCTAGCCAATTAACACCCAGGTTCCATTAAATTAGATACTGCAATTAACTACACAAGGACAGGGTTAGCCTTTGGACCCAGAAGTTGTGCTTCAGAAGTCACGCTTAACAGCTGTGGTTGAATTTCTCCTTGCCTTGATATGCAACTGCTCTGGGTAAAGAACACTCAGCCCCATCACTGCAGGTCTTTTATTAGCTCCTAAAGATTTATCTGTTAACAAGTGGTTTTCATAAGATGGCCAGAAGGGAGAATATGTCTCTCTAGAAAATTTTCTGTACATCAACTAGCATCTGCTATTTGTTAGGAGTCTTACAAAGGATGTTCACTTGGATGATCCTCTTTAGTTATATTTTTTTAACAAATCTAACCGAAACTCAGGATTCTTTAGCACAGATTAATTGCTTTTTAAAAGATCCAAACTCTTTTTATCCTGTAAATATAAACATTACTTAAGAACCTACAAATGCTTGAAGGCAATCAATCTCATGGCTATGAAGAATACTTGGGAAATCTTGGAAAAACTACATGGTTCCCAGATATTTCTATATCTGCTTATTGTTCCCATCTCTCCATTTCATTGCCATATTAAAAGAAAATAGAGAAATGTGTGTGTGTGTGTGTGTGTGTGTGTGGAGAGAGAGAGAGAGAGAGAGAGAGAGAGAGAGAGAGAGAGAGAGAGAGAGAGAGAGAACTAAAGGTAAAGGTTCCCCCCGCACATTTGGGCAGTCATGTCCGACTCGTCTCCGTTTATTTGCTGAAGAGCCAGCGTTGTCCAAAGACACTTCCACAGTCATGTGGCCGGCATGACAGACGTGGAATGCTGTTACCTACCCACCAAAGTGGTACCAATTAATCTACTTTCATTTGCATGCTTTCAAATTGCTAGGCTGGCAAGAGCTGGGGCAGGTGCAGGAGCTCACTCCGTCACATGGGTTTCGAACCTCCGAACTTGCAATCTTCCGATTGACAAGCCTGGCGTCTTACCTGCTGAGCCACCACGCCCCTATAGAGAGAGAGTATACATACTGCATATATCCCAGAAGAGTTCTTGATTTCCCTTGCAATGATTGGCTAAGCATAGTTTTGCAGACAACATATTGTTAGGGGCATTTATACAATGTGTTGCCAAGTGTGATGTTAAAAGGTAAAGGTAAAGGTTCCCCCCGCACATTTGTGCAGTCGTGTCCAACTCTAGGGGCCGGTGCTCATCTCCGTTTGTTAGTCGAAGAGCCAGCGTTGTCTGAAGATGCTTCCACGGTCATGTGGCCGCATGACACGCGTGGAACGCTGTTACCTACCCACTGAAGTGGTACCTATTAATCTACTTGCATTTGCATGCTTTCAAAATGCTAGGTTGGCAAGAGCTGGAGCTAGTGCGGGAGCTCACTCCGCACGCAGGGCTAGGGATTCGAACCTCCGAACTTGCGATCTTCCGATCGACAAGCTTGGCATTTTACCCGCTGAGCCACCACGCCCCTAGTGTGATGTTAACTTGATTCAAATCCAGTCTGTGATGGGCTATATCAGTTTCAATTTGTCTTTTCCAGGGTGCCCTGCACTGAACTTTCCATCTGTGGGATTGTGTTCTCTAAAGTAGTTTGTCTGGATAGTGAACTGGAACCATTCGGCAAATTTGCCCAAATAATCTCAGTCCCTGTTTTTGGTTCTTAACAGCTATTGTTGGCTAGTTTTTTCGTTGTTTATTCATTCAGTTATCTCCGACTCCTCGTGACCTCATGGACCAGCCCACGCCAGAGCTTCCTGTCAGCCGTCACCATCCCCAGCTCCCCCATGGTTGAGTCCGTCACCTCCAGAATAACATCCATCCATCTTGCCCTTGGTCGGCCCCTCTTCCTTTTCCCTTCCACTTTCCCTAGCATCAGCTTCTTCTCCAGGGTATCCTGTCTTCTCATTATGTGGCCAAAGTACTTCAGTTTTGCCTTTAATATCATTCCCTCAAGTGAGCAGTCTGGCTTTATTTCCTGGAGTATGGACTGGTTTGATCTTCTGGCAGTCCAAGGCACTCTCAGAATTTTCCTCCAACACCACAGTTCAAAAGCATCTATCTTCCTTCGCTCAGCCTTCCTTATGGTCCAGCTCTCACAGCCATAGGTTACTACGGGGAATACCATTGCTTTAACTATGCGGACCTTTGTTGTCAGTGTGATGTCTCTACTCTTAACTATTTTATCAAGATTTGCCATTGCTCTCCTCCCAAGAAGTAGACGTCTTCTGATTTCCTGGCTGCAGTCAGCGTCTACAGTAATCTTTGCGCCTAGAAATACAAAGTCTGTCACTGCCTCCACTTTTTCTCCCTCTATTTGCCAGTCATCAATCAAGCTCGTTGCCATAATCTTGTTTTTTTTGAGGTTTAACTGCAACCCAGCTTTTGCACTTTCTTCTTTCACCTTCGTCATAAGGCTCCTCAACTCCTCCTCGCTTTCAGCCATCAAAGTGGTATCATCTGCATATCTGAGATTGTTAATGTTTCTTCCAGCGATTTTAACTCCAGCCTTGGATTCCTCAAGCCCAGCTCGTCGCATGATGTGTTCTGTGTACAGGTTGAATAGGTAGGGTGAGAGTATACAACCCTGCCGTACTCCTTTCTGTTGGCTAGTTATAGCACTGTTAATGGATGTTTTCATTTCTTATGTGGTCCATCGATGTGATGCCAAGGATTCTATTCTAATTTTTGGACCTCTGGCCATAGGAGCAACCATGATTTGCCCCATATAGTAGCACTGGTGGTATTAGTGACAGAAATATTCACATTTTCATGGATGTTAATGTTAGGCTTCTGTCATGAGCAACAGTTGAGTGAACTACAAGCTGCAATGATGACATCAATTCATTTTTTCACTTCAGCTGTTGACACAACCTTCTTTTCCTATATTATGGATCTGGGGTATTTGAATTCTTGTCTTTGTTTTACTTGTACTTCATTTAGCTGTATGACTTATTCATGGGCCCTCATTGGTCAGCTCTTTCTTCTTTTGCACCCAAATAACTATCAGATAATATTATATACTCCCTTTAAACATACACAGAGAGAGAGAGAGACCTATATTCCCTCTCTCTCTCTCTCCCACACACACATAATGCACACTTAAATGCCTATTTTTGTTAGGTTAAGAGCACGTGCCAATAACTGCATTGCAACATTTAGAAAAATATAAACTTTGGAGAAATTCCAAGCCACTTATTAGTCCAAGTGATGCAGATAAAACTTATTTTTTATTCTATCTGAAATTTTAAAAGTTTTGTAAGTATTCCTAGTGGTATTTAAAGGCTGATACTAGTAAAGGTCCGTATAGTTAAAGCTATGGTTTTTCCAGTAGTAATGTATGGCTGTGAGAGTTGGACCATAAAGAAGGCTGAGCGCCGAAGAATTGATGCTTTCAAACTGTGGTGCCGAAGAAGACTCTTAAGAGTCCCTTGGACTGCAAAGAGGTCAAATCAGTCAGTCCTAGAGGAAATCAACCCTGACTGCTCATTGGAAGGAGAGATAGTGAAGCTGAAGCTCAAATACTTTGGCCATCTAATGTGAAGAGAGGACTCCCTGGAAAAGACCCTGATGCTGGGAAAGACTGAAGGCAAAAGGAGAAGGGGACAGCAGAGGATGAGATGGTTAGATAGCATCACCGATGTAACGAACATGAATCTGAGTAAACTCCGGGAGACAGTGGAGGACAGGAAGGCCTGGCGTGCTATGGTCCATGAGGTCACGAAGGGTCGGACACGACTAAACGACTGAACAACAACAAACTAGTAAAGTGGGAATCAGCAGGTCCCCATCTAAGGACGGCCATTACATAAACATGGCACAACTGTCCAAATTCAAGGCTGCCAAGCACTGTGTCACCTGTCCATTAATCCAGAATGAAAGGTATTGAGTTTAAACCTTTGTAAATATATAAAACTCCCTGGCAACTTTGTGTCACAGTGGGTAATCCACTGTTGTATGAGTGGCTTCACACTTCTCTGTAATAAAGATTCTAATCTGGCCAAGCCATGTATGTGAATCTTCAGCCAAGTGAAGCTGAGAAGTTGAATTAAGGGTGAACTGCTGTAAGATCAGTGAAAAGTGGCACCAAGACAAGAACAATAATAAAAAGAACAGATCTAAGATACCTCTCATATTTCTACAGAAACTGTCCAGGATTCCACTTAGAAAACAAAACAGTCTTCCAGATTTTTTTCACATATAATCTATTGCCAGCATATTGATTTAAGAGTATCTGGGCTATATCAGCCCCAAATGTGTACTTGATGTTTACTATGCACTACAGCTCTATCTGCCTTTCTTCTTTTCAATTTTGAGGGATGTTCCTCCTGGGCAGGATCACTTTCTGTTGTCATTGCCACAATGTTTCAGAGACATCATCCACTTATGTTCCTCTGATGCGCTTCCAGTCCAATGGCATCACAACAGGGGTACGGTGTCATAGGCTGCTTTATGAGTAAGCTAGAAAAAGTCTGAATTTTGAAGATTTGAGGTCCCAGCTCAGCCACTGAACTTTGATTTGGGCCCCACCAGGCCTCAGAACGGTACTTATTTACAGAAGAAATAAATTCTTCCAATTCTGTAGATCATTGCCTTTCTCATCAAATTCCAACCATCTTACTGTATGATTTTGGATCTTTCCGCCTCTTTTATTTCTTTCCCCTGAATACTGTAGAGCACCATGAGCAATGAGGAGTGACGTGAACGTCAATGGAGTATGATTCAGAATCCTGCAACCAGAAGGCATATCTAAATAAAATATACCAACTTCCAAACTGTCTACAGATTCAGATAATTTATACCCAAGTCTTGTTATATGAGATATATGTCCAATTACATGTCATATGCAAACCTGAAGGGAAGGAAGAGGAGAGGGCATTACACTTAACATGGAAAAGTTAGGCAAAGAGCCAAATTTAGAGAGAGAAAACAGTATTCTACTATAGCAGGATCTCAATCCATTTTTCTTCACACTGAGCAACCACAGCTTTTTTTTTTTTTGGTGCCTTAGAGTCAGTTTTTGACTCCGACTGCCTGGACAAGTCCTTGCAGCATTCTTGGCAAGATTTTTTGGAAGGGGTTTGCCATTGTCTCCTTCCTAGAGCTGAGAGAGGGGGACTGACCCAAGGTCACCCAGCTGGCTTTGTGCCTAAGGTGGGACTAGAACTCACAGTCTCCTGGTTTGCCATTGGCTCCTTCCTAGGGCTGAGAGACAGGGACTGGCCCAAGGTCACCCCGCTGGCTTTGTGCCTAAGGCAGGACTAGAACTCACAGTCTCCCAGTTTCTAGCCTGGTGCCTTAACCACTACACCAAACTGGCTCACTATGCCAGACTCACTACACCAAACCATAGCATACAAACACTCAAAAACACATATATACTTTGTGCAATTATTACAATATTGCATGATGATTGAATGAAGTTGGTGAAACCTAGGTTAAAACTCCCAATCTTGAATGTTATTGGCCCTATTTGCAGGGTACATTTTTCTGGGTATTTGGTGAGAGGGTGTTACTATATTGTGCAACTGGCCTAATACAATTATTTAACCATTAGACCAAACCAGCCCCAGGTTTTTGAAGGGTCCAAACTAAGCCTGTCCAGTCAATTCTGTCATGCAAAATCCTTGAAAAAGGGTTAACTGACCCTTCCCAGTCAGAGGATGAGATGGTTAGATAGCATCACCGATGTAATGAACATGAATCTGAGTAAACTCCGGGAGACAGTGGAGGACAGGAAGGCCTGGCGTGCTATGGTCCATGGGGTCACGAAGAGTCGGACACGACTAAACGATTGAACAACAACAACAACAACCATAAATATCCATGCCATCCAAACCTGAGGTCATGATCTTCTAGCTCTAAAAGTCTCTTGCTTCTCAGCAGGAATGGCTACTGCTGAGGTCATTCTTGGGGAATGAACTGGCCCAGGAGAGCTGGTCCTTCAGCTCCCTTGCCTCTCTTGGCTCTGTCTGTCCCAACATGTCCATAACATGTCTCTTCTTCCCACCCTTCCATGCTATCCTGCTCTGATCAAGAGGAGACCATCTGCTGAGGATGACTCCTGTGGAATCCAGAAGATGCCACTCAGTTATGACCCTGCTTAATTCCAATGTCAAGGCAGACTGAGCCAGCAAGCTAAAACCCTTCTCCCCAAAGACTGCGCTCACCCACCCACCCAACACAACTTGATGAGAACACGAAGAGTCGGACACGACTAAATGACTGAACAACAATGAGCCTTCCCAGTACAAAGATAAGTCCTGAAACAGCCTTGAAAAAAGCCCTTTCTTTGCCTAGTTTTTACAACCTAGCCACCACCTAGCAAATTTGATTTTCTAGAAGAAAGCAGTAGATCATGGGGAAGCTCTCACCAATTCTGTCCATAAAACCACAAAACCTGCACGATGCCATGTCCTCCCCTCAGCCGTCTTGGATGGTAAATATAAAAAAAATCCATTGGCTAAAAGGCTCTGTCCTTGTAATTCGGGAGAGATAGAAACTACTGGACATGTCCTTCTACGATGTTAATTCTACAGAGATATTCAAACAAAATTTATTTCCTCGATGATGATTAGGTTTCCTGGCCATTCTGAAACCGAATATCTTCAGATTTTGCTCAAAGATGAGTGGATTAGTCACAGCGCAGATAGCAAGATTCTGCGCAGCAGCACTAAAGAGCCGACGTAACTTAGTGAAAAACTTTCTGTAAATATTTTACTTTCTTTTATAACTATACGTTTAAAACTTTGATATTAACACTTAATTGTAATAGTTAATAATTAATAACCATAGGATGCCACAATATATGGAGCTCAACATAATGCAATATAGGCTGTCTTCTTGATTTTATATACAAATGATAAGTATCTTGCTAAACTAATTTCAGATATGGATTTTACTTCTTTTATTATAGCTGAGAACTTTTATTGGATACATATGGCGTATTTTTATTTGTACTGGTCTATGATTATAATGACTGGTCTATGATATAGGGCGTGGTGGCTCAGCGGGTAAGATGCCAGGCTTGTCGATTGGAAGATCGCAAGTTCGGAGGTTCGAATCCCTAGTCCCGCGTGACGGAGTGAGCTCCCGCACTCGCCCCAGCTCTTGTCAACCTAGCAATTCGAAAGCATGCAAATGCAAGTAGATGAATAGGTACCACTTTGGTGGGTAGGTAACAGCGTTCCATGCGCGTTTCCACATGACCGTGGAAGCGTCTTCGGACAACGCCGGCTCTTCGGCTAACAAACGAAGATGAGCACCGGCCCCTAGAGTCGGACACGACTGCCCAAATGTGCGGGGGGAACCTTTACCTTTATGACTGTAATGAATTGAATTGAATTGAATTGAATTGAATTGAATTGAATTGAATTGAATTGAATTGAATTGAATTGAAGCCACAAAACCTCATCATGCCATTATCGATTCTCCTTTCATAATCAAAGAAACGAAAAAAGGGAAGACCGAAAGAAGGGCTGATGCACACTGACCCACTCGTCCCTATCAAGTGCTATGAGCACATGGAGAAAAATCAGTGTCAGTTGACCAGGGGGAAGATGACTGGGCCAGCCATTCTTACAAAATGGACACTTGGTGATCCAGGGTCATGCCACTACTTCTTAGCATACTCTACCAAATTATATTATTTTCAGGAATAAATGAAAGAGAGAACCACATCCTCCATCTTACTCTAGATCAGTGTTTCTCAACCGTAGCAATTTTAAGATGTGTGGACTTCAACTCCCAGAATTCCCTAGAAAGCATGCTGGCTGGGGAATTCTGGGAGTTGAAATCCACACATCTTAAAATTGCTACAGTTGAGAAACACTGATCTAGAGAAAAGACAGAATATAAATGCCATAAATAAGTAAATTTAAAGCCTGTAAAATATCAGGCAGGTCATAAGCCAAGCTAAAGTCCAAAGATAATGGCAATTCCACATAGAACTTGAGAAGATGTGCATGGATAAAGGCCAGACTGTAGAGGAATAAAAAGAGAACCCTGATAAAGGAATGCAGGATCCATTAAGGGAGGAGAAATAACAACTTAGTCCTGAGAAAGGGGAAAGTATGAGAAAGATACTCAAAATAACTCCTTTTGTATAGCTTTTGTTTAAAACACACATCTTTTTTCATGTTTCTACATGAGCCTGAAAAAAGAAGCAGCTACTTTGGTAAGCTGCCTTGAAGATGCTACTGCTTTAATGAGTCATTTTTACTGAGGCAGTTGTATCTTTTCCAGGCTTCCACGGAAGTCTGAAAAATGCTGTATCTTTAAAGAGATACTATTTTTGGATTCCCATGTCTTCTGAATTACCTGCTCCAGATAATTTTAATGCATATACAGCCCTGCATCTTGTTGGCCATCTGTGACAGATGAGCAGACCCCTTCTTGTGTTCATATGATAGTTTTCTTGAAGGGTTATACAATCTCTCCCATCTAAATAACTTAAGCCAGGATTTTTCCAGATATTGATTATACCTCAAGTATTACCAAGGAAGTTCGTTCGTTTCTACTTTTTACACTAAAAAGAAAAATAGAAGCCAGATCACCAGGGAATGAACAACTCCATCTTCTGTCACACAATTTAATCTCCCTTATTCCAATTGATTTGTTCCAGTTTCACTGATATTAGATTGTTGACCTATATGTCTCTTGCAAGGCAAATACAATAACATCTCACTCAGTCTTTACCTTGCCCTGCACTTTAATTATTTTCTTAACTATAATTTCTTTTTCCTGCCCTATTTGTGGCAAAATATATGGATATATGTCTGTAAGTATTCTTCCTGTTGGAAACTCTGGAGAACAGGCTTCCCCTGTCCTCCTTGTTAAGATGGAACAGAAAGGGCCATGATGCTAAAAGCTGGAACCCATCTCCTCTTTTCCCCAGAGTGTTTCCTGGAACAATAGCGGTCCCACCCCCCATCTTTGTAAGTAAGACTTTGGAAACAGATTCCCAATCAGACCTTTGGAAAGCAAGGAGCACAAGGACAGGAGATGGTAACAGCAAGAGTGTTCGGAATGGCAGTAGGTTATTTTGGGTGCCTCTCTGGCTGTGGTTAACTCATTCTGGAGTTAAATCTAAGACTACGTAACTACACTGGTTGTTCTTAACCCCTAACCTTGACCTTGAACAAGGAAGTGTCAATACCACAAGTGACCTGCAATTTTTTGCCCTTTAGGGGACCATTTGCAAGGAATCAACCAACCCAAACAAACCACAAAACCTAGCAAAAAGAGCATATTCAGCTTATATTTCAGAGAGCCATAGTACAACAGAAAATAGGCAAAGATGTAAAAGGATAAAGGGATATTATATGCCCCTGGTTGAAATTGGGTGGCCTAAAAACATCTCATATAACAAAAAACTAACCATGCATAAAGCTAGAATGTCAGACAGGACCTCAGCTTGGTGACATGTTAGTCTTTTACATACAGAGATATTTGTTTTGTTATGTCTGCCACCCAGAGTCACAGCTGTGAGATGGGCAGCTATATAAATTGATATCAGAATAACAACAACAGCAACAATAAAGAATATGCAGTTCAAAAATGCATGTGTCCACAAAAGTGGCACCAACCGAGAGGGCAAGTGAGCAGTTTAAATCCACTGACTCAATAAATTATTTTTGATTTCTAGGCATATGCAGGACAGTTTTACTATATAGTTCGTTCATTTAATGAACATCTCTTTAGCGGAAGCGACTCAGGAATCAGGGTAACGTTCATAAAGATCTGACCGCTGCTATGTTTGCTTATCAATGTGATCTCTTCTTGCTACATTTTCAAGACTGTGATGGCTGCTTCTGTGGCTTTATTACATAGGTTTTCCCCCTCATTTTCATACAAATCATGAGGCAGAGACTAGTTCTATTCCCAAATATGCGAGACTTAATTAGACCCAACAAATGACCTTACAAGACTTGTGTTTATGTTTTATCTCGTTCCTGCAACATAATCCCTTTTGGGGGAAATGGGCGGTGATATAAATATAAATAATAAATAAATAATATCTACATATATTTTATTAGCAGCTATAGTGTGGAAACATTATTTACTGAATGCAGTAGCAGCTGCATATTGAATGTGGGAGTTCATGACAAACTCTGCAAGTTTATAGATTTGAAGCCTGCAAATATCTACATCTGTGCATCTGCAAGAAGATGTACATGTTTCTATTTTTGTCCAATTAATCTCTGTCAACATTAGAATACTAGCAGAATGCATTTGCCGTTCCCTAAGGCAAAACAAATAAAACAAAAGAGTAAGATCTTTGTGCTAAGGAAAGGACAGGGTTGTTTAACCAACAAACACAGGAAAATGAAATTATTATCAAAAACACTTCCCCCCCGCCTCTTTTTAATAAAGATTTCCCTTATCTTGCCTGATACCTCAGGACATTATTCTCAGCTGAGTATTTGGAATTTTTTTTAATCTTTTCCATGTCTTTTAAAATTTCAGCTGGCAAAGAAACAAAACAAAGCCAATCCAGGGGTACGTGTACACCATTGTTCCACTGTGGCTCAGACTGCAGGCTTTGACAAAAAATGGAGCAATTTCTAACCTTTGCGGCTACAGAGGCATGTCTGAACATATGTGGGTCATCTGATACTACTCAGGTTCATGATGCCCCCAACACCTCCACTAGCATCTAACAGGTTCTACGTATCATTCTCTTTTCTTTTTTTAACTGCCAAGCAAAGTACCAACCTTCAGGACTGGCACAGGGCCTATTAAGCCCTTACAAGATTGCTTAGTAAATAAACGTGGCAGGCATCTGCAGCTCAGTGCTTTGGTTGGCAGTGCCCACCTCCCCTGAAAAAGAGAAAGGTAAACCTGGGCAACTGAGCATCTTGGAGGCCTTGAAAGAGTGATGGGCATGCCCAGTTTGCCCTCTGGTCACTGGGTGTTCATCCATTCCCTTAGCAGCCTTTTTGTGACCGTGCCCACAACATGATCTTTTAACGTATATCCAGCATTCCAAAAGGAGAGAGATACCTTTGCTCTGTTCAGAAAGCCATTCTCCAGGATCATCATCTAGTAGGAGACCCATCATCTAGTAGGAGACCCTACTAGAGAAATACTTCCCTATCACTGACACGTTTGACCAGTATAGTAAAGGACACAACACATTTGCTGACATATACAGGCACATTTTTTCAATGTGAGGGGTGGGGAGACTCAGTGCCAGAATGGGGCCAGAACTCTGAAAGCAGATTAAGCTGGCTGTCAGCAAGTACAGTGCTGCAAGAATTAATACTCTCCCTCCATAAAACCTCACAAAACACAACGGCCACGCGAAAACAGACAGAATGGTCTTCTATTGCTTCTAGAATGCTTTGCAGAAGAGCTGGGGAGGGGGGATGAGTTACTGACTAAATAAGATGTGACCACTTTGCTCATCTCCAGATGTAATTAAACAAGCTATCGTTATAACAGATCTAGCGGGCAGTCCCAGGACAATATTTGTGTGTTTGTGGGTACACAAATATGCACGTGCCTGGATGTCAGTGTACATTCTTTAATGTTCCCATTGTTTCCTATTACCAGGATCAAGAAACCATCACTACAAAACATATGGTGTAGCAGAGCAGGGTTCCATTCAAGGACCTCAAGGCCAAAGCCCTCTTGGGGATGAGCACCTGATTGCACACCTGGTTGAATAGTTTGCTCACCTACGCATTCTTATCATGCTGTCCTTTCATACAACAAGCCCTGGGAAGGCCGTCATTTTTATTCCCCATTTAAAAATGGCAACAGAGATACTTCTGAACACATCATATTTTTCCTCCCTAGAACAATACCTCGTAAAGAATTACTGTGGAAGACAAAGTCACAATACCAAATCCAGACTGTGTTTCCTGAAAAGACCTAGGAGCAAAGGAAGAACTGAGGTTTGAAAATTAAAAGAAGAATCAAGGCTTGTGCCGTGATACAAGACAAATTTCTCAGCATTGCATATTGTAGCCACTATGAACTCAGGATTTACCTTGGTCTTTCAGCTCTAGTTAGGCTGACCATACGTCTCATTTTGAATGGGACAGTCCCGTTTTTTTAGCATTTTTCAACCGTCCCATCATTTTGATAAAAATCTCAATTTTGTCCCATTTCTTAAACCCTGCGGGAATGGCGTGGAAGGAGGATCTGAGCCGGAGCAGCTCGGAACAGGAAGCCCTCCCACCTATCAGTGTGCGGCAAAGGAGGGTGGAGAGGCGGAGAGGAGGGTGGACTGGGGGGGGGGGCAGGGTTTGCAGGTGGGAGCCAATCGCGTGGACTGGGGGGCGGGGACCCCTGTCTTTTTCATGAATAAGACCATATCCCGTTTTGCCATCCCAATGTCCCGTTTTTCTCTCAAGGAAATATGGTCAGCCTAGCTCTAGTCATCTTCCTTTGCAAGTAGGCTGAAGCAGGAGTGGTGGCACTGGTCAAAAAAAGAAAGATGGTGGCCATAACCACACGATCAAAGCCCCACCCCTTTTTTATATGTGCTACATATGTGATGCACATTAAAATGAGTGGGGATTCAATCACAGTC
Source organism: Charina bottae (assembly GCA_023362775.1). Taxonomy (NCBI): domain Eukaryota; kingdom Metazoa; phylum Chordata; class Lepidosauria; order Squamata; family Charinaidae; genus Charina; species Charina bottae. The sequence goes on from JALMGJ010000013.1 coordinate 7,823,299, forward strand.
TGAATGGTTGTGGCTGACCTTGACTTTTTTTTAACCCTGTGCCTCCCTCCATGGATGCCCCTGAGTCCAAGATCCTCTTTCCATAAAAGCCATCTTTAGCTTTCTATTTTGCTTTTAGATCAGGGTGGGTAATGTAAACCCCTTTGAGTGAACCATTTTTGTGGTACATGAAGCCCCCTGGGATGGAATGTGTTCCTGAAGGAGGGGGTGATGTGGTGGATTCTAGCTCTGCTGCCTTCGCAGCCTGGACTCTGTTGCTGGGAAAGTTAAGAGGTTCAAGGTAGCTCCGCCCTAGGGCCTCTCCTAGGCTATTTACTCTTAAATTAGTTAGGTGGTTTTAGTCTGGCAAGATTATGTCTATATGGTGAGAACAATAAAGAACTAGAGTTGGAAAACATCGACTCAGCATGGTTCTTGGCCTAATCCTGACACCCCCTCCCATAACAGTGCCACTAAAATTCTACATGAAACAACAGAATAACAATGTCCCCATTTTTGGCTGATGTTTGTAAAATATTTAAATTTCCACCATAGGCACATAATTTGTTAATACTAAAACAAGAATAACAAAAGCTGAATGAAAATTGAAAATACTGATCCTTCCCCTAGAGATGTCGTCACTGCCTTGCATTCAGTAATCTTTAGCTGAGGGTTGGCAAATGTCCCAGCAGCTACATCTTTGCAAAACATGGCTTCTGGAAGTTGTACAGACCCTTTAGTAGTTGACAGCCATAAGAAGTATCTGTATGTTCTTCTGTGTAACTGTTAGCCCTTCCAGGCAAACCAGACTAGATGAGCTAATTCTACTTTATTGTAAGGCTCCATTAACAGAATCTTGCAAGTCTGAAAGTACAAATCTCCCACCCTCCCTATTTATCGCTTGAGTGGTCGGGGCGGGTCTTTTCTAAGTTTCTTCTTAAGACCGTCACCCTCTCTCGGACTCCCTTTCCTTTTATCTGATCGTTCCCTAGGCAGCATCTCTTCCCTCTGTCCTCCAAGGTTACCCTCACATTCCATCACAGTAACCAACTAGTGTGTTTGTGTTTGTGTGTGTGTGTGTATGTATGTGTACATGTTTTATTGGTGTGTATGCATGCACTGGAAAGCACAGGGTAAACTACATGCACTCTGCTCTGGGTCACATAAGCTGGAGAAAGGACTCGGGATAGGATTCCAGGACTCCTCAGACTCCTGTAGGATCTACTCCATTTCTGATCTTGAGCTTTCTTTTGCCAGCTTCTCTGGTCACACTCAAGTGGGTCCCATTCTGTTCTATTTTTGGATAACTGAGACAATGATGCATAAAGCTATTTAAAAGAACCTCACAAAAGTCTGCCTTACGTTCCATCTAGAATCATCCTGCATTTAAGGAAGTCCAAGTGTATAGACAAGCGGATAGTTGGATGAGCATTAATGCTCTAACTTCTGTATGAGAAAATCATAATTTGCAAAGGGAAAAGAAAAAGATGGTGCCAGAGTGATACTAGTTAAGAAAACATAATAGAGTTGAGTAGATCCAGGTGCAAAGCTCTATTCAACTATAAAGATGAATGATGTCTAGCCCATCACTAAATTGTCACCCAGGCTATTTCATATGATTGTTGAGTAACAATACATTAAATCCAATCACCTAATTTTAGTCAATGACTAAATAATGCACTTACACAAACGAGGTAATATAAATTAGCATAAAAACCTCAAATCTGAGTGACCTTTCACGTTTTGAGCAAGAAGTCTATTCCCTCATCTCCCAGAGCTCTAAACCCACCAGAGACCACTGTCTTGTGTTCTCCTCATGAGGAGCAACTGTATGGAACACTAGTGGGCAATCTCAAATTCTCTCCCTGTTTGGAGAGGAATTATCAAAGAGCCAGTCTACTCGCTGGCTCATCATTCCACCGTGGTCGTCAGCTCAGCTCTTTCCAGAGCTGTCTGTAGTCCATCATTTCTTCCCCAGAAGTCCAAATATTTGGTGTCTTATGGATGACCCATTTTGATATTTTTCCTCAATTCCAGGAAGTGAGATCCCTTACCCAAGCTATCTTTTCCTATAACTTCTCCAGGATGATCTGTCCCTAACACGGTCCTTCAGGTCTTCTAACAGTGCACCACTCACTACTATAATTGAGTCAATTCACCTTGCTGCTGGTCATCCTCTTTTAGTCTTCCATTCCACCTTTTCCAGCATTTGAGCTTGGTCATTTAAACCTCAATTGAGAATTTTGTATCAATTCTTTCTTTCTTTCTTTCTTTCTTTCTTTCTTTCTTTCCCATTAATTCATTTTCTTGGCTGTCCATTGTATTCTCAGAAGTCTTCTCCAATACTAAAATTTAAAACTGTCAATACACTTTCTACCCTGCTTCTTCAATTTTCACTTCCATAGAATCTTACAGAGAAAACCATTAACAGGAAGGAAGGAAGGAAGGGCGGAAGGGCGGAAGGGCGGAAGGGCGGAAGGGCTGTTGTACCTGTTTTCATTCCTTCTTTGGTTTTTTCTTTTTTCTTTTTTGTCTTGAGTATTTAACAGTATCCCCTTCACGGATCACTGCCTTGTCGTGGTGAAGGGGCTTGCTTAACTCAATGAAGTCAGGTCAAGACAGACAAGTCATGACGGAGAGTTCTGACAAAATGTGGTCCACTGGAGGAGGAAATGGCAACCCACTCCAGTATCCTTGCCAAGAAAACCACATGGACAGTATCAAAAGGCTAAAAGATATGACGCCGGAAGATGAGCCCCTCAAGTCAGAAGGTGTCCAATATGCTACTGGGGAAGAGTGGAGGGCAATTCCGAGTAGCTCCAGAAAAAGTGAAGCAGCTGGGCCAAAGCCGAAAGGACGCTCAGTTGTGGATGTGTCTGGAAGTGGAAGGAAAGTCCGATGCTGTAAAGAACAATATTGCATAGGAACCTGGAATGTAAGATATATGAATCAAGGTAAGCTGGATGTGGTCAAACATGAGATGACAAGATTGAACATCGACATCTTGGGAATCAGCGAACTAAAATGGACAGGAATGGGTGAATTTAATTCAGGTGACCATTATATATACTACTGTGGGCAAGAATCCCTTAGAAGAAATGGAGTAGCCCTCATAGTCAATAAAAGAGTGGGAAAAGCAGTACTGGGGTACAACCTCAAAAATGACAGAATGATCTCAGTTCGAATCCAAGGCAAACCATTCAACATCACAGTAATCCAGGTCTATGCCCCAACCACTGAGAACACCTTCTAGAACTAACACCAAAAAAAGATGTCCTTTTAATCATAGGGGACTGGAATTCTAAAGTAGGAAGTCAAGAAATAACAAGAACAACAGCCAAGTTCGGCCTTAGAGTACAAAATGAAGCAGGGCAAAGGCTAATAGAGTTTTGTCAAGAGAACACGCTGGTCATAACAAACACTCTTTTCCAACAACACAAGAGACGACTCTAATCATGGACATCACCAGATGGTCAATACCGAAATCAGATTGATTATATACTTTGCAGCCAAAGATGGAGAAGCTCTAAACAATCAGCAAAAACAAGACCTGGAGCTGACTGTGGCTCAGATCATGAGCTTCTTATCACAAAATTTAGGCTTAAATTGAAGACCGTAGGGGAAACCACTAGACCATTCAGGTATGACCTAAATCATATCCCTTATGAATATACAGTGGAGGTGAGGAATAGATTTAAAGGATTAGATCTGGTAGACAGAGTGCCTGAAGAACTATGGATGGAGGTTCGTAACATTGTACAGGAGGCAGCAACTAAAACCATCCCAAAGAAAAAGAAATGCAAGAAAGCAAAGTGGCTGTCTGATAAGGCTTTACAAATAGCTGAGGAAAGAAGGAAAGCAAAAGGCAAGGGAGAAAGGGAAAGATATAATCAACTGAATGCAGATTTCCAGAGAATAGCAAGGAGAGATAAGAAGGCCTTCTTAAATAAACAATGCAAAGAAATCGAGGAAAATAATAGAATGGGGAAGACTAGAGATCTCTTCAAGAAAATTGGAGATATCAAGGAAACGTTTTGTGCAAAGATGGGCATGATAAAGGACAAAAAAGGCAGGGACCTAACAGAAGCAGAAGAGATTAAGAAGAGGTGGCAAGAATACACAAAATAACTATACAAGAAGAATCTTAATGTCCCTGATAAATACGATGGTGTGGTCGCTGACCTTGAGCCGGACATCCTAGAGAGCGAAGTCAAGTGGGCCTTAGGAAGCATTACTAACAACAAAGCTAGCAGAGAAGACAGTATCCCAGCTGAGCTATTTAAAATCCTAAAAGATGATGCTGTTAAAGTGCTGCACTCAATACGCCAACAAATTTGGAAAACTCAACAGTGGCCACAGGATTGGAAAAGGTCAGTTTACGTTCCAATTCCAAAGAAGGGCAATGCCAAAGAATGTTCAAACTACCATACAATTGCGCTCATTTCACATGCTAGCAAGGTTATGCTCAAAATCCTACAAGCTAGGCTTCAGCAGTATGTGAACCGTGAACTACCAGAAGTGCAAGCTGGCTTTTGAAGAGGCAGAGGAACTAGAGATCAGATTGCCAACATTCGCTGGATCATGGAAAAAGCAAGAGAGTTCCAGAAAAACATTTACTTCTGCTTCATTGACTACGCTAAAGCCTTTGATTGTGTGGATCACAACAAACTGTGGCAAATTCTTAAAGAGATGGGAGTACCAGACCACCTTACCTGTCTCCTGAGAAACCTGTATGCGGGTCAACAAGCAACAGTTAGAACCGGACATGGAACAACCGATTGGTTCAAAATTGGGAAAGGAGTATGACAAGGCTGTATATTATCACCCTGCTTATTTAACTTATATGCAGAGTACATCCTGAGAAATGCTGGGCTGGATGAATCCCAAGCCGGAGTTAAGATTGCCGGGAGAAATATCAACAACCTCAGATATGCAGACGATACCACCCTAATGGCAGAAAATGAAGAGGAATTAAAGAGCGTCTTGATGAGGGTGAAAGAGGAGAGTGCAAAAGCTGGCTTGAAACTCAACATTAAAAAAACTCAGATCATGTCATCTGGTCCCATCACTTCCTGGCAAAATAGAAGGGGAAGAAATGGAAGCAGTGACAGATTTTATTTTCTTGGGCTCCAAGATCACTGCAGACAGTGACTGCAGCCATGAAATTAAAAGACGCTTGCTCCTTGGGAGGAAAGCTATGGCAAACCTAGACAGCATATTAAAAAGCAGAGACATCACCTTGCTGACAAAGGTCCGTATAGTTAAAGCTATGGTTTTCCCAGTAGTAATGTATGGCTGTGAGAGTTGGACCATAAGGAAGGCTGAGCGCCAAAGAATTGATGCTTTCGAGCTGTGGTGCTGGAGAAGACTCTTAAGAGTCCCTTGGACTGCAAGGAAGTCAAATCAGTCAATCCTAAAGGAAATCAACCCTGACTGCTCATTGGAAAGACAGATACTGAAGCTGAAGCTCTAATACTTTGGCCACCTAATGCAAAGAGAGGACTCACTGGAAAAGACCCTGATGCTGGGAAAGACTGAAGGCAAAAGGAGAAGGGGATGGCAGAGGATGAGATGGTTAGATAGCATCACCGATGTAATGAACATGAATTTGAGTAAATTCCTGGAGACAGTGGAGGACAGGAAGGCCTGGCGTGCTATTGTCCATGAGGTCACGGAGAGTCGGACACGACTAAACGACTGAACAACAACAACAATTTAACAGTATAATTTTCTGACTGTAAGTTTTCAATTCCAATCTGTTTCAATTACTGATGCCTACGGTGTTAGTGAGTAGTATATATAGTCGAAGGCTTTCACGGCCGGAATCCGATGGTTGTTTTGGGTTTTCCAGGCTGTGTGGCCATGTTCTGACAGTTTTTTTTTTCCTAACATTTCGCCAGTCGCTGTGGCTGGCATCTTCAGAGGACCTTCAACGTACCATGGCATTGCCACAGCGACTGGCGAAACGTTAAGAACAAAAACTGCCAGAACACGGCCACACAGCCCGGAAAACCCACAACAACCATTAATGAGTAGTGTTAGGGGGTAGTGGTTGGCTTTTTTGTTTTAGATTTTCTTCTTCTGCATGGCAACATCAGCAACTAGATGTCTTGAAGGCTTTAATCTAGCCACATCATAAACACCATTAGTCTTCCAAAATATCTTCAGTTCTTCCTCAGTAGCATGTTGAGTGTCATCTGACCTGTACTATATCATCAATCAGTTTATATTGTTTATCCATGTGGTTTTCTTGGTAAAATATAGCAATGGTTTCTATTGCCTTCTTATACTCAGTATGCAATTACGCCTTTGTCACTGTTATTAAAATGATCATCTGCCTTCAGCATCTTCCTATTTTGCTGCTGCCCAGTATAGGTGCCAACTTGCTTTAGCTGGGCAGCTGGGATGACTATCACACCTTGGGAAATTCAAAAATATTCTAGCCAACGGAGTAATTTCTTGAGAGGGGTGACCATACAAATTGAATGAATGAATGAATGAATGAATCAATCGTGAAAAAAGGTAATCAAACATTCTATAAATAAGGTAGAAAACAAGAAGCCTGTTTTGTAGGGAAATAAATTTTAATAGAAATTAAAATACTGTAACCCTTCTCCTGCTCACTTTCTTCTGCAAATTTTGGGCTTCCCCTGAACCTTTTGATACCTTCCTGTTGTGTATGGATGGTGCCATTTTGCCAATAAGTTCCTATCATTAGATAGGATACGTAAAACATATTCCAGATGAAGGGACTCACCCCCCTTTCCACCTACCTCCTCCACAATTCCTTTGACTCTAGCATTATTTTCAGGGGCTCCCAGCTAATCATCCTGAAATTCTTAATCAAAATATTGTTCAAGATGAGAATACAGTATAATCAGACACACATACATAAACTCACTTCTGGAAATGTAGGTTACATTAATTAAAATCATTTAATCTGAATTAAGATGGAGTTGCTCTGCAGTCATTTTCTGCAGTTGTATTGTCATTTTTCAACTTTATTCAAAAAGAGCAAAAGGCATTTTTGGGAGCTTCTCAGCCCCAAACATCATACTAACATCATTGTCCATGAACCACTGTGGTTGTTCACTGTTCAGAGAAAGGAAAATAGTACTCCTTTTTGGTTAGAATTGTCTCTGTCTTCTCTGTATTGTGTCTTGCTTTCATAGGAGGTCTGCTCTACATTCACAATAAGTCTTCGTGATCCAATTCTTTTGCTTGTGACTGACTTATATCTGTGGAGTCCTTGGTGCTCTCTGAGCCTTGTTGTTTTCTTGCAGATGTTTCATTGTCAGACTAGGCAACATCTTCAGTGCGAAAAAACTTTTTGCACTGAAGATGTTGCCTAGTTTGGCAATGAAACGTCTGCAAGAAAACAACAAGGCTCAGAGAGCACCAAGGACTCCACAGTTCAACCCTGAGCTACAAATATTCTCTTTCATTGGTGACTTATATCTTCATATTGTTTCACTTGGCCAGTACTTGATTGCATACCAAGTTTTACTGATGAGATCAAGATATGGATTCATTGGCATTTTATGGAAAATAAGATTTTCCTCCCATCCCCAACAACTTCACTGAATTACAAGATTCACACTATCCCAAATTACCCAGGACATTCAAAAGTAGAACACAACTCTTGATCCCACATGCAGTCTTACTAATAAAGATGTCCACAGTGTATGGTGAAGCAAGTCAAGATAGTGGCCATGATGGTGCAATCAAAGCTCCACCTGTTTTTGATATGCTTCGACCGCACTGTTACAGCCACCATCTTGACTTTTTTGTGGACACCCCTGCTCGCTAGCCTGATGCTGGCTGGGAATGATAGAAGCTATGATTTGGAACTTTGTGAGCATCAGTTTGGGAAAGGCAGTCACAATGTTGAGAGTATCATACGTCAAGACAGCAATAAAAATAAAAAAAGAAGCTAGATACTACCAAGGAGAGTACAACACCCCCACCAACACAGGCAGGACAAGCCAGGGTATATAAACAGAGAGCAAGTCTCACTCCCTTTTTACACTGAAGATGTTGCCTAGCCTGACAATGAAACGTCTGCAAGAAAACAACAAGGCTCAGAAAGTACCATGGACTCCACAAAAAATTAAGCACTGAGAGATAATCCTTTGGCTAGAAAAACAAACTTCAGGGGAAAAAACACTTTGAAACCTATGTTTCCATTTTTACAACCCATTTCTGGGGAACAGTTGACATTTTAATTATGAAAACAGGAAAGAAATAGCACGGCATGAAGAGAACAGTACCAGCTATGGACCTATGCGGATAAAGGCAAATTGAGATGTCTTACAAGAACTTAGATCCAAATCAGTTGGTTGCAAGGGATTTCCTGATGTTATTTCCCCTTGCATCGCTACAAACAGCAGGAGCATGGAAAAATTGTTTCAAACAACATTGGCTTCTTCTAGTCACCATTACAGAATCATTCCATTTTTTTCCATCCAGAAATCAGTGGGAACATCCAACAGCCTCAGCACCACAAAGGATTGAGTCCGTAACTAAATTCCCTAGGCTGATGCAGTCAAGGCCTAAAGTTACACACACACACACACACACACAGTACACATTTAGATAGAGAGTGTGGGTCAAAGGTGGAGGGAGGGCAGGATTCAGCATAGTTAAAACGAGATTTTTTAAAGGAGAAAATTGAAATATAATTACGGGAAAAACCACTTGACATATCAAAACAGGTAATAATGATGAACTAGAAAAGATATATTTTTTTAAAAAAAGAGAAAGCGAGGGAAGGCTGCATTAACAAGCACATAGTTTAATTATATTACATAAAGTAGGTAACTGTAAGGCTGCAGTTCCCAAATTATTGTCTAGGCTGGTTCTCCCAATGCGTGGGGTCTGTCACTTCTACATGAAATGGTCTCACAGAGCATATGGGAACATTTTATAAAACAGATCGCAGTAGACAGAGATGACAGAAGAAAGCAACCACAATTCTTTATAAGCATTTATAAATAATAATTCTTTATAATTCTTTATAATCTATAAGCATTTCTTCAACCGGTAACCAGACAGGTCTCCAACCCTGGTCCTACCATCTAGTTCTAGTCAAAGGGGAAAATTGCAGGGGGGAGGGGAATCTCCATTTGATCTAATCTGGTTTGCCTGCACCAACAAGCCATGAATGAGCCTGTCCCTAGATCCAACTTCTTTAATGGTTTGAGTTAAGACCTGATTTTGCTACTTATGTATTCCCCTTGCTTTGATCCCATTCCATCCTTGGCTTGGTGGTTATGGAATGAACAGAAGGTTTCACTAAAATTCTTACCACATTTTCACAACCTCATGTACAGGCAAAATTGAAGAAAACAAGTCAAATTGTGAATGACAGGATGACCCAAAAGCCTTAGTGCATTTTTAACCTTGACAGGCTTAAAACTGCACTAAGATTTTTGGAATACTATGTATATTGATACAGAATTCCCTCCTCTCTCAATAACAAAAAAGTCCCTTGTCAAGTGATACTGCAGAAAAGATCTGTTTACCTCAATAACACATTCCTCATCATTCTGGGGTCTCCCCCACCCCCAACCCACACATCTACCTTCAGTTTTTGGAATTTGGGAGATTGAACATATACTGTGTGTGTGTGTGTGTGTGTGTGTGTGTGTGTGTGTATGTATGTGTGTGTATATATATATATATATATGTGTGTGTGTGTGTGTGTGTGTGTATATGTATATGTATATGTATATGTATATGTATATGTATATGTATATGTATGTATGTGTATATACAGTGGGGCAAAAAAGTATTTAGTCAGCCACCAATTGTGCAAGTTCTCCCACTTAAAAAGATGAGAGAGGCCTGTAATTGACATCATAGGTAGACCTCAACTATGAGAGACAAAATGAGAAAACAAATCCAGACAATCACATTGTCTGATTCGGAAAGAATTTATTTGCAAATTATGGTGGAAAATAAGTATTTGGTCACCTACAAACAAGCAAGATTTCTGGCTCTCACAGACCTGTAACTTCTTCTTTAAGAGGCTCCTCTGTCCTCCACTCATTACCTGTAGTAATGGCACCTGTTTGAACTTGTTATCAGTATAAAAGACACCTGTCCACAACCTCAAACAGTCACACTCCAAACTCCACTATGGTGAAGACCAAAGAGCTGTCGAAGGACACCAGAAACAAAATTGTAGACCTGCACCAGGCTGGGAAGACTGAATCTGCAATAGGCAAGCAGCTTGGTGTGAAGAAATCAACTGTGGGAGCAATAATTAGAAAATGGAAGACATACAAGACCACTGATAATCTCCCTCGATCTGGGGCTCCACGCAAGATCTCACCCCGTGGGGTCAAAATGATCACAAGAACGGTGAGCAAAAATCCCAGAACCACACGGGGGGACCTAGTGAATGACCTGCAGAGAGCTGGGACCAACGTAACAAAGGCTACCATCAGTAACACACTACACCGCCAGGGACTCAGATCCTGCAGTGCCAGACGTGTCCCCCTGCTTAAGCCAGTACATGTCCGGGCCCGTCTGAAGTTTGCTAGAGAGCATTTGGATGATCCAGAAGAGGATTGGGAGAATGTCATATGGTCAGATGAAACCAAAGTAGAACTGTTTGGTAGAAACACAACTCGTCGTGTTTGGAGGAGAGAGAATGCTGAGTTGCATCCAAAGAACACCATACCTACTGTGAAGCATGGGGGTGGCAACATCATGCTTTGGGGCTGTTTCTCTGCAAAGGGACCAGGACGACTGTTCCGTGTACAGGAAAGAATGAATGGGGCCATGTATCGTGAGATTTTGAGTGCAAACCTCCTTCCATCAGCAAGGGCATTGAAGATGAAACGTGGCTGGGTCTTTCAGCATGACAATGATCCCAAACACACCGCCCGGGCAACGAAGGAGTGGCTTCGTAAGAAGCATTTCAAGGTCCTGGAGTGGCCTAGCCAGTCTCCAGATCTCAACCGCATAGAAAACCTTTGGAGGGAGTTGAAAGTCCGTGTTGCCCAGCGACAGCCCCAAAACATCACTGCTCTAGAGGAGATCTGCATGGAGGAATGGGCCAACATACCAGCAACAGTGTGTGCCAACCTTGTGAAGACTTACAGAAAACGTTTGACCTCTGTCATTGCCAACAAAGGATATATAACAAAGTATTGAGATGAACTTTTGATATTGACCAAATACTTATTTTCCACCATAATTTGCAAATAAATTCTTTCCGAATCAGACAATGTGATTGTCTGGATTTGTTTTCTCATTTTGTCTCTCATAGTTGAGGTCTACCTATGATGTCAATTACAGGCCTCTCTCATCTTTTTAAGTGGGAGAACTTGCACAATTGGTGGCTGACTAAATACTTTTTTGCCCCACTGTATATATGTATATATATATACATATATATATATATGTATATATATATACATATATATATATACATATACATATATACATATATACATATATACATATATACATATATACATATATACATATATATATATATATATACACACACACACACACTTGTGTGTGTGTGTGTGTGTGTGTGTGTGTATGTATGTATGTGTGTGTGTGTATGTATGTATGTATGTATGTATGTATATATATATATATATATATATATATATATATAAAGGTAAAGGTACCCCCGCACATTTGTGCAGTCGTGTTCGACTCTAGGGGCCGGTGCTCATCTCCGTTTGTTAGCCAAAGAGCCAGCGTAGTCCGAAGACGCTTCCACGGTCATGTGGCCGCATGACACGCGCGGAACGCTGTTACCTACCCACCGAAGTGGTACCTATTCATCTACTTGCATTTGCATGCTTTCAAATTGCTAGGTTGGCAAGAGCTGGAGCTAGTGCGGGAGCTCACTCCGCACGCAGGGCTAGGGATTCGAACCTCCGAACTTGCAATCTTCCGATGGACAAGCCTGGCGTCTTACCCACTAAGCCACCATGCCATATATAGATATAGATATAGATATAGATATAGATATAGATATAGATATAGATATAGATATAGATATAGATATAGATATAGATATAGATATAGATATAGATATAGATAGTCTGGCAGGTACATCCCTTACATTTCATTTTCTGCCACTATAATTTGATGTGATCTTGGACATTGGGCCAGATTGTGGGATGAGTCCATGGAGGGTGTAAGACCTCTGAATGACATGTGTATTGGTTGGCCTTGGTTGCTTCTGTTATTCTTGTTATTTCTGTTATCTTCTTGTTTTTTAAGTTCCAGTGGTGTGGTGTGGTGTGACGTGGTGTGGCATGGCGTGGTGTGGTACAGTATATCATATCATACCATATCATATCTCATATCTCATATCTCATATCTCATATCTCATATCTCATATCTCATATCTCATATCCTTGTTTTCTTGTTTCTAAGTCACCCAGAGTCACTCTTGCAAATTGGGCAGCTACAGTATATCAATTTAAATAAGAATAACACTGCCAGAAAACTCTGCCAGAGAACCCACCAAACCATCCACGAGAATTGGCTATCCAGGCTTTTCTTAAAAGATAACATGCAGGAGGGGGGAAAGTAGGCCCAGTTCACCATGTGAATGGAAACCCCGGGAGCTCTGAGAAAATCTGTTCTTGTTTTGATGGCTCGGCTCAGCTCCACTGATGAAATATAATCAGCTACCCAATACATGGAGGATAAAAATAAAACCTACAACCCAATAAACATTAATGTGAGGAGAGTAGCTCCACAGCATCCAGTGAAAAGGTGAGTTTTTTTAGGACTTCCAAATGTCATTGTAGGAACCTTCCTTTCCTTTCTACAGCTTTCTGATTTGCCCCTGTTTGCTCATGGTACAAGCATGGGGAAGAAACCAGTCTTAACCAAGGAGGGGAGAGCCTTTTAATCAAATTGGTTTGGCAGTGAATCTACAATTTTCTCACAGTTCATTAATGGCCAATATTTGGGTGGGAAGGATTGTCTGTTCTACCAAAACCAAACAGATTTAATGACTGTGTGATCTGCAAATAGATTAATGTGAGCAGAGCTGTGTAAAAGATGAGGGAAAGATTAACTGACTAAAACCTAGCATTTTGTTCTCCAATTAGCAACTGTCAATTAAAGTTCAGCTAACCCTCACTTTAAGCTGGATTATCCCAACAGTCACTGTGAATTCTTAAAAAGTAGTCCAAAGACCTTTTTTCCACCTTTAATATAACATATAAGCTGTACAATTCAATTGAAAAACAAACTGAAATCTTTTAGGGCGAAAAAATAAAAATAAAAAACTATATCCACTGTATCTTTATTTTTATTTTTCCAGGCCATTTAATAACATGCCAATGTTATTGTGATGCTTTTTATTATTCCTCTCATTGTGATTTAATTATTTTATTTTGTATTTTTATGGACTATTTTAATGTATATTTTATCAATTGTCTTAACTTGATGTTTTAACTAATTTTATTCAGTTGTCAAGATTTTTTAAAATGGGAAGCAGTATTCAAATATTGTGTGTGTGTGTGTGTGTGTGTGTGTGTCTGTGTCTGTGAGTGAATGAATGAATGAATGAATGAATGAATGAATGAATGAATGAAGAAAATGTTGGGGGAGATGGGCAGTGATAGAAATATGAAAAATAAATAAAAATAAAATAAACTTTATTATGGTCTTTGACCAGCCTTTACAATAAAAGAAAATAGTTTAATTCAACAATTCATTGTCAGGAAAAAGGAAAACAATAAAATAGTAAAACAATATATCTAATTAAAAATTTTGCGTAATTGTATAGCTTGATAAAAATATTTGGCCACCAGGTGTGTGAGTGTAGAATCAGCATCCCTTAAAAAGAAATAAACATAAAATCTATCAGTATGACCCACAAATTTAGAAATAATTGGGGAGATCAGAACACACCTTGGGGCATCATAAGATGAGAGAGAGAGAGAGAGAGAGAGAGAGAGAGAGAGAGAGAGAGATACACAAACACACACACACACACACACATACTGTACATACACATACATGCCTCCGAGTCATTGTTGACTCCTGGTGACTACCTGTACAAATCCCTGCAGTTTTCTTGGCAAGGTTTTTCGGAAGTGCTTTGCCATTGCCTCCTTCCTAGGGCCGAGAGAGATGGACTGGCGCAAAGTCATCCAGCTGTCTTTGTGCCTAAGGTGGGACCAGAACTCACAGTCCCCTGGTTTCTAGCCTATTGCCTTAACCACTACACCAAACTGGTGTAAAGCTTAATCATCTATAATTAAACCATGGTTTAGCCTATGTGACCCTAGTATTTATTTATTTATTTGTTTGTTTGTTTATTTATTTATTGGTATGCTGCCTGGCTCCCAATGACTCTGAGTGGTTATAGACCTTACTGCTTTCCACTGGGACCAGTCTTCACGGCCTGTCCCCAAACTTACCCGTAGATGACCCTCTCACTGGAATTGGTACTAGCAGCAAAGGGGAAGTGGGGTGTTTTCATCTCCAGCCTATTCAACAATTATTTTGTGTTCCACCAAGTGTCAGGACTGCAAGAACAGTTGCAGTCAGAAAAGGAGATTTTCCAAGGTTATCACATGGGCAATGAGCCCATGTGAAGCACTTGATTCCCAAGTTTTAATGCACTGCAGATCGATTAGGACAAAACAGGGCTGATGAAGTAGGGAAAGCTGCTTTTTGTTCCAGTTGCTGCTACCGCCATAGTTTTTACTCTCCCGAAATAAAAGAAAGAGTGGGGCTTTGGCCAGTAAAGATTGCCCTGGCTCAGTCTTGCCGAGAGGAACTACTGGTGACCAATTACCAAAAAAAGTGTCCAACCTTGCCACAATAGACACTGGAGCTTGGATAGCAGCAATTAACTACTGGCACAAACTTAATTGGATTCCATCTCGGCTGCCCCACCTGATTTTCAGTGACTGTTTCCAAAGCAGCTGGAAGAAGGTCCTTATCAAGGAAATTACATCTTATGCCCTTGTTGTTTATTCGTTCAGTCGTTTCCGACTCTTCGTGACTTCATGGACCAGCCCACGCCAGAGCTTCCTGTCGGCCATCACCATCCCCAGCTCCCCCATGGTTGAGTCTGTCACCTCCAGAATACCATCCATCCATCTTGCCCTCGGTCGGCCCCTCTTCCTTTTGCCTTCCACCTTCCCTAGCATCAGCATCTTCTCCAGGGTATCCTGTCTTCTCATTATGTGGCCAAAGTACTTCAGTTTTGCCTTTAATATCATTCCCTCAAATGAGCAGTCTGGCTTTATTTCCTGGAGTATGGACTGGTTTGATCTTCTTGCAGTCCAAGGCACTCTCAGAATTTTCCTCCAACACCACAGTTCAAAAGCATCTATCTTCCTTTGCTCAGCCTTCCTTATGGTCCAGCTCTCGCAGCCATAGGTTATCTTATGCCCTATTCCCACCTAATTTATGAGACCAAGCCAAATAATTGAATACACAAAACCTCCTGGACTTAGGCTTGCAATTCAGTCTAGGTTAGCTATCCAGTTTCTAGAGGACCCCAGCTTGATTGGATGTGATCAACATGCATCTTATCTTCATATGCTGGTCTATTCTAAGTTCAGATAGGCCTTCAGAAAGGCATGCTGCAATGTCTTGTGCTCTGCGCTGCACGGCAGATACCCCAAAGCTTCTCACCCTGCTGCTTGTGGTTTTGTGGTTTGGAAGAAATCAAAACAATTACACATGTGCTTGGACATTTTTATACCAAAATTTAGTCTCTCCTCTTTAGTAATAAAAGGGCAATTATCATGTAGCTTTCTATTAGCCAACAAGAACTTTCAGGTCACTTACAATGTTGCCAGGTTCTGAATGTGGCAGATGATGTATCCTGAAAACTAAGTTCCTCTTATATTAGTTCCTTGTCTGTCATATTCCTATTGGTCTCCATGTTGCTGTTTTTCTTCTGCTGGTCTGTGATGCCTGAGGTTTCAGTTAAGGGTTAAAAGCAATCCCAAGCATTATTCTTCATCTCCAAATACTCTCCTGAAGAGACAGGTTTTTGTTGGGGTGGTATGTATCTCAGGAGGTGACATATTCCATAGGGACTGGACAGCAATGGAGAAGATCTGCTTCCAGACCCAGCCTCCCCTTAACCTCCTGAGTAAGTGGAATTTTAAGTGTTACATAAATATGATACAAACACTGAAGAAAAGAATATCTGACCACTCAGTCAGATTCCTGCTCCCCACCCCCACCCAATAATCTCCCTTGATGGATCTATAAAGTGAGAAAATGCAAATGTTTCAGGTACAATATACAATGGAGCCTTCAATTTGGCACTACTTGAGAATCACATCATTGCCCAATGAATAACTATCCCACCTCTCTTCCTGATTACTTCAGAAGGACTATATCCAAATCAGTAAGGCAATAAGAATGGGAATCAAAAATTATGGATACAATAAGCAACCAATAACAGGGTAGCTGTCTCTACTGTGTGGAATTCTGAATAGCTGAAAATGCCAAGATCCTTCATTCTTCTATCCTGTGTCTGCCCTTGGCAGCCCTTCATGCCCAATTCTCAGACCAGAGGTTGGCAAGACAATTTCCATAATGCATCTATATAGTGCTGATTGCCCTCCAGACTTATAAATAGACAGAGAGATATTTTTAAAACTCAAAATGGCCCAAAGTTCTCTGTATTCTAGTATGGAATCTTACAAAATGTTGACCATTTATTTATTTGTCTATTGATCAAGAAGCAGTATCAGGCCAAAATCATACAGTGACGCTTCCTGCCTGACCCATCCTCTAGGCTCCTTGACCCTCCAGACCCAATACTGTTGCTTTCTTCCTTGCTTCCTGACCCTCAGAAGGTTCTTGGCCGACCTCAGCACTCTATGGAACAAGAGGGACACCACCATTAGGAAGCTTGCTTCCCCCTCTCCCATCTGTAATGATGACTGAAACAAGAGTGATGCTACTGCTTTCAATTGTGCAGGCCACCACTGATACTTCTTTAGTGTTGTAAGGTGCATCAAGACTATAAAGGAAACCGGGTATGAATATTTTAAATAAAAGAAGAAAATTAGTCCAGTGTCTAGAGCCTCCATCTGCACTCGAAGCAAATGATTCTCTTTCATTCATGTCTGCAAGCAACCCTCCCTCTATTTTCTAGCTGAATTGGCAAATGCTATTAAACTTCACTGCTTTTCCAGCCTTAAAAATCAATTAGTTAGTATATTAAGCCCCACTAGCTGGGAGCTCATTTAAGCAATAAAAATCTTTTTTGTATAGTTTAACAAAGTAGTAGCGGCACTTGAAGAAATCCATGTGGGGGAGGCTGGATTCCAAGGGTCTTCTGGGAGTTGTTTTAATCTGAAGTTGTAATGAAAAAGGAGGAAAGGGGGGCAATTAGGGTATCTGCCTGGATGTTTATTAAAGCCGGATGCTACACTGACAACGGCTAAGAGAAGCAAAAGTGCCCACTCTCTCAGCCAACACATCTTTGTCTCCAAGAAGAAAACCCAGAACAGTAATTTGTCCTTCACTTCAGTCATTCAAAAGAGCCTGCCATGTTTTCAGAAGTTGCAGGAAGGGCGATGAGAGAATGAGCAAGGCCCGCTCACTCAAGCCACACAAGAAGCAGTTTTAATTAATGAAAGGATTAATGACCAGCCAACAAAGCTGACTTGCCAACCAATCTCAGGGAATGTAGGAGAACAGCAATAATGTCTTACCCTACCCCCCACCATTTATGCTGCTGTTCTTTGCACGTCAGCCAGGAACAATGTGTGATGGTACAGAAAGCTATACATTCTGATTGTGGTGATGAATTCCAGACTGGAGTGTTTCCCAGACTGCATCCAACGTCAGCTGGAATCGTCCAGGTTAATCCAAACAAGATGTGCATCAACTTCAATCCTTACTATAAGGGCTGACAAAATAAACACAAGCACACATACATATCCACACAGAGAGAGGTACTATTCTACAGATAACCAAATATGAAGCATCTTTATCTTTTTATGGTCAGATCACTCTCTGATTGCTCTGGAGTTGACTGGTGCCACGGACCTTCACAGGGAGGAGGAATATATTTGATCAGTCCATCTCATGTACTGTATCTGGTAGAACCATGTGTTTTTCAGAGGGCACCTGGAGAATTTCCCAAGGCTCTGGTGGACAATTTTTCCAAGGCTTCAGTTGTCTCCTGAGATCTTGGACAGAATTACTCCAAAATGGCCTCTCCCTGTTTGCCAATCCAAGGGAGCTCCTTGATTTATTGAGAAGATCCAGGAAAGAAGAGGCAAAATAGATGCCTCAAAGTAGAGCACTGCTAGCAGAAAATGAGAGAGAAATCTGATTGAACATGGGTTAGAGCTCATGTCTGAACCTATACGATGGTGATAAGAGTAGTGAAACATCAATAGTTTTTCCACAACTATTGCATCCACAGATTGCTGCTGAATGTTTCAGGGGACCTGGACCCTACTTAAATTGCAGGACCACTGTGAGGAACACCCTTGGCACTAGGAGGATAAAAATGCTTGGATCCACTTGGGTTCCAGCTGGACAACTTGTAGAGATGACTGAATCATCAGCTTGTAATGAAATCTAAGTGGAATGAGTTTGAGCTAATTACTCCTGAGGAAAATGGGTAGGATTTTCTGTGATATCTACTCAGCCACTGTCAGCCCTTCAGGGTTTACCAGATCAAGAAACAAGACTCCACAGGAAGGTTAGAACTCTACTTTATCAAGATAGGCTATAATGACTGAATCTTGCAAGCTGGTTTGCATATTTCCCTCAGGGTCATCTCTGTCCTGGTTTGAATGGGGAAAAACAAGTTTAGTTTCAATCTCAGCAAGATGGACAGGCTTCAGGTGAAGTCATCTGAACCCAGGAGTTTTCCACCTGTACTGTAAAAGGGGTCACATTCTCTTGTGTTGAACTGGTTCATAATTTTCTTGATTTTTAGCTTCTGTTTGAGGAACAGGTAGCTATGACAAGTAGGGCCTTTGAACAACATGTGGTGCAACAGTTAACAACCTTCCCTGGAGCAGGAGCCCCTTTTCTCAGTCACCCATGCCTTAGTCACTTCTTGCCTAGACTACTGCAATGTGCAGCATACATGGCTGCACTTGAAGATCACTCAGAAGCTAGAGTTGGTCCAAAGTGCAGCATCAAAAGCAGTGATAGATGTCTCACAAATTGCCCATGTAACACCCCTACTTCCAGAGCTGCAGCGGTTACCAGTTTGCTTACAGCTGCAATTCAAGGTGCTGGTTGTCACCTTTAAAGCTC
Organism: Charina bottae; assembly: GCA_023362775.1. NCBI lineage: Eukaryota > Metazoa > Chordata > Lepidosauria > Squamata > Charinaidae > Charina > Charina bottae. The sequence continues at coordinate 7,842,535 of JALMGJ010000013.1, forward strand.
TTCAGGACCCAAGAACTGGTTATCTTTAGGATTGCCCACTTCCAGTTATTTCTTTTTCTTCTGAAAAAGTCAGGTAGGAGAGGCCTCTCCAGGAGAGGTCTGCCTTCATTCAGAAAGCGCCAGCAGCAGGGGCCTCAGAAGTGGACCCTCAGAGGCTTTCCAACTAATACCCCCCTTTTTAAGAAGAGCATTCCACCACCACCCCTGCTGGTTTTCAGAAAGGCCGTGAAAACCTATTTTTTTCAGCAGGCCTTAGGGGCTGCAAGGCCTTTCTTGCAATTTGTGGGTTGGTTGAAACAATTATGGTATTGATCTCAGGTGTGAATTGTATTATAACATTGTGTTATTGTTATTTGTGTACCATATAACCTTATTTATGAAAAAAGGGTACATAAGCCACTCAGAGTCAGTATTGATTGGAGCACAGTATAAACCCAGCAAGTAAACAAACGAACAAAGTACACCAAATCTCATAAGAATTTGGCATTCTAACAATATTTATGTGATTTCTGTATTATAATTTTAATGAAAATTCTGCTTGCTGTTTGATGTGCCAGTGAATGAACTGGAGCCCATGGGCACCATGTTGATGACTCCTGTGCTACTGAATTGTTTACACGTTCAAGTCAACATCCAGCCATTCTCAGTGCAGCTTAAGAAAAAGCATAAGGAAATAAGCCACAAAAGAGAACCATGGTTAAGAACAGAGGCCATAGAGTACAACAATATGGCAGTAAGAATATAGTAAATGGTCTCTTACTGAATGAGATCACTGGACCTAGAGGTTCCATGGTTTCTACACCAAGATCCAGTATTGTTGATGGACAACAGTTCCTTGCAATCCTTGCCACTGTTCTGTAATGGTATGTAGGAATGACCTTGGGGGACAGGAGGAAGAGCCACAGTCAAATAAATGAAATCTGAGTCCAAAGGAGGGAAGGGGGTGGAGAAAACGTCTGAGAAGGGACCCTTCTTAGTTTTCAGGAGAATAAAAGTTTGGGAAGGGAGAGGTACTTTCAGCCTTGCAAGATTCTGTTACTGTAACCTTACAATAAAGGTAGTGCTAGTACTCATGCTTGGTACTTCTTGTCTGGACTGACATGCTCCTACTGACTAAGGGTACTGAAGTATGTTTCAAAAACATCTACATAACCACAGGTTACTCATGCTCAAGGGCATATCCATCAGTCCACATCTCATGCATTTCTCCATCTCGTATATTAATAGAGATCAAGGTCATCTATCAGATTAACATTACATTCAGATGACCTGACCAACCAAATCTCTACAGAATTCCAGATATATTTCCCAGACTTACCTGGAGATGCCAAGGATTTAACCTCTGTTACGCTATAACACTTCTTTTACATTATGTGATTCATTATTGGGGGTTCATCCGTTGGGGGAGTTGGGCGGTCATATAAATTTAAATAATAAATAAAAATTATTGGTGGTTGTTGTGGGTTTTCCGGGCTGTGTGGCCGTGTTCTGGCAGTTCTGGTTCCTAACGTTTCACCAGTCGCTGTGGCTGGCACCTTCAGAGGACAGGAGCACAGCTAGAAGATTCTCTCTGTCCCCAAGTGGAGGGTGTGTGTTACTGCTGGTGTTGTTTATAGCTGCTGAGAGGGTGTGTGTCTTCTGTGGGTCATTTACAAGAGATTAGGAGAGGGTTTATTGTGGTGATTAGGGGGTGTGGTGCTGTCGTGTGTGGGATTAGCACATCTATTGTGTGAGTTGTTTGTATCTTTCTGTGATACAAAATATCTTTCTGTGGTTGAGTAGAGTTCGTTGACCTTTGCAAGCTGTGTTTTTCAGGACTGGCAGCCAGGTTTTGCTGATCTTTAGGCTTTCTTCTTTTTTATTGAAACTGTGTTGGTGAACCAGTACCAGACTGTTGGTGTGAGGGGTGCTGATTCTAAAGCCTGTTTTTCAAAATGTTCCATGTAGAAGTTCGCTATAAGCCTTCGACTACTGTATACAAAAATTATTGAGCTGATCATTTGATCTAAAATATTTTTATGCCAAATTTGGAGGAGGGAGGGAAAGTGGACCCAACATTCCTTAAACTCTTGTGTGATCTTCAAGATGCCATGCATTTTCCTACCACCACTCAGAAAGAACAAAGCTGGGAAGCATAAAAGCTTGTAATGCTTGCAATATATCATATGGTAATATTGACCTTGTTTGGAAGGAGCATGGCTATACTACTGCCTGCTTTCTGGCTGAAGGAGGCTTCAGTGGGTGGTACCATCCTTTCTCATCTTGCTCTTAACAAGAACTAGAACAGATGTGGGAGGGTCTGTCACATCCAGGCTACCACACACAGACTAGAGTTTAACTTTTGCATTTGCATTCTTCCAAAATCCCAAGCAATAGATGTGTGATTGGTAGCAATAGCCAGCAGCCTATTCAATCTAAGGAATGGATGATTGGAAGGGAGAAAGATTTATCTCACTAACTTAAATAGCCCTAGCTTGTCTTCTGACTTTATATGGTTAAGCTAAAAAGCGAATGCGAAATCTTTGCAAAAGCCATAAAGAAAACTAAAGTATCTGCTACCCAATTTTCAGTTGCAGTGGGATCTATATGCTAAAATGCTAAGTTTCCTCTAATCTCCTAAATACTATTTTTCAGTCTGCTCTTACTGCTGTTAGCGGATCTGCAATTTTATCTTGGCTTGAGATTGCTACTGAAAATGTTCTCTCCCTTCCCGTTCATATTAGTAATGTGCATAAGTTATCTATGTAACTGATTTATCCTCTGCCTTTCTACTAACAAGTGACACTCAATCTGATACAGTCGCACTGTATTTTCCCCTGCCCTACCCCCACTTCTCTATTACAGTGTCTTACCGTGGTCCAGAGAGAACTCAGTGCAGATATGCTGCTATTGTCAACAGCTATGTGCCGCAGGTAATTTGTCATTCTGTTCCTCCTTTCAAACCAGAGAACCAAAGACACAACCCCTCAGAGTGAAGAGAGAAAGAGGCTTTGAATAGAGCACTGCTCTAAGATTTTGCATCTACAATATGAGTCACCACAGCCAAGAAGCGGCCCAGTCTTTAAATGAACACACCGCCATGATGAAAAGGGAACATTCCAATAGCGTCTCATTAGCCCTAGCATGATGATGTTCCATCCAGGAATGAAGATGATTAAAGTCCATAGGGGGTTCATTCATCCTAGGGCTGTCTATGAGATGCAATCGTGATATAGGGTATACAATTGGATATGCCAGAAAGGTGAGCTGAGCACTGTCAGCGATGAATCATAGTCATATGGGAAGGAAATAAGAGTTTGGCTGGGAAACATCCCACCCATGATGTTGCTGGAAGGAAGAGCACTCAATGAGCCATCAGACCAATGTTTTATTGATTTGATTTGATTTGATTTGATTTGATTTGATTTGATTTGATTTGATTTGATTTGATTTGATTTGATTTGATTTGATTTGATTTGATTTCTACAGCCGCCCATCTCAACAACTGACTCTGGGCAGTGTACAAGCATAAAAATCATAAAACTATTAAAACAATACAAAATAAACAATTCGCTGAATAAACAATTGCCATAGATGTTAATATAGCCAAGAAATGGGGCACTTAACACACTCGGGGCCCCAGGTCTGGGCACATAACCAGGTCTTCACGGCCATACGGAAGGCCAACAGGGTTGGGGTCATCCTGATCTCTGAAGGGATGATGTTCCAGAGGGCAGGTGCTACGGCAGAGAAGGCACGCCTCCTAGACCCCACCAGCCGACATTCCTTGGCTGACGGGACCCGTAGAATGCCCAACCTGCCGGACTGAATTGGATAGGTAGAAACAACTGGGAGAAGACAGTCCCACAGGTAACTCAGTCCCAAGCCATGAAGAGCTTCAAAGGTGACAACCAACACCTTGAATTGCATCCAGAAGCACACCGGCAACCAATGCTGCTCACGTAGTAGTGGTGTTACGTGTGTCAAAAATCTGACACCATTTACTACCCATGCAGCCGCATTCCGAACCAGTTGAAGCTTCTGAATGCTCTTCAAGGGCAGCCCCATGTAGAGCGCATTGCAGTAATCCAGATGGGAGGTCACGAGGGCATGAGTGACTGCCACCAGGCTGTCTGTCCGTCCGTCCGTCCGTCTTGTCCCTTACTTCTCCAATCAAAACCTCATTCTGAGAGGCATATGCACTTGTGCCTCTGAGCTATATGTGGCCTGAGGTTTGCAGCCCTCAGGACCTTCCAAACCGTGCCAAAATTCTGAAGCAAATAACCTTTTTTTCCCCCTTTGAGCAATAAAAAAGGTAACGCTGAGATTCTGAGAGACCCAACACACACATTTTCTATTTTAAAACTCCAAAACCTAAAAATACAGTACTTTCAAATTTTCATCCTGCCCTCTCCAGTGACATCGTATTATCACAGTTAGACCCCTTCCCCCCACGGCTCTTACAGGACGAGAATAAGGAAGGGTCAAATACTGGTTCCCAGACCTAATGGGGAAAAAATGCTATCCACTGCTCAATAAGATAACTGCTCCTTTTTCTGGAAGAAAAAATGGAACCAATTACCTGAGTCCATCTTCTTGATGGCTTTATTTATGTATTTATGTATTTATGTATTTATGTATTTATTTATTTATTTATTTATTTATTTATCGGGTTCATGTCCTGCCTTTCCACTACTCAACGCAGCTAACGAGTTCAAACAATATAATTAAAACATGATTAAAGATAGAATTAAGGCACTTTAGAAACTGACTATGGAAACCAACCCCCCAAAAAACAGTGTTACTTCATACATTGCCATATAGGTGGCTTTCATCAGGTAAAATCCCATTTATATGACAGAAAATGTAAAATTGCTTCCAAGCTGAGCTTGACTCCTGGAGACTTACATAGGCATATTCATGCAGGACTGAAGTGGTTTGTCGAGGGAGGGAGGGAGGGAGGGAGGGAGGGAGAGACTCTGAGATTTTACTTCCCAATCTGGTGTGCAGCCCTCAACTTCCCAAGGTACTATCCAAGTACTAACTGGGACCTATCCTAAGCAGTTACCTAGGAAATCTTCTTTCACATTCTCACCAGACCTATCACTGAGAAGGATGAAAGAAAGTCTTTCCTGAGTATTTGGACCTACCAAGCAAAATTGTCCACAGCAGTGCAGATCCACTTTCCCAAAACCCAGCTATACCCCACTGTGCTAATCTGGACACAAAGGCAGAGCAAGTGTAGCCAAGCAGCTAGAAGTGTGAGCTATAATCCCCACAGCCTTTAGTTAACAGCTCTTGGTCAACAATTATCATCAACAACAGCAATAACAATTATAATTGCAATACCACAATTCCAATTTCTGTGTTGGGGAATGTCTGTTACGTTTATACGGATTTGGGGAATCAATCACTCACATGTTATGTACCAGTCCAAAAATGGGGGAATTTGCAATGGATGGAGCAATTAACTCTTTATTATTTAGGACAGTACAGAATAGCTTCATTACCTAACAGGCACTAAGCAATACAGACATCAATTAAAAGAATATGGAACCTCAAATGCTTATGAAATAATATGAGAGAGGGAAAATCCTTTAGTACTATACAACTATTAAAAATACAAAGTCTTACAGCTATGGAATATTAATTACTTAATAGAACAAAGCTGTCTACATTGTCGTCACATAAAACAGAATGCCAATCTACCCTCTGTAGGAAAGAAACTCCCTAAACAAGGTGCCACTGCAGAAAAGAGCAGTCTCAATTCTGCAACAATTTCTAATATGTCTCAAGTCCCAAACAAATTTGACTCTCTTGACTTGATTACAGCCATCAATGAAGATTGAAAATTCTTAGTTTGTATCACTCCACTACTTCTATTTCAGGATTCTCCCTAAGTTCCCCCTCCCACTAAAACAAAACATCCCAACATTTGAATATTCTGTAAAAAAGTTTATAGTAACAACCTCAAATTCATCATGCATGGAAACCTTTAAAAACAACCTTCTCTGACCTGGAGCCCTCCAGATTTACTGGACCAATTTCCTGACTTTCTAGCCAGAACAATTGTGCTAACTATGGATTCTGGAGATTGAAATTTAAAACACCTGCAGGGCACCAGGCCAGGGAAGGCTACTTTAAACAATGGATTGGATACACATTCTAATACTGGAATCCATCCACAATGAATTGCAGAAGTCCTTCCAAATGCAGGAGACTTGCCACAACTTTTTCCAACATAAGATTACCTTTTTAATTTATTTTTCACCTTGTCAGACACTTTTTTATTGGGGGCAGGGAATCTTTCTGTATTTATCTCAGCATTCTTTTAAAGCTGCGTTTTGCTGATATGCCCCTGCACATTGCTAGAACTGCATAAAATACTGATGCATCGCAATTGCAGTGTTTTATCAATGTACGTACTGAATGTACAAGAACAAGTATTTTCTTAACAAAACCTGAACAGGAAAATGTTAACCCGCCAGTACCACTTTGGAAACATCACTGGGCAGGCTGGAACCCTAAATTGCAAATGAAAAGAACTTTGGGGACATTTCTGCATTCAACTCATTTGGTTGAGACATACCATATATGCTCTGTGTGCAGTCTGCACATTGTCCCTTCTGTGCTTTTCCCGATAGGAACCCAACGTTTGGTTTAAATATTGTTTTGAGCTAGCAAATCTCCATTCCTCTCAATTGAACTTCTGAAAAGGTGTATAAAAGTTTGCAGCCTGTCTAGAGCCAGTGGGCTCATTTAGAATCTTTATGACATATCCCGGGCACTCTCACAAATAGTTCCGATGGTACGGAGTTTGCTCATTGACAAAATAGTTATCAAGTGTGATACATCACAAAAGTTACTTACCAGAAAGCTACCTAGTAAGGTTTATTCTTTCCATCCTTTCTTTCCCCCTCCATCAGCAGACATATCATTTCCCACACTCCCCAGGGTGAGCAGACACATTTCCAAGCAAAGCACTCGCTGTATCCATCCACTGTGTTTATTTTCTAAGAATACCTAGGGGGCTATTGTGATGTCCAGAAGCATTCTTCAAAATAAAGATGGCACAAGAGTTTGATGATTTCTTTTGCAGCATGACTGAATCCAACTTATTTTAATTAAGAGAATCTTTAGAAAATAAAGTCACGTAAGGAAGAAAGCCCAGTGGACGGCAGAAGGAAATGTTGTGGGCACATTTCTGCCCTCAGTCACCACATTCCCTACTCATATTGCTATGTCGATTAATTTTTGGTGAATCATTAATCTCTTATTTCTTCTTCCTGTTCTCCATCCAACAGAGTGGACTGGAACCATTTAGGCAAGTTCACAAGAATCCAAAAACTCAAGAATCTCTTAGATATGAAACTATCATTTGTATGGAAGCTAAATTCTGTGTTGCCACAATAAAAATGAGGCAACAGGTGCTTCAAGTCTGAACACTGTTGTTTTTCCTTTTTAATTATGTTTTAATGTAATTTATTGATAGGAAGATGTTGGAAGTGGGTGATCACTTTAGTTACAGTGGCAAAGGTATCAATTCATATTGCATGGGAGAAGGCAATGGTAAACCACTCCTATGTACAACATGGATAGAAAATATAAAATGATTGATGATATAGTGCCAGATGATGGGCCTTGCATCAGATGGCATTTAGCATGCTACTGAGGAAGAGCTGAGTACTAATGGTGTTTATTACATGGCTAGATTAAAGTCTTCAGGATGCCTAGTTGCTGATGTTGCCATACAGGAAAAGAAAATCCAAAGCTGCAAAGACAGAATTAGAGTGGGAACATGAATATGGGAAAGATGAAAGGAAACAACTACCAATTGACATCTTAGGCATCACTGAATTGAGCTGGACCAGGATTGGACACATTCATTCAGAAGATCACACTGTTTATTACTCAATACATGAAAAGCAAAGAAGGAAGGGCATTGCTTTTATAGTTAGGAAGAGTGTAGCAAAAACTGTACATGGCTACAATGCAATAAATGACTGAATAATATCAATTATACCCTTTAATATGATGATCATCCAAGTGTATGCTCCAACCACCGATAAAACTCTCGGGAAGGAACTTAAGAAAAAGTTTCATAGAGTGATTAGAAGAAACAAGAAGCAGTATTACAACATCTGTAAAGACATTGAAGATGGAAAGAGACATGGAAAAACAAGGAAAAACTTCCCAAAGATCTCTGAACTCAGAAGGAGGTCCCAACTTCTAACTGATATGCTAAAGGATGCCAATGGACAGATAGCAACCAATTTAAACAATGATGGAAGGTGAAGTTAGATCAGCACTCCGGTCATAACCAAGTTGGAAGGCTACAGGAACTGATGGAATACCCACTGAAATATGGCAAGCAACAGAAGAAGAATCAGTAAAGTTTCTAATCAAGCTATACCAGCAAATCTGGGGAAGAACACAGTGGCCAACAGATGGAAGAGGTCAATCTACACTCCAATACCATAAAAAGGGGACTTAATAGAACATGCAAATTATCATTCAATATCCTTAATTACACGTGCTAGCAAATAATGCTTAGGACATCCAATGCAGATTAGAGCCCTACATGGAAAAGGAGATGCCATCTGGCTTTAGAACAGGTTGAGTAATATGAGACATTATTGCTGATGCATGTTGGATAATGGAGAAATCCAAAGAACAGAAATCAGTATGTGCTTCATTGATTATAGAAAGGCATTCAATTGTGTTAAACTTGTGAAGCTATGGTATCTGCTTAGAAAAATGGGAATCCTAGAATATCTCATTGTCCTCAGGTGAAAATTATACAGTATATAGGTCAGGAAGCCACAGTATGGAGAGAGCATAATGAAACAGACTGGCTCCGGGTTGGCAAAGGAATGAGACAAGGCTATGTATTCTCCCCATATTTAACCTTTCTTCTGAACTTTCTTCTGAAAACAAAGCAATTGTTCAGGTGCTGTTTTATTTATTTATTTATTTATTTATTTATTTATTTATTTATTTATTTATTTTCTATCCCACCTCTATTATTTTTATAAATAACTCAAGACGGCAAGCACACCTAATACTCCTTCCTCCTATTTTCCCCACAACCACAACCCTGTGAGGTGAGTTGGGTTGAGAGAGAGTGACTGGAATTATATGCGGAAAAGTTTGATCCTCTAAAAAGAAAGAAAGAAAGCTTGATCAATATTGACCTTATTGATCTCTTGTAATGCATTCTTGGCAGGAGATTTGGTTATGTTCCAAGGTCTACACACTGTATGACAACTAAGAGCACTTTAACATCTTGCTGTAAAGCTTGTAAGAACCCTGTGAGTGAGCTATGTCAGAGCCATTACCTGCATAGTCAATAATCTGGTGCCCCATGAGAACAACAATGAAGTGTCATAAAAAGGCATCCCCCAAATGCTGCATTTTTTGTATGTCTTTGCCGCAATGCAATGTCATAACTATTCTTCTGAAACCAATCCCCATGCTGCAGGTGGAAAGCCTGAAATTTAAATGTATTTAAATGAGTTCAGAAGAAAGATTAATTGAAAATTGAAGTACTTCAATTTATGAGTTCATTGATGAGTTTGTAGAAGAAGATAGATTAAACTGAAGCACTTATAGATTTGTAGCTCAACTTCCTCAACATTGTTTTATAATGCTCTTGAGATTTTTGAACTGTAATTCCTTTATTGCTGGCCACAGTGGCTGGAATTTATGGGAGCAACATTACAAAATATTTGAAGATACTTTTCAAAATATTGAAACTACTTTTGCCAAACCAGTTCTAAGCAAGGCCTCATATTTCTGACTAACTTCCATCTCAACAGAGATAACTCTCTAGAATAAGAATTAAGAATCCGCTGCTAGAGAATTCCTCAAAATAAAAGTTACCAGGCCGATTGACAGGTATTTTAAAAATGAGAAGCAATGTGGTGTGTTGTGTTGTGGTGGTTAAGAGCATCACTCTTGGTAGGAGTAGGGAGACCTGGGTTCTAGTCCTATCTTAGGCATGGGAGCCCGCAGGGTGACTTTGCGTCAATCATTCTCTCTCAGCCCTAGACCAAGAAGTCAAAACTTCCGAAAAGAAGTCAGTGGCAAACAATTTCTGCAATATTGCCAAGGAAACTTCATGAAGTCACCAAGAGTCAAGATTGACTCAAGGGCATCATGCATACATACATAAAGTGGACCAGTGAGAAGGCAGATTGTGCCCTTGGTACAAGTTACCACGAAGGCATCTTGTGGTCTTAAGAATGCAAGCCTAAGCTCAGGGAGAGGGGAGATTACATAAATACCTTTTAAATCCTAAAAGACTCAAGCCATTAAGAAACAAGTAATTTTTTTTCAATCTGCTCTTTAGAAGTTGAACAATTTAAGGCATTAAAAAGGATGTAGCTGGTTGCAGTTCATTTGTTGTTTAAACACATTTAAAAACATTAAGCAGGTTCTTGACAATCTGAAGCCTAATAGGGTCTCTCTTCAGCTAATCTATCAGCAGCCCAAGTGGTCTTTTAATGGAGGGAGGACATCTGTCCAGTAGTGGTTAGCAATCTGTCTTTAGCTGGCCAGCAGAGAATTTTCATCTAACAGCTCCATTCTAGAAAAAGTGGGCAGTCATCAGGCTATAGGACGGATGGATGGATAGATGGATAGATGGATAGATGGATAGATGGATAGATGGATAGATGGATAGATGGATAGATGGATGGATGGATGGATGGATGGATGGATGAGGAAGGATTGCTTCAGGAAAATCCAAACGAATCTTTTGTAGATATGTGGTTTAAACAAGTGACTCAAAAGATAAGTCAGATTGTCATCGATCCTGATTATTTATTTTCCAGGGGTATGTCATCAGTATTTCATTGTATCAAACAAAGATTATGGGATAATTCAGTACAGGAATTAATGGCCAAAGCCAAAGTATCGTGTTCACCTGTAACTTTTGGCATTAATTACAGATATATTTTTCAACTCTCTAAATATTTGGATAGCTTATACTTAAATAAATACAGAATAGCTTTCTCAAAAGCCAGATTGAATGTATTGCCATCAAATATGCTATATGGTAGATTTCAAAAAATTCCCATCTCTCAAAGATTTTGTCCCTGTAATGATCCTGATCCTGAAACAGTGGATCATATTTTATTGTATTGTGGATTTTATAAGAGTCTTCGGCATGAAGTTACTTGGCCTATTTTAAAATCTAAACCAGGAAGGGATACTTCTGAGTATGTAAAAATTTTACTTGCAGATGAAAATCCTGAGATCACAGTGGCAACAGCCATATTTTTTACTATGGCTATAAAAACAAGGCTTTTAGTAACAAATCAATGAGTTGGGCTTTTAAGTGTATCATGTAATATTTATTAAATATTTTATCTGTTATTGTTTTATGTAATGTCAAGTTTAGATTATATTTGTAACTTGTTTTCAGGTATATTGGCTGTAAAATAAAGATTGATTGATTATAATCTATCTATCTATCTATCTATCTATCTATCTATCTATCTATCTATCTATCGCCACCCATCTCAACAAGTGACTCTGGGCGGTGAATAATATTAAAAATAAAAATAAAACAATGACAAAAATTTAAACACATAGCCACTGAGAGAAATAAACAATCATTAATCATCAACATAACCAGGAGATGGGACCTTTCACACACACGGGGCCCAGGCCCAGGCTCAGAACCAGTATTTCGGGCCTTGTGAAAAGCCAGCAGGATTTTTGCTAACAGAGGCACAATCTACCAACCAGGTAAGGTTCCCGCCGCACATTTGTGCAGTCGTGTCCGACTCTAGGGGCCGGTGCTCATCTCTGTTTGTTAGCCGAAGAGCCAGCGTTGTCTGAAGACGCTTCCATGGTCACACTACCAACCAGAGCCAGTTTTAAAATGCTACTTCAGGAGTCAGAATGTCAGCCTTACCAGGTAGACCAGACAGGAAACATGGCCAGATGAGCTAATTCTACTTTATTGTAAGGCTACATTAGCAGAATCTTACAAGTCTGAAAGTCCAAATCTCCTGCCGTCACCTTTATAGCCTGAGAAGTTAGAAAGAATCGATAATTCTTTCCCTACTATCTTTGCAGAAGAGTTTATGTAAGCAATGTCTGGTGTTAAATATGTCTGAATTCCAGTGCAACACAACATGTGAATGATGCAGAAGTTCTTCCAAGATGATCATGATCAAAATTGACCTTATGTATGTAAGACTGAAGAAGATATCTTCAATGACACTTCTCGGTTAACAGCCTCTTTAGCCCTGGAGTTTGCTTCCAAAAGTAGCAATTCTGAGGGGATGGCAATCTGTCAGTTGTGTTTTGCCTCATATTTATTTTTGTTTTAAAAAAATCAAGCTCTTTCTCTCCTGTTTATGAATAAATTACTGAGTTCAGCTCCTATCAAACAACAATCCTAACGACATTCTTAGGTATCCCTGCTCATAGGATTCTATGAAGTTCACAAACCTGGTGCAAATATATTTCCACTGCTGTCTTTCCTCAGTAAAGGTAAAGGATCCCCCCCGCACATTTGTGCAGTTGTGTCCGACTCCAGGGGACGCTGCTCATCTCCGTTTGTTAGCCAAAGAGCCAGCGTTGTCCGAAGACGATTCCGCGGTCATGTGGTCGGCATGATGCACGCGGAACGCTGTTACCTACCCACCGAAGTGGTACCTATTCATCTACTTGCATTTGCATGCTTTCGAATTGCTAGGTTGGCAAGAGCTGGGGCTAGCACGGGAGCTCACTCCGTCACGCGGGGCTAGGGATTCGAACCTCTGAACTTGCGATCTTCCAGTCAACAAGCCTGGCATCTTGCCCGCTGAGCCACCATGCCCCCCCTTTCCTCAGTATCTGATACTTAAAAGCATAACCGCCCAGAGTCCCCTTGTGGGGGGAGATGGGCGGTGATATAAATTGAACAATAAATAAATAAAAAAAATATTGCTGCTAAACTTGGAGGTTCCATGTACTGATTAAAGTTAATAATCAGCAATGCCTATCGTCGCCTATTGTGCTGATTAATTCTGCAGCTAAATTATGCATTGTGCAAAGTAAAATCCTAGCTCACTACGAATGAAGCCACTTGGACCTCCCACTGGGATCACAAGGTAGCCTAAGTAGGAATCAAAAGCTTGTCTGAACCTGGAATCTTAATATGAAGCCCCTCTACAAATCAGAATGACAAACTTTTATTTCTTCTTGCTTTATTAATCCTCGTTTAGGATAAACAAACCATAGTCTCAGTTGGGCAGCACCCTATGTTCTGGATTCCTTGCAAATTCATCCCACTCTTCAATTCACACCCTCCAGGTAGTGTCAGCCCCACTAGGTAGACCAGGCCAGAAGAACAAATCCACAGGAAGACTAGAGATACCTTTCTTCTAAAAACAGAATTTTGCATGTCTGATTATACTGTATCTTCCCCCACTTCCTCTACACCAGCGAAATCAGGAAGACACCTGATAATAGTCCTTGCATATTTCCATCAAGGTCATCTTCCTTACTCTCTACAGCAGGGCTTTCCAAAGTGCCGCCACTGGCGACATGCCAGCGGTGGCGGCGTGCGCACGCATGGCGGCGGCGTAGGGGGGCGCACGTGCACGGTGGCGGAGCAGGGGGCGTGCGGCGGCGCGCGCGTGCATGGCGGTGGCGGCAGCAGCCTCCGCCGCCGTGCACGCGTGCACCGCCGCTTCCGGGTGGTGTGGCGACACACCATGCTGTGTGTGGCGACACACTTTTGTGTCGCGACACACAGTTTGGAAAGCTCTGCTCTACAGTAGGTTGGATTACAATTCCTATATTTCCCAGTAAGCATGACAATTTAAAAAAATTATTTACTAATCTTTAAGCACATCACAACGAACATTTCTTGAAAGACATTAGTTATTAGTTTGCAGTGTTCTATATAAACTAAGTAGCTATATAACTGTATTGTTTTGTTGTTGTTGTTTGTGCCTTTGAGTCCATTTTTGACTCCTGGCAACTGCTTAGACTATGCCCTGCAGTTTTCTTGGCAAGATTTTGGAAGTGGTTTGCCATTGCCTCCTTCCTAGGGCTGAGAGAGAGTGACTGGCCCAAGGTCACCCAGCTGGCTTTGTGCCTAAGGCAGGACTGGAGCTCACAGTCTCCCAGTTTCTAGCCTGATGCTTTAATTACTACACCAATCTGGCTCTCTATAACTGTATTAAAATTGTATAAAGCTAACATACTCTTATATTCTCTCTCTCTCTGGTGAAAGAGTTTGCTAGTTGGTTATTGGTTTTGTTTATTGATTAGTCAACCAATCATATAAATTATAAGAGAGCATCAACATAATAAATTGGAACAATCAAGATATGCAAAAAATGTTCAGTAAAATATTTAAATAAAATAATCACCGTGGCAGTTGATTCCAAACTGATCTAAGTAGGAAGCTCTCAGCTGGATAGCATTAGTTATGGACTTGGCCACCTTAACAATTGCCCATGTGTTTGTACCCTGAAGGTCATTCTGGTGATTAGTGGCTCTAATTACTGCACCGTAGCTGGGGCATATAGTTGGCAGTCAAAGATAATGTGTGCAACATCTTCTACATTTGAGGCACTGCATATACATTTCCTCTCTGAGTATGGCACTCAATAGAATCACCCATATTTAACCATGTGGCAGAATGGGACATACCTGACTGTTCTTCAAGAAGCTATTTAGGTAGCCTTTTAGGGTCCATTGAAAATATCCTCCACCAGTAAAGTTAAAGATTCAAGTCGTTGTAAGGCTGTGGATACCTGCTTCAGTTCTGACCATGGAAGCCGGTGCATTTTTGGGTGTTCTCAGAAGACATCTTAGAAAACGAGTCTGGGTTCCTTCAAGTAGAGATGACTGTGATCAACCCCATCGTTTGGTGCCATGTTATTGTAGGTGCTACTTCGGTGAAACGGGAAAAAAAAATCTGTCTTAAACTACCTATGTAGAAAAACTAACAAAGAAGCAAAACAAATCAAAAGTCTAAAACAATTCCAAACAACTCCTAGAGTAGAGTGGATATGCTCCAGGTACAATTGTTAAAATCATACCATCTTGTGGGATCTTGGAGTTGTGCCTTTTCTATGGCAGCCCCTGCCCTTTACAATACTATCATCCCCCCACCTGCAAAAAAAAAAAAGGACCGCAGTGGCTCAGTGGTTAAGACGCTGAGTCAGAGGTCATTAAGGCCGACAGCTCGGCAGTTCGAATCCCAAGAACGCGAGCCGCGTGCCGGAGTGAGCTCCTGGCAATTTGTCCCAGCTCCTGCCAACCTAGCAGTTCAAAGGCATGCAAATGCAATTAGATAAATAGGTACCACTCTGGTGGGAAAAATCACAGGGACATGAAAGGAGCCTCCTCGGGCATTCCCCTGGCAATGGTGATGTCACTGGCAAATCCTTTCACTACAAAAGCACCTTGGTGCTTCTGACACGAAAGAAAAAAAACCTGCAAAAAAAAAGTCTGCCCAGCTCCAACTCTGCTCTCATTTTGGAAAACCCTAAAATTGTGTGTGTGTGGGGGGGGTTCAGCAGGTTCTAAAACAAGGCAATTTGTGGTCCTGCATTGATATTGGGATATTATACCTTGATATTCATGGTGTTTCCTTCCCATTGATAGTATTTCTCACTATTGATTTATTGATTTAATGTTTTGAGATAATCCGCATCACCTAGTGTGGCTCTAATAATTAAGGTGGCTTATAAATTGAAGAAAAACATAAATAAACAGAAGAGAAAAAAATGCTAGAATTATGCCAACTGAAAAGTGCCCAATTGGTAAAGGTTGACCCAGATACTCAGACCCAAATACTTGTGAGAAGAACCAACACACTTTATTTTCAATAAGCCAGTATTTCAGAAATTAAATTACTATTGCATGCAGACATAGTTTGTTACTTGAACCTACTGGTAATCAGTTTCATTCTGTTTTGAATGTTATGAGAAATTAATAGTACCTGCCCAAGCTATCTTGAAAATTCATAATCAGCTGAAGCTGAAATGGGAATCCTGTCAGTTGTTCTTGATCAAGGCAGAAAATAAGACCTGCTTTATCTGTAGCTTGAATCATGTCAACTGGATTTCTATTTTCTTAATGGAAACGTTTCGCTCCTTATCCAAGGGGCTTCTTCAGTCTGAGCAAAGTTGGTAAGGGAATCCTAAATATGTTCCTAGGTAGCTGTGTGACCTTACACCTGGGGCTAGGTCATGGTTATATTGAGATGTAATTTTTAAGTCCTTTTATCATCTAATGGAGGGTCGTTAAAAACACCATGCTGCTGTTGAGCTTCTGAAATGGTCTTAATCTTCCTAGGCACAGAAGACAACACGGGGAGGAAGATGGGGGAGAGTTTGTGCCTGAGGCCCCCACCTCTATTCAAGGAAGGATTTTCCAAGTTGGCATAAATGGATTCCTTGACCCCTCTCTCAAACCACCTATCTTCTCTGTCTAAAATGTGAACATTAATGTCCTCAAATGAGTGTCCTTTTTCTTTTAGATGAAGATAAACTGCTGACTCTGGTCCTGTGGTGTTATTTCTCCTGTGTTGTGCCATCCTCCTGTACATAGGTTGTTTGGTTTCTCCAATGTAGAGTTCAGAGCACTCCTCACTGCACTGGATTGCATAAACTACATTGCTTTTCTTATGTTTTGGAGTTTGATCTTTGGGGTGTACAAGCCTCTGTCTCAGTGTGTTGGTGGGTTTGATATATACAGGTATGTGGTGTTTGCCAAATATCCGTTTTATCTTTTCAGACACGCCAGCCATGTAGGGAATGACCAGGTTCTTTCGTTTACTCTGAGTCTCAGCCCTATCTGTCGCTGTTTTAGGTCTGGTAGATTTAGATTTGGTGAAGGCCCAATTTGGATATCCACAGGCCTTCAGGGCTGTTCTCAGGTGCTGATTTTCATTCTTTTTGGAATCCATGGAGGTGGGGATGGTTTCTGCTCTGTGTGACAATGTCCTGATGACTCCTAGTTTGTGCTGCAGTGGATGGTGGGAGTCAAACATCAGATATTGATCTGTGTGTGTGGGTTTCCTGTAGATCCCTATTTCTAGCTTGCCACCGGTCCCAATGAGGACTTCACAGTCTAGGAATGCCAGTCTGTTGTCCTTGGTGTCTTCTCTGGTGAAGCTAATGTTGGCATCTATAGTGTTTATATGGTCCGTGAAGGCCTGTACTTCCTGGGCCTTGATTTTGACCCAGGTGTCATCCACATACCTAAACCAGTGGGTGGGCACCGTTCCCTGGAATGTGTTGAGTGCTTTCTTCTCCACTTCTTCCATGTATAAATTGGCCACAATGGGTGACACAGGAGAACCCATGGCACAGCCGTGTTTTTGTCTGTAAAAGTCACCTCTGTATGTGAAATAAGTGGTGTTAAGACACAGGTCCAGAAGATGGCAGATCTGGTTTGGGTTGAGATGGCTTCTCCTTTCCAGGGTGCTGTCCTCTTCTAGTCTCTTCCTGACAGCGGATAGAGCATGAGTGGTGGGGATGCTGGTGAAAAGGGAGGACACATCAAAGGAGACCATAGTTTCATCTGTATCCAGTTTCAGGATCTTTGCTTTGGAAACAAATTCTTCCGAATTATGGATGTGGTGTTCAGAGTGTCCAACTAGAGGTGCTAGTATGGTAGAGAGGTGTTTGGCAATGTTGTATGTTACCAAACACCTCTCTACCATACTAGCACCTCTAGTTGGACACTCTGAACACCACATCCATAATTCGGAAGAATTTGTTTCCAAAGCAAAGATCCTGAAACTGGATACAGATGAAACTATGGTCTCCTTTGATGTGTCCTCCCTTTTCACCAGCATCCCCACCACTCATGCTCTATCCGCTGTCAGGAAGAGACTAGAAGAGGACAGCACCCTGGAAAGGAGAAGCCATCTCAACCCAAACCAGATCTGCCATCTTCTGGACCTGTGTCTTAACACCACTTATTTCACATACAGAGGTGACTTTTACAGACAAAAACACGGCTGTGCCATGGGTTCTCCTGTGTCACCCATTGTGGCCAATTTATACATGGAAGAAGTGGAGAAGAAAGCACTCAACACATTCCAGGGAACGGTGCCCACCCACTGGTTTAGGTATGTGGATGACACCTGGGTCAAAATCAAGGCCCAGGAAGTACAGGCCTTCACGGACCATATAAACACTATAGATGCCAACATTAGCTTCACCAGAGAAGACACCAAGGACAACAGACTGGCATTCCTAGACTGTGAAGTCCTCATTGGGACCGGTGGCAAGCTAGAAATAGGGATCTACAGGAAACCCACACACACAGATCAATATCTGATGTTTGACTCCCACCATCCACTGCAGCACAAACTAGGAGTCATCAGGACATTGTCACACAGAGCAGAAACCATCCCCACCTCCATGGATTCCAAAAAGAATGAAAATCAGCACCTGAGAACAGCCCTGAAGGCCTGTGGATATCCAAATTGGGCCTTCACCAAATCTAAATCTACCAGACCTAAAACAGCGACAGATAGGGCTGAGACTCAGAGTAAACGAAAGAACCTGGTCATTCCCTACATGGCTGGCGTGTCTGAAAAGATAAAACGGATATTTGGCAAACACCACATACCTGTATATATCAAACCCACCAACACACTGAGACAGAGGCTTGTACACCCCAAAGATCAAACTCCAAAACATAAGAAAAGCAATGTAGTTTATGCAATCCAGTGCAGTGAGGAGTGCTCTGAACTCTACATTGGAGAAACCAAACAACCTATGTACAGGAGGATGGCACAACACAGGAGAAATAACACCACAGGACCAGAGTCAGCAGTTTATCTTCATCTAAAAGAAAAAGGACACTCTTTTGAGGACATTAATGTTCACATTTTAGACAGAGAAGATAGGTGGTTTGAGAGAGGGGTCAAGGAATCCATTTATGCCAACTTGGAAAATCCTTCCTTGAATAGAGGTGGGGGCCTCAGGCACAAACTCTCCCCCATCTTCCTCCCCGTGTTGTCTTCTGTGCCTAGGAAGATTAAGACCATTTCAGAAGCTCAACAGCAGCATGGTGTTTTTAACGACCCTCCATTAGATGATAAAAGGACTTAAAAATTACATCTCAATATAACCATGACCTAGCCCCAGGTGTAAGGTCACACAGCTACCTAGGAACATATTTAGGATTCCCTTACCAACTTTGCTCAGACTGAAGAAGCCCCTTGGATAAGGAGCGAAACGTTTCCATTAAGAAAATAGAAATCCAGTTGACATGATTCAAGCTACAGACAATTCCACCTGGATGACTGAGAACCTTCATAGACAAGACCTGCTTTAGGAATACTTCTGGAAATGGGGCCATTTTGATTAGTTACAGAAGCAGTTTTCCTAAAACAAGTGAGCAAATATGCAAACACACACAAACACTATTTTGTTCTTTTTAAAAGGGAAAAGAGTAGGTGTTTTAATTGATGAGGAAACATTGCCATTTACTCAAAGACTGTTTCTCAGTGTATTTAAATGTTCCTAATTTCTTGAAATAAGCAGTGTGCTTCAAGACATAATTGTTGCTTTTCACACAGGCTGTTGGTGTTCACGGCTATCAAATTTGTCACAGCTGGAATCACAACAGAACACTGTGGAAAATGAATCTTCAAATGGAACGCTTCAAGTGTCAAATGAAACACTTCAATAGATCAGAAAAGCCGACTATCACATTTGCAGCGCTGGGAAGGGTCCCGTCTATCTCTCCACGTGCTCATCACCACCCACCCAAAAACTTACGTTTAACTAGGCATGGGGGAGAAATCTGTTTAGTTTGCATTTTAATATCACTCAACCTAATTTGCACCTCTCGAGGTAATATGTAAACCAGAAAACAAATTTCCTTCAGGGTTTGCTTGTGAGTCTTTCCATTCACTTCTGCAATGCAGACTTCTACACATTGGTTTTTAAACATCAGTGCATATTTATTTCTGCATGGATTTTTCTCACCAACATATTTCTGAACCAAGGCAAAAACGGGACACAATGGGCTGATGCTTCAAAAATATTCAAAAGGGAAAAGCTTAGCAGAAGGTGGAGGGAATTCTGTACATCTGAACTAGGGGCCACTTCTGCAGAGTTAAGCATCATGAGTACTTGCAATTTTACCCCCAAAACTGCTTTCACCCAGTTTTCACAAAGCAGCTTTACAGTTAAAAAAAGGGATTTAAAAGACAAAGCAATTCCAAAGAGGTCTGCACCAGGTGACAGCACCGAGCCATCCTTGGCTGATTTTCTTAGTACTTAAGGCAGGGCTTTCCAAAGTTTTCCTGCGGCAACACATCAACCGCCGTTGCGGCAGCATGCAAAAACCCGGAAGCGCTGCTGCTGCTTTCAGTTTTTGCGTGCCGCCATTGGTGTGTCGCCGCGGGAAAACCCGGAAGCGCTGATGGCGCCATCAGCGCTTCCGGGTTGTGACGCGACACATCTGGGCCCTGCAGGAGACACACTTTTGTGTCGCGACACACAGTTTGGAAAGCTCTGACTTAAGGAAATCACCAACAAATTCTAGGTTTGTAGGCTAAACTAGGCTAAATAAAAAAAACATACTTCTATAGTCTTAAAAGGAAGATGTCAATAAAGAGCTCAATATAAGGAAGTCTTTACTTTTAATGGATGAATCTTTATGCAAATAATATTTTCATACACACATATATATATACACACACATACAGTACATACACATGTATGGTGTAAAAGCAATATGAAACATGAAAAGGGGGTAAGGCCACCTATCAGTTGCTTTTAGAACAAATTCATTGTTCCAAAAATCAGATTTCAAATTAATTTGGTAATTAACCAGGCTATTGCACAGGAAAAAAAGGAAGATCAATTATATTTATTTTGAAGATATTGCAAAGATTTGACAAAATCAATGGGCTTTTTTTTTTAGCTGCTCTCAGCTGATCACTAAAAGCAGTTTCTTCACAGGCATAAGAGCTGAGGCTGGCAAGATTTATTTATTTATTTGTAGGCTGACCATACGTCCCATTTTGAATGGGATAGTCCCGTTTGTTAAGCATTTTTCAACCGTCCTGTCGTTTTCATAAAAATCTCAATTTTGTCCTGTTTTTCAAACCTGGCGGGAATGGAGCGGGAGGAGGATCCGAGCTGGAGCGCAAACCGGGGGGCGGGGTTTGCAGGCGGGAGCCAATTGCGTGGACTGGGGGGTGGGGACCCCCATCTTTTTCATGAATACAGAATATTACATAAGACCCCGTCCCATTTTGCCATCCTGAAATATGGTCAGCCTATTTATTTAATTTTTATCCTGCCTTTATTATTTTTATAATTAACTCAAGGCGGCGAACATACCTAATACTCCTTCCTCCTCCTATTTTCCCCACAAGATGGTTTTCAAGCTAGAGAGAGCCATTATGAAAATATGTTTCAGCAGCTATCTCCAAAGCCTTAGAGTGACTGGCTGAGTATCAGTTAATTTAGAAGGGTAAGAGGAAGAAGCCCAGGGTTTAAATTCTGGAGCATAGATATATTCGGTCTGTGGTTTTCTTGCACTGCAATGTTCAATCAAGGGTTGTGCTGAAGGCTTTATTCTTGGAGTCCTTGGTGCTCTCTGAGCCTTGTTGTTTACTTGCAGACGTTTCATTGCCAGGCTAGGCAACATCTTCAGTGTGAAAAGGGAGTGGAACTTGTTCTCTGTATTCTCTTCGATTGGCTTTATTCTTGTCTGCAATAAATATTCTGATCAGCAACCTGAAGGACTCTTTACTTGTTCATATTGCACCTAACTTCACCCTATTTCAGTGTGATGTAGAAATATGTCTTGTGCTATACTTCACCTAGAACTGACCAGGTATGGCAGTGAGTATCTAGCCCATTTTGACAGTTTTGCTGGTGGCTATTAAAATGCAGTCATATCAAAACATGTCAACTGGGTTTGCTTCTGTTTGGCAGACTGTCACTTTTTCACCTCCCCCACATGGGAAGGATGCTTTAATGCCTTCTGAATAAAAATCAGGGATGGCCTGTCTTTCAGGGAAGGAAAAACAAGGCAGGAACTCATAGAAAGGAATCCTTCCCCCCGCACCCAATTTATTCTGTTTTCCCTGGGTATTCACATCTCGGCAGGCCACTGACAACTGCTTTATCAATCATGAGTGAAGAAGTCCATGGCAGCTGATTCCCTGTTATGTTTCTCCTGCCCATAATCTCCTTGCACCCAAAAGCAGTTTGCACTCTCTGTAGGTTGGACTATTATAAATACTCTGGATTCTAACCTTGCATGCTCAAGACAATGTTCAAAAATGACAAAATGGGTAATAACCATTTGGGCCTTCAGAGTTGACTTTTAGTCCTTAAGGAATGTGGATTGCTTTCTTGCTAAACACTGTGATGCATTAGTATGTTACCACACAGTAAAGTCTTTAAAATTTACTAGACAACCCTATGACCTGTTGGAACATCCTTTGAGAGAAAGGTAGTGCCGTCTGATGTGACCAGAATGAACATTAAATTTCAGGCTGACCATATTTTTTTTACCCCAATGCTGGACGGTCCCATGATCACCTAAGAGTATATATCATAAAAAAAATTGTAGTGGCAAATGAACTTCAATAATAAGTCAATATTTACTTACCTAAACAGATAAACAGAATGACCACAGGCGGGCAAAAAAAGCAGTGGCAGTGGGAGCGACTTCCGACCTTCTGCCGGATTCCCCATTGACTTTGCTTGTGGGAAGCTGGCAGGGAGCATTGGAAATCATGATCACATGATCACAGGGATGCTGCAACGGCCACAACTTTGTGAATAAAACTGGTCTGAACATCGTGGAAATTTCAATTCTACAGGAGTAATGGGTCCTGGATTTTTTACGTATTCTTTAAGTTGGCAGCTTTTAGGTACATTGTCACATGGAGTTCAAATTTAGGGGGAAATGGTGCATGCGGTTAATATGAGATGTATTATTAAGAGATCAGTTTGCATGGAACTTAAAACATAAAAAGAAACAAAGCATCTATAAAAGGGCTATAGTCTTTTTCCATATTTAATTCAAGGGATAGGATACATTCCTTCATTAATTTCTGTAAGGCTCTTCCTCCTCATCTTCCCCTCCAGGAGGTTTCCAAAGATTGCAGTCATAGAGTTTTTCCTTGGTCATTTCTGCAATGCAACCGATGTAACCAGGCTGTGTAGCACACAGCCCAGTAATCTGACTCGTTATTAGGGAAATTTCCCCTCTAAAGAGCAGTAGCAAGGGAAAGCAAAAGAAGGAAAAAATCTAAGTCTAGTAGTCTCAGCCTAAAAACAAACCAAGAAGTTCCTAACTGCCTACATAAAGAACTTGCATTTTATTTTTTAATGAATGGTAGTGATGGCTTTACTGTACTTTGTAAGTGGCCCAGAGACATTAAAGAAGTGGGCAGCAAATAAATTTTCTAAATAAATAAATAAATAACATACTCAAGCCATAGATAACAACATACACCTCAGTTATGTCCCCTCACCTTTGCTAGTAGCAAACTTATTAACATTTAAATTGAGAATCCCCAGGAAGGGCAGGCGGACGAGATAGGATAACAAAATATACTCCTTGTATATTAAAGGTAAAGGTTCCCCCCGCACATTTGTGCAGTCGTGTCCGACTCTAGGGGCCGGTGCTCATCTCCGTTTGTTAGCCGAAGAGCCAGCGTTGTCTGAAGACACTTCCACGGTCATGTGGCCGGCATGACGCACGCGGAACGCTGTTACCTTCCCACCGAAGTGGTACCTATTCATCTACTTGCATTTGCATGCTTTCGAATTGCTAGGTTGGCAAGAGCTGGGGCGAGTGCGGGAGCTCACTCCGTCACGCGGGGCTAGGGATTCGAACCTCCGAACTTGCAATCTTCCGATCGACAAGCCTGGCGTCTTACCCACTGAGCCACCACGCCCCTTACAAGCCACCACGCCCCTTACATATTAACTTTAATATACATATTAACCCTTGTATATTAACACAGGATTAAACAGAGGAAATGTGATATTCATCTGTATGCCCTTTAGGACTTTACAAACTCCTAAATACAGTTCAGGTATTATTTGTTTAAAAAGTGAAAACTAGCAAGTGTCAAATCTGATCAGCCATGCTTACAATAAGCAAGTTTCCCACAGCTACAATTGAATCACATTAAATTCACAGATGACAGAGAGTTGGATAACTAGTAGGGCTGTATGCATTTGAAAGGACTTCTGCAAAATGCTCTAGAACAGAGCTTTCCAAACTTTTCATGTTGGTGACACACTTTTTAGACATGCATCATTTCGCGACACATTCTTAAAGCAGGGCACAAGGCAGGCACTAGGACCTGCATGGAATCACAGCAGGTTTGGAGGCAGCAAGGCACAAGGCTGGCACTAGGACCTGTGCGGAATCCTGGCAGGGCTCAGAGACAGCAGCAGCTGCGACACACCCAGAGACTGCAGCTGACACACTAACGTGTCCCGACACACAGTTTGGAAAGCTCTGCTCTAGAGAGAGTGTAGCTTTCCTCTTTAGTGCTTTAAAGCAGCCATGTTCTGCACAAGTTTCAACATGGCTGGTTTAAGGGCCTTCCCCAGTTGGTTCACACAAGTTGGTACTGTATGTACAACTGATTAGCCTATGTAGTTGTCTCAGAGAATGTTGGCTATTCATGCCCACGCTTTTGCAGATAATGGGAAAAAACCTCTGTGGCAGCCTTTTAGGCAGACAAATCTAATGTACTTTCAGACATGGCTGCTTCAATGCTTCAGTGTTAGCACATTTTGAGAAAGCTTTCCACAGCCCTAATAACTAGTTGAGACAACTTCCTACAATTCAAAGGATTTTGGGACAGCATTAACTAATGCCACTTGTAATTGCCAGCATGCTTAGTACCCACATCTCTGTCTGAATTTAGACTCACTGACCCACCAGTTCAATAGAACAGTGCTTTCCAAACTGCCGCCGTTGGCGACACACCAAGGGTGGCAGTGGTGGGGGCGCACATAGCGGCGCACGTGTGCACGGCAGCGGTGCGAGGGGGTGCGCGGCAGCGGCGGCCTTGCTAAAATGCGGAAGCACTGATCGCACGCTGCTGCCGCCACCATAGACACCACCACCGCCCGCGCCCCCCACCACTTCACGACACACTAAACTGTGTGTTGCGACACACTAAAGTGTCGCGACACACAGTTTGGAAAGCTATGCAATAGAATATATAGGGCTGTGCTGATTCATCTCTATCTTGTAAGTCTAGTTATTCTATCTAGTACTCTATGCTACTATCTCGATTGCCAATGTATTTTTTGTATTCTGTCCTTTTTGCATTGTTTAACCCTAGGTTAACAATCTCCAGCTATCTTTCTAGAATGTTGTTTTATATATCCACTTTTGAATGCAGATTTTATTAATAAATTATTTTCAATGGAACAACCCCTACTATATACTTTTTAAAAACAAAAGTGAAACTGTCTCTAATATATATCTTCCCCAAAAACAGTATAAATTCTTTTTGCACTATATTTCCATTCTACAGGTAGTCCTCACTTAAGGACCATTCACTTAGTGATGGTTCAGGCTTACGATGGTGCTGAAAAAAAACGACTTACAACCAGTGCTCACACTTACAACTGTTGCAGTATCCCCACGGTCACATGATCACAATTTGGACGCTGGGCAACCGGTTCACATTTATGACCGTCACAGCATCCCGTGGTCATGTGATCACCCATTTTCGACCTTCCCGGCTGGCTTCTGGCAAGCAAAATCAATGGGGAACTGCATGATTTGCTTAACGACCATGTGGGTCACTTAATGACCATGGTGATTTTTTTAATGACCACTGCAAAAAGCTTATAAAATCGGGTCGGTTCGCATAATGACCACTTCGCTTAGCAACTGAAACTCTGGTCTCAATTGTGGTCGTTAAGCGAGGACTACCTGTATATATTTGTTTGCACATTTTGGGGGGAGTATTAATCCAGTACCACTGGAAGCAGTGCACTGCCTCTCCTCCATGCAACAACAGTTTCTGCTAGATTCATGTCATTTTGAAATTGTTATACACTTATGCAACTACTTTTCACACATACTAAACACAAGGCCTTGAATCTGAAGAAAAGCTGATCAGAAAAATTGGTTACTCTTTGAAGATTCCAGTATAACCTTCCAGGACATTTTTACATTTAGGAAGCATCTTTTACTTTAAAACTTCTATGAAAGTTCTCCAGTAACTCAGATATTTCAGAGCTCCTCTGGTATTCAACACAAGAAATAGCAGCACTCAGTTAATAAGTAATTCTTTATTAAGGCCAGCAATTTAAAATAGGCTAATGTACAAGCTATTTGTCCATACCATAACAGTATGTAATAAACATAAAAGCAGTAGATTATTTACTACAAATATTGAGAGAAGTGGAGTGCTAGTTTTACCAGTGACTCGTTTATCTGCTGCTATACCCTAACGGCCAATGCACAGAATTACAAGTTGTATAAGGAGATTTGTAATAAGAATTTATCTGGATAGCTTGCAAATTTTATAATAAATCTCTCTGAAATTGCAGTCTAATAGACCATGCCTTCCACAGTTGCTGCAAGTTTCTAGAAAAAGATAGATTTGGGTTAAGGAGATGCAGAGAGGTGCTAGACATGCACCTCTGCCCTCTCACAGGGACTTTTTTGCCTTTGAACCCATAGCACTGCACAGACCTGAGGATCCACTGGTTCAACCACCACTGATCCCCAAGAGCTCATAGGGGATTATGTTAAATCTGCCTTCCAAAACAGCAGATGGAAGAGTGTTAAACTGAGCCTGAGAGAAAGCTGTGGGATGGCTAGGCAGTCCCAGGGTGGTGGGAACTCATTTCAGATTAAGGCTCCAGGGCCTGACCCTGCTAGCAACTAATTTCAGCTCACTTTGCCAGTCCCCACCCAGGACTTGTAGTTCAAGCAGCACTCTGGCTTGATCATAAGCCAAGGACAGCAAAAACTCTCATAGTTTATGCAAGACCACGGCTTCCAACCTGAAATGAATTTGCTGACAATTAGTGAAGGAGCCAGGCCCCCTGGACAAAAACTTTGACCAGAGATTGAAACTTATCCTGCCAAGCACAAGTCTACTGCATTCAGCAAACCCTTACAGAGTTGAAGCTCTGCCCTCAGAAATTTGGTCTGAATAATTTCTAAGGGGTAATAATTGGGATGCTGATCTCATTGGGTTCAATCAAATAGTTGAGCTAGTGATAGCAGCAGGTTCAAAACTCCTTCCTTTTGCATGGAAGAATCAAGACACCAGAGTACTGCTCTATATTGTCTGCCTTTCATTTTCAGCCTGGGCCCTCTACTTGCCTGAGGCACAGAATACTACCCAGAGACATTAGCCTGTTCAGTGAGGTTGCCCTGGATATTCCAATTCTTCTTCTTCTTCTTGAGGCTTCTGGCAAACATTACAATCTTTGTCTTTTAATAATTAATCAATCAGAAGATGGTTCTTAGTGCAAAGACAGTGAGGGTCTGCAATGCTCTCCTAAGCCCAGTGGTATTTATGACAGGATCATAGCACTGGCCACATAGAGTGGTGTTGGTAAACTTTTATAGGCTAGCTAGGAGTATGCATCTTGCAGGAATCTGACTGTGGATTTAAGTTGGGAACTAAGATGCTAATAAACAGCCTTGCTTCTGAGTTGCAATTCAATGTGTAAGACATCCCAAAGAGTTTCATTTTAATCATAAACTTGTACTGATATATTGCTTGTGAGTAAGCAGGAGCAAGCATTTTTCTATGGTGGAAGCCTTACTCATATCTCACAGTTTTTCTCTAGAGATGGAATGAAAAGTGCAGCTCAAATCAGCAAATGTACCATTAACATTGCTTTGGGTTTGCTAGAGTATTTTATCATTCTCTGTTGTAAAAGCAAGAATTGAATGTCCTGTTCTAAAGCGTATTTTTTCTCTCTCTGCCAGAGTTGTTCTCCTGCTCCAGACAATGGTCAAGTTTCCAGCAAGGGTCCTCGCATTGAGTTTAGTTCTTATGTTGAGGAGGTTCGTGGTCTTAGTAAGCAGGATCAACCCTACTGCCTTTTTAAAACATAAAGATGATTATCACTGATCCCCAGTGGCTGGGAATGAGGGCTGATTTATTGACAAAGATGAAAAGTGAAGCCAAGGTTGGCACCACTATTCAATATTTGCCTTTATGAACAAGGCTGGGATGTGGGCACCTCCAAATCCTGTCTGGACTTTTTGTTGCTCTTAATAAGGCATACCTCTGTCCTCTGGATAATTTCACCGTAGTGGTCCATAATTGAGTTTCTGACTTGGTTTGGAGGAATAGTTTGCAAGATGACAAAAGGTCAGTCATGTTGAGCAAGTCAGTGACAACTCTGCCTGCCAGCTCACTCTATTCCATCCATGCAGCTCCAGGCTCCACCTCAATGTCAGGTCAGAACAGTCTTGGCAAATGACAGCCCTTGGAAGAGTAGGCAATTATATATAACTCCTATGGCAAATTCTGCTTTACAATTTCTTGGTTATTAGCAAGGAAAGTAGCCTCTCTTTTTTCCAATTTATTCTTAGCGTGCTTAAGAATTTCTTTCAAATTTCTCTTGCTGGAGTTTTGAGGTTAGTTAGAGTGGGTAATTACAGATACTGCTATTCTTTTATTATGTATCTTTCCATCACTCTGAACATTTCCTGGCAGCCAGGGAGATTGCAAAGCACTGGAGCACTGATTGTACATGAGAAGAGGGGACATTGATACAATCCTTGGCCACTAAATAAATGCAAAAAGTCCACACTCCCCCTATGAACATTTCACTAAAATTCTCTTTGCCTTTGAAATAAATTTCAACAGCAAATGCTCTTTCATTCAACTGAATTACAAGTGATAGGAAAAATGCAGCAGAATTTTTCTGCATCGCACTAATATATATTGTGTAGTTGTGATATAACTACTCCACCTTCTCTGGGCAGCTTTCCAACTTTTTCAAATGTAATGATGCTTTATTTTTGTCTTATTAATGTTTATGCTGCTACTCCAATATGAGGACTGAAACCTGATTAATAGAATACTAATTGATTGGCCATGTGTATTATAATCAATTAGCTGATTCAATTAAATTAGCACAAGTATGAAGAAAAAAAACCCTATTTCTGAAGTCATAACATACTTGTCTTGCACAACATGAAAGCCTTATTTTAGAAAATCATTCCTTTCTGAGAGAGACTGAGAAGAGGATAAGGACTCTTTGATACTGGTACATCTTACCATCTTTTTTTTAATGAGCACCTATACAAAAATGATATACAGGTATATTTTTCCTCTGGTTGTGTGTGTTTTAAAAATATCCTGCCTGTATAATTAGAATATCTATTAAGCTTTTTAAATAAAAAATCTATTAATCTACCCAATTAAATTGATTAAATGTCACAGCTGTCATAAATATCCCTAAGTACAGATTGAGAAACCAGTATTAAACTGAAAGTAAGTTACAAGTGTTTGTATAAGTGAACATCCAATCAGAAGAAATGACAACTAGGAAGGAATTATGGACCATTATAGATACTGAATTCTGAATCAGTATCAGGTTGACAAGCAAGCAGGCATTCAAGTTAAGGTTTAAAGTGGAAAGGAAAACTTAGGCAGATATGTAAACCATATTATGAACTTGTAAAAAATCCACATGTTGAGTATGAATATCTGCATATTTATAAGTATGTACTTCATATCAATGTGTTGGGATGTCTTCAGTATTAGGAGCCCAGCAAGGACCTGAAGAAGATTCCAAGCACAATGAACCACAAGTGACCCCAAACCTCAACATTCCTGATTTTGCTATCCCAGCCTGAGGATACAACTCTCCCCCAATCTGAAGAGGACTCTGCTGGCTTTGGCACTTTCTCAACCAAACAGGAATCCAAGGCTTTAGAATGGATAAAGAGATCTTCATTAATTCTACAGTCAGTACCAAGCAGGGATGAAGGTCTGGAGCAGAGGACCTTCTCAGCCTGCACCATCAGCTGTCTTATGAACACTTAACCCAGCCTGCCTCTTCCTGCAATGTACTCTTCATGATCCTGATGGTACCCAGGCTGTTTGTACGTCTCAGTAGCTTTTGCTAACACTTGGTTAATATTAATCTTTATTAGACCTTTTCTGGATTAGTGTGTGGGATGAACCCAGACTATTTGGTTAACTATTTGGTAATTCCTGTCTGGTTTGCCCCATGAGGCTGACATCAATCTTGCAAGTCTGAAAGTACAATCCTCCCCCCTGTCTCCTTTACAGGAACAAATATTGCAGAGAATCCAAAATATATATATTGAAGACCAGAGTTGGAGACTGTCAGCCTTACCAGGTGGACCAGACAGGAAACACAACCAGATGAGCTAATTCTACTTTATTGTGAGGCTACATTGACAGAATCTTGCAAGTCTGAAAGTATAATTCTCCCACTGTCTCTTTTACAGCCCAAGAAACTAGGGAGGGTCCCTTCTGAGCCTCTTGCCCCACTCACTATCCAGCTGCAGGCTATGCTGTCTCTTATCTGACCGTTCCCTTGGCAGCATCTCTTGGCCCAGTGTCCCAAGGTCCTTCCCACATAGCATTACAGTCTGCAAGTACCAATCTATGTATCGTTTCCTCAGATCCTCGGCTACTTCAAGCCTTGCTATCTGCCAGACACTGGAGAATGTGTGGATATTGGGGAATGGCACTTTGAAGTACACCCCTAATTTATCCATGTTTATCTTCCATCAAAAGTAAATAAGTTTGCTGTTGTAACCACAGGCCATAAAACAGAATAATAAGATTAGAAAATGAAGTAATAAAAAGAGTGTTAGATATAAGAAGGTTGAAGCAAGATAGAGCCACTGTTACAATTAAGAACCTAAGTATTTCTTTCTCAGTTTAAATGACAGCAGAGCAAAAGTAGCAAATCGACTACTAACAGTTGGAAACATGTCTGCAAGAGGATGAATAACGTCCTTCACTTAACCAACACCATAAGGACATAGACGTTGCAGCAGGAAGCCAGAAAAAAAACCATCCATATATTGGAGTATGTTCATGCAGAAAGAACAGCTGTTCTTTGGTGGAGGTTTGCCTCCACCAAATTTGCAGATTGGAGTATGTTTCTACTCCCTGAGTTTTAAGAGGAAGCAGCCATATGGGTTGCTCTTTCAGCAACTACTGTAGTGCAAAGAAATATCAAGGCCATTAGGGATTAACAGTATGATTGTCATGCTGGATTTATGGCAGCTTGTACTTAAACATAAGTCCGGCATAGCAGAGGTAATTGAAGAATCCAGTCAGGCACAGAAACCAAATAGGATACTAATGGAGGAAAGGCGGGAAACCCCATCCCAGTTCTACATACATTAGCAGTGATGCTGGGCTTATTTTAAGGGTAGATAAAAGTTTCAATTGATCAAGCATCAAGGGATAATTGAGAAAATAGTGGTAAGGCCATCAGTGAAAAATACTCCAAGATCTCATCTGTCTTGCCTTCAATGTCTGAGAGTCTTTGAAGGGCACTTCAAATTTCATTGTTCTAATGAGGAATGATATTAAAGGCAAAACTGAAGTACTTTGGCCACATAATGAGAAGACAAGATACCCTGGAGAAGATGCTGATGCTAGGGAAAGTGGAAGGCAAAAGGAAGAGGGGCCGACCAAGGGCAAGATGGATGGATGATATTCTGGAGGTGACGGACTCGACCGTGGGGGAGCTGGGGGTGGCGACGGCTGACAGGAAGCTCTGGCGTGGGCTGGTCCATGAAGTCACGAAGAGTCGGAAGCGACTGAACGAATAAACAACAAAATGAGGTTCTATAATTGGTAACAGTTTATTTATCAATAAGAGGGATGGATAGGCTAATGAGGAGCATCAGAAGGGGCAGCATGTTTCTTAATCTCTTAATCTGCCAGAGATGGACCATCTTCCTACTAACAGCTTTCATGGGTCCAGGTACCAGAACAACAAAAATAGACAGACTTTCTTGCTACTAAGTGCTTTGGAACACTGAACCAGAAACAAGGAAATAAAACTCTGAAACATTATTAAAGTTTTATTAAACCAAGCTTGTTGTTTTATAGAACTGTTCTTTGTTTATTTGCCTTATGATAAAAGAACAGACCTTCCCAGCATTACGCTAAACTTCCTCTGACTTCTTTTTTATTCCTTCCACACTAAGAACAAGACAGCCAGGAGGCAGCAAATTATAAATTATAATGCAATCCTGTCATGCACACAAAATTAATATGTTCTTTAAAATGAAAAAAAAAACCTAGGCCTCCTTTCCATGAAGAACTGTTGTTGGTATTAACCAGAATGTGGTGCGGAATTCACACTGATTTCCCACTTACTACAAAAAGACTTGCTCAATTTATTTTAAATGTCACTTTGCTATATTTTCATCAGGTATGCCATCATGGTGATTGTAGTTATTTTTACATTGTACCTATGCAACTAGCATATGTAATCCTCAGGGGATGGTTTCCATGAATAGTTTAGAAATGGCTATGAGCTGAGACATTAACAATGAACCCGAGAATGTTTAAAAACCTATGGGGACATCTGTCTATCCATCCATCATGTTAGAGAAGATTCAGGCATGTTTTGTCAACTTCTCTACCTTCAGAAAACTAGGCAAAAATCCAGACAAACACTAGATGGCAGCAAAGGATATAGAAAACACTAATACTACTTTGTGGGAGGATTTTTTTCCTTTTTTCCTTTTTAAGTATTTTTATTGTTTGCCTTATGCCTGCACAAAAGTGAATAGAAATCTCAAAAACAAAGTATAAAAATCCTAAAAAAGCTAACAAACTAGTTTGAGTATAAACAGAGGAAAAAACAGCATTATAGTACTTCAATACATATATACTGTAATGATAGCATTTGTTCAAACATCACTACAACTCAGATTTTAAACAAATTAAAACTTGACAAAAAAGATTCATATTGTCCAGTCCTTCCTTTTTGTCAGTAAAGAACTAGTTTAGCTGAGCTAACCTTTAACTATCTGGTATGAAACTGTCTTCCAGGAACACACAATAGTTGCCCTAAGAACTTAAAAATGGACATATTCCAGATTTTTAAAATACAATTTAACAGTGCATTAATGCCGTTAAACTTTTACTATAAACCTTAACTCTGCTATCATCTAAATAATCTGTTAGGGTACAAAATTCAACTTTACCTGGTATAAAATTTGGATGATACCAGATCTGGGTGCTTATACCTGGCTACTGTGAAATCTGTGTTTAAGCATTTATCCAAGAAATGAAGGTTCTACAGCAAGGCTGGATTTGTTCATTATGCTGACCAATCTAGGCTATATTTTGATTTATTTATACTAGTGAGGAAACAATTTGTATCTAGCATTTGGAGCAACTATGAAGACAGATGGTCAGGGAATGGATTTACCTGATTAGTGTACATAATGAACCAGATCTTTACAGAAGGCAGCCGATGAAGTGAATTCCTGCAGGAACCAAGGCTAAGCATGACTTTTCTGAAAGAATTTGGAGTTGGGACTAACAGCAACCCCAGTAAAGAAAACTCACTCCATATGATTTCTAAGCAGAGAATCAAAATGGTTAACTATAGTAAGTGAAGCTATGAAGAGAAGAGAAAGATGCAAAGGAATACATGTTTTATAAATAAATCAAAATTATTATCACATAGGAGAAGCAAGCAGCAATCTAGGTTACAAAGACAGACTTGCAGATTTTGAAGCCTGATGGGGCTGATAGAATATGGGAGACAGAACATTCTGGAAATTTGCACAACATTCCCTTCTTCCGAAGGCAAAGTCTGGATGGGCCATCTATTGGAATCAATTAATTTATTACGTCTTTATTCCACAAGTTTCACCAGCCATCCAAATCTGTTGCAGTGCCTAAACTGAGGGGGGGGGGAATTATGTCTAAGGAAGAATTACAGAGGATGCATAAATATGTGGGAGAAGCTGGATTTATTGAATATTGCAGTTATGAAAACAGTGCAATAAATGTGTTCAAGAAATTGGTGTGTGAATTTGTGAGTATGGCATTGTTTTTTATTTTAAAAAGTAAAGGTTAAAATGGCTTTTATAGCTGTTCTTAAAGGATAAGAGCATGCAGTTCTTAAAGGAGAACAACCAAAGCTAGGAGTTCACAATGACTACTATGCATTTTATGGGCAGCAAAGATTTCCAACAAGGAAGTCCTAGACAGAGTCAAACCAAAAATATCCCTGGAAGGCAAGATCACCAAACAAAAACTGTCATACTTCGGTCATGTTATGCGAGCCGACTCACTCGAAAAGACAATTATGCTGGGACTGATCAGTGGTAAAAGAAGAAGGGGCCGCCCTAGGACTCACTGGCTTGACACCATCAGAAGGGACACTGGAATGACTTTGATGGAACTAAAGGAAGCTGTAAGAGATAGAAAGGCATGGAAAGCATTGATCCACAAAGTGACCAAGAGTCAGACACGACTGAACAGACAGACAGACAGACAGACAGACAGACAGACAGACAGACAGAAGGTGTGAATAGTTTCTGGACTCATTAGCATGGGCACTTTTCCTGGGTCCCTAAAGGCTTACCTGGTGAGGACAGCAGCAAGTTGCCATTTTAATTCCCCACAACGCCCTGTCCTGGAGTGCTGTTACGTGGGACCTTACTGAGAAATTAAACAGAATCTCCTTGAGTTACTTCCAGGTAGGTCTGTGGGAAAAGTAGATTTCTCTAAACTTGCCTCCTTCATTGTCCTGGGACTGTAGCTCCTAGAATATCTGGTCAACAGAACTTCTAGCCAAGAGTGAAGAAAGCTGGACTACAAGGTGTGGGCCCACTGAATGAGGATGAGCCCATCAGAAAATAAGCCCATATATAATCTTGGCAGCTTTAACTGTATAGAAGATAATTATCCAATATTTTAAGGAAAAGGGGGGGGGGTTCTTTTGTTTGCGTTGCTTCTTACAATTTCAGTCTTCCCAATAAAGGCTATCTGAGTAGATTAAAAAGAAACACTATACAGACAATAGAAAATACAAACTAAAACACAATAAAATCCAACTGTATACCCAAGAATAGTAGTACTGCAACTGAAGGAGCCCGTTCTTTTGCAGTTACGACTGATCAACAATGCCAGACTGATCAACATATGAGAAGAGGCCTTTCTGGTATTCTGGCCTCAAACCAAAGAGTTCACATTTTTTAAAGGTAAAGAAATTTTAGATTCAACTCAGTACTGTATACTTTCTAGGACACAAGTTTAAAACCATTTGTTCAAGACCTACATGCAGTAAAAAGCTGCTAACCTCCCCCAGCATTTGACATATGATACACAGGATTATTTTAAAAGGTAACAGTCCTGAGCTGTATTATGCATCCTATATCATGAACATCCTTTGGAAGCAGCACCTGGCTGATCTCGTAAGCTAAGCAGGGTCAGGCCTGATTAGTATTGGATGGGAGGCCACAAGAATATCGCAGGCTTGAACAAATTTCCCAGAAGGAAAAAATTAAAAATCATTTCCAGAATGCTGCCAAGAAAACTATACACAAGGGTCCCTCCTTGTGAGGGAGATGGGCGGGATATAAATGTGATAAATAAAATAAATATGGTTATATCCATGAAATTACCATGTCAAACTTTACTTGAAAGAGATGTTACTTTAACTTTACCAGAAAATTCCCCTTTACAGAAGGACAGCATATGGATATAAGAAGTTCACCAAAAGCAGACTCACCTTCATAGGTTGCCTGAAATCCTTGAGCACTGACAGCATAGTCACTTACAAGCCACAAGGATAGCACCACTCCAGTACTCACAATGGGAGGAGGCAGCTGGAAACCTGTGAGCCTGGAAGAAATCAAGGGAGAAAGTCACACCAGGATTTTCCTAATAAAACACAATACATGTAACTACGTTCCTGTTGATCCATAAGATAGTTTCAGCTACATGAAACAAGGACACTAACCTGATTCATACTTAGCTCTAGGCTATAAAGGGGTCTGTTGGGGGGCGTGGTGGCTCAGCGGGTAAGACGCCAGGCTTGTCGATTGGAAGATCGCAAGTTCGGAGGTTCGAATCCCTAGTCCCGCGTGATTAAATGAGCTCCCGCACTCGCCCCAGCTCTTGCCAACCTAGCAATTCGAAAGCATGCAAATGCAAGTAGATTAATAGGTACCACTTCGGTGGGAAGGTAACAGCGTTCCGGGCGCGTCATGCGGACACATGACCGCAGAAGCGTCTTCGGATAACGCTGGCTCTTTGGCTAACAAACGGAGATGAGCACCGGCCCCTAGAGTCGGACACGACTGCACAAATGTGTGGGGGGAACCTTTACCTTTTTATAAAGGGGTCTGTAGGTTTGTGTTTAGCTTAGCGTGATGGGCATTATGTGTGAACCAGCCACTACAATTGCTTAACCAACCATGTAAAACAACATGCTTGTGAATCTAGCTTGTGTAAAAAATAACTGCATCCAGAAAGCTATTGGAAAACAATATAAGTGTAATGGGCTTATGGTGACAAGACCAGTCAACACATGGACTGTTGAGTTTTGCACCACCTGCATGTTCAAAATGGTCTTCAAGGGCCACTCCTGGTAGAGCACAGTGCAGTAGTCCAATGGGCAGCGCTGAGTCACCGTTGCATCCTGCATCCCTCCAGGTGAAGGGAAAGTCTGAAAAGTAGACAGCTCCCACCCCAACTCAACATCATACAGGCTGCCCTTCCCTGCTGCCTCTCTGGTGAAGATGGGGCTCTTCTGGAGAGTGGTTGGGGGTTACACTGGAGGACACTGTCTGTTTCTGCTTACTGGTTTTGCAAAATGTAACATGCATTTCATCATGAATGTTTTATTTTTTATGCAATTGTTACATAAGTTATTTTTGTTGTGGTTGACTGCTGGGAGTTCTGTGAGATTCAATGGTATATGCATCTAATAAATGAATGTCATATCGTAAAAAAAATAATGAAGCTTACAAAAGAGCCTTGAAAAAGTCTAACCTACCTGACAGGGGTCTTCTGGAACTAGTCCTGAGCTCATGGGAAAAAAAGCTAGCATACCTTCCTCTCTCCTCCCTCCCCCACAAAAAAGCATTCATAAGAAGAAATCATAGTGACAATGTCTTGGCAAAAGATCACTGCTGAGAGCAACCAAAGGAAACCTAAGAAATAAATGCCTGCAGAACTGGGGAAGAGAGTTTCAAATCTGAAATTGTGCATGAACTATGTCTGAGGAACAGAGTTATAAAACACAGCCATTCATACATCATTAATTAATCCTTTGTTTGGAACTACAAATATTCCAGCCCAAAGGAAAACAGTGTGATTTTACATGTCTTGGGATGCAATATATCTGAGATCTAGTTCACACCACAAAGTGCTTGTGGGAGGGCAGATCTGTATCCATTCAGGGAGAGGCTGTAGCAATCATGAGCTTCTTTTACTATAATTGCTCCATATTTTATTCTACCCAAAGCCATCATCATTACTGTCAACAGATACTGCATTACCCAATGGGTAATAAGAACTGGCTGCCTTCTAATGATTTGCTACAGCTTGTCAAGTGCACTACAGCTTCAGCTCAACATTGTGTGCAGTGTGGAATATCTGCGCAAGGACAGAGAAGGATACACACTCAGACATGTATTGTGGTGATATGTCTTACCCAAAACAACATTTGTTATTCTTTGAAACAGACAGTCAATCATGTCTCAGATTAGTTTCATATTGCTCTTTCAAATCCAAAGGAAGGAAGGAAGGAAGGAAGGAAGGAAGGAAGGAAGGAAGGAAGGAAGGAAGGAAGGAAGGAAGGAAGGAAGGAAGGAAGGAAGTTCTGACCCTACGGTGGAATGAAGGAGGGGGAGAGAAAGAAAAAGAGGGAGGGTGGCCCTACTTACTTCTGGACTTGGCTTTTTCGATTAAGGAAAGTATCATCTCTTAAAAATACATTCCTAAATGTCTGTTAGAAGTTTCTGTGCTAGAAGTTACTAAATCTACGAGGAATAAGAAAGTTGTTGGGTAACTTTTTATAACTACTTGTTAGGCTGGAACTGCAAATCAAGTCAGTTCATGTTGGGATTCACAAAGGTCTCTTTCCTCAAGCAGCTCTATATGGTAACTAGCTCCTTGAGCAACAACCCAAGGGTTTTGAGTGTAGTTCTCAAGGCTGCAAATCATACTGGGATAAATGGAAAAAGAGTCTGAACATAGAGAGCAATGATGAAAAAGGGATATGAATTATACCTTATTTGCCAGCGCAGCAAATTATATGGTTTGCTTAACAACGTCCAATGTGATATGTGAATTAAACATTTTGCAGCCCTCCTAGGTTCTTCCCACAAATGACTTTTATTCTCTAGCTAGATATTAATTTTATTAATACAGGTTGGTTCAGCAATAATTCCTGAACCAGCATTATGAGATCCCAGGTATTAATTCCCAGCTGTTCTATTGACATAGCTGGGAAATGGCTAATATGCATTTCTGATTAACAATTACAGTTTTATCTACTAATCCTACATCCTTCCACTTGGCTAATGCAATTTATAAAATAGACAAAGGCAGGCTTTATTTTAAAGGAAGAGAGGTTTTCTTTCTCTCTCTGCTTCCATCAGCTTAAAAGGTAAAATTCTACCTTATAAAAATACCAAGCACAGCTCTCTGTGGTATGCCGTCAAGGAAACATTTTTTTAAAGATAGAAGTTTCCTGGCTCCTGGAAACAAGGTTATATCTCTCTTTTCCAAAGGGGTGATCTCAGGAATCGTAGGAGTTCATCCCAACACACCTGGAGGTCATCAAGTTGGGAAAAGCAGTTCTCTGTCATCTCACAGAGATGATCAAGATCATCCTGACCAATTTTGAAACTGTACTGATAGAAGATACATTTCCAAGATCCATGGACTGGATCTTCTTTGTAAAAAAAATATTTTCAAAACAGAGCAAATAATAATACTACCCAAAATCTGTCCTACCCTGATTGTTTTTTTCATTGTCATCCTCAATTCCAAACCCTCAGAATTTGACTGGACAGCAACCAATGAATTTTGGTGAGAGAAAGGAGAATTATCATCATTTTTATTCACTAAGATGCTCTACTTCGTACCAGACAACCAATCTGCAACCTGATGCCCTTCAGATGTGTTGAATTTCAGCTCTCATAAGATCCAGCAAAAATTGAATGTTAACGTATTTGAAGGCATCAGGCTGAAGAAGTGAGAGAGCAAGAAATCAGGAAGTAGCTTCCATGGGATTGAACTTCACATTAACTAAATTTCCACAGATACATTTCAGTGGATTTTACAAGTGGTGTGAGGGATCAGTAATACAAAATAGTGAAAGCAATTACAGTACGTTGCTTTGCACAAGCTGAAAACATTGAGAAATGTTTTTATGTGTTTTATATGTCTAAAACTAATCCAAAATTCAAGATCAGTTTAGGGGAAGAGAATTTAGTTACAACTAACTGTCAACCATGTAAAATGCTTAATATTACTAAGCAATATTTTTTTTAAAAAATGAATCACTTATTACAGAAGCACCCACATACTCTAGCTGAACATACTCACTCTGAGATAGACAAGATAAAAATTAAATTGTGATGGGCTAACAAGAAAGTTGCCACCTCACAAGGGTGGCATAGTCACAGTTAACGTGCCATTGCATGGAATTTTGCAACTGTGGTTAATAAAG
Source organism: Charina bottae (assembly GCA_023362775.1). Lineage (NCBI taxonomy): Eukaryota > Metazoa > Chordata > Lepidosauria > Squamata > Charinaidae > Charina > Charina bottae. Next base: position 7,882,194 of record JALMGJ010000013.1, read on the forward strand.
TCATATTTGTCTGAGAGCAGTAGAAAGAAAAAGTATTGCTCTGATTGGCCTAGAACACTGTTTCTCAACCTTGGCCACTTTAAGTTGTGTGGACTTCAACTCCCAAAATGCTGGCTGGGGAATTCTGGGAGTTGAAGTCCACACAACTTAAAGTGGCCAAGGTTGAGAAACACTGGCCTAGAAAATGGAACAGGAAATACATGATGTACCTAGCATCTCTACAAAAGGTGAAGTAGTGTAAAATATGACTCTCATTTTTTATCAATCTGCAAGAGTGGAGGGATTCCTTATAGGTGATGTTTTGCAATCTGCCCTGAAACATAGCTAAAGAAAGTGCATCAAATCTTACTGTAGTAAATGTTCTCCTGTGTTTGAGGAAGAGAAGGAAGGAGAGATGCTGGCAGATTCTTCTCAGGGGCATTATAGGAGGACAGCCATGCTAATCTATGGTAGCCAAAAATTAGGAACAGTCTGGGAGCACCTTTTCAGCAAGAAATTTTTATTAAAAATCATAAGTTTTTTGTGAACTACAGCTCACTTAATCAGATACATGGAGCAAACGTCTCTATGGTTCCTGCATTTTAAGCTTATTTCTTGTTGGTGAGCTACGTCTCTATTTACTTTCTTAGTGCCACAAGTACTAGGCTAAAACAAACAAGAAAGCTGCCTAGATTTGTCACAAAGTCGAGCTGAAGTTGCTTTTTACCACATTGGTAATAGTGAGGGGTGAGGATTGCCACCAACGATCTGAAAAAATCAGACATCAACGGGGGCTAATTCACACATATATGTTCAGACCGATCACACTATTCCCTTTCAAGGATAAGCAACATTATGCAGAGAGCAGAAAAGGAATAAAAAACAGTAAGCCAAAGAAATTAAACGCATGAAATAAATAAAAAAGAAAGGAAAGGAAATATGGCTAAATCTAGTTTAAAGGTAAAGGTTCCCCCGCACATTTGTGCAGTCATGTCCGACTCTAGGGGCCGGTGCTCATCTCCGTTTGTTAGCCGAAGAGCCAGCGTTGTCCGAAGACATGTGGCCGGCATGACACACACGGAACGCTGTTACCTACCCACCAAAGTGATACCTATCCAACTCCTTGCATTTGCATGCTTTCAAATTGCTAGGTTGGCAAGAGCTGGGGCAAGTGCGCGAGCTCACTCCGTCACGCAGGACTAGGAATTCAAACCTCTGAACTTGCGATCTTCCAATCGACAAGCCTGGTGTCTTACCGACTGAGCCACCATGCCCCTTAAAAAATCTAGTTTACCCCAACAGTATTCAATATATATCTCCACAACTTTTATCCTTGCAGACCATATTTACTTTCATCACAACGATATGCCATTTCACACAAAGTGCGGGGGGGGGGGGAGTTAAAATGAAACAATAGAAAATTTCTAATGCATCATTTTCATTTTGGGAAGAAGATCTAATATAAGTTCCATTACAAACCCACAAAGAACCAGACCAGTATTTATTCAAGATTCCTCAAAAGAATCATACATTCATTTCAAACGTTGGTTTAGGTAGAATTCTGATGAAAACACTAATCTTTGAAAATTCAAAATGACTTCTGAGCAGAGTGGTGGTGGTGTTCATAACAATGGGAAGCAAGCTGTATGGTCTGTATGGTTGTAAAAAGTATTTTGACCCAATTCACCATTCAGTAAATGTTAGCTGTATATTTAAACAGATGAAGACAATTAGCTATAGGGATTTGAACGGTATCAAAGGTTATTAAACACAGGAAAGATCCCACCAATTTATAACAACTCCAGGGAGCCTGCTTGTTATTTCTGCCCTTGAAAAAAGAAATTAAAATTTAACGATTAAGTAATACACTCCTTTGAGGTCCCACTGGAAATGTGTAAATAATGTGCCAATGGAACCCTGCCTAAACAAAGAGATCAGACACTCCATGCCTCAGTGACTTTAAGAGGAAACCTTGAGAGTCATCATCAAACAAACTTTCTTTTTACACTGTCTAAATGCAGTAATTTAGATTGCATTATTTACTTTACTTTCCACCAAGAATCTTCCTTGTTCTACTCTGCCAGCAGGAGAGCTAGTGCCAAATAAAAAGTTATCCATTTCACAATGTCTGATTGCCATATTTAGACTTGAGAAAGGCACTTGTGATGCTAGGCAGGACAAAAATAAAGTTGAAAAATTGTGACTCTTCTTTTTTTCTTCTTCTTCTTCCCAGGATGGAAGCAATAGGCCCTTCAGAATGGCTCACATACATGTTGCATGCTAAAGGTCCCAAACTCTTGTGACGGCACCTATGTGGAGCATCTCCCAGCCAGTCCAGACTGAAAGAAGATCTAGTTCAGCATAAGGGAGACTTCTATATCCCCCTGTGATCTGGCAACCTCTGATCTGAGATGTACTTGAATGGTACCTGCTGTGTCCATCCTAATGACATCCCTACAGGGAGATCCATCAATGTACACAAACCTTTTCAAGTCAAGGTTGCCATGGTCTCGGAGTGTAAGCAATAAGCAATGCTTATTAGTAGGCAGTGCCAGGACCGAAAATTGAACTTGATTTAAACTCACATTGACTTCAACTGATATGCTTAGTCTCCAGGAAATAATCATTATCCCCCTTTCTAGCACATTCAAAGATTATATTTCAGCAAGAACTATAGAGGAAATGTGGTGGGGATACTGAAGGTGAGTGTCAGTTCATGCACCTTAACTTATTGTCACCCTTTTCCTGTGCCTTTAATAGTTACTTTAAAGTAGAGTGAGCATGATTAGGCTTGGCAGAAAGATTAAATAATAGAAATAGCTTAAATGGCTTTATTTTTAATAGGACAAGGGGGAGGTGTAATTGATCGGACAATTCACATAAGTCTGACATTTAGGCCATGAGCAAGTGTAGAACAGAGATGAGCAATGCACAGACCCCCAGGTAATGTTGAACTCCAATATGACTTATGAAGAAGAGTGGTGGAACATGCACTATCCTTGGTTTAAATGTGTCTCCACTTACATATCGTTCTTCCAGGTATGTTTTGTCTCTTATTTCTAAAAAGTAAAATCAAGGAACACGTGCAGGAAATAGGATTCCTTTTGTATGTCACGTATCCATATATGTAAACTACTCTACAAATAAATGTATGACAATTTGACTGTATAATCAGGATTATCACCATCTTTTCCCATTTAAAAGGAGCATATCTTACGTCTATACTTAATAAATGCAGTATGATCTTCATTGCCTTAAGGATACCTTAAACCTTGCCCACCCCCAAAATAATTCCTCATATTTAATCATGGGCCCCATTTCTCTTAACATCAGCAGATATTAATACAATGGAAATACCATACAGAGCTGAAAAAGTATTAAACTGACAGCTTGGAAATAACCAGCCATGAAAACAGTCCAGTGTTCACATCTGCTGCAGTTCTCTTCCAAAGCCTGCACCAATTCATATCTCAAAGTAAGATTACAGGTCAAATCTTGGGAAAGGCACATTAATTTTAGTTGTTTGAAAATGCAGTCAGTGCCCAGGCATGCACCTGAAGATTCTAGCATTCCAAGAGCATTAGAAGCAGTGATCATTTCTTATTGATAAAACAGGTTTTCTCATAACAACAAATGTTCTGGTGAAAAGGGTATTATAACCCCTGTAGGTGCTTCAATCTTGGGGAGAATAATACTCTGTAGTACAGCCAACGGTTGTTGCATCTTATTATGTCTCCTTTGAAATCATCATTTAGCACATGCTAAATGTTACAAGCTAAAATGTTCCTGAATGAAACTTTGTGTTTTTTTGAGAGGGTCTCACCTACTGCACTCTCATACAGTACATATCCATTTTGTGGAGTCCTTGGTGCTCTCTGAGCCTTGTTGTTTTCTTGCAGCTGTTTCATTGCCAGACTAGGCAACATCTAGAGTGTGAAAAGGGAGTGGGACTTGCTCTCTGTTTATATACCATGGCTTCTGACTGCTAGATATGATGAAAGCTTAATCTCACAACATATGGACAGACTCAACCATACTTTCAACTGGGAAACTGTGAGCATCTTAAACCAAGCCAAATCCAAAAATGCTAGAGAATTCCTGGAAGCTTGGCACTCAGACAAAGCAGCCATCAACAGACACATAGAGGTAAACAACATTTACATACTATTCATCAGAGACAATAGAAAAGCCAAAAGACCAGAACACCTCCTTGCCAGCAATCAACACCCAGATAGGCAAAGATTAACACCAAGATTAGCACCAGAGGAACAATTGTGCTGTTTAGCACAATATACCCTAATCAAGGAACTATTAACTCAGTCAATCAACCAAGCAGCAAACAACAGCCCAATCAAGGAACTACCAAGGAGAGAACAACACACCCACCAACACAAGCAGAACAAGCCATGGTATATAAACAGAGACCAAGTCCCACTCCCTTTTCACACTGAAGATGTTGCCTAGTCTGGCAATGAAACGTGTGCAAGAAAACAACAAGGCTCAGAGAGCACCAAGGACTCCACAGTTCAACCCTGAGCTACAAATATTCTCTTCGATTGGTACATATCCATTCACCCAACTACAAGGAATGATTGGTCCTCCATAATTTTTTAAAAGTGGGAAGAGGTCCTCAGAGAACAAAGTTTATGAAACACTTAGACAAATGAAAGCAGAATACAGTTTCCATGTGGAAGAGATTTCAGTACCATGGACAGGTCACTAGGCTCAATCCCTTATTCTGGCGTTATCACAATGTCAAAGGATCACAAAAGTTATTTCTCCTCACCACTGCTGTGGAGGCCTTAAAAAATCAGTGTGCCTTAAACCTAAAGGAAGTCTTCAATCTCCTGCGGCTGGTGTGCTAACAGCATAGATAAATAGGAAGGCGCAGTGTGAAGACCCTAATGGGGAAGAAGAAAGGTCCGCTAAGGCAGCTTCCATGCAAGTCTTTAACATAAACTCATCACCTTAAACCAGAGCTTTCCAAATTGTGTGTTGCGACACAAAAGTGTGTCGCCACACACAGTCTGGTGTGTCGCCACACAACCCGGAAGCGCTGATCATAATCAGCGCTTCCGGGTTTTCCCGCGGCGACACACCAACTGCAGCGCGCAAAACCCGAAAGCGGCAGCAGCGCTTCCGGGTTTTTGCGCGCTGCCGCAAGGACGGCACTTCCGGGTTTTCCCATGGCGACACACCAACGCCGGTTGGTGTGTCACCGCAGGAAAAACTTTAGAAAGCCCTGCCTTAAACATAGAACTTAAGACCTTTGGAGGCCAGTGTTCAATATTGGAGGGATGGGAGTGGGAGTGGTATGAAAAAAATTGAGTTTGGGGGAATGTAGGTAATCATAAATACTAATTTGAGAGGGTAATTAATTATCATCACCATCATCAAAATGAATATATGAATATATGAAATGAATGAATGAAATTGTATTATTTGAGAATGTATCTTCAGTGACAAATCTAAGGAAGAGATGGAGTAGGATGAGTGTGTGCTTAAAAGAATAACCAGGAGGAAAAGGTCTCAGTTTCGACCATTTTTAACAATAAGGAGAAAAGCAAATGCTGATCTTTAAAAGTGATCTTAAATGTAAGATCATGTAAAACTAGCTGTTCACTGCCATAGTTGAAACAGTGGAAGCAGAAGGTAAAGCTGGATCAACTAGCTGATCTTTGAGAGGTTCACAACAAATTCGCAAGTATTTCTGAATGAATTACTTAAAAATAAGTGTGTGACTTTTCCTCATTTAAATTATTAAAAAATGAAATGAAGAAAGCTTGGAGAACCCTGAACTTGGCCTTTGTTTGAAAGGAATATGAGTTCATCTTAGTATTAAAAATACATTCCTATTATTTTATCCAAACTTGTGCATCTTAGCACCTGATTATGCATGGTGGATCTCAGGAATCTAGTATAAAAGACTGGATCTGAGATGCCTACAATTTTCCTGCAGCCTATTTTGTACAACTGAGGCAATGTCTAATCAGCAGCAGGAGGCATCATGCAGTTTCCATTCAAAGTTCACTTAAAGTGGAATTTGGAGCTAATTGTGCAGGTTCTGAGATAATCTGGAGTGTGATAAGATTATTTATTTATTTATTTATTTATTTATTTATTTATTTATTTAATATCCCGCCTTTATTATTTTTATAAATATCATCATTGGCGATCACTCATAGCCGAGTAATAAGGTCAGCCTTATAAATAACTCAAGGCGGCGAACATACCAAATACTCCCTCCTCCTCCTATTTTCCCCACAACAGGAACCCTGTGAGGTGAGTTGGGCTGAGAGACAGGGACTGGCCCAAGGTCACCCAGCTGGCTTTCATTATTTCATTATTTCATTAGTAATTTCTTCAGGCAGATTTCATTATATTGTTTGATTTCTGCCTAAAGCATTTTTGGGTTTTCCTTAACACCCAAACATCAAAACATCTAAAACAGAGCTTTCCAAACTGTGTGTCGCGACACAAAAGTGTGTCGCCTGCGGGGCCCAGATGTGTCGCGTCAAAACCCGGAAGCACTGATGGGCATCAGCGCTTCCGGGTATTCCCGCGGTGACACACCAATGGCGGCACACAAAAACCGAAAGCGGCAGCAGCGCTTCCGGGTTTTTGCGTGCTGCCGCAATGGTGGCACTTCCGGGTTTTCCCGCGGCGACACACCAACGGCGGTTGGTGTGTCGCCACGGGAAAGCTTTGGAAAGCCCTGATCTAAAAGTTCTGTTAAGTATTGGAACAATTTTGAAGGGCATTTCTTCAGGAGGAGAAAAATCCTATTATATTACAAACATAATAGAGGCTGTAGGTGCCTTCCTCTTTCTAAGGTAACCAAAACATTTACACTATTCTTTTCCCCCTTGTACTATATTCAATTAAAGCAGCAATTTAAGAAAACACACATGAGGAGTTATTGCAACCTGTGAATGGCTCATTAAAACACACAGAGAAATATCAAAGACTCTCTCCAAGCTTTACCAGCTTCTTCTAATGAAAATCCAGTGGAATGCACCATTTAACTTGGCTTTAAATTGCTCTTCCTCATAGTCCAATGGGCTTTCTCACACCCAATTTAAAAGCTGCCAATTAATGAACTACCTCATCAAATCTGCTTTTCTCTTGCTTTCAACCCGGTGCAGTTCATATGATACGGGAGTCATACAAGGAGGAAGGGGATAGACTATACCTAGCCTTGAAAAAGGTAACTTGCTAGAAGAAACTCTTAAAAGGGAATCACATGGGATATGGAATGTTTTGGAAACTAACATCCAACTAGTAATTAAACAAACCTCTCAAAGTTCATTCAATCGCAGAAGTTTTGAAGGTTGATTATAAGTGAGATTATGCTAATTATCAAGGATGTACAGATAATCCTTGTTTAATGAATGCCCTGTTTAGTGACTGTTAGAAGTTACGATGGCATTGAAAAAGTAACTTTATGACCGGTCCTCACACTTACAACCGTCGCAGAATCCCCGTAACCACTTGATTGCCATTTGCATGCTTCACAGCCAGCTTCTAACAAGCAAAGTCAATGGAGAAGCCAGCAGTAAAATGTGCTACATACAAATACACGTGATGTATTGCTTAACAACTGCAGGTGACTCACTTAACGACTGGAGCAGGAGTGATGTCGTAAGTCTGGCATGGTCATGTGATGTTTCACTTAATGTCCATCTTGCTTAGCAACAGAGCTGCTAGTCCCAATTGTGGTAATTAAGTGAGGACTACCTGTAATCTTTTCCTTAATCCAGAGGAAACTGAAATTTAGGGTGACTTGTTGTCTACAGAAAAGAAAGGGGGAACATGACCAGAATAATTCTTCTTTCCATAGATTTGAGCTATAAGCAAAGAAATAACAGCCTGTTGGTGGCCTAACAGAGGCCCAGCAGCAGCAGCAGCAGCAGCAAAAAAAAAAAAAGATTTAAAGCAAGACAAAGAATGGGCCTACTTATGTCAAGGCCCACCGAAAACATGAGAACCAAAGGGTATACATTAAACTTAAATCTCTGCAACTTTAATAGCCTGAAGGTCATCAATCTAACTGGGAATTACAATCTGAGAGGATTCAAGAATGTTTCTAAAGCCAATTCATGTCAAGCAACATCTCTGTTAGCCCCAGAAACATCTTTCAACCAACAGTTTCTTCTGCAGGAATCTTTAGCTGCTATTCATAAAGTTATGTGAGCTGTGGAAAAAGCATGGAGCAAACAACCAGCCAGGCCTTGCTGAGTTCTTCATGGTACATGACTGATAACTACAACTGAACTGAACTACACCTACTCCTTATTTAGCGACTACCTCAGTTAGCGACCATTCGCAAATACAACAATAATTTAAAAAAACATTTTCTGACCAATGCATGCATTTACAACCAAATTTCGTGCACCTGACAACAATGCATACTGGTGTGAAAGTAATTCTGGCATAGGTCATACTTTATATCTATATTATATCTATAATATACTCTATATTTATATAGAGAACTTTATCTGTATGAGATGGCAGCAACCAGTGATCTTTGCAGTCTCTCTCTCTCTCTCTTTCATTCATGTGTTCACTTAGCAACCATTTCACTTAGCCAACTAAGTGGAACAGAACTTGGTCGTTAAATGAGGAATGGGTGTACTGTGCCATATGGTGAAATCTGCCACTGGGTCTTCTACATGTATATGTACATTCCTAGGGATTTCTAGAAAACTTCCCATTCTTATGATCATTTTGAGTGAATGTGGTGAAAATCCACTTCATGAGGTTCATCCAGGTAATGGGAAGAGACAGCTGAAGCTCAGGAAAATAGAACACTGACAAGCTATCCAGAAGGGTGGGTTTCCTCTCAGGTTTACTTTTAGAAAGGAGAGAGAGAAGCCTCCATTTTGCCTTTGTCTTTTCATTGTGTTTCCTACTTCGAGGCTGGCCAGAAGCCAAGTAAGGGCAAAGCCCCCAGCCACATAGAATAGGGCTGGTTCCAGTGCTTTTGGACAGTGTCAGCCCTCCCAGGTAAACCAAACAGGAAACACGACCAGATGAGCTACTTCTACTTTATTGTATGGCTACATTAACAGAATCTTGCAAGTCTGAACGTACAAACCTCCCGCCCACCCAATTTACCACCTGAGTAGTTAGGGTGGGTCCTTCGTAAGTTTCTTTCTCTGGCCGTTACTCTGTTGTGGGCTCCTTTCCCTTTTATCTGATTGTTCCCTAGGCGGCATCTCTTCCTCCCTCACATTCCATCACATCCAGCAGACTAGGATCAGTGAAGTTAGTTGTGCTTATAGATTCTGTTTTATTTATGGGCTGAGATCTGGGTGTATGAACTTATTCTGTGGTATATACGTGTCAGCCCTCCAAGGCAGACCAAACTCAGAAACCAAAGACAAGCAAGCTAATACTACTTTTATTATAAGGTTATAGTAACAGAATCTTGCAAGTTTGAATGTCCTTCCTTCCTCCCTCCCTCCCTTTTTCTTCATGAGAAGTAGGGAGGGTCAAGTCCAAGACCCTTTCTCAAATTACATTTCTCCTTGGACTCGGATTTCTGTTATCTGACTGTTGTCTTGGTTGCAGCTCTTCCTCCTGTTCCTCAAGGTTATTCCTACTGCCCATAACAATATGTGAGTCTTTGAGTGTTTCTGGGACTGAGGGTGCACCTGGCTGGTGGCAGCTTACTTAGTTGCTATGGGATTTCTGGAGGATATAGTAGGGCTGTGGAAGGAGGGTTAGGAGAGCCCTCGCAGGGAGCAGCTCAGCCAAAACACCTACATGCATCTCATTACATCAATAAATAAAAAGAAATTCAAGGCTTTTTAAATCAAACCTTCAGCCTTTGGAAACCACCATAGGGAAATATTCCACAAGGATTCCCTTTAATTTTCTTACAGCAAGCACCGTGTAATAAGGACATAAACAAGGCTGTATGATTCAGAAGAAGCCTCATCTTCTGCAGTCTAATTCCAGCAGCTGCCAACCCAGTGCCTTCGCAGTGCTATTACTGCACTTTATATAAGTAACTGCAAACTCCAGTAATATCTCCAGAGGCAGGCTTGTCCAGCTCCTGCCAACCATGCCATGATTTTAACAGGTGTTCTGCTATAGTTTTAGGAGAAGGAAAATCAGAATAGAAGGAAAGTTTTCCATCATGGAGAATTGCAAACAAGATGCTGCATCAGCACTGAGTTTCAACCAAACAGCTTTTAAGGTAATATTGCTTCCCTACTGTTTCTTGGCTTAACCACAGATGCTTCCTCTTCTTTCAAAGGCATCTGGTAGGGTGCCAGCTGGACACTGTGTCTCTATAATGGTATGTGGGAAAGACCTTGGGAGATGGGGCAAAAGAGACGCTGCCTAGGGAACGGTCAGATAAGAGACAGCAGAGCCCGCAGCTGGATAGTGGGTGGGGCAAGAGGCTCAGGAGGGACCCTCCCTAGTTTCTTGGGCTGTAAAGAAGATGGCAGGAGAATTGTACTTTCAGACTTGCAAGATTCTGTTAATGTAGCCTTACAATAAAGTAGAACTAGCTCATCTGGTTGTGTTTCCTGTCTGGTCTACCTGGGAAGGCTGACAGGCTCACAGGAGCAAGCTGGCAAGCTTGGTCGAACCCAGTCTTGTTTCATGGGAGAATATAGAATTATGATCCTGGAAAACCCATTGCTGAGGTTGCCCTTGGCACTCAGGTCTGGCCAAGAGCACCCCAAGGAAAGAGACTTTGAGTTTCCCATTTCTCATACCATCATGGAAGTTACAGTCTGCTCCCATGTTGTCTGTGAATGCAAAAGGAGAATTTCTGTCTGACCAAAGGAGTGAAAAGGGGCTGAGCCATCTGCCAAGTAGCTGGGGTTGTGTAATGCTATGTGGGAAAGACCTTGGGAGAGGGGCAAAGAGATGCTGCCTAGGGAAGATCAGATAAGAGATAGCATAGCCCACAGCTGCATTATGGGTGGAGGAAGAGGCTCAGAAAGGACCCTCCATAGTTTCTCAGGCTGTAAGGGAGATGGTGGGAGATTTTAGCTTATCTGGTTATGTTTCCTGTCCAGTCTATCTGATAAGGCCGACAGTCTCCAACTCTGATCTTCAATATATATTTTGGATTCTCTGCAAGATTTGTTCCTGATGAAGACCCTAGTGGGTATGGAACAGGAGAATACTTAACGCCAACAAACCAAATTTCACTGAAAATGAACTCAACGCTGATTGATCAGCTCCTCACAGTTTTGCCAGAGGAGTAAATGGAAATGAAGAATTTCAAAGTGAGGAGCCTTTCTAAATATTATTAAACCATAGTTTGGAATATAGCCCATATGCCAAAGCATCTGGAATATGAAATATCACAGGGAAAGTAAATATATCAATCAATAACTATAACTTGCAAGTATGCAGGTAAACAACTTTGAATCACATTCAAATAGTTCTCATCTTGCTTATCTTAAATAAATCCAAGCCATGTGTTGTAGCTTAAAAAAGCAAGAAAAACATTACAAGTTAAATTACATGGAGGGAAAAGTTTAGAGACATTTTCCCCAACATGACACGCCCAGGTGCACTGAAACTACACTTTCCATTATCCCCAACCACCATGGCCAACAGCTAGGAATTAAGGAAGCAGCTGTTCCAACTCATCTGCAAGGCATCAGATCAGGACAAGCTAAACTATCATTTTAGTTGTAAGCGATAATTGGCACTTACTGACATTCTCCATTGATTTGCCTAATGGTTTATCTGAAAAGCACCCTACACTAGAAGCCACTATCATGTCTGTGTCAATCAGTTCTGTTAATCTGAATAAAAAAATTGTTGTTTATTCATTCAGTCACTTCCGACTCTTCGTGACTTCATGGACCAGCCCACGCCAGAGCTTCCTGTCGGCCGTCGCCACCCCCAGCTCCCCCACGGTCAAGTCCGTCACCTCCAGAATATCATCCATCCATCTTGCCCTTGGTCGGCCCCTCTTCCTTTTGCCTTCCACTTTCCCCAGCATCAGCATCTTCTCCAGGGTATCCTGTCTTCTCATTATGTGGCCAAAGTACTTCAGTTTTGCCTTTAATATCATTCCCTCAAGTGAGCAGTCTGGCTTTATTTCCTGGAGTATGGACTGGTTTGATCTTCTGGCAGTCCAAGGCACTCTCAGAATTTTCCTCCAGATCCACAGTTCAAAAGCATCTCTCTTCCTTCGCTCAGCCTTCCTTATGGTGAATAAAAAAAATGGAGCCTGTTAAATAATTATTCTTCTGATAGGGTAAGCCTTAAGAACTGGATCACGGCTCTGCAAATATGCTTGCAGAATCACAACACATGTGATCTTCCTTTTTATTTGCATTGTAAAGCAGATACCTGACTGTTTCCATTTTCTTCTGTTTCTCCTAAGCAACCAAAGCAATAATTTGAGAAAATGTTGACAAGCCGATCCTTCTAGTGAGCCTGACAGAATGGTTAATTATATTTCTAGCCAGGAGAATATGCAGTACACAATCAATAATGTCAAAATAGAATATTACTGCCTACAGGCCATTGCAGCAAACTGCTTCACTTCCTCCCAATCTCACTCAATCGTTTTTTGTTTTTTGTTTCCAGTGAATCAGATTCATTTATGTTTAGCTTTTTTATTGCATGTGTGTGTTTCTTAAATCATTCCAATCAACAGTTTGAAAGAGTTTGGTGTAAATGATAGCCCATTGAACTTTCTCTTCCCCCTCCCCCATCTCAAACTACTTAAGATACTTTGAAGAAGATGGTTGGCTGGTGCATTCTCCTCCTAATAGTTTTCTAATGGTTCCACTTAGAATTACTCTCAACTCTCAAAAGCATCTTCCCTTTTGTCCAGATTTCTACTGCTTTAATATATGGGTGGGAGCTGAAAGATTAGCAAGGAAAGAAGAAAAAAGAAAAAGATTTAAAAAAAAAAAAAGGATATACCTGATACTACAGTGAATTTGCCTAATGAAAAGAAATCAGAAAAGGATAAAAGCAGCTTAAGCAAGACAAGGAATGATTAAGTCATTGCTTTCCAAAGTCTCACTGTTGGAGAGATAGGAACAGCGGCGGCAGCGGCGCAGCGGTGGCGGCCTCGTGTTTCGCGCTAAAACCCAGAAGCGCTGATGGCACTCCACTGCCATCGCCGCACACGCCGGTGATGCGCCATCAGCACTTCCGGGTTTTGGCGCAACACACTAATGTGTCGTGACACACTAATGTGTCGCGACACAGAGTTTGGAAAGCTATGGATTAAGTCAACAAAAGCTGGCATATCCTTGTATACCGCTATCCTGACCTTATCGTTGAATCTGAAGTAGGCTCTGCCGAAAGCTGGTAAAAGACCATTTTAAGATTGTAAGAGAGAATTGCCTCTTTCACTGGCAAGAAAATAAGTTGCACAGAATGTCCCAGAGATCTCTCTGGCACAACGTTGTACTGTCCTCTTTATCTCTTTACACTGATTATTTGGTCCACCTGTTCCCCACTGTCCTTAGATTCGTTTGTTTCTTACAGGAAAACTGAGAGTGAGGCAAAATATCTGACTTTGATTTGAAAGACAAAATAAAGGCTGCCTTCATATTTTTCAGCAATATACTGTATATCCAAGGAGTGTAGCAATCCCTGGGTTCGGTGGGTCCTTAGCAGCCTCAGGCCTTGGCCGGTGCCCAACTTTCACAGCCATTAGCACCAATTTTGTGTGCCAACTGTAGAAAGCCTCTGTAGTTTGCTAAGTAACAAAAGTTAATAATAAGCAGAAAGAGGAGAGCTACTCTAAAGCATATCTGGTGGTTAAATCTTTCTTGCATGTCTAACCATCAACTCAGAACTGGCAGGATTCATATTCAGCGTAAGGATGGATATGCTTTCATCATAGAATCACAGAATTCAGCATAGAATCATAGATTCCTAGGCTTGGAGGGAACCTTGGAGGTCTAGTCCAACCCCATGAAATGGCAATAACTTTTTATTTTCTAATTACTGTACAATGTCATGCCCTCTGCCAATTGTCAGCAACAAGGAGCTGTTCACTAGTCAAGAACTTCCATGTTCTAATAATTCTGAACTAACACTATCCATTGGTGGTGAAATAATGTGAAGCAGCTACTTGGAAGAATGAAACACCAACCTTTAAAGCAGTATTTCTCAACCTTAGCAACTTGAAGATGTGTGGACTTCAACTCCCATGCTGGTTGGGGAATTCTGAGAGTTGAAGTCCACACATCTTCAAGTTGCTAAGGTTGAGAAACACTGCTTTAAACACTGAAGTGGCTTCTTTCCTGTAGCTCAATACCTGTGTGAACACTTCTTTCTTGTCTTACTTTTTTCAGCAATCCTAATTGTCCTTGGCAATGCCATAGTTCCTGTTTGATGCATGTAGGCTAATTTCTTGTGCTATTTTTAATATAAGGGCATCATATTCCTCACATGCACTTCCCCTATATTTCTGATCTCATCTGCCCTCTGCAATAAGTAAAGATGGAGAAACCAACATCCAATCAAAGCTAATCTAACAAGCAGGAAGAGAAATTTTTAGTAATGCTAACACTACAGAATCCTCCCCATATGGAAAATTCCTGTGATTCATGGACAGCAAGGCAAAAGAAGGCAAAATGGAGAAATATGTGCTTATTCTGTTTCTGATAGAAAAACATGCATACAGGCCATTAACCATAGATGTGAGATTAAGGCAACAGAATCCTATCTAGCCATGATGAACAGCAAGATGATAGTTGAAATAAATATGGATAGACAGTGCAAATCAACATGGCAAATAAGGATTGTGCCAGCTATTACATCCTCAGTCCATAAATATGTGATGGAGGTGGATGTAGCTGCACTGGCAGAAAGTTTCCTTCTGCTGGAAATGTGCATGTATTAGGGTAAATAAGTTTTTATGCCAAAAACAGGAGCAAAGAGAGGATGTTTCTGATATCAAGCCCAACTTTTGGTACATTATATTGTTAACCATCACCTGCCTACTATTAATATATGTAATTAACACAGAGACATTTTTAAAAATACCATGAGCTAATAAAAGATGCCTGACCTATTAATCTGGAAATCTAAATTTAAATGGATGCAAATTAAAACAGGGCGACATAATGGATAGGGTACTGGACTAGGAGCAAAGAGATCCAGACTCAACTTTACTGTGGTGGATTTCTGTAATGCTGCTGGTTCTCAGGAAGGAGGGAGCACATTCCAAGGAGGACGACAAGATAAGAGGAGACACAGTCCAGGAAGCGAATGTGGGAAAACTAAAAGGTTCAGAATAGCCTCGCCCTAGAGCTCTCCCAGGTTATTTCCCCTGAGGTTAGGTAGAGTTGCTTTAGTCTGGCAAGAGTCTGTCTATACATTGTGAGCAAATAAAAGAACTGGAGTTTGGCTGAAGGTCTTGGGCTGGACCTGACATTTACCTTCCACCATGGAAAACTACTGGGTGACTTCGGGTAGGTAATAACTCTCAACACAATGTAATTTATAAAGTGTGTGTTTGTGTGTGTGTGTTTGGGGGGGGTGAGATGGAGGAAAGGGCCCTATCTATATCATCTTTAATTCCTGAAGAAAAGGCAGGATACAGATCTAACAAATAAACTAGGCAACTTGAGATCAAAATAACCTGCTTAATGATGCCTTGTGTCTACTTAGATAACCAGATCAACGCTGTGTTTTCCCACTCTCTGGATCCTTTTTCATTCTCAGATCACTCTGACTGCTATGGAACTGACCAGTGTGACTAACCTCCATAGCTAAGTCTGACTTATTTGATCAGTTTGTCCCAGATGCCCAATGGATGCTCTTGGATTACAAAGGCAGTTAGGGAATTTCCTGAGGTCATGGTGAGCAGTCCTGCTGATGTTTTAGTTGCATTCTAGAGCTCTTGCCAACCTAGCAATTCGAAAGCATGCAAATACAAGTAGATTAATAGGTACCACTTTGGTGGGTAGGTAACAGTGTTCCATGCACATCATGCTGGCCACATGACCGTGGAAGCGTCTTTGGACAACACTGGCTCTTCGGCAAACAAACGGAGATGAGCACCGGCCCCTAGAGTTGGACACGACTGCACAAATGTGCAGGGGGAACCTTTACCTTTTAGAATATGGATAGGAGGCCTTGGATAGGATTGTGCCTCAGCAGGCTCTTCCTGTAATTGAGAGGATCTCCTTGGTTCACTGAAGAGCTGCAGGAGTTAAACATCTGAGGAAACATCTGAAATACTGCTAGCAAAAGACAAGGAATTAATACAACCAAATATGGTAAGAGTTTAGGTTTGAGCCTATACTGTGGCGATAAGAGTGGTGAAACTGCAACATTACTCTTACTGCATCCTTCAAATCCCACCCAGCAGCCCTCTTTTAAGTAATTTGGATTCTTTGGGAGAAGCATGAGCTGGACAAGCATCTTTTGGGCTGCTGTGAAGAATTTGTGGGACAATTAAAGAATAAAAACCCTCAGATTTGTTCTGAATTGGATGCTAGCCAAACAAGTCTTAGCAAGGTGATAGAGGCCACATCTTACAAGGCTACTTTTTTTTTTAATCTGTTCAATCATATCTGATTCTCGGAGATTGCCTGGAGAAGTCCCTGCAGTTTTCTTGGCAAGGTTTTTCAGAAGTAGTTTGCCATTACCTCCTTCCTAGGGCTGAGAGAGAGAGATTGGCCCAAGGTCACCCAGCTGGCTTTGTGCCTAAGGTGGGACTAGAACTCCCAGTCTCCCAGTTTCTAGCCTGATGCCTTAACCACCACACCAGATTGGCTCTCAAGCAAGGTGACTTGTTGTTGTTCAGTCGTTCAGTCGTGTCCGACTCTTCGTGACCTCATGGACCATAGCACGCCAGGCCTTCCTGTCCTCCACTGTCTCTCGGAGTTTACTCAAATTCATGTTCATTACATCGGTGATGCTATCTAACCATCTCATCCTCTGCCGTCCCCTTCTCCTTTTGCCCTCAGTCTTTCCCAGCATCAGGGTCTTTTCCAGTGAGTCCTCTCTTCTCATTAGGTGGCCAAAGTATTTGAGCTTCAGCTTCAGCATCTGTCCTTCCAATGAGCAGTCAGGGTTGATTTCCTTTAGGATTGACTGGTTTGACCTCCTTGCAGTCCAAGGGACTCTCAAGAGTCTTCTCCAGCACCACAGCTCGAAAGCATCAATTCTTCGGCGCTCATCCTTCCTTATGGTCCAACTCTCACAGCCATACATTGCTACTGGAAAAACCATAGCTTTAATTATACGGACCTTTGTCGGCAAGGTGATGTCTCTGCTTTTTAATATGCTGTCTAGGTTTGCCATAGCTTTCCTTCCAAGGAGCAAGCGTCTTTTAATTTCATGGCTGCAGTCACCGTCTGCGGTGATCTTGGAGCCCAAGAAAATAAAATCTGTCACTGCTTCCATTTCTTCCCCTTCTATTTGCCAGGAAGTGATGGGACCAGATGCCATGATCTGGGTTTTTTTAATGTTGAGTTTCAAGCCAGCTTTTGCACTCTCCTCTTTCACCCTCATCAAGAGGCTCTTTAGTTCCTCTTCACTTTCTGCCATTAGGGTGGTATCGTCTGCATATCTGAGGTTGTTGATATTTTTCCCGGCAATCTTAACTCCGGCTTGTGATTCATCCAGCCCGGCATTTCTCATGATGTACTCTGCATATAAGTTAAATAAGCAGGGTGATAATATACAGCCTTGTCGTACTCCTTTCCCAATTTTGAACCAGTCGGTTGTTCCATGTCCGGTTCTAACTGTTGCTTCTTGACCCACATACAGGTTTCTCAGGAGACAGGTAAGGTGGTCTGGTACTCCCATCTCTTTAAGACTTTGCCAGTTTGTTGTGGTCCACACAATCAAAGGCTTTAGCGTAGTCAATGAAGCAGAAGTAGATGTTTTTCTGGAACTCTCTTGCTTTTTCCATGATCCAGCGAATGTTGGCAATCTGATCTCTAGTTCCTCTGCCTCTTCGAAACCCAGCTTGCACTTCTGGTAGTTCTCGGTTCACATGCTGCTGAAGCCTAGCTTGTAGGATTTTGAGCATAACCTTGCTGGCATGTGAAATGAGTGCAATTGTACGGTAGTTTGAACATTCTTTGGCATTGCCTTTCTTTGGAATTGGAACGTAAACTGACCTTTTCCAATCCTGTGGCCACTGTTGAGTTTTCCAAATTTGTTGGCATATTGAGTGCAGCACTTTAACAGCATCATCTTTTAGGATTTTAAATAGCTCAGCTGGGATACTGTCTTCTCCGCTAGCTTTGTTGTTAGTAATGCTTCCTAAGGCCCACTTGACTTCACTCTCTAGGATGTCCGGCTCAAGGTCAGTGACCACACCATCGTATTTATCAGGGATATTAAGATCTTTCTTGTATAGTTCTTCTGTGTATTCTTGCCACCTCTTCTTAATCTCTTCTGCTTCTGTTAGGTCCCTGCCTTTTTTGTCCTTTATCATGCCCATCTTTGCACAAAAGGTTCCCTTGATATCTCCGATTTTCTTGAAGAGATCTCTAGTCTTCCCCATTCTATTGTTTTCCTCGATTTCTTTGCATTGTTCATTTAAGAAGGCCTTCTTATCTCTCCTTGCTATTCTCTGGAATTCTGCATTCAGTTGTTTATATCTTTCCCTTTCTCCCTTGCCTTTTGCTTCCCTTCTTTCCTCAGCTATTTGTAAAGCCTCATCAGTCAGCCACTTTGCTTTCTTGCATTTCTTTTTCTTTGGGATGGTTTTAGTTGCTGCCTCCTGTACAATGTTACGAACCTCCATCCATAGTTCTTCAGGCACTCTGTCTACCAGATCTAATCCTTTAAATCTATTCCTCACTTCCACTGTATATTCATAAGGGATATGATTTAGGTCATACCTGATTGGTCTAGTGGTTTTCTCTACATTCTTCAATTTAAGCCTAAATTTTGCAATAAGAAGCTCATGATCTGAGCCACAGTCAGCTCCAGGTCTTGTTTTTGCTGATTGTATAGAGCTTCTCCATCTTTGGCTGCAAAGTATATAATCAATCTGATTTCGGTATTGACCATCTGGTGATGTCCATGTGTAGAGTCGTCTCTTGTGTTGTTGGAAAAGAGTGACTTAAAAAAAAAGGTGACTTAAAAAAGGTGACTTAGGTGGTCTCTATTCCTCTCAGTCATGATTGGACTATCATAGAAACATAAAAAAACATACAAAATAAATGAATAAAGAAATAAATAAAGTGGGGTCGTGATTATATAGGACAGTGCCCTTTTGGTCATGGCCTTTCATCTTTTCTGGCACCAGGCATATAGTGCAATCTCACATGATACCCCAAGTAGTTTTTTAAGTGAAGTGTTACATGAGGTTTGAGCAAATGTTTAATTTGGCAGACACATATACAAAACAAGTCCAGCTCCTGGACACACATCTCCCTGTTCCTCATGCACTGCAATCAGGAAAGTTAGACCCCTGCCCTGATAGTGACATGAGGCTCTCCTTGTTAAGGGAAACGGGGTTACTTTGCTTCTTCAAAAGGTTGTGTGCTAGCCTGCTGTGTCTTGCTCATACTACTGAAGGAGGCCCTGGACTTCGGGCACTCTGAATGCATCATTGGAAGATATTCTCCCTGCCACAGAATTTAATTTTACTTTGGGACGCAGTGATCTTCTGGATTCTCCCTAGATGGTTTCCTCTGAATGGTGGTATGGGGACTTTCCAAATCCTCCAGGCACTTACCACTGAAAACTTTTATTTCTCAGAAGTCAAGGCCAAGTCTCTGTTTAGAAATTTAGTATTTCTGCTGAAGTACTCATTATTGTCCCTGCAGTATATTTTTTAATGATGTTACTTCTGGTTTCAGATCAATTTATGGGTTACAGGAGGTTTAGTTATGTGCAAGAAGGCCCATCTGGATTTTTGAAAGCATGTTATGGCCTCTCAGAAAATGGCTGCTCTGATGGGGATGATTAGCCCCATTTCCCAGAAGGAAACTGGTGAGTTTGCTTTTCACAAGGCCCTATGGCTTTTTTTTTCTTGGCAGGTAGACACATTTCCAAATAAAACACTGGTTTCTTCTGAAAGCCTGAAGGAATCTACTGCTCCAACCCAAAGGTTTTCTGGCATGGAATACAGAATCTTGAGGTCTAAACTAAAGATCTGCAGAAGTCAGGTACAGTTGATTGTTCTAAAGGGCAATCACTCCACTATGTAGAACATAGCTTTCCAAACTGTGTGTCGTGACACTTTAGTGTGTTGCAACACACAGTTTGGTGTGTCGCAACACAACCCGGAAGTGGCGGCGGGGGCATGCACGGCGGTGGCACGGGGGCGCACATGGTGGTGGCGGTGTGCACGGCCACCGCTGCCGCCGTTAATGTGTCGCCAATGGCGGCAGTTTGGAAAGCACTGATGTAGAAGAACCAGAGTTTAGTATCTGTCTCTGTTACCCCACCTCCCAAACGATCTACACCATTTTGCGCCTGGAGCTTGGTGAAATTCTCAGTTCTAGAAATGCTATAAGAAAGCCTCTCTCTGCCAGATGCCTTTCATATTTATTGGCACTGCAAGTCTTAGAAATAGCACCCCACCATCTCTTGAAAGCACCAGGCTGGGGAAGGTCACTTTAGGCAATTTCTTCATTCCTCTGAAAGCAAAGTAGGACTGGAGTTTCCTTCCCTAAGCACTATATTCCAGCTGTATAGCAGCTTTTCTCAGCAGTTTTGTTCTTGTTTTTCTCCTGGTGCCAAGGGGACCAGCAGGAGCAATGAATTAAATTCAATAGGGGCAGAAGTTTTGTCAATTTTCTATTTGATATCTCTAGCAAGAGCAATCCACAATTTTATTGTATCTTCAGTGATCTTCTAAAATTGTATTGCCTCTCACAGGCAGTCATTAATTTTGATAAAAGTGAAATATAGCAGCTAAAGGGGTTTCTTGCTTAGGAATCTTTGAAGGTCATACCTATAATACATCTGTATGTGTGTATATGCACAGACCTAAAACCTACATACATACATACATACATCATACATCATATATATGTATAAATAATTAGAGGCAGTGTGGTGTGGTGGTGAAGATGTTGGATTAGGAGCGAGGAGACCCAGATTCTAGTCCTCTCTTAAGCCTGGAAACAGATTGGATGACTTTGAGCCAGTCACTCTCTCTTAGCCCTAGACTGGGAAGGTGAAAAACACCTATTTATCAGTAGATCAGCATGGTAGATACAGTCTGTAAGCTTCAGGGAAGAGGCCTTCATCTTTCAGAGGACTGATAAAAGCTGGTAATAACAATCATCATCAGTCTAAATCTGTTCTCTAGAAAGAACAGAAATGCTTTGTTACATAATTTGCAGTATTCTCCACTGATCCTTGCACAAAACATGAGCAACAAATTAGCTATCTGTACCATGCTTTGCATACAGTGTTGAATCATTAAAGAAAACACCACCTAATTCTCTCCTGCAAGTAACGTTACTTTCACCCTATAGCTCCACCCGTCACTTTAGACATACCCATTTAACAATCCATTTGTCCTTCGGTTCAGTTTTCTTCTCTAAATAAACTATTATATGATGAGGATTAATAATTATCAACTACAGAGCCTTCCAGATTGGCAGGCACCAGAAGAAGGTGCCAGCCTGTTATAGGAATAAGAAGTCCTATGCTAGATTAGGCCACAGACCTATAGGTTTCAGGGTACAATTCAAAATGCTGGTTATTACCTATAAGGCCCTTCGTGGCTTGGGTCCTATCTTCAGGACTATCTGCTCAAGTACAATCTGGCCAGTCTACACTTTTGAGGCATGTTGTATACCCCACCTACTATAAAACTAAAGGAGCAGCTTCTTTAGTAGCTACCCCTTCTTGATGACTGTCCCATCCCTATGGAACAGCTGGCCCCCTAATGTAAGGATGGCCCCTCCCTGTTAAAATTCAGGAGGGATGTGAAAAAAAAACATCCTCTTTCCCCAGATTTTTCAGATCTTAATTTATTAGAATGGGCCACTTCACATTAGATGACCACCAGATCTACTACTGTGGACAAGAGGACCACAGAAGAAATGGAGTAGCCTTCATCATTAATAATAAAGTGGCTAAAGCAGTGCTTGGATACAATCCAAAAAACGATAGAATGATCTCAATTCGAATTCAGGGGAAACCATTTAACATCACAGTGATCCAAATATACGCCCCAACCACAGATGCTGAAGAAGCAGAAGTAGATCAGTTCTATGAGGATCTGCAGCACCTACTGGATAATACACCAAAAAGAGATGTTATTTTCATTACAGGAGACTGGAATGCTAAGGTGGGTAGTCAGACGACACCTGGAATTACAGGCAAGCATGGTCTGGGAGAACAAAATGAAGCAGGACATAGGCTGATAGAATTTTGCCAAGACAACTCACTGTGCATAACAAACACTCTCTTCCAACAACCTAAAAGACGACTTTATACATGGACTTCACCAGATGGTCGACACCGAAATCAGATTGACTACATCCTTTGCAGCCAAAGGTGGCGGACATCTATACAGTCGGTAAAAACAAGACCTGGAGCTGACTTTAGTTCAGATCACGAACTTCTTATTGCAAAATTTAGAATCAGACTAAAGAGAATAGGGAAGACCCACAGATCAGTTAGATATGAGCTCACTAATATTCCTAAGGAATATGCAGTGGAGGTGAAGAATAGATTTAAGGGACTAGATTTAGTAGATAGGGTCCCGGAAGAACTATGGACAGAAGTTCGCAACATTGTTCAGGAGGCGGCAACAAAAAACGTCCCAAAGAAAAAGAAAACCAAGAAGGCAAGATGGCTGTCTGCTGAGACACTGGAAATAGCCCAGGAAAGAAGGAAAGCAAAAGGCAACAGTGATAGGGGGAGATATACCCAATTAAATGCAAAATTCCAGAGGTTAGCCAGAAGAGATAAGGAATTATTTTTAAACAAGCAATGTGCGGAAGTGGAAGAAGACAATAGAATAGGAAGGACAAGAGACCTCTTCCAGAAAATTAGAAACATCGGAGGTAAATTCCAGGCAAAAATGGGTATGATCAAAAACAAAGATGGTAAGGACCTAACAGAAGCAGAAGAGATCAAGAAAAGGTGGCAAGAATATACGGAAGATCTGTATAGGAAGGATAATAATATTGGAGATAGCTTTGACGGTGTGGTCAGTGAGTTAGAGCCAGACATCCTGAAGAGTGAGGTTGAATGGGCCTTAAGAAGCATTGCTAATAACAAGGCAGCAGGAGACGACGGTATCCCAGCTGAACTATTTAAAATCTTGGAAGATGATGCTGTCAAGGTGATGCATGCCATATGCCAGCAAATTTGGAAAACACAAGAATGGCCATCAGATTGGAAAAAATCAACTTATATCCCCATACCAAAAAAGGGAAGCACTAAAGAATGTTCAAACTATCGAACAGTGGCACTTATTTCACATGCCAGTAAGGTAATGCTCAAGATCTTGCAAGGTAGACTCCAGCAATTCATGGAGCGAGAATTGCCAGATGTACAAGCTGGGTTTAGAAAAGGCAGAGGAACTAGAGACCAAATTGCCAATATCCGCTGGATAATGGAGAAAGCCAGGGAATTTCAGAAAAACATCTATTTCTGTTTTATTGACTATTCTAAAGCCTTTGACTGTGTGGATCATAACAAATTGTGGCAAGTTCTTGGTGGTATGGGGATACCAAGTCATCTTGTCTGCCTCCTGAGGAATCTGTATAACGACCAAGTAGCAACGGTAAGAACAGAGCACGGAACAACGGACTGGTTTAAGATTGGGAAAGGAGTACAGCAGGGTTGTATACTCTCACCCTACCTATTCAACCTGTATGCAGAACACATCATGCGACATGCTGGGCTTGATGAATCCAAGGCTGGAGTTAAAATCGCTGGAAGAAACATTAACAATCTCAGATATGCAGATGATACCACTTTGATGGCTGAAAGCGAGGAGGAGTTGAGGAGCCTTATGACGAAGGTGAAAGAAGAAAGTGCAAAAGCTGGGTTGCAGTTAAACCTCAAGAAAACCAAGATTATGGCAACGAGCTTGATTGATGACTGGCAAATAGAGGGAGAAAAAGTGGAGGCAGTGACAGACTTTGTATTTCTAGGCGCAAAGATTACTGCAGACGCTGACTGCAGCCAGGAAATCAGAAGACGTCTACTTCTTGGGAGGAGAGCAATGGCAAATCTTGATAAAATAGTTAAGAGCAGAGACATCACACTGACAACAAAGGTCCGCATAGTTAAAGCAATGGTATTCCCTGTAGTAACCTATGGCTGCGAGAGCTGGACCATAAGGAAGGCTGAGCGAAGGAAGATAGATGCTTTTGAACTGTGGTGTTGGAGGAAAATTCTGAGAGTGCCTTGGACTGCAAGAAGATCAAACCAGTCCATCCTCCAGGAAATAAAGCCAGACTGCTCACTTGAGGGAATGATCTTAAAGGCAAAACTGAAGTACTTTGGCCACATAATGAGAAGACAGGATACCCTGGAGAAGAAGCTGATGCTAGGGAAAGTGGAAGGCAAAAGGAAGAGGGGCCGACCAAGGGCAAGATGGATGGATGGTATTCTGGAGGTGACGGACTCAACCATTGGGGAGCTGGGGATGGTGACGGCCGACAGAAAGCTCTGGCATGGACTGGTCCATGAAGTCACGAAGAGTCGGAAACGACTGAACGAATAAACAACAACAACAATTTATTAGGGATTCTGGCGCCATGTGTTACTGGCTGGTATATCTATCTTTTATTTTTAATGGTTTTGAGATTTTATGGTTGTTTTTAGCCCAGACAAACTGCCAAGAATGTTATGATTGGAATGGCATACAAACTGTGCAAAATAGATAGATAAATGGACAAATCAGTAGGCCTATCTATTCACCATTCCCTATATTCATATTCATATTCATCTCCTCAAGAATATTAGAAGTTACTTTATACCAATTGCTGTTTCAGCCTTTCCCAACCAGGTGCTTTTCAATTTTGTTGGGACTGCTAACCAGCCAGAATTCCCAGAGGATTCAGAAAGTTTTTGGCCAGTATACTGGAAGGGCAGCAGATTGAGAAATGCTAGAAGCAGCAGCTCTCAGAATTTCATAAAAGAGTTATTGTCCTGACTTCGAGTGAAGGAAAACACGCTGAGACTTGAAGTTGAAGCTCTAATGTTTATTGTCCTACTCTTCTAGACAGAATCCAGCTAAACTAAAATGAACTGGTAATACTCAGAGAAAAGGTCCAAGCAATCAGGGCGGGTCCTTCTTTAGCCTCTTGGGAGGAAAGCAAAGCGATTCAGTACTACGCATGCATTTCTCCCCCTGGAGGGAGCCCCCTCCTTCTCCGCCAGTTATCTCCCTGACAGTTATTTCCTGCTTCCTATCCAAAGATAGTCCAGAATGAGTGGTCATAACAGAAAGAAAGTACCTTCCTCCTGAGCTATATATTCAGAAGAAGCCAGGATGGCTTATACCCCCTTCAACAATATTTTTAAAAGTTTATTAATGAGATGCCACTCAGTACAAAGATGGCTCATCTGTTTTAGTTTCATGGGGCATCATCTGCCAGGCTTTCCATGGGAACAGGTGGTAAGACAACTTTCCCCAGCCACAACATTTGGCTATTTCTACAGGAAGAATTGATTACTGATCACTTACACAGGAAAGAACCAAGGATTTTATTACAAGACAGTTCAAATACTGGTTACCCATCAGCACCACTGGACCAATCGACTGGAAACAGTAAGGCCCTCGCTGCCTGATCACTGTCTCTAGTTTGCAGATAAGGTGGCTGCTCTAGAGATTCTCAGTGTCCAAAAGATGGAAAGCAATCAGCTGAAGCTTGGTTAGGCATTTGGCTGAGAACACTATTCTTGACTTTTACCTAATCAAGACTGTAGTTGCTATTGGCCTCTCCCTCAGATTGCTTGCAGGTAGAATCTGAAGGCCCTGACTATGGGCACAGAAGGGACATTATTAAGTTGCAATCTCACTATTCTCCCCTTCAAGGCATTCCCAGTCATTAAACATTAAAAAAGTGATCATATTGGCATGGTTTTGTTTCTTAGTGACACTAAAGTATGAGAAAATACTGGAAATTAGCTTTAATGTTTCTTGATTTAAAAAAATCTGTATCAATGAGAAAATAGTACTTGAGCCACTGAGGGAAAGTTTTTGCCAAAGAAACCATAAGCAATCAAAGTCAAAAGATTCAAGATCCTTTCAACTTTACTGTTTATGATTGCAGGCTTGTACAACTGTTAAACCTTTGGCCACACTGCTATACTTGACTGGGTCCACTAATTTTTACAACTGAATGTAAAAGGACTGAAGGAAATCTACCACAGTCACTTCACTGATCAACAGGTTGGCTCTAGAGAATTCTATGCACAGGTTTCTTCAAATACTTCTTCTGAGGGCTTGAGACAGATGAAAATAGCAATATATATAAAAAGAAAAACATCTACATTCTAAATGTCTGTAAACTCAAGCTAGGTCTAAACCAACATTGATTTTGTGCAAGTATTTTAAGCATGCAAATACAAGTAGATAAATAGGTACCACTTCAGTGGGAAGGTAACAGCATTCCGCTCATGCCGGCCACATGACCGCGGAAGCATCTTCGGACAGCGCTGGCTCTTCGGCTAACAAACAGAGATGAGCACCGGCCCCTAGAGTCGGACATGACTGTGCGGGGGAACCTTTACCTTTACCTTTTATTTTAATCTGCATCTATCAAGGCTCAAATGAATGCTTGCAAAAAGTCCATGGAAACATAACAGGATAGATTACAATTCTCTTTTCCTGTTAATGTTGAATATACAGATAATTTTGTAGTAATTTTGCATTTCAACAGTAATTTTTGTCTTTCAGTTTTTGCTCATTCTCTCTGCTCATTAGTCAAGCTAATGGAAGGTTAAAATGATCATCCAGTCTATCTCTCTCTCTTTCTCTCCCAGGGATTTCATTTTTTGACCAGTAAAGAGATGTTTAAAAATTGGCCTGAATCACCACTCATATAATCTTTATATTACTTCTGCAAAATGTGGAAGCAACAATTTGCAAAACCAGCTAGCACCAAATATTTGGGGTCAGTGATAAGATGATCCTTTTTACCAAAACAAAAAACAATGAAGCTAAAACTAACTCTTACTCATTTGGCTCCATTTCTCAATATATTTTTGCAGACCTCTGAGCAATTTATGAGACCTCAGAGTTCAGAACGAGAGGTTGTTGTTATTGACTGATGAAGAAAATTGTGGTGGGGGAGATTAAATTACTAAGACTGGAATCAGGGGTAGATGAAGACAAACTATGTTCCAGAATGGGTGGAGGTATGGGAAGAAGAGATTGTATCTCAGACAAATTACAAGAATCATTAAGACTGCCAGTCAACACAACCAGCCAAACTGTATTAATCCAGGTCCACAATGCCAGGATCCAGAAGGTTAAATAAATGGAAACTTCCATAACCTACAATGTTCTACTTCATGGATAGCCACAGTATTCTAGTGTGACCTCTTCTCCACCCATAAAAGTTCCTAACTGTCCTTCATTTGTCCTAATTCTATTCTATTTGATCTACCCAAGGGGTCAGAAATGTTTGACCTTTTAAATGACATTGAGAATGATTTATTTCCCCTGAAAAGGAGGGGGGAGGGGAAAAGACATATTAAGGTAAATACAACAGACAGAATACAAATACCTTTCTAGTGTTGACACTGGATAGAGGAGATTTCCAATTACAAAAGGAAATCAACTGTTTCTAAGAATACACAGTGTGTTGTTTGCAACAGGGCTTGATAGTATTGTCACTTGAGTTTGATTGGGGCTTATATGAGGATACAGAAAGCTGTAACAGCGTTTGTTTGTTTCTTAGTTCAGGTGGCCCGACAGAGAAAAAAACAATCTCAGCTGTGGCCAAGGAATGCTACATCAGGAGGGAAATTTCTTTATAGAAATGGATAAGAGCAGGTTAGGGGACCCGTCCTAATGCCTAATAAATTATGAAATTAGCAAGAATTTTACCAACTGGGATAATACTGCAATTCTGCACCACTATTGGTTCCCCTGAATCCTTTCTGAATGTGAATGTTTAAACTTCTTTTTCTCTTCATCTCTACTGATGAGACAATCAAGTCTTAGATAACAAATGGAGCCCAACTATCTCATAGTAAAGCTTCCTCACTGGGGGACAAATTCTTACTAATGCACTTATTGCAAATGAAGCCTTTCCAGATGAGGTTTAGTTACTTTATAATTCCTGAAGAAAGGTTTACCTCCAGAAATTGAGATCTACCCCCAAAATGGACCAACAGCATTTTTTTTTTTGAGCTTCAGGTTGTCACAGCTGATGCTTCTATTCAGCTCTTGATTGATCTGTAACATAGAGAGAGGACTTCCGTCATAGGCACCAATGGTTCCAGTCTCCTCCCTCTTACCAAAATGAGATTCTGGAGATTTGGGGCTGGAAAACAGATGAGAACTTAAACTTGACTAAAACACAAATGCACTCAGTTTAGAACTTTCTACTGAGTACATTGTGTTGAGCTGCTATCAAATGTCATTGGGGAATTAGTTTGTGATTTATAAGAAGTAGTATTAGTGTTTATGATGATGATTAATAAATGTGTATGACTCCAAATCTTTCCAGACTTTGGAAATCAATCAGAATAACAAACAGGCACTGAGATCTGGATGGTTAAAGATGAACTGAGATGTGAAAGTCTGTTTGAGTAAGGGAAAGATCTGATGGATGTCAGAATTCCACCTAAGGAATCCTTACAACATGACTTGATAGTATAAAAAAATGAGCATTATGATGAATGCAGCAAAGTTAGGGACTAACTTGCAATAAAAATTAGCAAGGCCCACAAAGTGCTGCACATTCTTGAGAAAGCATGAAGTGTGTTTGGGGTGGGGGGAATCCCAAGTCAGAATAGTCCTTACTTTGTTTCGGATCATTCCAAGGAAGCAAGGTACATCAAAAGCATACTTCTCCAGCTTTCTACAAAGCCACTGAAGAACTGCCCAAACCTCATT
This sequence comes from Charina bottae, assembly GCA_023362775.1. Lineage (NCBI taxonomy): Eukaryota > Metazoa > Chordata > Lepidosauria > Squamata > Charinaidae > Charina > Charina bottae. The sequence continues at coordinate 7,911,151 of JALMGJ010000013.1, forward strand.
GGGGTGGCTAGCAGAACCCTTTGAGTAGGGCAGTCAATCATCCAAATAAACAAAATCTTATCCAACAGGTTGTGAAAAATATGACTCATAAAGTTCATGAAGACTCAGGGTATCTTAAGCCAAATGGCATCACCACATAGTCAACCTTCCCATAATAGATGTCAAAGAGTATTAAGGTTTTCATGACCTTCTTTCGTGTGATTAGCCCGTCCAAGATCAGATCTGGTTAAAATGTATGCCTTCTGCAGTTATTCCAAGAGCTCAGAGATGAGGGGGAAAGGACAGCGATCTCTAATAGTTACAGGGTTCAGAAGCCTGTAATCATGGACCATACATAGGAAGCCATCTTTCTTTTTGGCCAAAAAGGTAATAGTACTGGGAAGGGAAGGAGGTGGAGCAGATAGAACCATTTTGCAAATTATCATAAATAAGCTCCTTTAGGCAAGGGCATTTTCTGTGTCAGTTGTGAGAGGTCTTTTCCAGAATATGTTCTTCCCCTCTCTCAAATGCATCAGCATATGTAACAGACAAAGCAGAAGCAGCTCCTGCTATCCGGTGATGGATAGTGAGGGATCTGAGGCCTTACAGGGAATGGGTTTTGCATCCCTGGAAGGCAAATATGCTTTCTTGATCCCAATTAATGTTTTTATTGTGATGTTCAAGCCAATCCAGTCCTAAAAGGACTAGAAAACATAATGGGGAAGCCAAACAAAACTATTTTGACTTTTTAATGGTCAGAGATGATGAATAAGAGTGGTTGCATGCTCTTGGAGACAGGCCCAGAGTGTAACAGCCTGCCATCCACAATTTCCACCTCGCTGAGACTTTAACCAGCTGAAAGGGCAAGGCACATTTTCATGCAATTAAACAATCTAAGATGTTGCCATGATGTCAGAATCAACTATAGCCTGCAGTTGTATTGCAGGACTCTCTGGAACTAAAGTGTATCAGGAATGACTAAATGTGGATACCTAGCATCACATGTCTGGATTCCATTTAATTTCAGTTTGTTGCCAGTTATGAGCCATCTGACTCATTTCCGGACAAGCCTGATTTAGAAAATTTAGGGTATCTGCCTGAAAGATGTCCCCCCACCCTTCCCCACAAATAGAACACATTGTTGCTACTTTGGAAGTAGAAAGATAGATACTTCCATGTGAAATGGTTGGATTCTCCACAATACAAACACAAACCTTGAATGTGAGGCAGCTGCATGGCTTCAACTTTTGGAAGTCTTTGATGAGTGCGTGGGAGAGGACAGAACAAAAGGTAAATGGGGGCATCTTACTTTCCCATCCTTCTTGTGTGCATTTCCTGAGTTCTCCCTTCAATAACTAAGCAAAGCTGGAAAATGCCCTGATGAATGAGCTCATTCCGTCCTTTATCTGATAGACTCTTTAAATTAGTCAGTTAAGCCTCTTTCATTCCACCTATATTCTGAGCCAACAAGAGACAACTAGCAACACTTTTGCACAGGGCATTTACCCTGTCATAGGAAACAGTTTTCTGCAGTTGGCAGTCCCTTGTTTGATAGACTCATCAAAAGCAGTATTCAGGAAAGGATGGAAAATGTCTTACAAGATTCCTGAAGATCAATGTGGCTTTTTGCTTAAAAGGCAACTACGAGATAACATTAGAAATATTCTTAATATATTAGAATATTTGGAGCAGCATAATGGAAAAACAAACTGCATTGATAATCCTTGATGGAGAGAAAGCATTTGATAATTTGAACTGGACTTTTCTGTTCAAAATTCTGGAAGATGTGGACTTTCGGAAAAAATTTACCACATCGGTGAAATCAATATATACTTCAGAAATGGCACAAATTATAGTTGAAGGCCAAAATGGTCCCAGTGGTGGTAGAAGCACTCGGGGCTGTGACTCCTAAACTGGGAGAGTGGCTCCAACAGATCCCAGGAACAACATCAGAGCTCTCTGTCCAGAAGAGTGCAGTGCTAGGATCAGCTAAGAACCCTCAAACTCCCAGGCCTCTGGTAGAGGACCCGAGGTTGAGGAAGACACATACCACCCATAGGGGTGAGTAGGGAGATAGATATATAGATATATATAAACATATACATATATGATGGTTGTTGTGGGTTTTCCGGGCTGTGTGGCTGTGTTCTGGCAGTTCTGGTTCCTAACGTTTCACCAGTCGCTGTGGCTGGCATCTTCAGAGGACAGGAGCACAGCTAGAAGATTCTGTCTGTGCCCAAGTGGAGGGTGTGTGTGTTCCTGCTGGTGTTTATAGCTGCTGAGAGGGTGTGTGTCTTCTGTGGGTCATTTACAAGAGATTAGGAGAGGGTTTATTGTGGTGATTAGGGGGTGTGGTGCTGGCGTGTGTGGGATTAGCACATCTATTGTGTGAGTTGTTTGTATATTTCTGTGGTTGAGTAGAGTTCATTGACCTTTTGCAAGCTGTGTTTTTCAGGACTGGCAGCCAGGTTTTGCTGATCTTTAAGCTTTCTTCTTTTTTATTTATTTATTTATTTATTTTATTTAATTTATTTATTTATTTATTTATTTATTTATTTATTTATTTATTATTTCAATTTATTCCCCGCCCATCTTCCTTGCAAGGGACTCTGGGCGGGTTACAACAATTGAAAGTTTAAAAACTATACAAAAACATTATCTAAAATACATACAATAATAAATTACATGAATCCAAGATGGAGTGGGGACCATAGTATCGATCGTATTACTACGGGGCCAGCCAATCCCAGGAGGCACTGCCGCCTCTGTCATCCCAGGCCCCGTGGCAAAGCCAGGTCTTGAGGGCCTTCCGGAAGGCCAGGAGTGAGGGGGCCAGTCTCACCTCCGGGGGCAAGATGTTCCATAAGGTGGGCACTATCGCAGAGAAGGCACGTCTCCTGGACCCCGCTAGATGGAATTCTCTTGTTGAGGGGGTCCGAAGCATGCCCTCTCTGCATGTACGGGTGGGGCGGGCCGACGTTATCGGGACGAGACGGTCCCTTATTGAAACTGTGTTGTTGTTTATGTATTTCAATGGCTTCCCTGTATAGTCTAACATAGTGGCTGTTGGTGTTGTCCAGTATTTCTGTGTTTTCAAATAAGATTTGGTGACCAGTTTGTTTGAGAGCATATACATATACATTTGCCAGTATTCTCATCTTATTTGTCAAGCAAGAGTGTAGCTGTTCAGCATTAGAGAGCAGCTGCTGCTGCCACTGGAGATGCTTAATCCTGGTTTGGGGTGGCAGTGGAAGGAGCTGCTGGTTGGGGCAATATCTGCGACACTTCAAAATCTGAATCAATTGGTCCATCTAGACCACTATGAAATTCTGGTACTAGAGGAGGGTGTTAGCAATTTGTTCCATGAGAGAGTTGGGTATCCATAGGTTTAATCTAGAGGAACACAAACCTGCATTCATGAATGTAACAGTGGGAAATACAAAGACAAAACTCGGATAGGTAACTTGCTTTTACAGGAGATGCAAAAGATAGAAAGAATTATGAATTCAGGGGGAGAACTGAGCCTTCAGAACCTGCAATGTAAGAATCTAGTCCACAAACCCCCAGATTTTAAGGATGGCATCACAAGACATAGAGAAATGCATTGTTGAAAAGTACAGGACTGAGCTTCTCTGAAATAAAGGTTTAGATAGCACACAGGAATTTCTCATGAGCAGAACATTCTCAGAGCTGACAAACACAGCTTGATTTTGGGAAGAATCTTCTGGTTATTTTATATAAAAGACTTGAGCAGAACATAGGAAAATGCTGGAAGAACCTTCAGTTGCAGCTCTTGTGCCAGTGATCCAAAACCTGGTTTGTCCTGCTCAACTATTGTAAGTCTTCAACTTTGGCTTTACCTCTTGAGCCCTTCTGAGCTTGCTTTTATCATATGGTGTTCTCACCTGGAATGGATTTGGACTAACCTAGCAGGTTTCTCTTTATGGTAAGCAGTTTTGGAATCCCTAACTTAGACTCTGGTTGATGTATTCTCTTCAGTTGAGTATCTTGGAGAGGACCCCCCTCAAAAAAGTTTAGCCAAGTCAAGTCTCTTTATTTCAGTCATCAACCAGCAAAACAAAGCTTTGAAGAGTAAAATTACAACTGTCCCACTGAAGTAATAGCATAACTTAAATGCTTGTAAGAATTGTCTAAAAATTTTGATCACTAACACAAACTATGAAATCATGATACTGAAATAACTAAATTGTAAGTTTAAGATTTTAAACAGGAAAGTGAATATAGTGAAACTTTATAAATTTGGGTTAAAGCTGTAGAGTAATGACTTAAAATAAATAAAAATAGTGAACATTAAATATAAAATAATTATATCACTAAAATCTATAGATGAACTATATTTAATATTAATATTGTAACTATGGGGATTAGAATTATACAGTATAAAATAGAATAGCATATAAAGGAATTATTATAACTTAAAAGGCTAAAGAACAAAAGACAATTTGCAACAGCTCATTTTCTGCATTATTAAGGGTGACTGTAGCAATTGAAAATAATGAAAAAATCAATAATCCTAAAACTACATATGAACATAATGCATGTACAGTATATAGATAATTGACTAAATAGATAGCTACAGCTAAAATAGGAGATCAAGAGAGCCAAATGGGAAATATCTCAGAACTACCTGAAGAAAGATTGTGGCATATTGTACAGATAATAGAGCAATATTTAGCAATATTCAACGAAGTAGAGTCTGATTAATCTAATAATAACAACTGGTGGTAAAAGGAGTCAGAACAACTGGAGTGCTGGAATAAAAGTGGGAATAACAACTCCTGGTGAATATCAGTATAGAACAAGTAGTACAATACAACATGATCTAGCATTGCAATTGTTCCCCCACTGCAGGGGAACAGCCCCCACTCAAATGGAATGTTCCAGTATCTCCCCTTAGTAACAGCTGTTGGGAGGATGCTAAATCCAAAAATAAAGCCATTCTAAATTTGGGGATTGTTATTCAGCTAAGGGACCTAGCAGGTGGGAGATGAGCAGAGTGGCTCAAAAATGCCTTTCTGGGCAAGACTGACAGGTCTGTTTGTACCTCCAAGTCAATAACATGTGGCTTAAAATTGGCTAATGTGCATTCCTAGCTCATCTGGATGATAATGTAGTTGGTATGGGATTTATGGTTACCAGAGGCATGGAAAACAATACTGAAATACTTGAATACCTTGACTTGTATTAGGTAACTGTTTAGCTGCCACACATGTAACTTAGGCAGTGCTTTCCAATCTGCCACCGTTGGCGACACACCAATGGCAGCGGCAGCGCAGGGGCATGCGCGGGGGCGGGGGCGTGCACGGCAGCGGCGCAGGGGGGCGCACGGTGGCGGCAGCGTGCATGGCGGTGGCGGCAGCGGCGGAGGCCTCTGCTAAAACGCAGAAGCGCTGATGGCGCGCCGCTGCCCCCGCCGCCATGCATACCCCCGCCACCGCTTCTGGGTTGTGTGGCGACACACCAAACTGTGTGTTGCGACACACTAAAGTGTCACGACACACAGTTTGGAAAGCTGTGAACTTAGGGCAATTAGCAAGCATCATACATTTGATTTTGGAGGAGTTTCCCCCCCCCCCAAATCTTTGGATTTTGAGCACTTTTTCTTGAGCAAACAGCAAGCTTATGAAGCACCTGCTTCAGGCCAATCTCTCTCTGTGATAGCAGTACAGCATCATCTGTGTAAAGGAGAATGGAGATACATTTATTTCCCAATTTTGGATTGTTCAATTTGGCAACAACAAGATTGATAAATAGATTGAAAACAAGGGGGGCTAAAATGCACCCTTGTTGAACACCTCTTTCAAATCTGTTTCAATTTCTCCATAATTTGGGTCTCGAGACAAGATTGAAGGCACATCTAAGGTCAATAAAGTGTAAAGTATTGAGCAGGCTGTGGTGGATTATTTCTCAACTAAATGTTGAAAAGTTAGAGCATAAGAGAGGTGTCTTTCCAGAAGGCTGCCTGCTTATGTTCTCATGTGAAATCCAGTCCAAAAGCTTGTTGTACAAATGTATGGCATAGAATTTGCTGTTCTAAGAAGGCTAACAGGGTGGTAGTGGGCAGGTTAAGTCTCTACTCCCTTTTTTATAAATTGGGATTGCCATATTGAATTATACTCTGAATTGAATCCAAACCATTAATTTTATTCAGTGAAAAATACATTGCTTTCAGGTCAAGCTTGATTCCCGATACCTACAGTACATAGATACAGTCATGCAGTTTTCTTGACAGTATAGAAATACAGTAGTTTGCCATTCATCTGGGAGGGAGGGAGGGAGGGAGGGAGGGATAAATATTGTGGATGGATGGATGGATGGACGGGATGGACGGGATGGACGGGATGGATGGATGGATGGATGGGATGGATGGGATGGATGGGATGGATGGAGGGATGGAGGGATGGGAGGGATGGGATGGATGGGAGGGATGGGATGGGATGGGATGGGATGGGATGGATGGATACTTATTGCACTGTGACATTGCAATAACATATTCAGAGTTAAACCCAGATTTCCCCTATAGCAAATGTGACTGAACTACATTTTGCAACCTTTTAGAGATTTCTGAAGATAACTATACATTAACACTAATTCCAGGATTGTTTTTCAGCTTTCCAAGCTGTGGCTCTGCTAGTCACTGATCCTAGCCAAACCAGGATCAACCTGTTTTGCTTCTGAGCTCAGACAAGATCAGCCAGGGGTTGCTGCCTGCTAAGACTTCCTTTAGTATGTTCCCTATTTGAAGTGATATAAAATAAAGGAGGTGATGGAAGAAAATGAGACATTTGAAAAAATGTATTTAGAAGGATTTGACTTTTTAAAAAGTCATAATGAACTTTTAAGTTTATGGCATACATAACTGGAAATTATTGTCAACCAAGTCCTCAGTCTAACACTAGTAGAAGGATTAATCAGTACAGGAACCATGTAATTTAGGTGATCTTTCAACTAATTAACCTGGCCAGACATTGTCATTTTGTCAGTCAAACCATACAACTGTTCAATAAAAAAATTATCTTACAATAATAAAATTATTTCTTTCAATAACTAAAGATTACCCTCAAGAAGACCCAATTTTACAATGGCATTAGTGCTTGAGGGGCTTATTCTCCTAATACCAACAGCACTCATTCACAGATCTGAGATGCATATTTCTCTATTAACAAATGATGTGTGTTTCTGGCACTGTCTCAATTCTGCCATCAAATAGCAGGCAATTGCCACTGCCAATAGACATTCACTGAATAATGCATGAGAGATCCTACTTCACTCCTAATCTTACTGTAAAAATGCTAGTGAATATTTTCTCTTTGATGTTAATGTCCCTAATCTGAACATGAACCACAAGGGCAAACAAATAACAGATTTTTGTTCCCACCTTGATGTATTCATCAATCCTTCTAATATAGAACTCAGGGCCTGAGTGCCATCAGATAGTGAGGAAAAAGGAGATCACAGAGAAAGTTATCAGCATTATTGGAGAAACAATGAGATTTGAAGTAGTACATTTTTATAGATATTGTTTAAAAAAGAATGCTTAGTGAGAAGTGAAGATGGTTGACAGCCAGAAGAATGGGTGGATATCCACTAGCAAAGGGCACTGAAAATGCTAGAAAAAGGAATTGGGCATTGTGGAAGATGGCTAGATGGAACCTGGGCAGGATTACTATTTGGAAGGGAAAGATATATTGAGGCATTTTGTTAGAGGCTTTTCTGTATTTTATCATTCTTATTATAAATCTTTTAAAGAGCTCAGAGAAACATATAACTGACAAAGCAGAGGCGATGCCAAAATATATAGACTCCAGGTCATATCTATTAGAGGATATCACCTTTTAACCATTCAGCGTTAAAATAATGCACAGATAGGGAAGGAACCTGAAGGGATGATGAAAGCATTCATACAGCGTATACACATGCAGAAATAAAGCTAGATAATTCAGCTTGCAATATGAAACAATAAAAGCCAAAGTATATTCACAACAGGCTGTTCTTGCCCTACAACCTAGTTCCAGATGATTTAAACAAGCCAGCCACGTCATGAAATGCAAAAAAAAATTAGGGTGCGGAGTGGGGGTGGAGCAAAGGAATGTACATCCATTCCTTACTGTAGTTCAGTGACATTATGGACTCACCATCTATATGGAAATAAATAAAATAAAAATGAGAGTTTTTTTTTCCTCCCTTCTTCTCTTCCTCTCTCTCTTCCCTGTACAAATCCAAGTATACAGTATGTGCGTCTCTGATCTTCATAAGTGTAAACAGCCTGGCACAGTGTTGTTGCTTTTTAAGATACTAATGGAAATCTTTTTTATTACCTTAGACTTTTAAAGCTTTTGTAATATTCTGTTTTGTATTTACTTGGTTTGGTGCTAGGGGTCAACTCTGACTCAAAGGCACCCCTCCTCCAAAAAAATTGCTTTTATAGCAAGAAGAAAGTTTTTAACCAAGAAAAATGGGTGTTGGGAGAACACTTCCTTACAACACATATATTCAAAATAAAAGCATGTATTTTGGGGGGTATTGAATGAAATCTGTATCATGTTGAGCTGTCATTCTGAGTTTCTGAAAATAAGATTTATTTAAGACATTTGAGGGGCTTTACAGAAAGAATATTCATTCATTCACACACTTCTTACCACATCTTCTTACTATATGAGAAACGATAAACACTGAAACAATCTTTGGCATTGTATCAATTGATTAATTCTACTGTCTTGAATGAAAAGTATTGATCCATTTGATTATTCCAATTTAGTGTCATGCAGAAAAATTCCTTTGCATTTTTTCTATCAGTGCTCATTCAATTTGATGAAAAAGAATCTGCTTTCATAATTCCTTTCAAGGGAGAAAAGGAGGACAAATTCTCATGCATTGATTATGGAGTTTTTGCATTCATTTAATTATGAGCTACTCAGGATATGAGTATACAGTAAATAATTTTTTTTATCCAGTCTTTTCCTGCCTTGCTGGCTCCCTGTGGTTCAGTAACAGCAGTGTGCAAAATGTTCTGAATCCAAGATGGTTTATATAAAAAAATGATAGTTATACTGAGTGTAAAAGAATTGTTTTGGACCCAAACCCAATCATCTTCCCTTATTTCAGTACTGTTTTGAGCAAAAAGCACTAAAATAATCAAGATAGTTCATTTCAAATGCAAAACAGGTGTTTTCTCTTGAAAGAACTGCTTCAGACTTGAAATGGGATATTTTGCATTTATGGTGGTTCAGATTTCAAACACTTTGCACACCTTTATTCAAGAAGATCTTGAGGGACTTCCTTCCAGGGGACATTTTCTGATTAGAAAGTGAGAACAATAAATGAGGTTTGAGGCTGAGGAACAAATATATGGCAGAAAACCAATAAATCATTAGTAATGTCACCACTTTTAATGATAAAGCAAGCTCAAAAACAATACCAGGAGAAAATTGAAATAAAACTTCCAACACCCTGAAAAAAATACAAGGGGATGACTCTCTCAGGATAATTTCTGAGAAACTAAATGGCAGATTTTGGCCCAGTATTATTTTTCCAAATACTGAATCCCTTAATTGTTTGGGCCAAACATAACTGTTCCTAGATTTTTTTTCTTTTCCTGAAATATTATTTCTTAAGTCCTTGACTGTTTTATGGATGGACCTACTGGATCATTTCTTCCTTCCAAAAACACTCCCCTAAAATCCTTTCTCTCCCCCTTTCTGGCCAATAACTTGTATGAGGTTTGATAAATGGTATACAGTTATCCATCTCCAGGCTGGGCGTTTGATGATGAATGGAGTACATTTCAAAAGCAGAGAAAGAAGGGGTGAGACAAAATATATTTATATAATTGATGACCTAGAAAAGAAACATCCTCCCATACTTTCAACTACTTTAGAAAAAAAAATTAATAAGGAAAAGGCAGCAGAAAAAAAATGGTACTAGAAACAACACACATACTAAGAATTATTTTTTAAAAACCTACTATAGGAGGATATTATTCTCCCTGAAATATTTTTCTTACTCCATTAGCTTCTCATGATTTCAGTCATATTTTATGATTATTTATATTTGGGGCAAAGAAGAACATTGCAATATTTATATTTGAAACTAAAACTCATACATTTTCTTGAGAAGATTATGTTCTATGACAAATTTTGACTCTGTTCTACTTTTAAGTCAAGTCACTGAACATTTATTACACTGGCTTTCAGGAAATATGACACAAACCAAGCAAGACTTACATATGGAATTCCTGGACCCAACCTTCAGTATCTTCCCTATTGCATCACCAACACTTTCCATCAACCAATAAGATCTATAAGCAAAAATGGCCTATAGGCTCCTGAGCTTCTGGAGGGCTGCAAGGGACCCAGAGCAGAACTCCAGGAAGTAAACTGTTCTCATGCCCAGCTTGAAATTTCATGCCCCTAACATCAAGCCATTTTGCTCTCAGATTTCACTATCACAATCTTGTGGTCCTGGGAGATTGCAAAGAGGGTGCACTTGTTCAAAGCATGTGTGAGTCTTTTGACATTTTCTAATAAACCTATGTTACATGGATGAGCAATTTCTTTGGGCTAAGGGCCATGCACTGAATTTAAGTGGCAAGCCAGGGGCTGGAAAAGTACGTGTGAAATACAAAAAGGTACAAGACAAGGCTGTCCTTTATCTCCGCTTTTGTTTATATTGGTTTTAGAAGTTTTACTTAGAGATATTAGACAGGATGATGGTATTCATGGTATTAGAGTTAAAAAGGAAGTTTACAAATTAAGAGCCTTTGCAGACGACCTAGTCATTACATTAGAGAATCCACTGGATGGAGTTGAATTATTGATGCAGAAATTGAAGGACTTTGGGTCATTAGCAGGGTTCAAAATCAACTTACAGAAAACAAAAGTTTTGACTAAGAACATGAACTATCATCAACAAGAGAAACTGAGAGAAATTACAGGATATTCCTTGGAGAAAAAAGTAAAATATTTGGGAGTTTATTTAACATCGAAAAATGTTAAATTATTTCAAAATAACTACACTCCACTTTGGATTGATATTAAAAAAGATTTAGATCGTTGGGGAAAACTACAACTATCATTATTGGGGAGAATATCAGCGATTAAAATGAATATATTACCAAGAATTCTATATCTCTTTCAAACAATACCTATATTGACATCAGAGGAACCATTTAAACAGTGGCAGAAAGACATTTCTAAGTTCATTTGGCAAGGGAAAAAACCAAGAATAAAATATAAAGTCTTGCAAGATCCAAAAGAAAGAGGTGGTTTAGGACTCCTGAATTTGAAATTATACCATGCAGCTTGTGGTTTGGTATGGCTTAAGGAATGGATTGTTTTGAGAAATGAAAAATTATTAAATCTGGAAGGTCATGAATTGAGATTCGGATGGCATGGATATCTGTATGATAAGGCTAAAATTAACGTGGACTTTAAAAATCATTATATTAGAAGATCCTTGTTGAGAATTTGGAATAAATATAAACCAACTTTATGTTATAAGAGACCTTTATGGATTTCCACGCAAGAAGCTTTCTATAGAACAGAAGAAATAAAGATAAGTGGTTGACATATAAGGACTTTTTAAAAAAAGAACAAGGACACTATGTGATAAAATCAAAAGAAGAACTTGCTCAAGAACGATATACCTTTCAATGGCTCTCCTATATGCAACTTACAGAGAAATTTAAATTAGACAAAAAAAAATTAGAATTTGAACAAACTAAATCAGAATTTGAAATACAACTATGTGAAAATGATGAACACTTAATTGCTAAAATGTATAAATTATTGTTAAAAGGAGAAATGGTAGAGGAACAAGTTAAAGATTGTATGATTCAATGGGTGAAAAATATTGGTCACAATATACAACTTCATCAATGGGAAGATATGTGGACTAAAGGATTAAAATTCACCTTATGTTACAACCTAAAAGAAAACTTTTACAAGATAATGTATCGATGGTATATGACCCCACAAAAACTCTCAAAAATGTACGGGAACATCTCCAACTTATGTTGGAAATGTATAAAACAAGAAGGGTCTTTTTACCATATGTGGTGGACTTGCAATATTGCAAAAGAATTTTGGACTGAGATACATTCATTGATGCAAAATATATTACAGATACGAATACCATTTAAACCAGAATTTTTTTTACTTGGAATTTGGGATGTACAAATAGAAAAACATTTTTTTAGAATAATACAATACATGATCACAGCAGCAAGACTTTTATATGCACAAAACTGGAAAAACCAAAGTGTACCAACAATACAGGAATGGATGTTGAAATTATTAGAGATGGCAGAAAACGATAAATTGACTTGCTTATTAAAAGACAATTCAAATTGTTACTTTCTTAAAGAGTGGAAACCTTTGATGGACTATTTGCAAAAAGCAGGAGGAGTAAAGCTAATATGGGGTTTTGATGATTAGGTTATATATAAATAGTATATAATAGACAAGAAAAATATATGAATGTTATATGAATAGCCAGCATGTAAAAACAAACTATCTATTTTATTCTTATGACCATAGATGGATCGGAGGTTATCCAACTTCTATGTTTGTCTTTTTCTTTCTTTTTTTTTCTTTACTGCACTTTTCTTTTCTTTTCTTTTTAATTTGTATTTCTATTTCTGTTTCATTCTTAACTTTTAGCTTTGTATATTTAAAAATCTAATAAAATTTAAAAAAAAGAAAAAAGAAAAGTACGTGGGGACATAAAAAGGTAAAGGTTCCCCCCGCACATTTGTGCAGTCGTGTCCGACTCTAGGGGCCGGTGCTCTTCTCCGTTTGTTAGCCGAAGAGCCAGCGCTGTCCGAAGACGCTTCCGCAGTCATGTGGCCGCATGCTGCGCGCAGAACACTGTTACCTTCCCACCAAAGTGGTACCTATTCATCTACTTGCATTTGCATGCTTTCGAATTGCTAGGTTGGCAAGAGCTGGGGCTAGTGCGGGAGCTCACTCCGCACGCAGAGCTAGAGAGTCGAACCTCCGAACTTGCGATCTTCCGATCAACAAGCCTGGCAACTTACCCACTGAGCCACCACGCCCCACTAGTGGGGACATACTGTATATTTAATTTTATTTAAGTTTAAATAATTTTTTAAATATTATTTTTCATGCATTTCAAAATTCCCCTATCAAAGAAAAAAAATCCAAATTTACAGGAACATTTGGTCATTGACTGTAATAAATGACTGACTGATAAATCTTTTGGTTGCTTGCTAGATGCACTCTTGGATATATATCAGAATGTTTAGATTGGTTTTTTTCCCTGAACCACCATTTTTACTTCCTACCTACTCTTTTTTCTGTTCAAAAAAACCTTGTAGTGATGTTTTTCAGGAGAAATAAAGTTGACATTTTTGATTAAGGAGGAGCAAGCAGGATAGGAAAATCTCCTTGCTATACTGCTAAAGTGTTAATGATCCATTTATGTTCATGAAGTGGGAGCTAATATCCTGAAATCTCTACACTCCTTGTTCCTGCTTTTGAAAATCAATACCCTTCAGCTAATAGGAAGATCAACTGTTTTGCCTACAGTTTGCATTTTGAGACTCATACAGAGATCTAGGAACTTCTGAACCAGGAGTGGGCCTTGGGCCCCATTTTCCCTAGGAATAGAATAGAATAGAATAGAATAGAATAGAATAGAATAGAATAGAATAGAATAGAATAATAACTTTATTGTCATCCCACTATACACTATACAAGTGCACAATAGAATGAAATTTCGTTGCAGTTGGCTCACAATTTCACTCAAGCAATAAAATACTAATGATAATAATAAAAAACCATAATTACTATAAAATACCCATTCTTATAAAATATACATTCTTTTAAAATATACATTCTTTAACTCACAATTTCAGTCAAACATTAAAATACTAATAAAAATCCATAATTACTATAAAATATACATTCTTTGCATATCCAACATATTTCACCTAAAAGAACCTATTTGGCATTCAAGAATCCAATAGCCTGGGGGACAAAGCTGTTTCCCAATCTGGCTGTTCTACATCGGATACAGCGGAACCTCTTCCCAGAGGGTAACAAAGAAAACAAACCATGATGAGGATGGGAGGCATCACTGATGATCTTTCGAGCTCTGGACAAACAGCGTGCATGAGCTAAATCTTGGATGAGGGGCAGAGATATCCCAATTATCTATTCTGCTGCCCTTACCACACTCTGCACAGACTTTCTATCTGAGTTGTCCCTTCCTTTAATAGTTGGCTTCCTTACTAAATGAATGAATCAATAACCAATGAATCAACTTTTTTGCAATTATTCAAAAGAAATGACAAATTCTGAAACAGCCAATGAAAATCACAATAAAATTTATTATAAAAGCGATGTGGTCAAGGTACAACATATTTTACATATTGTCATGCAAAACATATTCAGAGAAATAACATCATGTTGGTCAGACCATAATAAATAAATAGAATGAATCTAGATGGCCTGAGAATTGGACAAGATGGTGAGTTATTAGCTGTAACTGGGCATCCTTACCCTTATAATAAAGGCAATATAAGAAAACATGACTTAGTGTTTCAATAACTCCTTCACTGCAGAAGCCAACTCTGTTCGAATAGAATTTCCCTTCAAAGAAAATTGTTTGAAAGGCAACGATCTTGACAAATTTAGGGTTCTTCTGAAGGTGGGGATCATTTTTTTGCTTAAATATCTTGCCAGCTTGAAAAAAGGGCAGCAACTGCCCAGGAACACATTTTTAGTTATGGGAGCCAGATCTAACTAGCTTTCCACATCCATCCAGTTTTGTTGATTCTTACTTAACACAGCTCAATTGCTGTGTTATGCCGAAATACACTAAGGTATGGTTTTGGCAGAAAATTCCTGGCTTCTTATTCTAGGGAAACTGCTAATATTATTGTTTCCAGCATCTCAACATGTGGGGACATCTGTGTTTAAAATGTTTGCCTCCTTTGAAGAAGATAAATTAATATAATTATTTGAATCTTTTTTCCCCTTCATCAAATTACTGGGGTTTGATTACTTGGGTTTGATTTTCCACTGTTTCTTGAGGAACCTGAGGAAGGAAGGAAGGAAGGAAGGAAGGAAGGAAGGAAGGAAGGAAGGAAGGAAGGAAGGAAGGAAGGAAGGAAGGAAGGAAGGAAGGGACCAGTAGGTGTTACAAACAGAGAATATAATTTATTTACCAACAGAATCCTGTTCCTCTCTCTCACCAACAGAGCTGCTTCTCACAATCATTTCTGCTTCTTTAACCCAGATTCTTCCAGCCGAGCTCACTGAGACATTAAATCGCTGTGGGACTTGTTTGAAAGTTACACCAAGGAGCAAATGGATAATGTAACACTTGAGAAATTTTCCTTGTACTTCAAAGTCAGAAGAGAGCAATACAAGTTGTCAACATCTGACCTCGAGCACAAAACAGAATCACACAGAAATTCAGCCGGTTACCTCTTGCCTCAAAGCAGTGATAGGAGAACATCTCCATTCTTGTAGTCTTTGCTTGGTTCTGAAACTTAGTAACAGGCAGATATTTATCTCCTAGGCCAGGGCAGGCAACAGGCTTTGAACTTCTCTTCATGGAGAATCATGAGGTTGGTGTTGGCTTTTACTTTCTCTTTACATATTCAAACTGTATGTTGCATATATATCGAGGGAAGTTGGATTAGAAGGAGATGAGTGTGGTTTTAAAACTGGAAGGAGAAATATCAATAAGTTCTGCTGATGATACCCCTCTTTTTTTAAAAGAATTTTATTAAGTTTAAGACAAAGATAAAAACTACACAACAAAACAAAGAAAACTACAAAAAGAAAAAAAAAGAAAAACTAAAAAGTGTAAAACACAAGAAAAAAGAATTTTAAAGATTACATACAAAGGTGACTTCTGACTTTCAACAGCAAGAATATACAGCAATTTCTCTAATCAGTCTCTTACTCTATATCAAACCAAGATCACATTATTTCCATAAATCCTTCCATTAGCACATATACAAATCACTAATGCAGTTGCTCCTTCCCTTTATATAAAGTAAGTTTGTGTGTGTGTGTGTGTGTGTGTGTGTATATATTTCTAAATCAACTTCCTTCCCCCATAAGACAACATCCATCTAGTTATTTCCTTCCTATCATTACTCTCTATATTTCTGTCCACTATAATAAAAATCAAATTATGAATACATATACTATAAATTGTCTGCTTTTATAGTTAATAATACTACAATATCTTAACTCTATTAAACCTAAAAATCAAACAATGATTATTATATCTTATAAATATCTAATAAATCTTGCAAATCAAACAAATCTTAAAACAATTCCAATATATCTTAATCCAAGTCATTAAAAGAAAATGAAATCATCACAACCTCATTATCAATCCAATTATACATTCTTAAATTTTTACCCTACTTTAAAATAAACTAAAACAGTTACATATCTCCCAATTACACCCAAGGCATTTTTCTTATAAAAAACAAACAGCCCAATTACCCCCCTTGAAAATCCCTCCCAGCAAAAAACCTCCCACATAACATATTCTCTTCTTTCCCATAACAGTCCTTCATTAAGACATAACAATTTCCCAGAAAAACAACTCTCTTTATAATCTGCACTTCAGACTGTCACTGTAACCCCTTCAACTCCAAGATGTAGTCTTTGCCTGACATAACTTCAATATAACTGAAAACAAAAGCATCTCCCTCTTTGACAAAATCTTCATCTTCCTCCATACCATCTTCAGCCAGATGACACATTTTAGGAATGATCTCTTCCCCAATATCCCACATGTTCTGCAGAATAACTTGACAGTACTCTGAAAAAGTTTCTTTAAAGGACTGCTTTGTTGTTTATTCATTCAGTCGCTTCCGACTCTTCGTGACTTCATGGACCAGCCCACGCCAGAGCTTAAGCTCACAATAAAACACCAAAAAAAATATCTTTAAAATCTTCAATTTTTCAGGCAGTAGATTATGGCATCCCCTAGCGACTTGACTCACAGTAAGTAAAGGTAAAGATTCCCCCCGCACATTTGTGCAGTTGTGTCCGACTCTAGGGGCCGGTGCTCATCTCTGTTTGTTAGCCGAAGAGCCAGCATTGTCCGAAGATGCTTCCATGGTCATGTGGCCGGCATGACGCACGTGGAACGCTGTTACCTATCCACCGAAGTGGTACCTATTCATCTACTTGCAGTAGATAGGAGTTAATAAATTAATGAGTTGGTACAAAGTTTCTGCATGAAATTGAAACAAAAAAGTACTAACAAGCAGATCCCGAGGAAAGTAAACAAAAGACTAAGAATGAGAAACAAGAAATCCAACGTGTAGGAAAATATTGAATCCTTCAAATTCAATACAAAAACAATAACAGGAAAGCAATTATTTGTTCTCGGTTTTCCTTAATCTTTGAGCAGGAAAACAAGCCAAAACTTATAAAGATGTTTAAAAGTATTCCAGAAATAACGATAAGCACCAAGAGAGTCCGTTTCTTCTTACTGTAGAAAGCCTCTGTTAGGGTATAAAACTTAAAAAATTAAATTGGGTGGTTAAGAAATGGGAAGGCAGGATTTACTGTCCCTTTAAGGGGCTGCAGCGCGGCTCAGAAATGGAGAAATCCCAGGCTCCCAGCAAAGTCTTCCCCATCAATCATGCATGCCATCCACAATCTCCTGGGTACAACTCATCATTCGGAGGACAAATGGGTCGATTCCAAGCTTTTTCCTTAATCTGGAAAAAAGCTCTAGGCTACAGGGGAAACCAGCCTGAGCCCTAAAAGAAATGCCATGATGCCAGTTCTGCCCACCGAGCTCACAGGCACAGCTGCTCAGTCTGCCATATTTCCACTGGAAGTCCCCTTTGATGATACCACTCTTTTTTTTTAATATAAATTTTATTATTTTAAAATATTTACACATCTCACCGATAGTTACATTTACAAAGATTTACAACACATACATAACATACTTACACAAAACACAAAATACAAAGCAATAACAACATATAAAGTTACATACAAAACAGAGTGACTTCCTGTTTCTTTTAAGAAGAAACTTTTATAACATATATTCAATAATACTATTTTCTTTGTATCTCTTCTTCCTTTTTAATATTTTGTCTTTATATTTGTAATTTATCTCATTTATTAATTTCATTTTCATCTTTTTCTTTTATCATTGATCTTATCTATCTTACAAAAATAATTTGATATTGTAATCCTTTTGTATGAAATTTAAAAAGGGTTTCCATGTTGATTCATAATTTCCAATTTCTTTACCTTTTACTAAGTTCGTTAATCTGTCCATTTGTGCTAATTCCATTGTTTTGAAAATCCATTCTTCTATTGATGGAGTGATGATACCACTCTTGATAACTAAAATTGCAAATGATCTGGAAGCTTTACTAATGAAAGTGAAGGTTCACAGAGGAAAAAAAAAGACTAAGATTAAATATAAGGAAGATCAAGCAGTAGTAGTTAGCTTCTGCCTTTTAGGATTGAATATTAATTGTAAATTGTAAAGGAGCTAGCAGCCAAGAAATAAGCCGTAGACTACAACTTGGTAAAATGGCAGTGAAAGCCTTGGAAAAGATAATCAGATACTGTGACATTTCTATACCTACAAAGATCAGAATTGTGCTGATATGGTTTTCTCTGTGATGCTCTATGGATGCAAAAATTGAACTGTAAAGAAACAGGATAGAAACAGTAGTGACACTTTTTAACTGTGGTGTTAGAAGACACTCATGAGAATACCATAGATTACCAGGAAAATAAAAAAATGGCTCTTAAAAAAATCAATCCAGAGTTCTCACTTGAGGTATAAAACAACCAGGCTCAAACTATCATATTTTAGACACATGATGAAAAGACCTGTGTAGCTCCCTTGAGAAACCTATAATGTTGAGAAAAGTGGAAGGAGACAACCAGCAGCAAGGTGGATGGATTTGATTAGAACAGCAACAAATGTCAGGATGAAAATAGATCATCCTGGAAAAACTTTATGTGATTGCTAAAAGTCAACACCAATTTGGCAGCACATAATCACTTTAAAGTGTGCTGAAAGGATGCAAGATCTCTTCCTCTTCCTCTGTTTCAAAATATACTAATCCAAAATTTCTGAAACTGGAGGATAGGGTAAGGGATCCAACTGGCTTTCTAACCATGGGTTGTCTAACATCATCTTCTAATTAATTTCACCAAAAGTCTCAAGCAGTAACTGTACTGATAACACCACAGCACTGAACAAAATTAGCAGTATTTTCTAGCCCTTGTCAAGTGTGTAGAATCCAGACAGTTCAGATAACTTCACAAAAGAGAAATGAAACCCAGTTTTTATTACAACGTAAGAACCTCCATCTATGTGTTTTAATCCAAGCAATAGACATCTTAACTTGTATGTGAATATTTTCCTGCTGCAAATGATAGAGCATTCAAACCATACCTTGTTCTTAGGCTTCCCTGCTGGGGCAACCCATCGTAGACAGATAAGACATCAAAATCTTCCTCTAGCGCAAAGGACTGGAAAACAAGTTGTACTCTGTTCTGCTCCTTGGCGGTGATTGTCCATGTACAGTTTGCATAATTTGGATAGCCGTACGGGAACCCCGGACTTTGTATCGTCCCGTTTGGACCTTGCAAAATGTAACTGCAATTCTGGGCTGGGAGAGGAGGAGAAAATACAAAACACAACAGAAATGACATTATTTTTCCAGTATTCCAACTGGGCCACTCAAGAACTCTTGGCGATTAATATCAAGGATATTGTCCCTAATGCATTTGCACAGCAACCTAACTCCCTTAAATTCAGTTATTGCAAACCAATAGAATTGACATGTTTAATTTCTTGACTTATTACTATGGATTTTGGCTATTGTGAAATTCTACAAAAGTGTTATTTGAAGAAAGAAAGAGAACAGCCAATATATTGTTTAAAAGAACATGACACAGCTTTCTCACTGAAGCTAAACCCATTTTTTTCATCTTAAAGTCTGAAGGAGAGATGACCTGTAGAACATATCCTTCCTTCTCCATCCATCCATGATTCTGATTTAGGTATTATAGTGTAATACACTGTGTGTGTGTGTGCGTGTGTGTGTATTATGTTTGTTTATTCTCAGAACAGTACAAGTGGTATTTATATACGTCAAGCCACTATTGATTACACACATGTAGTCTAAAAAATAATAAGAAGAACAACAAAACCAAGGAACTAAAAAAAAAGCATGCCTTAGAATGGAGATGGGCAACATGGAGTCCTCTAGTCTTTCCTGGCCTAATTTCAAAAGCACTGACCTGTCCCTGTCCAGAGAGCTTGTTGGATGGGAAAGATGAAGGAGAAGGAGTGGTAGAAAGAGAGAAAAGGAGAGAAAGGGAAACAAATCAAGGGAGAAAACAAGACCCAGAGGAAAGAAAAATGGTGGTGCCAGTTCCTGCCACACCAGCATGCAGTATTAGAAACACCCCTCCCACTTTTTTTTAAACCTCCTTGGAACCCAAAACAGTATTTCTCTTTAAAGGAAATCCACAGTCTTTCTGCCTTTTGAAAGATTGAGGTGACTTAACTCCAGTTATGTGGTTGATTGATGACATTCTGGGCCTCCTCCTTCATAGATCTTTGATGGCAACATTGATCCCAAGAGGGGAGCTTGACTATAGCTGGATTATGCAAACATCCATCTTTATGAGGATGGCTCCAGAGGGACCACACAAGACTTAGTCATGCCATTAAATCAGGTCAGCCAAGGGGAGCTACACTGCCTTTTACAACAGAAATGAATCAAGGATACATCAATAGCTTGCTGGGGGGCATTGCAACTGGAAGAGATCTTGGTTGTTTTCAGCCATTTGTGTTCTGTCCATGGCCAACCTCCAGCAACTGAGCATTACCTACAGCTCTCCTTATATAATGTGGACAATCCTAGTTATACGATGCACTAATACAATGAGATGTGGTGCCTTGGATTACGACCAGGAAAGTCAGGCTCTAATCTTCCTTTAAGCCAAAATGTTCAGAGTGACTTTAGTTGGCCAACTTCACAGGGTAGCTGACAAGATAAATGGGGGAGGGGGAGAGAATTTATTCTAATTAATTCATCTTACTGCTTTCTGATGATGTCTTAATGATTATGATAAAAAAATTGTGTCAATCACTCCCACATGCTTATTATATACAGCATATTTTGAAATTCAGCATCAACTCGCTTTGACAGGAAATGAGTAAGAGAATCTGGCCACCAGAAGCCAGTTTTCTCTCAGTACAAAATGTGCCACTTCTGCCTGTTTTGGAGAGAGATGGTTAAATTCCACGTAGAAAATACTTTTCATTACCACTTAAAAAAGAATAATAATTAAGGGGGGAAATAGTACTTTTGTTTTCAGCAATTGCTGCTTCACGCTACTCCGGCCTGTCCTTCATAATGTATGCTCCTCTTGCCTGGAGAGAAATCTGAGGTGAATTTGATACGCAAAAGTAGCATCAAGATGTGAAGGCAGGCAGCAGAATTTCAGAAAGACCAGACCATTTGTATCAAGTGAGAGGAATTCAGTGGCCTCCAAATTGGTCCTAACACAACCTTCTGAGGAGAATTTGGAAGTTTGGACTCAACAGCTGAGAAATAAAACACATTCTGATTAGTGTAATTACTGATTACTGTGGAGGAAGAAGGTATATTTTTCCTTCAGTTTCAAAGGTCCAGCTGGTTTGTGTAATACTTCAAGCATTGGAGCAGGGCTGGAGAGACCCAGGTTCACCCCACCCACAGAAGCTACCAGGTGACTTTTTTCCTGTCTCAGCCTAACCTGCTTCACTGGGTGGTGCTTGTGGGGAGAACATGGGAGGACAGAGCACTAACTGCACTGGCTTCAGCTCCTGAATAAAAGCTGGGCAATAATCAAATTACTAGTTAAGCTAGAACTCCTGGATGGTGCTTTCAAATGACGACTTCCCTCGTGAGATCCAGTGGGGTGCAGGGATGGAGGTACAGAACCTAGGGAGACCTAGGTTCAAGTCCACCCTCAGCCAGGGACACTTATGGGCTAACCTTAAGCCAGTCACTCTCTCAGCCCAACCCTGCAGGGCTGTTGTGAGGATAAAATGAGGAGAAATCTCTTTGTAAGCTGCCTTGAACGCCTGGAAAAGAGCAGGACAGAAATCTAGCTAACAAACCTCTATCACTCCAGGCAAACGTGAATGTTCGTTTTCTCCAGGCCTCTTTGAGAGACATTGGAGCTGCCCTCTCCCTGCCAACTTCCATCCTCCCATCAAATCCCCTTCTTAAGGGTGTCAGAAAACACAGCGGCAATGTAAGGGTACAGCAAGCAAAGACAGAGAAAGTAATTTGATTTTCCAAGTTTTAATTTCAATCATCAGGAAATGTCAAAAGGACATGAAGAAAGTAGCAATTTAGAAAGGCTATGTCGCCACAGGGATGTCACAAGTCTGCCAGATGCAGGCAGTCTCTTAAGCGTGTGCTTCCAAGTTTGCTGTCCTTTGCTATCATATCACCAGCACAAACTACCAAACTCCTATACACTGAAGGGCTAATCTTATCCCAGGAATTAGTGTTTTCACATTCACCCCTAGCCCTAAACTATGCAACACTCAGGTTTTCTTTCTTTAACTTTCAGATAACATAAAGGAAGCCAGGGAGGCCAGATTGCTCCTCTCTGTTCTGGTCCTTACCAGGTGTGCAACTCCCATAATTATCTGCGAGCACAGCTTGCTGGCTGAGGACAATGGGAACATCTGGAGGACACCAAGGTGGAGGAGACTTGGGTAGTGAATACAGTGAGAAGTCCCTGTCAGCTATGAAAGATGACCTTAAATAATTTGTTTGTGACCCTCTCACCAATGATGCTGGAACGTCAATGCTTCGAAAAATGTCTTGGGTACCACAAAGCCCCATCTTGCTCTCAGAGCTTGAAAGGTCCCATCGACAATCCTTGTGTGATCACTGAGTCTGATTCATTTTGATGTATGTGAAGACACAGCACTGTTTTTCAGACACAAGACCTATTTGAGGATCTTGTGAGAACTGAACATGTGAAAGAGCTATTGAACGGTTGGCCTAGTCTTGTCTCTGAGATGCAGACACCAGCCATGTGCCCTCACTTTCATTGGTGCCTCCCACATACATGGTCCTAATCTGTAACCCAATCAATCAATTTGCTTGTTGCTGTTGAGAAATATATGCATGAATATCCTTTTTCACACAGCCCCCTTTAGAGCAACCAGTGTAGAGAAATGCAGAAATAACATTGATGAAGAAGCAAGAAGCACTAGCAGCTCCATTAAGTGATAATAAAAGAGAAAGGAAAGTATTATTTAGTCCTGGAAAAGGAGGGAGTACAAGACTGAAAATAATCCTGCCTTCTGTTGGGTATAAAAGGGAGCAAAGGAAAATCCTGACAGGCTTTCAAGATTGTGTTATTATACCTGACAATAATAAAGCAGAGTTTTAGACCTGGCCTGCCTTGAAGGGCTGACAGCTATTATTTAGAGAACACAACTAATCCCCATGGGGGATGAGAAAGAAAAGGAAATAATGGCAGTTATTAGTATTATTGGAGAGCCAGATTGATGTAGTGGTGAAGGTGCTGGCCTAGGAACCAGGAGACTGAGAGTTCTTGTCCTCCCTTAGGCATGAAAGCCGGCTGGGTCACTTTGGGTCAGTCCCTCTCTCTCAGCCCAACCCACCTCTCAGGGTTGAAATGAAATAAAATACTGTTTATTCAGTCAATGACCAGCAAAATTTGAAAATATACTGTACTACACAAAAGTAAAATCAAATGGGTGAGATAAAATGCTAGCATAACAAGCAGCCTCTATAATAAAAATGTAACATATGCGACTAGAATGGTATGTTAATTACCTGTGCAAATAGAAATCTAAAGTATTACAATCTATGAGCTAAAAAGGCATATCACCTAAAACAAGACAAGAGGGTCCACAGAGTTTCTGTCTATTGGCTATGACCAATTAGCACATTTTACTGGTAAAATCACTCCGATTCACTCCTGTCCGGGCGGATCCAGTGTGGTCACTGAGGTAACATCTGGCTACATGATCTGGGATTCTTTTCAGACTGTTCCCTATGAGGAAGTGGGTAGGGTGCTGTCTAAGGTGTCCTTGGCTACCTGTGGGGTGGATCCTTGCCCCTCCCCTCCTGGCTCCTTTAGGGGCTTGTGGGGAGGGTAGTTCCTTGGATGTGGGAGGTTGTTATTTCCTTGTGGGAGGAATTAATGCTGGCATTGAATCCCTTGAAGGAGACTCTGGTCCATCCTGTCCTTAAGTGACCCTATCTGGGCCTAGAGGTATTAGACAACGGATACCTTGTCTCCAAATCTTCCTTTATTTAGCAAACTTTATCACATTTGTAGGCTTCCCACTCAGAACAACTCC
The DNA here is from genome assembly GCA_023362775.1 of Charina bottae. Lineage (NCBI taxonomy): Eukaryota > Metazoa > Chordata > Lepidosauria > Squamata > Charinaidae > Charina > Charina bottae. Next base: position 7,935,544 of record JALMGJ010000013.1, read on the forward strand.
AGATGTATACCGATTAAAAACATAAAAGGTCAGTACAGTAATCAAAACCATAAAAAGGGGGAAAGAGAGCCAAGGAGGAAGTCAACTGACACAGTAACAGCAAAACCAATGTCTGGGAAAAGAGCAAGGTCATTAAGGCTCATCTAACAGAGGGCAGGGTCAGAGCTGTTCATATCGCAAAGGGGAGGGTGCTTCCATGGGGCAAGCATCATGACAGAGAAGGCATGGGTCCTATCAAATGGTATTGCTTAATAGATGGGACCTGAAGCATGCTAACCCTCTCAGATCTCATAGAATGGGCAGACACTATGGGAGAAAGATGGTCCCTCAAATAACAAGCTCCTATGCCATGAAGGTGTTTCTAGATGACAACCAACACCTTGAATTGCACCCAGAAGCCTCCTGTTACCAGTGCACCTCATGCAGCAGAGGTGGTACATGGGAATATCATGGTATGCCCATAATTGTTCATACTGTCACCTTCTAGACCAGCTGAAAATTCCAAATGGACTTCAAGGGCAGCCCACGTAGAGGACATTGCAGTAATCCAAATGAAAGGTGACTAAGGCATGAGTGACCATGAGTACAGCACCCTGATCCAGGAATGGGTGCAGTTGGCACACAAGTTGGATTTTTGTAAATATCTTCCTGGCCGCAGCGGTTACCTACTGTTAAAGCAAGGAATCTGAGTCCAGGAAGACCCCCAAATTGTGTACCAGTTCCATCTTGGGGTGTATGTTACCCCATTCAAAAACGAGGAGGGAAAATCCCCAGGATTGGGTGGTTCATGAGTCTACAGCCAATCAGTTTTGTCAGTATTGAGCCTGATCCTGTTTTTCTCTGTCTAGACTCTCACAGCCTCCAGACACTGAGTCATGAATTTGACACTATCACTTGGCTGACTCCTTGTTTGTCTGGATGGTGATTTGGGACCAACCACAGAGTGTTCTAGTGGAAAGGGATTATCTGTATCTTTATCAGTCAGGGTTCAGGCCCAGGCATGGGACTGAGATGGCATTGCTCACTCAGGTGGATGACCTGTGTTGTGAATTGGATGGGAATACTGTGTTTGTCCTGGTGTTGCTCAACTTTTCATCAGCTTTTAATACTAGCAACCATGGTATTGTCCCAGACCATCTGCAGCCTTTCCTGGCATAAGTCAAGTCAAATCAAACTTTATTACAAGTCACTGACCCAGGATTCATTTAAAACACACACACACACACACACACACACACACACACACACACACACACACACTATTTTGAATTTCAATGTAACATGCATGATAAAAAGGCCTGTAGTCATGTACAGTCTGCTATCAACAATGCACAAATTCTACAGCCTACAAATATAAGTTTTGCAACACCAAAAGTTATCTTGGGATCTTTATTTGCCGAAAGAAGCTGCACATATAATTTTTTTGTCCAACCTGGAAATGGGCTAAGAAGAGGTGTTAGTAACCCATTGTGGTTGTCTTGGTAGAAATTGCAGTACAGCAGATCCCGAGAATCAGTAATCAGTGCTTCCATCTTTACAGGGACAAAGCCTTTCAGCATAAGGGATTTTGTAGTATTTGCCCTCCAACACTGCTGATGGTAAGATATTAAACCACATTGTAAAGGCCCTCCAAAGTTTGTTATTTGTAAGTTGGGCCAGATATAATGCTGGTTTAATTCTGTTGTGCCCCAATTGAACTTTAAGTGACATCTTGGTATATTTTTTCTAATTCTAGATTAAAAATTCTTTAAGAGCTACCATTTTTATCTGACCGCAATCTACCCAACTCTTGGTGTCATGACTCAAATGCCCTCTGGAAGAGCTTGGTCTGCAACATCTTGGTGCAAGATAGGAGCGTAGGGAAGACTCATTACATTACCTGGGATCTTATCACCCAGGTGCATCAGCATCTCACTTGAGAACCCCAAGTCATGTACTTTGTTATTTATTTGGCATTTCCAAGAAGAAGCAGAATTATCTGACAATTATCTGAATTATCTGAGGCTGAAAGTGAGTTTTTAGGCAATATTAGTGCACATAGCCATACCCTTGTTTCAGTTTTTATAAACCTTGCCTCGAAAAATAGAGCATCACTAGGCACAAATAGCTTTCTTAGAAAGCTGGCTTGAATTTTTTCCAGTTTCCCATAGTTGACACCTGGATTTAACTGTGCTCCATAGAGGAACTGTGCCAGCGCCTTGGCTTCGAAAAGTTTCAAATTAGCAGGTATATACTAGGCTCCTCTAGAGAAAAAGAAAAAGAGGATTGCTGCTGAACTCTGAGCATTCAAAACAACCTGAGAGAAATTAGTACGTCGCTTCCCTGAATGATGTAGCACAAACCCAAGGTACTTAAAACTAGGACACAGCTTTCCAAACTGTGTGTTTGGAAACACACAGTCTGGTGTGTCGCCACACAACCCAGAAGCGGCAGCGGGGCTGTGCATGGCGGCAGCAGCAGCGACACGCCATCAGCGCTTCCGCGTTTTAGTGGAGGCTGCCGCCGCCGTGCACGCCACCGCCCACGCACGCCCCCCGCACTGCTGCTGTGCACGCCCCCGCCCCCACGTGCACCACTGCACCGCTGCTGTCATTGGTGTGTCGCCAACGGCAGCACTTCGGAAAGCACTGAACTAGGGACTGGTTCAATTATGTTTCTTTTGGAGTTCCTTGCAAAATGCATGAACTTTATTTTCTCATAGTTAACCTGTAATGAGTCTTCCCTACGCTCCTATCTTGCACCAAGATGTTGCAGACCAAGCTCTTCCAGAGGGCATTTGAGTCATGACACCAAGAGTTGGGTAGATTGCGGTCAGATAAAAATCAAATACATACATAAAATCCCCACATGTCCAACAGCCTGCTGTCTGAATTCCACTAAGGCAGTGCTTTCCAAACTGCCGCCGTTGGCAACACACCAACAGAGGCGGCGTGGCGGCGCGCACGGCGGCGTGGGTGTGCATGGCAGCGGCATGGGGGGACATGCGGCGGCAGCATTCATGGCGGCGGCGGCCTTGTGTTTTCCGCTAAAACGCGGAAGCGCTGATGGCACGCTGCTGCTGTCGTCGCTGCCGCCGTCGTTGCTGCTGCCGCCGTGCACATCCACTTCCTGGTTGTGTCGCGACACACTAAACTGTGTGTTGCGACACACTAAAGTGTCGCGACACACAGTTTGGAAAGCTATGCACTAAGGTGTCAAAGTGAGGGCAAACCCTCAAATTATGTGGTGCAAACCAACCATTCACTTCAGTGTTCAAATAGTACCTGAAGACTTTTTTTATGTCTTCATAAATATTATAAATATTATGTCTATCATGGGAAACAGTGTGGGGAAAAAAAACCCTAACAGAGTACCATAATACAATTCAATACAGTACACTCAAATTATTTTACATTCATGATCTTAGTAAAGAAGCATTTTCAAATAGATACTGTATGTCCCAAAGTAGAATGGTTTACTGTAGGGAATGGGGGAAGGGGATATGATTTCTTCCCCAGAGCTGACCAAGAAGGCAATATATTCTCCATCACAATATTAGGTGGGAGCTTGGATTATATTGGACAAAGATGAGAGCAGTCAGAAGGTATGGGAAAGAGATGAAGGAGCCACAGGAGGCTTTATTCACGTTCAATAATCTGGTTTGGATTGGCAGCAGTTTTTCAGCTGCAGTTTGATCATCCATCCTCAGTTTACAATTCCACATTTCAAAAAGAGGTGTTGTGGGAGAAGGAGCTGTGAAGGATCTTAATGATTCCCTCTGATATCCTTGCCAGCAGCTTTTGTTATCCTCAGAAAGGAGTTTATGTTTTTGCAAATCCCATGCCAGAACCTATGTATCCTATTGGCTGTACACCCAATGTGCATGCCAGACTCCAAGCATATGCTGGTATTTGCCTTCCTAATCCTGCAAGTATTCTCAGCTCCGAAGACTTCAATTAATCATTCTCTCTCTCTCTCTCTCTCTCTCTCTCTCTCTCTCTCTCTCTCTCTCTCTCTCACACACACACACACACACACACACACACACTCTAACTAAATGTGAGAGGTTTTTTTTTTTAAAAAAGAGGCTTTTATTAGGGCTTTTTTTTCTCTGCATTTAAAACTTTCTTTGTCTTAACTAATCTCTCAAAATTCTTGCAATCTAGTGTTTTATTTTCTTTCTAGAAATCATCCCAATTCACTACCATGGAGACAATGAAGAAAGGCCAGTAACCATTTTGAAGCAGTGAACTAAAATGCTTCCACAAAGCAGACAGACGTCCTTTATTGTGCATTACCTCACTATCTTACTTAACATGGAGAAACATGATTCATGCCACACTGAAGGCCTTGGCAAAAATTCCAACAGTCCCTTTGGCAGACATAGTATTACAAATGTAAATAGTCCGCCTACCCCCTGGGTGTGGCTGGGTTGCTTCAGTTCTGAAGATGAGGGCAGGAAGAGGATTGGAAGGAAAAATGTGATAACGGTTGCTTGGCAACTATAGGACACGTCCTTTACAAGTGGTTCAGGAGCATCACTATAGTGGCAGAAGTACACAGCCTCTTGTTCATTGTTGGCCTCCTTCCAAGGTGCAGAAAACCTCAAAAAGGAGCCAGGCAGAAACAGTGATGACCACCGCAATGACCTGGTAGACCTCTTTGCTGGTCAGGTCAGAAGAAATCTAACAGAAAGACTTGTGAAGTTAATGGGGAATAGATTAACTTTAACTATAAATGTCTGAACCCAAACCTCAGTTTTGGAAAGTTTTAAAAGAAAAAGAAAATCTCAATCCCAGACTTACTCTGACATACAATGTATATGTAGACCCTTTCCTAACTTGGTTCTCTCCAGAAGTTTTGGACTCCTGCACCCATCAGCAAAATCCAGCATGCCTAGTGGTGTTAGGCAGGAATTGCAATCCATCATTATAAGAAGATAAAATTGCTTATATTTTTTTCTTACCAGTTCTCACTCAGTCTGATGAAAGGGTATGCTTTAGATTTTTTGTGCCAAAAAATAAGATTATTCTGGAGAAATTTAATGATGAGGTGACCAGGATGTCCTCTTGTTCACTGTATACTCATCTGCAGTCTGCAACCTCCTGATTAAGTCCCAAGGAAACCCACCAGGAGGAAACTCCCCTCCTAAGCCTCCCAGTGGACTTTTTCAGTACAGGTGCTACTGACACTCCTAAGGGGGAGTTTAGTGTTTGATAAACTGTGGGGAAATTTCTTCATGTAGAAATTCAGATAAAAATTTCCCTACCTGCTAATTTGTTAGGACTTTGAAACTTAAAAAACAAAACCCAAAAATTATTTATTCCAACTTGTAGTTCTAACATAAACAAACAAAAAAATGTAAGACTTTCCGCTCAGGTTGTGCCAGAAGTGAAGTTCTACTGAGGACCATTCAGAAGGGAAACATCTGTGGCAATTCAGTTCTCAAGCAAAACTGTGACTTAATTTTTCAAAGCAACTTTGCCAAATGTAGTAGTGGTAGTGGTGATGTGATTATTTCATTATTTTCGTTGAGATCCTATCTTTCTTCTCAAGCATTTTTGGTTCTCTCCATGCCTCAGCACTCAATGAACGTAAGATTGTACCCAACTATCTTCTAATTGCAGGCTAACATTTTGAAGTTCAGCATCATGTAGCTTTATTATCGAGATGGGTGGTGAAGAAATGTGATAAATAAAATAAATAAATTTAATGGCAGAATTCTATCCAATTATCATCCTGCCACTGCAGCAATGAATGAAGGAACTGCTGAATAGGAGCTGAAATGACAGGAAAGGAAAGTGAGAGGTCCTTTTTAAAGAGCATGATGTTCACACAACTTGGTTAACAGAGTCATGGTTTACTCAACCAAATTTTCTGGGCCGGGTTAGCACAACTTAATAAGCTAAAATGTTGTTGGCTAGTTTGTGATTCACTGTGTCATATGAACCCAGCTAAAGTAGAATCCTGGAGAACTCTACAATATTCTGCAACTCTTACTTCATAAAACTAGTTATTTAATACTGGAAAAGAACACACTCTTGGAAGTTGTAAATGAACAATATACAAGTAAGACACACCTTTCTCAGTAACCCAATAAACACAATTATCATTTGATTCACCAAGAGGTAAACCTGGTTACAATTGCTTTGTAAGAAACTATGGATCATGACTTCACTGATGACATTTATAGTTTAGGAAAAAATGAATATGTCCTAACACCATCCCTAAAATCATCTCAAGGGTTGCCTGATCAAGCTAAATTATTTTCATAACAGTTATCAACAAAATAATGTGGCCAACAGATTCAACACAGAACAGGAAAAAAAAGCCATGCAGACTTTACATGGACATAAGATCAGAGAATTAAAAAGGGAAGAAAAGTCCATCAAGCTTTTAGCAAAAATTACCAATTACCAACTATATGTAATGCAAGTTACATGATCCAAATAATAAACACAAGAGCGATTGTCAATAAACAATGCAGAGTGAACAACTCTAGATGATTCAAGCTGCATATCATGGAATAAAGCAAAAGCAAATTGATGTTAGTCATTAGCTGTCCATATCTTAGGCAAACTCTCCCATCCATACCCTCTAAAGGCAGCCATTCAGAGCAAAATTTTATTGAACCATCAATACTCAATATCTCTTCATGCTTTCAACTTATAGAGACCTCCATGTTCTGAAAAGGAATAAGCAAAACATTCAAAAATGAAAGCTGCTGATGACATTCCACCAGAAGTGGCTCTCCCCATCCCTATGAATCTAGTTCAGACAGGTTCTCAAGACTTCCCAAGATTCAAAACAGACCGATACTGGACATCTTAACTGCAGGCACAAGACAATGATATTCAGAAGAAGGCACCAAACACACCATCAAAGTGTTTGCAGAAAAGTACAACAAAATTGTTATGTATAAAATTTGATTGATAATAAGAATTCAATATTCCCAGCCAAAAATGACCCTTCAAGGTCATTATGTGTAGGGAAGAACCATAAATTTTGCTTGGCATAATAGCCAAACCACATACATGACTTGCCCCCATTTTCAGACCACTGAAGCCATAACATCATGAAGTCACAGAGAAAGTTAAGAAATCACATTGTGAGATTTAAGGGTGTCATTTTTGTCCTCCAAGCAACTTCAAATCCTTGCAAATTTGAATGAAAGCACTCACACCCTCCTCTGTTGTTTAAATATGAGGTGGGGGGTGAAGGAATCTGATCCTGTTACACACAGCTCTCTGCTCAACAGAAATTGGGAAACGAATTCTATATTTGAAAGAGGGGTGTGAAAAAATGTGCCATGGCAGAGTGTCGGAACGTTGTTCTTGTCACATGTCCGACGCATCCTGGCACATATAGTCTTTTAGTTTCTGCTACAGCAGTTATGCCTTCTGAGTTCTTGCATTAAGTCTTGATAAAATTATTTTTGATGGGGTGCAAACGTTGGATCCGTGGCATCAGTAGAATTTACAAGTTACCAGGCCTGACTTAGGCACAATGTACAGCCAGGATCCCTTCAGCTAGAGTTCTTGGCTTCTTTCCACACAAACATTCAACTTCCTGCTGCTTCTTCTACTTAGCCTACAATCTCATCTTGGAAGCCTTCTGGGTAATGAATAATGCAGGACAATTCCATTTACTATAACTTTTAATCAAAATTCACCAGTATATAGAATAGCGTACTAAAGGGAAAGTGCCTGTCATTTTGCCTGTTCAGTGCTTTCTTATCTCTTAAAGAAAACATGTGTAAAACTCTCAACAGTAGGCCTGAAGTCAGGAACTCTTTTTCTGTTTGTTTCTTGCCCAAGGCATCCTGCAAAACAGCTCCCACTGGTATCACAGGGTCATCTGCCTAAAAGCTCTCATGCATAACTCCGGCAGTTTTTCCATGAGAGAGTGAAAGCGGCTTAGCAACCATTCATATATCCTCTAAAGAATTATAGGGAAGTGGGCTCTATATAAGACACGGTCTATAACAATCATTCTCATTGCTCTCACCAAACTCCAGTTCCAGGACCCTTTTGGCAGGGATGGGAGTCAGCTCAGCCAATAAAACCAATATACTGTATTAGCCAATATAAATCTGAGGCATGACAAGCAGCAAAGGAAAGGAAAGTGTGACTTTTTTCAGGAAAAGATGACAGATATTCAGTCCATTCCTGGCATCAGGAGTGTTGTACCTAAAGGTCTGGTATCAGATTTAGTTATCTTTTAAAACTTTAAATAGAGAAAGAAAAGGAGACGCTTTAACAGCCAGTAGGACCAGTGGCTACCAAATTTTATCCCCAGAATGTGTCTGAATGGCTATACCGAGAGAAAGGGCCATCTTGTTCTGTTATAGAATAAAATAGCTATTCCCAGAAGAATCCATTCTGGGGAGAAGACCATGGTGGACAAAGCTCTGCTCTGGCTGCAATGCCCACCAGAGACACACTGGTCACCTCTGAAACAGAAAAGGGAGAGAACTCATTCAGTTGAAAGATCAAGTACTATTCGAAACTGAGAACACTTAAGAAGAAGCAGCCACAACCACACCTTTAACAGCCTCCTTCTCTCCCCTTATCCTTGAAACCAGATGGATCATTTTAAATGTATTTAATGTTTTAAACATACACCGCCCCATTATAGACTGGAATTTTAGGAAGATGGACCATAAAAGGTTGTAAGACAAAATATAAAGCAATGACCAGAATCCCAGTTTGGTTCTTCAGAACCTCCAAAACAACCCTTGATACAGGTGACCCAGAATGCTCTGACCCCATTGAGAGAATGTTAACTTTGGGATTCTTTCTTTCTTTCTTTCTTTCTTTCTTTCTTTCTTTCTTTCTTTTTCTTTCTTTCAATTGTACATAGTCTCAGTGTTCTCTCTCTCTCTCTTTCTCATATTTAATTAAGAATGGCATAAAATACAATCACTTATTTCAATAATGACATTGAAACTAAATAAAATGAAGGGTAACTAAAAGCTATGATTGCTAACACAATACTATAAAATTAAAACAGTAAGATAACTATAAAAATTCTTAATACTAAGACTATGTACTAAAAGGGGGGATCTAAAGGCCACAAAAAGGATGTAAAAACAGATAAAGTTAAAGAAAGTAAAAGAGAAATGCTCAGTAAGTTTACCCATGCCCAGTACCCTTAATTATTTGTTTGTACATTTTAATTGCTGCCAGGCAAAATCTAGCGATGTTGTAATGAAAACTTTCATTATGACTTGTAAAATGTGTTAGTAAAGAAAGAATGAATGTTTCTTGACTACAATGGTATTAGGGACATGTGTGATGGTCTCAATAGCGTTTGTGCTATTTTTTTTATTTTTATTTACAATAATCAGTACAGTACAAGTCATAGCATTAGATTCAGAATTATAGTAACTTCTATCTAAGCAATTAAAGACTATGTCTATGAAGGTTCTCAGTCATCCAGGTGGAATTGTCTGTAGCTTGAATCATGTCAACTGGATTTCTATTTTCTTAGTGGAAACGTTTCACTCCTTATCCAAGGAGCTTCTTCAGTCTGAGCAAAGTTGGTAAGGGAATCCTAAATATGTTTCTAGGTAGCTGTGTGACCTTACACCTGGGGGCATGGTTATATTGAGATGTTATTTTAAGTCCTTTTATTATCTAAAGGAGGATCGTTAAGATCACCATGCTGCTGTTGAGCTTGTGAAATGGTCTTAATCTTCCTAGGCACAGAAGACAGAGACCATCTTTTATTTAATTGATGTACTGTATATAGCTGCCCATCTCACATACATGACTCTGAGTGGCTTATAATGAATATATATAAAAAACATACAATAGAAAAAATAAAAACACAGCAGCCAGGAATCATAAAACAGCCATTGACATAACCGGGAAACAGGCTTCATCACACACCCAGGGCCCCAGGCTCAGGCACAAAACCAAGTTTCAGGGCTTTGAGGAAGGCCAGCAGGGTTGGATCCAGTCTAATCTCTAGAGCAGAGTTTTCCAAACTGTGTGTCGTGACACATTAGTGTGTCGGCTGCAGTGTCTGGGTGTGTCACGACTGCTGCTGCCTCCAAGCCCTGCCAGGATTCCACGCAGGTCCTAGCACCCGCCTTGTGCCCTGCTGCCTCCAAACCTGCTGTGATTCCGCACAGGTCCTAGTGCCTTCCTTGTGCCTGGCTGCCTCCTAACCTGCCCTGCCAGGATTCCACGCAGGTCCTAGTGCCTGCCTTGTGCCTTGCTGCCTCCAAACCTGCTGTGATTCTGCGCAGGTCCTAGTGCCTGCCTTGTGCCCTGCTGTAAGAGTGTGTTGCGAAATGATGCATGTCTAAAAAGTGTGTCACCAACATGAAAAGTTTGGAAAGCTCTGCTCTAGAGGGATGATGTTCCAAAGGGCGGGTGCCACAGCAGAAAAGGCTCTCCTTCTGGGCCCTGCCAGCCAACACTCATTAGCTGATAGGACCTGGAGCGTACTAATCCTGTCAGATCAGGTAGGATGGATAGAAAAAACCATGAGGAGACAGTACCGTAAGTAACTCAGTCCCAAGCCATGAAGAGCTTTAAAGGTGACTACCAGCAGTTTGAATTACACCCAGAAGCATGTTGGAAGCCAATGCAGATTGCGGAGCAGTGGTGTCACATGTACTGAATAACCAGTGGCATTAACTGCCCATGCAGTAGTCCAGATCAGAGCTCACAAGGGGGAAAGAGAAACTCTTCTTCACTAGCCAGCATTGCTTTGACTGGGCTGGGAGACGCTACCTCCATCAGCTGTGGACGCCTGAGCTAAACCTTCTGATTGGCTCCATCTTCAGTGACTTTCATCCCATCCTGACAGAGGGGGGAACATGCCAGAGCAGCAAGCTGTTCAAGATGTAATAGGCAACTACATTGGTGAGTGTGTGTGACTGGGAGTGTGTGTGACTGGGATTGTCTGTGACTGGGATTGTCTGTGACTGAGTGTGTGTGACTGGGGGCTTGCTCATTTTTGCAGCACACACTTTGAAGATTCTTGAGCCAAAACAAGCCCCGTCTTTTACATCACTGCTTCCCACATCCTAATGACTCACTGTGATGCTCCATTCCCCAGTCTGTGATTGCAAAGCAGGGCTGATCTCTACAGATTTGGATCACATGGAATCTGTTCCAGATATTTTCATCCCCAAATAACCAGTTGAAGTGATCACACTGTACAAACCATTTAGAGACAGCAAACACAGTAAAACAAGAAATGTTCATTCATTCATTCATTCATTCATTCATTTATTTATTTATTTATCGAATTTATCACCACCCATCTCCATGACAGTAGACTCTGGGTGGTTCTTATGTTGAACCAGAACACTGGTCCACCAACTTAATGTTGTCTGCACTGATCTCAGGGCTTCAGATAGGTGTATTTTCCAGTACCATATGGAAATGCCAAAAATTGACCTTGGGACTTCCTGCCTGCAAAACAGTTGTGCAATGATTGACCTGTGGTCCTTTTAGAGAAAATTGTGCAAGTTTTTTTCAGACCTAACCCCCCCCAGCCCCGGTTGGCCTTTGGTATTGGATGGGGTTGCACTGCCCCAAACAGACCCAGTGTGCAACCTGGGGGTCCTCCTTGACTCACAACACCTGCTTGAAGAACAGGTGGCAGTCGTGGCTAGGAGGGCCTTTGCAAAGCTTCGTATTCTGCACCAGTTGCGCCTGTTCCTAGATCGGGGGGCTTTGCTCACAGTCACTCATGTCCTAGTCCACTCCCAATTAGACTACTGTAATGCACTCTACTTGGAGCTGCCCTTGAAGAGTATGTGGAAGCTTCAGCGGGTGCAAAATGCAGTGGCTTGAGCAGTTATGTGTGCTTCTAGAACAGCACACGTTATACCTCTGCTCTACGAGCTGCATTGGTTGCCAGTCTGCTTCTCGGTCCAATTCAAGGTGCTGGTTTTGACCTTTAAAGCCCTTCATGGCATGGGGTCAGGCTATTTGAGGGACCGCCTCTCCCCGATTATATCTGCCTGTTCCATCAGATCCGGCAGAAGAGGGATGCTATGGGTCCCGTCTGCTAGGGAGATACACTTGGCGGGACCCAGGAGGTGGGCCTTCTCTGCTGTGGCACCTGCCTTATGGAACTTCCTCCCCCCGGAAGTGAGGCTGGCTCCATCCCTGTTGATTTTCCAGAAGTCCCTCAAAACGTGGTTATGCCATCAGGCTTGGGGGCCCCAGGGGACCGGCAAAGTACCGAGGTGCCTCCATTATTGTTGATATCTGCTGCCCTCTCTTAGCCTTTCGATTTTTATATTTTTTTCTGAATAATAATTTTGTTGCATGTTAACTTTTTAATAGTTTTATTGTATGCTGACCAGAGTCACTTTTTCGTGAGATGGGCAGCGATCTAAATTTGATGAATAAATAAATAAATAAGTACAGTTGTTGTTCTCAGATCAGTATGATTTAGTTTCCTTGAACACAGCCACATTTTGTTATACTGCCTATAAAATTAGACATGCCCTGACTGCCCATTAATAGGCCGACCATACATCCCGTTTTGAATGGGGCAGTCCCATTATTTTAACATTTTCCAACCGTCCCGTCATTCTGGACAAAATCTCCATTTTGTCCCGTTTTCAAAGTTAGAGTGCGTGCATGTGCATGCCTGTGCGCCTGCCTGCGCGCCTGCCTGCGCGTCTGCCTGCCTGCGCGCCTGCCTGCCTGCCTGCACGCCTGCTTATGTGTCTGCCTGCCTGCCTATGCGCCTGCCTGTGCGCCTGCCTGCATGCCTGCTTATGTGTTTGTCTGCCTGCCTATGCGCCTGCCTGTGCGTCTTCCTGCATGCATGCGCGCGCATGCGCCTGCGTGCCAGCGTGCGCGTTAGAGTCCCGTTTTCATCTCAAGGAAATATGGTCAGCCTACCCATTAATGAACCCACCACCAATTGTAACATTTTCCCGTTTTATTTTATTTTTAATGTGTTTTATTTGCAATTATGGCCTATGACCGTAATAACATTTTCTCTCGGAAATTAATGCCAAGTTCCACAATGGTCTCTTTCAAAACAAAAATGCTTTTTCCCTTCAGAATTAATGAGTATGTCTCATCAACCTGATTAGTTTTGGGAACAGACCAAATCCACTGCACATAAACACTGCAACTCAGAGGTTACTGCTGAGGTACCATCAAAAGCATTTTTATTTATGCATTTATTCCAATGTCTTTTTAAAATAATATTATTATTGTCTGTTCTCTATCATATGGCACCTAGATTTCTAGCAGCTCTAGTTTCTTGTTTATTTATTTTTAAATCTTACCAAATGACTAGCTGTTGCTGACATGAAAATGTGCTTATATTATTTCATATATCATAGAAAGCCATTTTATAGTAGTGTCTAAATGCCCTGCATACCTGCTGGTGGCTTTACAATCTAGGTACTCTGTTAATGAACAGCTGCAAAATCTGCAGTTTGTCCTCTTTTTAGAATTCTTTATCTTTGATTGGACAGCCTTATGTTATTGAATACTTTCAGAGAAGATGGTCCTCTGTAAATATGACACGTGGACAACCTAACTTTGATCTTAAGCTAGCAGATGTGCCTATGATGCCTGAGTTCTTCCAAATGGTTTCAAAAACAGATACTCCATGAAAGCATGACAACTTTAAAGTCATTGTATGTATGTATGTCTCTCTGTGTGTGTACACACACACACACACACACACACCTCTTCCCAACTGCCTCCAAAACCAGGCTGAATATCAAGAACCTGTAGTACTTAGGAAAGAAAGATAAAAATCTATTTAGGTTACCACTGAACTCCAAAATGTAGCAGTCCCTCCACAGAAGTGCCTGTGGCAGGCAAAGATGGATGGGGGAATCTTAGAAGGAGAAGAATGTCTTTTAGAGACCAGGATTTGCTCTGTAAATAAGAAACCTCAAAGTAGAAAGGACACAAGGGGAAGAGAGAAGAGAGAGAGATAGAGAAAAAAGTGGTGGGAATTATCTGTCCTATTTTGTTTTGTTTCTTTAAAGGCGTAAGCAAATCTCATTGCAACTCAAATTCAGCTTTGTTTCGTGCTGGATGTCCACCATTCCTCTTGCATAAACCTTATATAAATAGACACCTATGATGATTTAAAGAAGCCATGACTTTAGAGTACTCAACCAGAGAAATATACAAACAACTCACACAATAGATGTGCTAATCCCACACACGACAGCACCACACACCCTAATCACCACAATAAACCCTCTCCTAATCTTGTGTAAATGACCCACAGAAGACACACACCCTCTAAGCAGCTATAAACACCAGCAGAAACACACACCATCCACTTGGGCACAGACAGAGTCTTCTAGCTGTGCTCCTGTCCTCTGAAGATGCCAGCCACAGCGACTGGCGAAACGTTAGGAACCAAAACTGCCAGAACACGACCACACAGCCCGGAAAACCCACAACAACCATCGGATTCCAGCCATGAAAGCCTTCGACTATACTTAGAGAAGTAGCTTCACTGCAGAGAATTAGGAAGCTATACATATGAAGTTCTGCATAGAGCAGTATATAAGAAACCTTCCCTATACATATATCTATCCCGAGGTTCAAATTCTCTGTCCCTTCCTCTAGCCTTTTCAATTAAGCAGACTTTTGGTGATCCTTTTCTCAGTCTCAAAGCTCTCTGCCATCTGTCCTTTGTTTACAAAATGGCTCTCTCTGGCATTAGAATCGAGGCCTCTTGCCACGCCAGCTTCAACTCTAACAGAACCTTATGCCAGCAGCAGGCATGGCTATTCCACATTTTGCCCCCCACAGGTACAAATCCATTCATCCAAATTCAGCACCTCCACATCACAGTACAAAGATGTCTATTTCGCTACAAAACACCTGAGCAAGGAAGAAATAAATCTCTCCTGTTAGCCTCTGTGGGAGGTTTATTTTCCCAAATGTAATTGAAGCATGGGAGCAGTTTGAAGGATAGGCTGAGCAGCATGAGAGTTCAAATGATTGAGAAAGGGAAAAAAAAGTATCTCATCAACCCCGTTTCTCTCTCCTTCCTTCCTTCCTTCCTTCCTTCCTTCCTTCCTTCCTTCCTTCCTTCCTTCCTTCCCTTCCCTTCCCTTCCCTTCCCTTCCCTTCCCTTCCCTTCCCTTCCCTTCCCTTCCCTTCCCTTCCCTTCCCTTCCCTTCCCTTCCAATTTTTATCACCGCATATCTCCCCCAAAGGGGACTCTGAGCGGTTTGGCTCTCTGGGGCAGGTAGAGGGAGCAAGAGCATCATTTTATTTATTATTTATACCTTACTTTTGTAGAGGTGATCAAGTCATCTTACAATTGTCAAATTATGGTTCAGTATTGCAGACAATCAGGTGTATCGTTATTTTCAATTCAGCGATAAAACTCATCAGTGCAAACGTAACACCAAAAGTTATTTTAGCATTTTGGGTTCCTCCATGTGTTCCTCTTTACTACACGTCATCTGCTATAAGAAAGAGGACTACAATGGACACTTGGCCTTCAGCCCTCTCAGAGTCTTATAAAAACACCAAGAAGATACACCTATGCTTTCAGTACAACTACATACAGGTACATACAGGTACATCTGTCTTCTTGAGGGACCAGGAATGCCCAAAAAAGCGTTTACAGAATTGGGGAAGCTTGGCAGCTACCACCAACTTTACTCTAATACCGTGAAGCCACATAACGATTTAATTTGTTTGAGCCTTGGAGTGATTCCGCTATTCTGCTTCACGTTTCCATCTTGTTAAGCCTGTTACTATCCTGAATGAAATGTCTTGTGACCATAATATTGATATTATTGTTTAACTGATCTACAGATTTGGTTTTACACTCATTTGAATGTTTTGGTTACATTAACTCGACACATTCATTTAAGATGTAATTTGAGCTACTTAGGTTTTGCATTTAAACTGCTTATTGTGCAAGCTGCTTTGAGCACAATTGATCTGTGGAAAATAAATACACAAACAAAACAGCTTTGAGTAAGCATGAAGCCTTCTGACACCCCCGCCTTGCCACTCTTGATGGCAACCCCTTTTCTCCACTCCTCCATGTTAAAACAAGGGCTCCTTGCAGTTAGCAGAAATTATTTATTCAGTCACCTGCAGAGCCTCATGGCATGCCATCAAGAGCTGGCTGCTTGTTTGTTTTTTTCCTGCAGTCAGAATCAGTAGGTAGCTCTGTTCAGGTGTTACCTTCATGGGTTTAATCCAACACAGGAAGAGCAGTGAAAAATATCTGCTCTCTTTGGGTTGTCTGGTGACATAGCTGAAGAGTTGATCTCCATGCTTATCAAGCAACCGTCTTCAGTGGGCAAGGAGGTGGAATCTTGACAGTGGATAATGCAGATGATATGGAAGAGCTCTTCCTTTAAGTCACCAACACAACCACAAGAAAGAAGAGTTTCCTACCACTTCCTGCCTGCAGCATTTAACCTTGGAAGGTATTGTATCACCTCAACATGACTTCTGCCAGTGTAAATTTCTTTATTTATTGTTTCTGCAAATCCATCCATTTCAGTTTCTTTCAGTTTATAATTTATGTGAATCTATTATTTCAAGTTTGCTAATTTTTTTTAAGTTCTCTAATTTATCTTCAAACAGGGACATCATTTTTGCAGATAGTTTCCTCTAATGCATTTTTGTACATTTTCATAAAAAAGCAGTTTCATACTTTATGATTTTATACAATGTATTTTTAATTGGCAACCCGCACTGGGGAATGCAGAGAATGGCAAACTTCAAATGATTACTAAGTTTCAATTCTTAAACTGATTTGGAATCAGCATATAGGTACGTTGGCATTCAACTGGAAATCAAATTGATTTCCCCTTATCTGAACTCACTTATTAGAAAGACAGTCCAGCAAGGGTACAGAAGAATGGCAAATTAGTAGAAAAGATCAACTAATTGGGGTGTGTGGCCTTGCTAGCTTAGAATCCCCCCTCCCATGCTATCCTGGATGTTTTCTCCCAAAATAGGTCACTGCCTTTTGATAGACACCTCCCTCCCTCCCTCCCTCCATCTTCAGCTTGGTTGAGTCAGCATCATTTGGAGATAAAAGCCCTTTAGCTTATGGCAATGAGAAGGACAGTAAGCTAAAAATCCCTTTCTTAAAGGAATGAAAAATTTCACCTCTCTCTTTCTCTCCTGTTTAATAGATGCTAAAAAGCAAGGAGAAAAAGAATCCAGATATGCAAAGATATCAAGGGGCTTCGAGTTCTCCTTCAACATGCTGATGGGAAAGAAATTAAAATAACAAGAGAAGGGCAAAGAGAAAAGATGAACACAAATCCACACCATTACAACAATTGCAGCTGTCAAAATGGTTGAACCAAGGGGGCGGGGACAAGGGGGTGAAAAAGTCTTTACTGTGTTCAGGGCCATTTTTTGTGTGTGTGTGTGAAAAATGTCTTTGAATAAAAGATTTCAGTGTGACATGTTGAATGAAACTCAGAGTTGTCATGACAACACACACACACACGGACACACCTCTCCCCTGTTCCCTGATCCACATGAATGGGAATAGCATAGCATTGGCGATCACTCGTAGCCGAGTAAGATTGTCTTCCAAAGGTAAAATTTTAACGGTGGATCCGTAAGTGGCTATAAAGGCCAATTCTGGATCCGCACAACCTCCCACAATGGGGGCATAGGTTTCCAGGTGGGAGACGGTCATGATGAGGGTTTGCCTGACGTGCCTTCCTTTTAGCTCTTTTCTCCTTTTCGCCCTGTACTCGTGCTTCTTCAAAATCCATAGCGCCATTAATAAAGGCTGACCTCCAATTGAAACGCTCATGAGTTAGGGCTTCCCAGTTCTCAATGCTGATATTACATTTTTTTTAAAGCAGACTTTGGGGATGCCATAATTATCACTCTCTTTAAAAAGGGTGATAGAACAGACTGTGGAAACTATCGAGGCATCTCCCTTCTAGCCACAGCAGGCAAAATCCTGGCAAAGATCATTGCAAACCGTCTCCTATCTGTATCAGAAGACATCCTCCCTGAATGGGAACAGCACGACCACATGAATTCAACAGAAAGCATCCGACGGCATTGGGAAGATTGGCCGTGTTTACAAGGATCCAAGGCTCAGTCAAATCTCTCTGCTCCTTTTGAAAGAGGTCGAGGGAAGAGAGCTGAGCAACATTTCTTGCGCTAAGGAGAGAAAAGCATAACACTTCGAAGGCTGATTTTTAAGTTTCTAATTACAATGAGTCTGCCAGCAACAGGAAGAAGAGAAGGCACTTCATTTAGAGTTTCATCTTTGGGGATTTATAGTGTCTTTGGATACAATTCTATGCAAGGGGTGAATGAATAAGAATCTCTAGTTTTAAAAATATACATTTTAATGTTCCTGCCCTCAAGGTCATTGTGAATACACTGGCAGAATCTGCAGGATGTTTTGATGGGTAGAAGAGGTAGAAAGTCGACATTGATGCTACACCACGAGGAACAGTCTAGATACTGCTGAATTACAACTGCCAGCATACTCTGGGGTAAACATTTTCCTTCTCCTCATTTCACCCTCCTCTTTATCTCAACACTGCAGCAAACCACAGGAATCCTTCATCAGCACCACAGCCCAGATAATTTATTTAACTATTTATGCAGAGCTTTCCAAACTTTTCATGTTGGTGACACACTAGCGGCGCCGGCGCCTGCGGTGTCCTAGTGTGTCACGCGCAAACCCAGAAGCGCAGATGGGGGGAACCAGAAGAAGTGGCACCACCGCCAATCAGCGCCACCATCGCCATTCCCCCCATCAGCGCTTCCGGGTTTGCGTGCGACACACCAGGACACCGCAGGTGACACAGTAGTGTCATAGAATAAATAAATGTGGAGACAGCCTCCATTCAGTGACTAGACCAGTGTTTCTCAACCTTGGCAACTTTAAGATGTGTGGACTTCAACTCCCAGAATTCCCCAGCCAGCCATGCAAGTCCACACAGCTTAAAGTTGCCAAGGTTGACAAACACTGGACTAGATGAAGAAATTCTGCTGGGTTAGATGCTGATTTTGCTTGGGCTTGCTTATGGCATAATTTTAGGCAGTGTTTCCCAGATTTCTCTACCTAGTCACTGGAAATGGACTGAAGTGCAGCAAAGTTTAAAGCAAAAATCCAACAACACAAAGAGGGCAGCTGCTCGGTCACAGAGAAGTAAGATACATATGTGTGTTGCCCTTGTGTAAGAGAGTCAGTACTGCACCAGAAAGAATCAGCAGAGGGAAAGTTCTGTAGAACGATGGTCAGAACCTCTAAGCTAAGAAACCAGTTTTCATCAGCCTGTGGAATGCAGGCCCAGTTTGATTCTTGCTGTCCAACCGCACATCCACCCCAGTAAGGAAAGGATTATCGTAACGCAGTCTAAAGAGAAAAAATTAAGTCAGCCCATCTCTCTCCCTTCTTGCATCCCAATCCTAAAGCCTTTTACAACGTGGGCCCCCGCACACCATTATGAAAAGCAGAATTCACGAACAGATGAACCACAGAGACTAAATAGGCTTGGGTCTCCAAATTCAAGGACCACTTGCCTGGCCTGAGCTGCATCCATGGCTCAGACAGGAGACTGGCCAGAAAGATGAGGAAGAACAGCTTATCTGCTGCTGGAAAAGCATTCCTACCCATCTTCTTCAATTGCCCAAAGTAAAATGTAGTTGCAAAGAGAAGTAAATGAAAAGAAGCAAGAGACATTAGAAAGAACAAAGAGTCCCATCCAGCTTTTTAGTTTTTGATGTGCTATCTTTAAGGAAGTAACGGACAAACTACAGGCGGTGACATCTATTTTGTTCTCTTTTTTTAACTTAGATTGCAAAATTCACTAGCTAAGCTAGATGCAGAAACTCAGAAGATAATAGAAGTAAAATCTTCCTCAAGTTAAGCTCAATCTCCAGTGATTGTACAGACACATACATGCTGTTTTGCTTCTTCTATGGAAGTGGTTCGCCACTGACTCTTTCTAGGACATTTTTTATTCTAGTCCACAGCCCTAACATCCTCTGGTGGTCTGAACCTTCCACAGCTAGCCAGGTGATGCTACCCAGACCAGAAAGGTACTCAGAGACTGTGTTCATACAATACAGATGAGCCACCAACTCTGATCAATTGATACACCACTGGGTGTTGTCAGCATGCAAACTAGAATGTAACGTTGGGAACGTTGTGTGAATGAGCCATTTTTTTCCAATTCTCCCAGCTGCTGCAAAGAAGCATCCTGGGAAGCTAGAGAGGGTAGTGAGAACAACCCCAGCAACTTGGCTTCTGGCAAGTGGATGTTTTGTGGTTGACTATGCTCAGTACAGCGGTCAATTTGTGAGCATATGAATGTCAACCCCATGATGAATTAGCCAAGACACGCTCACAATTTAAAACCATCTCTTTTCAACTTACTTCATTTTCTGTTCCCGAGAACAGTAGGCACCCAAATGAGCTGAAAGGATTGCAGACTGCCTCTGTTCTTGTCTGTAGCTTGAATCATGTCAACTGGATTTCTATTTTCTCTGTGGAAACGTTTCGCTCCTTATCCAAGGAGCTTCTTCAGTCTGAGCAAAGTTGGTAAGGGAATCCTAAATATGTTTCTAGGAAGCTGTGTGACCTTACACCTGGGGGCATGGTTATATTGAGATGTTATTTTAAGTCCTTTTATTATCTAAAGGAGGATCGTTAAGATCACCATGCTGCTGTTGAGCTTGTGAAATGGTCTTAATCTTCCTAGGCACAGAAGACAGAGCCGGGAGAAAGATGGGAGAAAGATTGTGCCTGAGGCCCCCACCTCTATTCAAGGAAGGATTTTCCAAGTTGGCATAAATGGATTCCTTGACCCCTCTGTTCTTGCTCATTTTTGTTAACAAGCAGCAAGAATCTATTGAGTAGAGTTGTAACTGTGGACAGCTCTCCCTTCCTCTTGCATTCTGCCATCCAAGAAAGAACAGAACCCAGGTTCTGCTACTAACCAAGGAAGAAATGAAGTTCAAGAAATAAGAAAAAGGCTTTGAAAGCCTCATGAAGGAAGCCTGAATATCATTCATTGCCAATTACTATTCTAACCAACTCCTTGACAGCCAGCCTGTTTCAGCCCATTCGTGCTGGATTCTTGGGGATGATGCCATAACGTTGCTAGGCACAGTTGCTAAGCAAGGAAAGACAGGAAAGTGCTGAGCTGCAAAGTTCCATGGTAGGAGAGACTTTTGAAATAAATAAAATAAAAACAAGAATGGATACCTGGTGTTAACACTAGAGACTGGGGGAAAGAACACACACTAAGCCAATGACCAGCAGATGAAAAATGTTGGCCCATCTGTCTCCTATTCTCAGAGGTCCTCTTGGATTCTGTACCATTCAAGCCACCAATCTCAACCATGAAACTGAAGTCCAGTGGCAAGACTAGGCAACAGGATACAGAAACAGGAGTAAGGAAGCCAGCCCAAAAGTTCCTACTGCTGAACATAAGAGGAAAAAACAGAACAAGTCTAGCATAAATCTGTCATTCCCAACCTGCTGCCCTCCAGATGTGATCAACCTCAATTCCTGAGGTTCATCACATCCAACAAGACAGAGAAAGGCTGGTAGAAACTATCCAGCTAAAGACTGAAGAAATAAAACAGAGTAGTTGCCCAAGTGGAGGAACTCATCCCTTGTTTGTACAGGGAAAGAACACAGCTCATCTGGTCCAGTTCAGATGTAGTTGCTTTGCAATTTTTCCATATATAGCACTGGAAAAAAATACAGCTGGGCACAAATGGCCATTCAAAACTATCACATTTTGGGGCAGAGAAATTGATGATTTCTCCAGATTCTCCAGGTAAAGGGGACCTTCTCCATCAAAGGCAGGGTTTCTCATTAATAGTGATCCAGCACCACTACTGATAAGAGTCCATGGGAGAAATTCCCTACTGGCCAGGTTTGTCGATCGGAAGGTCGGTGGTTCGAGACTCGAGCGCCACATGATGGAGTGAGCTCCTGCACTCGCCCCAGCTCTTGCCAACCTAGCAATTCGAAATCATGCAAATGCAAGTAGATGAATAGTACCACTTCGGTGGGATGGTAACAGCGTTCTGAGCACGTCATGCTGGCCACATGACCGCAGAAGTGTCTTCGGACAGCGCTGGCTCTTCAGCTAAGAAACGGAGATGAGCACCGCCCCCTAGAGTTGGACACGACTGTGCAGGGGAAACCTTTACCTTTACTTTTATCTTCCCCTGGCATTATGTGGATATGTGGGAAGCTGCTGGAAAGATGGGAGAATATTCTTATGTAATTCTTGGCTACCTCACCCCTAAATCAATACAAGAACAGCATACTCCACCCAGGAGCACTTCTCCAAATTTCTCTTTTCCACTGAAAGAATTCCTAAAGCAAGAGAATGGGAACTAAAGAGGCTTAGAATACAATGAATAATACACTGCAAGTAAGTTTTTAAAAAGAATGTTTATACCAAGCTTAGCAAAGGAGATGTTTCCATCCGAAACATTTTCATTCCAAAACAGAGTATTTCGTTGCATTGCAGTACTCAATGTCTGAGTGTTGGGGGTGGGGTGGGGTGGGGAGAGGAGGGGAGGGGACATGTTGTCTAGTATTCCTTCAAACTTGGAAATGATCCTACTTGAATTAGTTTGAATTCTCTAGCAGTGGCCTCCAGCACTAAAGCCAACTGAAGTTAAATTGTCACTTAAAAATGAAAATAAGGGGGGGAAATAGAGAGAGATGATAGCATAGCAACACTGGCTGGATTTCACAGGCACTGGAAAGGAACAGAGAAGAGGTTGGAAGAGAGATGATGGCTAAGAAAAAAATGCAACTAGTTTGTACCAAATCCAATTATCCATTTAGATTAAAGCCAACTGAGTTTCAAAGGTACCTATGCTGCAATATCTTGCAGATTATATCCTGCACTACAACTTTTATAAGATTGTTGAGGAAGGAACAAATGGAGGAATCAGGATCCAAGAATGAACAAGTATTCTGTTTCCTGGAAGCTATCTCGAAAATCCACTATGTTTATTAAGGCAGAAGAGAATTTGTGTGATATAGTGGTTAAGTAGGTTAGGAACCATGATAACAGGTTCTTCCCCCTCCCTCCCTCCCTCCCTCCCTCCCTCCCTCCCTCCCTCTCCTTTTCCCCATTTTCTCTGTGGTTTCCATGGAAGTGTTTTTAGATGATAAACTCTTCAAAGCAAGGACTTAATAAACTTATTCATTGTAAAGCTAAAGCACCAGTTCCAATAAAACAATTTTTAATAAAACAAATATGTTTTTTAATTTATTTATTACAGCTGCCCATTTTATATATCATAACCAACATAAAAAAACCTCCCAGCCCCCCCCCCAAAAAAAAACAACAACACACCCTTCACAACCAAAAGACAACTTCCTTTTGCTTTTATCATTAAACCAAAACTACACAGTAAACCTTGATGGAGGGGCTATTCAGCTGCCTCCAGTGCTGACTATTCCTAATAATCAAACCACATCCCATTTGTGACTCCGACAGGACAAACACTGATTGGCTGCGGACATCATATCAAGCGTAATGTGACTGAATTTATTTGGGCTAAATGCCTTGTGCAGTGCCAATTAGTCAGTGTTTTATAAAGCACACTTGATGGCTTTTCACAGGGGTGGGTGAATTGTGTCTCCAAGATGGCATAAAGCCCTCAAGGATCCTTCTGACTATGACTGCTGAAAACTGACAGCATGTTTTCCCACCATTTTGGGAACATTTGACCATGTTAGTGTTAGCTTTTAAGTAGGTATATCATAGTTAAAATAAAATAAAATAAAATCTCCAACACAGAGACAAAAAATCCCTGCCCAGCCCACAGGAGTAATATGCGCTGACCCATTCTGTAATCAAAGCCCCCACCCCTGAAAAGCTCTACAGATAGACTGTATTTAAAAGATGCTATGGAAGAGGAACAAGTTTTACCTGAAAAGATTGAGACTGATATGAAAGTGGATTTAAAAATGACAGGCTACAAGAATGACATGGAAAAAGATATTATACCGAACATACAAAAGAAACTGCCTGATAATTAAAAGGGATATACAAAAGAAAAACCAAGAGAGTGACCTGGATAACTTTCCTATATTGGATTTACAAAAGAGGCTTGTCAAAGCTTTGAAAATTTTTGTGAGAAGGGACAAAGAAAAAATGAAAAGAAATCAAGTTCTAGGACACTATTTGAAGGGACTAAAGATCAAGATTGTTAGAAGTAAAAGGAAGGAATATAAAGTTGGTTTATTTGCTCAAGGTTAAAATAGGTATGTTGTTATTTCTGGTAACCCTTAATTTATTTTTATCCCGCCTTTATTATTGTTACAAATAACTCAAGGTGGCGAGCATACCTAATACTCCTTCCTCCTCCTATTTTCCCCACACCACCACCACTGTGAGGTGAGTTCGACTGAGAGTGAGTGACTGGCCCAAGGTCACCCAGCCGGCTTTCATGCCTAAGGCAGGACTAGAACTCTCAGTCTCCTGGTTTCTAGCCCAGCACCTTAACCACTAGACCAAACTGGCTCTCTAATGGACTTTTGCTGTCATCAGGACTGAAATGAGGTTTTATGGATTTATTTATAGATAAGAGATGAGATATGGGAAGAAGAGATAATTTGTTGTATTTTAAGAGAAGGTGATAAGTTACTAAAATTGTTTATACTTGTGATGAAAGGGGAAGTCACTTCTTTATGTATTTCTTTTCTTTTTCTTTACTATATTCTTATTTTTTCTTTTCTATTTTTTCTTTTTTTTCTTTTCTGCACCTTTCATTTTTTTCATTTTTCATGTTTTTCTTTTTTCTTTTTAGTTTGTATTAGTTCGTATTGTTGTAAATTATAATCTTTAGTAAAATTACTATATATATAAAAAAATTAAGACACACTATGATCTTAATCACTGGCCAGGAACGTGGGAAACCACCCAGGCCTTAATTAAAAAAAAAAAAGCTGCAAGGAGTTTATTTTACTACTTCTATCTATCTTCATTGAAATAAAAATGGTGCTTTAACTGCCAGTCCCCCAAGAATGATAAAGTAAAACTGGAAACTCTTTCCCAGCCTCAGGCCCACACTTTAATTGCTAAGCCATCAAAGGCATGAAGCCATCAAATGACATGGAGATATGCCCCAAAATTTCCCAGCTATTTGTGGGGAGGCCAGTAGGAGTGGGATGAGGTCTGTTAAATATTTTTATTTGCTTGTTGTTGTTAGATTTATATCCTGCCTTTCCTTCAGGAGCATAAGGTGGTTTATATATGAAAGAGGGACAGAGAGTATTATTACCAACTGTTGAAACCTGGCTTCAAAACCATTCAATTAAAAGATAAGGCATAAGCTTTGGAAATAAGCAAGCTAACCAACACTCTAGTACAGAGCTTTCCAAACTGTGTGTCGGGACACGTTAGTGTGTCGGCTGCAGTGTCTGGGTGTGTCGCGGCTGCTGCCGCCTCCAAGCCCTGCCAGGATTCCACGCAGGTCCTAGTGCCTGCCTTGTGCCCTGCTGCCTCCAAAACTGTTGTGATTCTGCGCAGGTCCTAGTGCCTGCTTTCTGCCCTGCTGCAAGAATGTGTTGCGAAATGATGCATGTCTAAAAAGTGTGTCACCAACATGAAAAGTTTGGAAAGCTCTGCTCTAGTATCTGCCCGGCCAATTCGATCTTGTAGGGTTGTGTGCTCCAGGTTCCTTTAATTAAACAATGTCATTTATCGGGAGCCTGGAAGCGCACCTTCTCTGCAGCAGCGCCTGCCCTCTGGAACGAGGTTCCCACCAAGATCCAGATGGCCCCCATTCTGCTATTGTTCAGAAGAGTGAAGATGTGGCTCTTCACCCAGGCCTTTGGGGAGCGAGAGTGGGACCCCTTGCTTCATTCCATCCTGTCTGTCGGTCTTGCCATCTTTTATTGGTTTTATTGTAATTTCTTTGTTTTGATTGTTGTGAGCTGCCCAGAGTCGCTGGGAATTGGGCAGCATACAAGTTTAATAAATTATCATCATCATCTTCTTGTTTGGGGGCTTTCTCACCAGCTAGAAGCAATCATGCCACATTGGCTGATATAGGGACTGAGCCAATATATCCACCTTTCTTCCAAGTAAATAACAATTGTCACAGAGTTTTCCAAGCATCACCCACAGTGGCCTTTTCCCTGGAGACATAATTTTATCTTTTCAAAACTTTCTCTAATTAATTCCTACTGTTCCTTAAGAGCACGCCTGAGTCCTGCCGTATGGATTGATTACGTACTGTATGTTACCGGCAACATTCTCTCCCTCTCCCGCCTCCCCCTAAGCCTGACTGTTTCTGACCTCCAAAGCAGAGTAGCCAATTAACACTCATTCTTCCCACCCTCTTGTCACATACATTAGCCCACCCACCTTGGATCCCTTGTTGATTATTCCTGGCTTCTTTCACTGCCTGCATCTGTCATCATATTCAGCGATGTGGACTTTCTGAAAAAAAATCTGAATTGGAAACCTTTCCTATATAAATGAGTAGGAGCTCGATTAGCATATTCATCTCACTATCCATCTTCTGCACAAGTGTTTAGGTTGCATTATTTGACAGGAGGGAGGAAGAGACATGAAATCTCTGCTTCTCAGTTTTTAAACAATCGCCTGAAAAGAAAACATCCTACAACTTTGAAAATGCCAAAGTTGCCTGAAGTGAAAAATTTCCCCCAGAAAATGTGTGTGTGTGCGTGTGTGTGTGTGTGTCCCTCCCTCCTCTTCTTCCAAGACTGATTCAGAATGGATTACAAAATGTCAGGGAGTATTAAACAGAAAAAAAAGAGCGTAAGAGTAATCAAATAAGCCATTAATGTCTTTTAAAATAAAACAGTCTTCTTCACAGATTTAAAACACAGGAAAACCTTCACGGAGGAGATTATCTCATAATCTGAATACACAGCAGGAAAACAAAACAGCCCGTCACATCCATGCCTCCTGTTAAATCAACTGTAATGC
This sequence comes from Charina bottae, assembly GCA_023362775.1. Lineage (NCBI taxonomy): Eukaryota > Metazoa > Chordata > Lepidosauria > Squamata > Charinaidae > Charina > Charina bottae. Next base: position 7,962,455 of record JALMGJ010000013.1, read on the forward strand.
CTAGGTAAGATCATATGGGAAACGGAGTTCTGCAAAATATCTGTAGTATTATAGTTTGATAAAACAGTGCTAGTGCTGTGAATTAGGCCCCCAAAAGCCAACAAAGGCAGTTTAATTCAAAAGAAATATGGCAGGCCTCACTAGACCTTGACAATGATTTTGGTGCCATATTGTGAACTAAACATAATTTCTGTACTATCTCCAGAGCATCACACAGAAGAACCTAGTCTTGATCTGAGTTCACATATGCCATCTTAGTTCTCCCAGTGGCCAAGCAGATGCCCTAGGGTGCTGATAAACAAGAGATGGAAAATGTATTGTGGAAGGCTTTCACGGCCGGAGTTCAATGGCTGTTGTGGGTCTTCCGGGCTGTGTGGCCGTGTTCTGGAAGTTGTGGTTCCTAACGTTTCGCCAGCATCTGTGGACAGCATCTTCAGAGGGCAGGAGCACAGATAGATTTTGCTTCTAAGAACCTAGTCTTGATCTGAGTTCACATATGCCATCTTAGTTCTCCCAGTGGCCAAGCAGATGCAGAACTCATGGTGCTGATAAACAAGAGATGGAAACATATCCTTCCATTCCCCCTTTTTCCAATATTTGGAGGCAGGCTGCCCCCAACCAAGAGGTAACATTCAATCTCCAAGTCATCAAGTCATCAAGATACCTGCCCTCCATGAGGTCATCCAATCCCCTTTTAAGTCCATCTAAGTTAGCGGCCACAACTATATCTTATGACAATGAATTCCACAGTTCGATTATGGGAGCTTTACAGTGAGAAATCCAAATTTGAACTGAGGAATTTCCTGAAGTTGTGGATGCTCCATCACTACAGGTTTTCAAGAAAAGACTGGACAGCCATTTGTCCAGAATGGTAAGAGGATTCCTAAACTGGGTGGGGCTTTGGACTGGAAGACCTCCAAGGTCCCTTTCAACCTTATGATTCTATGAACTATGTGAAGAAGTGCCTCTCTGAAACCTCCTTCTCATCAGCTTCATTGGATGGCCACTGGTCCTAGTATTTTGAGAGATGGAAAAAACTTCTCCCTATTTATTTTCTCTATGACATGTGTCATTTTACACACTTGAGTCATGTCACCTTTCAGTATCCATTTTCCAAGCTTATAAACAGGATATCCTTTTTTCTTTCCTCTAAGCCTTTCCACATTCCTCTAAGTGAAACACCTGCCTGGAGTACAAGGAAGTACTCCAGGCAGTACAAGAAAGTGGGGAGACCTGCATGATCCATGACAAGAATGTAGTTCATAAAGGATGTTTTGCATACAGAAGGTGCCACATTCAATTCCTAGTATCTTCAAGGAGGGTTGAAACTTGGGAGATCCACTGTCAGCAGTGACAGATTGCGCTAAGTGAACCAATGACCTGATTTTTAATTATCTTAGTTGATGTGCTGTGGTTCAAGGGGAAATCACTTATTTTGCATGGAAATGTTCCCAGATTCAGCCCCATCACCTTTGGGCAGGGTTGGGAAAGATCCAAGTCAGAAAAGGTACAAATCTATTTTCAGTGTAACTGGCACTGAGCTAGATGGACACCACTGATCTGAATTAATCTGGAGCACCTTTCTGTGTTCTTGGTTCTATTCATAGGCAATAACTATGGATAGACCTGCCTTCTTTAACTTTTCTAAACCACTTCTGAAACCACCTAAAGCAGAGCTTTCCAAACTGTGTGTCGCGACACAAAAGTGTGTCGCCACACACAGCGTGGTGTGTCGCCACACCACCCGGAAGTGGCGGCGCGCACGTGCACGGTGGCAGCGGCAGCTGCTGCCGCCATGCACACGCGCGCCGCCACACGCCCCCCTGCGCTGCCGCACGCTCCCCGCGCTGCCGCCATGCGCGCGCGCGCCGTCGCACACTCTCCTGTGTCGCCCCCGCGACGCCACCACCACTGGCATGTCGCCAGCGGCGGCACTTTGGAAAGCCCTGACCTGATCCATGTGGGGTAGCAGTATGAGATGGTAGCAGCATGGACAAGTGAGAATCACATTGGATGTTCAAAAAGCAAAATGTAAGATGGGAAGAATTTTTAGAATTGCTACTTATTTGTTAAATGTAAACAATGATACATTCTGTCCATACCATTAGAACTCCTATAACACTGAAATATAAAAACTTCATGTGCATAGAAAATCAAATTTTGGATGTGGTACAAACCTATATACTAAACTGAAGTCTAAAAATGGCTTCCAAATAAATGAAATTATGTCAGATTTTTAAGATATTCTAGACACTGAAGCATACTCCTGCAAAGGAAAGGTAGCCATTCTTCCATGGAGGGGATCAAACTTCCTCTGTGTTTGCCTTCTTAATCTTTCCAGGTCTCCTGTCTTGCCAGTTGCTCAAAATTTCCTTCGATGCCCTCCTTCATTTTCACAGCCAAGCAAAGTTGCACTGGCCACTTTGAAGGACTTTGCTGAAATCTATTCATTCACATTCCATGATTATAAACCACTATTTACTTCAAGAGTGTTTCAGCAGCTTGAGGCTATTCTGGTCACTTCCCCCTTCAATTTCCAATGCTATGTGACATTTACAAATAAAAGGGAAAGGGAATCTATCTTTGTTATTTCACACATGTGCATTTCAGCATAACTTTCAATAAATTTCCACTATTTCATAATTGCACCTGATTTTAGTTTATATTGACCCAATTTGCAGAAATTGGCATAACTGTAAGGATTTCAGCATTTGACTTTTTAAAAGCAGCATATAGGACAGAAGAGTTTTACTGCAAAGCACATATTCTACACTGCAACATTCTAGCTTCAATGCTTACCTCCAATAAAGCCTTATAAAACAGTTTAGAATGTTTGGATTCACATATTGCACTAAATCATTCTTTGTTTAAGCATGGCTTAGGGAACAAATCCCAACTGAGTTCTCACAACATGCCAAGCCAAGACCAAGCGAGCCATATTTTGGCTTAGCACACTGGATCAACCCAGACTTGAAAGCTATTATGGCCAACATTTCCCAACCAGGTATTCCTCCAATGGTGCTTCCATTGTGCCTCCAATGGAACAGCTTCTGAGAACCACAATTCCAACATATCTGGAGCCTGTGAGGTTGGAGAAGATGGCACAAGGCTATCCCACTCATGGTTCAAGAGCCAGAGAGGAGCACAGAGATGAGATTGGAGAAGATTTGCAAATACCATTAGCAAAACATGAGCTCCATCCAGGAAACAAGGTAGTGTGAGAAAGAAATATAAAGTTGCCTTACCTTGACTCTCTTTGGTAAATGAGGGTGGGAAAAGGAAACACTATCAGGCTTGCAAGATACCGCTGCTATAGTCTAAATCAATAAAGTAGAGTTCTGGTATTTCTTGTGGAGTCTGTTTTCTGAGCTGGCCTACCTCAAGTGATGACAATAGCACAGAGTTTGGACACAGAATTTCTTGCATGTAAAAGATTCCAAACCCACTTTCCCTACATCTTCTCCTTAAAAAGTATCTGGAAACAGTTGATGGGAAGGACCTCCATCCGCCTTAGACCAGTGTTTGTCAACCTTGGCAACTTCAAGCTGTGTGGACTTCAACTCCCAGAATTCCCATGGCTGGCTGAGGAATTCTGGGAGTTGAAGTCCACACAGCTTGAAGTTGCCAAGGTTGACAAACACTGCCTTAGACAGTTGCTGCAGAGAAATATTAATTTAGATCAAAGGACTAACACATTCTAAGCAAATGTACACATTCATCATAAGCAAAAAAGCTACTACCATCAGGCTTCACACAAGGCACAGCTGTAAAACCCCTTATTTGGGAATTGTCCGACTCCATAGTAGGCTCTCAGGCACAACTGGGCTATTGTCTTTATTCCAGAGCAGAATGAGGCCATTCATTTGTCCACTGCAATATCCAGAATTCAAAGCCTTTGTACAAGTTTTGCTCCAGGCTTTAATTTCAAGGCTTTTTCCTCCTGCCTTTCGGAGTCAATGGACACTTGGCCATTCTCAAGTCTTGATGACCATGGAGACACCAGACCTATTTAGACATAGTGGCTCCCTCAAACTTTGGTTCCTACCTCCAGCTTCATTCCTAACCACCACTTTCTTTATTGGACTATCCATTAGTTAAGGAAATATGAAACTATCTAGAAGGAGGCTTTGTTCCTTAAATCCTAATTGCCATAAACCTCCTTTCCTATGTTCCCAAACACTCAGGCTCCCTGCATGGACAGAGAAAGCTGTGTTGCATCACAATCTGCTTTTGAAAATATCTTCCGTTTCCCCAAGCAGTTTATAATGTGACAGAAGGAGCTGCTTAAAAAAAGGAGAAGGCAGAAGGAAGGAACTTCTGTTCTAATCCTGGTTGGCTCCATGGTGTGTCTCAAATAATTGTTGGGGGGGGGGGAGTATAAGCTAGCCTTCCTCAACTTGTTGCTCTTCAAATATATTGAATTTTAATTCCTGGCCAACCTTTTACCTGGGAAGTATGGCACACCTGGATTGCAATACATTAGGGAAGGGTGGTGTTGTAAGGAGGATTTTTTTTTTTGGTTAATCAAAGCCCTGGTCACAGCCATCATGCCCTAACCATCTCTCATTTGTACTACTGTAATATGTTCCACATGACCTTGAAGAACATTTGAAAACTACAGCTGGTACAGAATACAGCAACCCAAACAATGATGGCTGGGTCCCGATATACTTGAGTGACCCCACTGCTTCAGGAGCTCCAATGGTTGCCAGTGGGATTCCAGGTGTGATTCAGCATGCCGGTTGTCATCGTTAAGGTCCCACATAGCTCTGGAACTGTTTCCCTGAAGGACTTCCTTCTCCTGCATTCATCTGCTCATCAAACCAGATCCAGTAAGCTCAGCTTCCTCCAGATCCCATCCCTATGAGATTGCCAATTAATGAGGCTTGGGAAGCAGATGCTCCCAATCTCTGGAACTCCCTCCTACCAGAAATTCAGTCACCTTTGTCCCTCTTGGGCTTTAGGAAAACTATGAAGACCAACCTGTTCCATCTTGCCCAGGAGGAGGTTGTGTCATAACTGAAGGTGGGGCTTGTGGGATCTTTCTTCCTATTTCCACTTTTATATCTATTGGGGTTGGGGGGTACTATTTTATATATTGGCATTGTTAGCTGCTGGAGCCTTCAGGAATGAGTGGAATACAAGCAAAGTAAATCGGTCAACTATGCTCCTTTCTCAAAAATTGTTGCTGGGAACAGCATATGAAACTAGTCACAGAACTGATTTAGTGACAGCGGGTAAGACACCAGGCTTGTCGATTGGAAGATCGCAAGTTCGGAGGTTCGAATCCCTAGCCCTGCGTGCGGAGTGAGCTTCCGCACTAGCTCCAGCTCTTGCCAACCTAGCAATTCGAAAGCATGCAAATGCAAGTAGATGAATAGGTACCACTTCGGTGGGTAGGTAACAGCGTTCCGCGCACGTCATGCGGCCACATGACCATGGAAGCGTCTTCGGACAACGCTGGCTCTTTGGCTAACAAACGGAGATGAGCACCGGCCCCTAGAGTCGGACACGACTGCACAAATGTGCGGGGGGGGGAACCTTTACCTTTACCTTACATGTTTGCCAACCTTTCTTAAGCTAGCATCTTCCAGATGTGTTGGACCATTAACACTGTCCTTCCCAAAGATGACGACCCTTGCAATTTCAGATATACAATGCTGTCATTTTAATTTCTGCCTACAGTCCTGCTTTTGTGCTTTGCAATAGACACACACATACACATACATACGTTTCTTTCTTCCCCCACCACATATGGACATGCTTGAAAAAAGATTTCCAGCTTGTAAAATTCTGATTGTGAGGCTATTTAAGGCAAAAGGTTAGGCATAGTAAAAGTTGGCAACGTAGCAAAGGCAAAATGGCAATTTTCTAAATTCAGCCTCAGTTCTGTTGATTAAAATTGGCCCCTAATTATTATATGACTGAAGCTTATATAACTGTTCTGCAAACCTAACAGATTATAAGCAAGAAGGCTTATGGAAAAGTTTTACATTTTTGCATATGTTACATTCACTCATCTTTTATACCACATATTCTACAACCCTGATCATATTGTCTGAAAAATCATTTCAATTTCAACTGGTCCAAATAGCTTAGTATTTTCACACAGAGAGTTAGTGACTTTCTTTCCAAATTTTCAGTCAATTGCTATTCCCAGCCTCACTGGGAACATCCCAGAGATTTTCAAAGCTTACGCATCTAAAGCAGGAGCCCTCACCTTGTGCTATTGTCTTCTTGAAGGATGATCAACCAGCAGATTGGGGTCCCCATCAGACTCTTAGTCTCAAAAATTTGGCTTAGCAAAAAAATCCAGAATCATTTCTGCTGGGCTGGCTAACAGATTTGCCAGCTTCCAGGCCAGAAAGACTGCTCATCTGCTTTGTACCATCTCAGGCCACTATTATTAAATTCAAACTACTGAAAACTGTATTCTACATTCAGCAAAGGGCCAGAGCTGACAGATTACTGCATTCCAATGTACAGTCCTAGGGTCATAATTCCTTTCATTAGAAAGTAATTCCTCAAGCAACAGTAACCAGAAATGGCTTGCCAGGAATTCAGTACAGTGGCCAGAGGTTTAACTTTCTGCTTTTAGATCCTGTGCCACTAGATTTTTTCTTTCAACTATTAATGAAGATGGGAAATGCATCACTTACAATGAATAAAAGGCACTTGTTTTTAATCTGTAAATTGCTTCTCTTAATTAAACAAAAAGCCCAGATCACAGTTACTAGACCTGTCACTCATATCAAGATGCCTTGATCAAATGACTCGCATTATATTAACAGATTAATTTAATTTAAATCTTCATAAATGTTTGTTGTCCATTACTGTAAATGCTATTATTTTTCTTTTCTTTTGTTATGTTTGGTTTGCTTAGTGGCCAGCTGATAAATTTTGACTGACACAACATGATTTTTGCTAACAATCATGTTAACAAAAAGGACACCCTTTTTTTAGAAAGTGCTTGTAAATTTCATGTCAGGTGCTATATTAACTGAAGCACCCTCTCTTAGGAAAGTGAAAAGGATATGTACTTCTAATACATCTTCTAAGATGACACCTGCCATCTGCACATTTTATTGATGTTTAAATTGCACTCTCCACCTGCTGGCAACTGGGTTGATGTACTTTTTTTCCCCCAAAAAGAATCGTGAACTAAATCACAGAATTAAAACATAGGAACAGACACAAATGAAGAACAAAGAAAGTTATGTAGCCTTAAAAGTCCAGTGGAACCAGTTTTACTGCCCCCTATTAATTAATTAATTAATTAATTAATTAACCAACCAACCAACCAACCAACCAACCAACCAACCAACCAACCAACCAACCTGACGCAATTAGCAAAGGCCTTGTTTCAGGTATCCACAACTGATAATTGCAAACTGCAAACAATTGCCGCATAGGGAAGGAGCAAATTTATTAGAGACTTATATATTGGAAGGATTTATAGAAATAATGTGATTGAGGTTTGACTTAGAGGAAGGGCTTGTTTGTGGAAATTGCTGTATATTCTTGCTGTGAAAAGCGGGAAGCCACCTGTTTATATGTAACTTTTTAGAAGTTCTTTCTTTTTTGTTTTTGCACTTTTAAAGTTATTCTTTTTGTATGTAGTGTTTTTCCTTTTTTTGTAGTTTTTTTTATCTTTGTTCTAAAAAATAATAAAATTTTACAACATAAAAAAAAAACAATTCCCGCATAGATGCAAAATCAGTCATTGTAATATTTCTCACCACAAATGGCTTAACTCTCCAATGCCTTTGGTCCTAGATTCTGTGAGTTGCAACACATTGAAATCAACCCCTCACAACTGTGTCTCATGACCTGATCCCCTCATAACTATAAAGGCCTAAATGGCTCTGTGTCCATATACTTAAAAGAACCTCTCTCCTGCCCAGACTTAGTCTGTCCTGTGCACTCAACCCAAGTGGGGCTGCTGAGGGTCCCTGTGACATGTGCAGTCAAATGATTTGGGATTGGGAGGTACATCTTCTGGGTGGCACCCCCACGTTATGAAATACCTTGCCCTTTGAGGTATGGAGAGTCCCACCCACTTTCCTTTCTCTGTGCAAAGTGGTTAGAACTATTCTATACTGATGGGAGGTTGGTGTGTGATGGATCTGGGCTGTCTCAGTAGTTGAGTTCTGGATTTCTTTGTTTAAGCCGATTATTTTCATTGCATTTGCGCTTATCTGGTAAAATGATCTGAATCTTTTGAAGTAGGGCATTATATAAATCCTTGTATTCATAAAGAAAACTAATGAAGACTGATACCTTGAAATTTGCCCAGGAATGAACTGAAATATTGTCAATGAGTGAAATTAATCTATTGTTATACTGGGTCTAAAAATATGCACTTATATGAGAAATGTCTAGACAAGTGTTTCTCAACCTTGGCAAGTTCAAGCTGTGTGGACTTCAACTCCCAGAATTCCCAGAAAAATGGCTGGCTGGGTAATTCTGGGAGTTGAAGTCGACACATCTTAAAGTGGCCAAGGTTGAGAAACACTGGTCTAGGTCTGCATTTTGTACTGCATGTAGTTTCTGAACAATAGCCTAGGATAGCCTAACGCAGAATACTTTTAAATAATTAACTTTTAAAAGAATGCTAAATTTGTTATGTTATTTTAGTTGATCAGCATAACAATCACAAATCTCTCTCCATTTAATATAACTTTCATTTAAAAGAAATCCATAAATCTGTTTTGGATCCTCAACAGTCAAAGTATTTTCAAAATGAAATTCCTCTGAAAACATATTTGCAGGGGTATTTTAATGTATTTAAATATACAAGAACTGTTTCACAACATTAAAAGGAATATGAAAACAATGGATTATATTTTGCAAGCATCACTGGATGCATAACCTTGTTAATTTTATAATTAGATTCTAGATTCAAATTTATATAACTGTGAGAGTTAATCCTCTCACTGACAGGGAAAAAATGTGGCAGTAAAACAAAGGACAGGTGGAGATAAGCCAGTTCACCTCAAAGCGGGGGACAAATACCCCATTACATTGGGTGGTAAGAAAAACAAAACACAAGAGAATTTGAACACTGTTTCTGCATAAAGAGCTGGTTTTTGACTCACTATAGTTCCTGAACTACTTTGATTATGGCTTTCTACTTTCTTCAATAAATGTTTCCCAACTGTAGTTTATTCTTCCCTATGAAGTGAAGCCTAACAACAGCAGAAAAATGAATTAAATCTTAATGTTCCAGAATCAGTTATTTTATAGTGGGAACTAAGTCCCTTGGGGACTTGTCAGATGTCTCCCTCCCAAATCTACTAAAGCAGATATTTGTACTTTTTGTGACGCATGCATCCAAGATGGTACCACCTACTGTAGTTATAGATTATTCTAGGAACAACCTAACTATCAAGTAAGGGACTTCTGTGAATCTCCCTTTTGTTCAATTAGGTTAAAAAGAGTAAAACTCCTCAATCCAAACTTTATAGGCAGCCCAAGAATTCCAAGAATGAGTGGGAAGTGCCACAGCATTCTGGATCAACTGTAGCTTCTGGGTGGTCTTCAAGGGCAACCCCATGAAGAACACATTACAATAATCAAAGCAGGAGACAAAATTAAAGATGGAAAGTCTAATTCAGAATTAAAGATGGAAAGTCTCCAGAACTGGAGGGCCTTACAACTCACAGCCTTTTGGTCTTGTTTGGGTTGAACCAAAGCCTGTTTTTCCCCAACCAGACCCCTCAGCCTCCAGATGCTGAGACAGAAGCTAGACAGCATCAATCAGTCAGCCCAGGGTATTGATGTGTAGCTGTGCATCCTCAACTAACCTCATGTCAATGAATTACTTCATCCCACAGCTTTATGTAGATGTTAAATAAGAGAGAAAAAGATGTAGAGCCCTATGGAACCCCACAGAGTAGGGGTCTAGAGCTAGATCTCTCCCTCCACCAACTGAAACTGGTCCCAGAGGAAGGGGAATCATCGTAACACTATGCCCCTGCTCCTAGCAACTGAAGCTGATCCAGAAGGATACCATGGTGAATGATATCAAAGGCTACTGAGAGATCAAGGAAGCCAGGATGGATTCATCTCCATCCATCCTGCCAAATATTACCCACATGTGCTATCAATGCCATCTCAGTGCTTTATTCCCTTAAACCTGAAATTAATTTGTCTTAGAAAGAGGACCTTCACAAGGGAGACCCAACTGTCTAGATCTCACAAGGGAAATTCCTGTTGCCTGTTCATTAAGAAGATTTTTGAGCCTTCCAGTGCTTTTAACATGCTGGAAAATAGTCTGATGGACATTTCCTCTTTTTATCTTTATTTTGCTGCTTGTATTCTTTTCTCTACAATATTCTTTTCAATAACTACAAGCTGCTTTGTATAGTGAGTCAATCTCCCAACCTGGGCTCCTGAATGCTTGGGGGAAAAAAGAAAGATTTCAAACAACAACCAGAACTGGTTACTTTTAATTATTTGTGCCCACTTAAAACAATCAGAACTTTTGAAGAGTTCCATCATCTTTGAAACAAGGGAATCAAAGAAAAAGGGGGAAGAAAACCCTCTCATTGAAGAGAATTAGCTGAAATAAGTTCAGGAATAATGACTTGAAAATTAGGTTGCTTAGAAGAGGGAGATGTTATTATATTTCACAAGGTTGCATCCAGATGGAAAGTGGCTTTATTCTATAAACAGTAGCAACAAGGAAAGCAGAATGCATTAAAAAAAACTGCACCATGTGTTCCTTGGGTGCAGAATTCACAAGAGAAATTCTGCTTGTTTCTTTTTATAAAAACAGAATATTTTGAATAGTGATGAACTATCTCCTCCTGCTTGGTGGGACAGGCAACCAACGTCTGGAATGGCTGAGGGACAAAGTAGATAATGCCACCACAGACCTATATGGGTTTTCATGTGTTTTCCACCTCAAAAAGTCAGGAAACACCAGGAGCCTCTGGAGGCCACAAAAAGAGGGCTTCAAGGCAACAGGCAGACCTTTCCTGGTCTTTGGGATGAAGGATTCAGACAGGATAAGGTCCGAATGGGATGAGAATATTGTGGGTTGCATCAGGGAAGTGCGGGTGTGGTGCCAAGTTTTTCTGGTTTTGGTTTTAGAGGTGTTTTTTTTACATATTTTTAATTGGTTGTAAGCCACCTGGAGTTGGTTTTAAGATGGGCACCTATTCATTTATTGGTGATCACTCGTAGCCAAGTAAGATTGTCTTCCAAGGGTAAAATTTTAACAGTGGATCCGTAAGTGGCTGTAAAGGCCAATTCTGGATCTGCACAACCTCCCACAATGAGGGCATAGGTTTCCGGGTGGGAGACGGTCATGATGAGGGTTTGCTTGACGTGACTTCCTTTTAGCTCTTTTCTCCTTTTCGCCCTGTACTCGTGCTTCTTCAAAGTCCATAGCGCCTTTAATAAAGGCTGACCTCCAATTGAAACGCTCATGAGTTAGGGCTTCCCAGTTCTCAATGCTGATATTACATTTTTTAAAATTAGCTTTGAGAGTGTCTTTGAATCTCTTTTGCTGTCCACCAATATTCCGTTTTCCATTCTTAAGCTGGGAGTAAAGTAGCTGCTTTGGAAGGAGTAAAGTAGCTGCTTTGGAAGACGATGCTTCAATGCTGGTGGTTTTCGCTTCTTCTAATACGCTCACATTAGTCCGCCTATCTTCCCAAGTAATTTGCAGAATTTTTCGGAGGCAGCGTTGATGGAATCTTCCAATTCTTAATATACATATTAATATACAAATGTTGAAGATAATCTTTCATAGCTATCCCTTGACTTCTTACTTGTTGCTTTTGAAAGCAAATTTAGTTTGCAATGGCATACACAGTCCCCAGTTCATCTTATGTGATGCTTTTTATTTTTCTTTTAAATATCAGGTATACCAGGTATAAGGGGCATGATGGCTCAGCAGGTAAGATGCCAGGCTTGTCGATTGGAAGATCACAAGTTCGGAGGTCCGAATCTCTAGCACTACATGATGGAGTGAGCTCCCGCACTAGCCCCAGCTCTTGCCAACCTAGCAATTGGAAAGCATGCAAATGCAAGTAGATGAAGATGTGGGAAGGTAACAGCATTCCGTGCGCGTCATGCTGTCCACATGACCGTGGAAGCGTCTTCGGACAATGCTGGCTCTTCGGCTAACACCCCTAGAGTCAGACACAACTGCACAAATGTGCGGGCAGAACCTTTACCTTTTTATACCAGGTATGCGTAAGCCTCATCATATGAATCTTACTGTACATTCTCAAATACTTCTCGTGGTATTATCCAAAATGTCATTATTCATTTATTTGTTTGCAGAATTTTTATTCTGCCTCTTCCTCACAACTCTGGGTGGTTATTTAATATTATAGTGTTCTTTACATGGCTTATAAGTAAAGGGTTTTTTTAAGGTTTTAAAAAACATTTTAAGTGATAATTTTGTGAGTAATTTTGTGAAACCTTATGCTGATCAAAGAACAAAATAAAAATGGGTTTAATCAAAAATAATTGAGAAATCAGTTTGTTTGCCATCAGTAGGCTTGCCCAATATTCAGTAGAGTTGAATAGTTAGATCCCCAACTTCCAAGAAGATTGTTCCACTTCAGATATTGGGCAGAATTACTGATTGCGTATGTACTGATTTCTCAGCTGTTTGGAATCAATCAGTCAACCAACAATTTCTATTTAATGCAATGAAAGAGCCAGTACCGTATAGTAGCTAAAACACCAGAAGGTTCAAGGAGAGTAAAACAGAAATCCACACTCAGCTATAAAGCATAGTCAAAGATCTTAACCATGCAGTTTCTTAGACAAATCTATTCACAGAGTTGAGGAGAATAGAACAGTATTCATCAGACACAGGAAATCTTTTCAGCTTGGACTTATTAGGAATTTTTGGGCACATGTGTTAATGGGTACAAAACATGGGTTTTGGAACCTGGGTACAAAATTTTGCTTACAAAATTGCTGTCAGCATTATAAATATAGAATCAGGACCATAAAAATGGAAGCAAGTCAGTTTTACTAAATGACTAGTTAACTGTGAGTAGCCATCCTGTCTATAGTGAAAAGTGAAATTTAAAGAAAGAAGCTATGCTGAAATCCTATTTTTGTGAGCAAACCATCCAGAGTTACAAGAAATACTTCTCTGAAAATGTCTTGGCATTAAATTTGCTGATGTTAACAGGGTGAGGGAATTCTGTGTATTTACTAATAAAAACTGTGTAAGTGTGATAATATCAAAGACATGTGACCACTTTGTCTGATCACTGTGAAATTTAGCTCACCAAAATGATTTCACTCTGCAATCCAACGGTTTATAAATTCTCTACTTTCAGGGCTTTTCATCTGGGCAAATATCTCAATTGAAGTTGACAATTGACATTATTCATGCTCAAATATTACATTAAGCAGAGTTTACCATGGGACACCTGGCTTTGGAGAAACAAACTCAATTCTGATTTGTTAGAAGAGGAACCAGGACAGAGTTTCCAAAATAAATAGCCCCTGAACAAACCATGGATAAAATCAATCTGGTTTTTTAGTTCTGCCTTCCCAAATTCCAGATTGGGGACTATCATTCCTCAAATTCCCAGCCTTTTAAAGTGACACCACTGCATTTGATCTAGATTGAGTCACTCTTCAAGTGGTCTAATAAAAACAACAGGGCACAAAATTAAAGGACTGAATTAAGCCCCACTGATTTAAATAAGCCTATAGGCTGGTCTATGACCAAAATAAAGATTTGATTTGATCAATAAGCCTATGACTAAATCCTGTTCAATATTAGGATTTCACAACAGCAACATTCCCATTCATAATTAGCATTATGTACTAAAATTATTGATAATTTGTGAAGTCCAACACAATGGAAGGGTACTAGGTGAGGAAAGCTTAGATAGATTAATAGCTCAAGACAACTGCTGGTCTGTCCGGATCCTGAGAGAGCTGACTGGCAAAACACAGTACTGTCAGCACCATGGAGAGCTCAATGCCCAAAGCCACATGCTGGGTTAACTCTTAAGCAAGAGAGCAGAGGTTTAAAAAAGCTGGTAAATCCAAGTGATTTATTAGTTCTATGTCTGCTGTCTACCAAGGCTGGATTGTGGCTGAGCAACTCTGATGGCTCTTGAGGATTATCCTACATCCAAGCTCTTAGATAATGAAAAGGCTACATCCTCAGACCAGGAAAACACAAAAACGGGCACTAAGGGCTTCTCCTGAAGTGAGGTGAATTGCATACTCATAGGGGAGGGGGAAGGAATGATTCATATAAAATCTACTCACTGCCACCAACTGCAGTAGAACATTTCTCCCTGTCACACTTGCCTTTCTGCAGTTGCAGCAAGGATGACAGCAGAAAGAGGACCAATGCAATGTTGAGATTCAATGGGATTTCCCCAGGGAACAAATTAAATACTACTTAATCTGGCTGTTGCTGCAGCAGTACCAAATGTGTGCACATGTACTGTACATCTGGCTGTATGCATGCAGAGAAAGAAAGAGGGAGGGAGGGGGAAACTGCACATTACTTTGCCCTAAAAAACCAAGTTCACTTGTCTACATAAACACACCAAATTTCAGTTCTTAAAAAAAGGGGGAGGGGAAAGGAGTGAGATCACATATAGAGAAGTTAATGCTGGAGCAAAAACCATCTTTACCTCATTTAAAACAGTTAACATTAAATGATCCGTCTAGTTTTTTTCCCCAGTGCCACCTGCATCACATCTGTTAATATCACTAAGCTCCAGATAATAATTACCCCATTCCAGCAACTGAAACTGTTAGAAAATTGTTAACAATTGTTCTCTGCCATTTCCATAAAACATAGCAACAACATTCATAAAAAGAGGGCTTGCTACAGAGCAGCTGACATTGTGCAAGAACAGAGATCAGAAGGAAACGCACATGCCAAAGCACTTTTCTTCCTTCTTACTATCATCATATCAATTCACAGAAAGATGCTCAACTGACATTCAGCAGTTGGAAGCTATGTACTCAAAGATCTTTTTGTCATCCTTCATAGAGTGGACATGTGTAGCTCTAATATCGCAGTAAATTTATTATACTTCTGGGATCCCCCACACGGTGTCTGCAGGGATTAATGTCCCTGTGAGTACCTTTCTTAGTGTGTGCCAGGCCTTCTGCTCCACCAGACTTCTTAGAACATCAATTTTAAACAAAATTAAATGGGGAGCTGACAGAACATTTCTCCAGCATAAACTTTTACTTCTAAAAATGCCTTTGGGGCACATGTTGGCCATCTGGTTGGGAATTCAAGGACCACTGTTCTGAGCCACTTTCAGTGCTCAGTGGATAGAGAATCATTTTTAAAAACAGAAAACAGACTTCAGAGAGACAAATGCAACATGTATGACAGGCCACCTAAATTCATGGCTGGTACGTTGCATTCAATGTGATGTGCCAGAAAATGTATAACTATGGTCCTCAAAATCATTACACTTGAAAGTTTCAAAACTGTAAAGGCTGGAGAAAAAGAGAGGGATATATTTGGAATGCAAGACCTATTTCATATTGGCATTCCACTTAATTCAAAGCAACTGGAAAAGAAACTGCAAGTCCTAAAAATATCCACTGGATTCAAAAACATTTCCACCTTTTCAGAAATAATGAATTCTCAAGTACACTGGTATTACTGAGAAGCTTGCATGAGACTAAACAACATCAGTTATGAATGGATAACAACAACATTTATGAATCGATAATAATCGTAGGAATGTATTGTCGAAGGCTTTCACGGCCGGAGTTTGATTGCTGTTGTGGGTCTACCCCATAGAGCCAGTTTGGTCTTGTGGTTAAGGTGCTGGTCTAGAAACCAGGAGTCTGTGAGCTCTAGTCCTGCCTTAGGCATGAAAGTTGGCTGGGTGACCTTGGGCCAGTCCCAGTCTCTCAGCCCTAGGAAGGAACCAATGGCAAACCAGGAGACTGAGAGTTCTAGTCCAGCTTTAGGCATGAAAGCCGGCTGGGTGACCTGGGGCCAGTCACTCTCTCGGCCCAACTCACCTCACAGGGTTGTTGTTGTGGGGAAAATAGGAGGAGGAATATTTGGTATGTTCGCTGCCTTGAGTTATTTATAAAAATAATAAAGGTGAGATAGAAAATAAATAAAGAACAATGGAATTACATCAAGGGTTAACAAAACTATCCCTGAGCATATTATATTTGGAAAATTGTCCTCATGGAGAAATTAAATGGTAAATTAAGCTCAATAAAAAGGCAAAGTAGATAAAGTTCTTTTAATGAAATACAATTTATTTCATCTCGTTTGCCTGTTGGATACTGTAACACTACTGCCTCAGCTTGATTTTTGTAAGATGTATGTTGAACAAACAATATTTTGAAGGATTTCCTGGCTTGCATTTATCTTTGGATTTTGCTGTCATGTCATATTGTTTTTGAAGCAAGAAAGATGGATGTCACAGCTTTGATTAAAGTGCTTTCATCTTTTCTCGTTGTTCCTCCTACATCTCATTTGAAGACAAAGCAATAACCATGGCCATTCTCACACAACTCTTCTTTAAGTAAACAGTTTATATAGGCTCTTCACTAATCTAATTTTTCAGGGTTTTTTTTAAATAATTATTATTTCAATTTTTAAAAGAAAAATATAGAAGCAACAGCATCCAAAAACAAATTAATATCCTACAAATTAAGTATGAAATAATAATACCAACATGAACAAAAGGAAAGAATAGAAAATTAAACAAATAAACAGAAAAGCCAACATACTAAAATATAAATCACCTAAATATATCACATGTTCATTTAATAAAGTAATAATGTATCTAATTGTGCATTAAAAATTGCCTATTTCTGTAAAATGTCATGAAATCTATGTCTTTAATATCCAGAGTAGTATTAGTTTTCCAGTCTCTAAATATAATTACCTTGGCTATTCCCACACCCTATATAATCAATACTCTTCAAAAACGGTCAGATCCCACAATTTTGGAATATAATTGTTATTTTGAACATTGAAATAACCTGAAACCATTTAGCCAGACATCTACTTACATATGTTACATGACTGATATGAGTTAATGTACCCTCACATTGTTTACATTACCAACAAAGGAAATCTCCTTCCTTTTTAATATGTTCTTCGAAAAGTCCAATAGATTTAAAATAAAACCTTTTGACGGATTCATTTTTCAGGTAACGAATCTAGTCTATGTTTCTCTGATTCAACAATATCCCAGCTTCAGGAGACACAAAACAATTATCTAGGTCCAATTTTAAATTTATGATGGGATTGGAATGAAAGTTAATGCACTTTTTAAATCCCCATGAATCATGAGTAAACAAGAATTGATGCCATTTGTGTCTCTTGTCCAACTTGAATCTATGTTAGTAACTCATACTGCACATACAGAACTCAGACTATGGTATGAGCATTAAAATGTTGAACAGACAACAATTTAGAACAGAAAGTTCCACTAAGGTGCAATCTGGTCAATTACAGTTTTCTGAATAAACCTCAACTGGTTGGGTTTGAATAGGTTGCTAAGCAGTAGGTGTAAGCCTCGTCACATAGTCCAGACAAGAAGCTCACCCAGAAGTGCTAGCCTAACTTTATTGTAAGGTTACAGAACAGAATCTTGAAAGTCTGAAAGTACATCTCTCCCCTCTCGCCTTTACAGTCCAAGAAACTAGGGACAGTCCCTTCTCAGACATTTGTCATGCCCCCGTTCCTTCTGCGGGCTCAGCGGCTGCTTGTTTGACTGTTGTCTAGTTTGTGGCTCTTCCTCCTATCTCCCAATGTCATTCCCACATACCATTACAGTAGGCTAGTCTCTACAAAGTACAAGGACTGGGTTCACACAGAAGCCAAAGCCAAATGCAGAAAAGCACCATGTGAGAACCAAGTCACTTCCATTTTGGCTTGGAGAGCAGCAGCTGTGGGAATGTTCTCTATCAATTCAGATATCACGCCAAGCCAAAATTAAGAAAACACAGGAATGACAAACCTAATCCAAAATGTGATTGCCCATTCTAGATTTGCTAGCCATTCAAAAAACATCAGTCAATCAATTCAGGCAAAATACCAACTGGTTTTTTTAAAAATATTAAATTTTATTTTACATAATATTACATTACATAGCATAACCTAACCTAACATAACGTAACACAACATAACACATACAAAACAAATGTAATTATAACACTTGCTACTCAACAAACTTTACCTCCTCGTCCCCTTCCAACTTCACTTCCATCTTCTCTCCTCTCCAACTTTCTCTTCTGCCTCTACCTCCTCTTCAACCTCTAACCTTCTCTAACTCAACCTCCTTCCCCCTCCTACTCTACCTTCTCCATCACAAACTCACCTATCTACCAAAAAAAAAAACCAAAACGAATAATAAAAAGTGTGACTTCCTTCTTTTCCATCCAAAATTTCTATTACGTGCTTATAAACAAACATTATGTCTACCTTATTTACATTAAATTTCCAATTGAATCTTTTGTGTCTTTTCTATAAATTTGTAAAAAGGACTCCAACAAGAATCAAATTCTTCCATATTCTTATCATTTAGTTGATCTGTCTATTTTGCCATCTGCGCTAAGTCCATCACTTTTATAATCCATTCTTCCATAGTGGGTATATAGTCTTCTTTCCAGTGTTTGGCGTAGATAGTTCTAGCGGCAGTAATTAAATATAGTAGTAATTTTCCGTGTTTCTTGTGTAGATCCGATCCCATAAATCCCAATAGATAAAATTCCGGCTCTTTATTGATATCTTCTTGTATTATTTAATTTTGGGTAATACCAACTGGTTTTTAAGCTCCTCTTTAGTTACAGCATGGCCATGGGATTCCATTCTGAAGGATTTCTTTACCTTTGAATCCAAAGTGTTTCATATCCCTATAAGCAATGTAGATGCTGTCAGGATCGCACAACCAAATGAACTTAGTGCATTTGCTTGCCGCCTCCCAACTGCATCACTTGCTGCTTCCCACCAGAGAGAGCGCCGACGCGTGTCAAGCTTGTTTACGGGGTGGGAGGGGGGACGGAGCCAGACAGTGAGCAGCAGACTCTGGGAACCAAGGTCATTGCAACTGCCTGAGCCAGGTGTGGGGAGAGGGAATGTGACCTCACCAAGGGAATGTTTCAATGAGAGGCTTCCCACCATTTTTGCCAGTTTCAGCTTTTCCTGTGATTCTTGTATCTTGCTTCAATTCAACAACTTTCCTTTTCTACAAGGAAACTGAGTGAAGTTGACTCGTTTGAAGTTTAAGCCTAGCAAGTGTTACAGATGCAGTATTTTATTCCCAGTTGTAGGTTACTTTTATCCCATATTATCCTCACAATAATGCAGTGAACCACCTGTCATTTAGTTGTCCGCCACGGCCGCCATTATTATTTTTGCTCTAATTATTACAGGGTGTTACAATTAAATTTACTCAAGTTATGTGTATCAGCATTCATTGCATTTATATTTCCATTAGGACCATTTATTGAATAATTATTTTAGTAATTTTTAGTCAATTGTATGTTTTTTAATCAATTACTGAATACAGTATATATAATAGTGAAAGTCTTTGACGTTTTGAAATTTGAAGGACCTGAAAAACAACCTGCAGATATCGCCCAGTGTTTAAAGGCAGGGAATCCAAAAGGTTTACCTGGTCTTGACAGATGGGCTAAACTATATAACAATCAGGTCCCTGTTTCTCTCTTCAGCCTTTGAATATAAGGAAGTGAATCCTTTATATTTAGAGAGGCTTACTCCCAGGTAAATTAGCACAGAAGGACAGCTTTAGTCCCTGATCTCCTGGAATAAGGCAAATGATCAGGGACCAATTTTTCGATTTTATCTCCAGATTTTTGAGGATGGGGAGAAACAATAGAGACATACCCAGCAAACAAGCAACCAAAATATGCTGTTATAGCACTTGCAAGCAAGATGACAACATGAGGAAGCTACCTTGGTAAGAGGGAGATCTGTCATCTCAATGAGAGAAAAAAAAAGAGAGAGAGAGAGATCTCAAACTAAGATTAGTGAAACATTAAGAGAGTGGTCCATAGCAAACATCATAGAACAAGAGGTTGAGCAGGAAAGCTTTTGGATCAGCCTCTGCCAGGAAACAATTTATGATTCTTTAGCAAGCCCTCTTACTCCATCCTTCCAAAATCATTCCTGGTACTTTTGATTTGAGAAGCATTTAAGTCTAATCCTCATGAAGAATGGAAGGCACACACAGCCTAGTAAATTCTACATCTCCTAAGGCTGACTTATCCGTTTCATAGGTTTAGGTGTGTTTGTGTGTGTTTTAGTTCCTGAGGTTTAAAAAGTAATCATGGAGGTCCAGTATTTTTAGGAGTCCTGGTAGGTGTGAAGGAAAGATATGCCCAAGCCTTTAGACCCAACAGGGCCTAAGAATATTAAGTTCTTCACAACAGAAATCCTAGTCGTTACTAGGCAGGGTAGATATCTCATCTGGTTCCAAGATTTATATGGGATGGCTCACTTCCTCTTTCAATAAGACATCATCTTACCTTCCTGAAAAAGCATCACCAATTCCTTCACATGAACAAATCTATAAAGGTTTAGTAATGTTACCTATTGAATCCCAGGGTGAAGTTTTCATCTATCTACCATGCTTAAGAGCTCTAACTGAAAATGCTGGTCCAAAATATTTGGCCAAGAGATTAAGACCCCAGTTTTTTTTAGGGAGATGGGATAATGATTTCAAAATATTTGTATTAACATTGGTACAGAAAGAAAAATATTTAGGGGGCAGGAGGGACAGCAAAAGGTCTCAGAAACTTTGAATGATGGCAAACGCCACTAAGTAAGAGCCTGTCCTGTTTTGCCCTGGTAACAGAATGGCTCAAGAGAAGTAACACTATGGTATTATGATTCTCCCAAAGGCATTGTTAGTAAGAGGGGAAAAGATCACCACCCACTGGCTAAAGGGTAAGGCTTGAAAGAGACTGCCAGCCAGCATAATTAATGCTGTTCCCTAGCTCTAAGTGAGGAGAACTGTAGAAATAGCTACACTCAGAATGGGGTAGACTTTAGTAGAAGCAGGAAGATTTACTTTGCCAGGAGAGAAATAGTTAGCCTTGTAAAGCTTGACCCCATGCAAACATAAAACGACGTTTCTGCTTTAGGCTGCTTAATGGAAGGAATGCAGGAAGAAAGGAGAGTGGGGGAGATTCCAGCAGAGACAGTTGACTTAAAAGAATCCGCACTACTGAAAGAAACTCCTTCTCATGTTATTCATACTTCAGTAAAAGGATTTTTGGCATGCGGGGTGCTGGATCCTTTCCCATGAAACCATAAAGCCCTTGCAACAGACTTACTTGAAAACAAGGCACTGAGTTTATTTATTTATTTAATTTTTTATCCCGCCTTTGTTATTTTTATAAATAACTCAAGGCAGCAAACATATCTAATACTCCTTCCTCCTCCTGTTTTCCCCACAACCACCACCCTGTCAGGTGAGTTGGGCTGAGAGACAGGGACTGGCCCAAGGTCACCCAGCCGGCTTTCATGCCTAAGGCGGGACTAGAACTCTCAGCCTCCTGGTTTGCCATTGGCTCCTTCCTAGGGCTGAGAGTGTGACTGGCCCAAGGTCACCCAGCCGGCTTTCATGCCTAAGTCGGGACTAGAACTCCCAGTCTCCTGGTTTGCCATTGGCTCCTTCCTAGGGCTGAAAGAATGTGATTGGCTCAGGGTCACCCAGCCGGCTTTCATGCCTCAGGCGGGACTAGCACTCCCAGTCTCCTGGTTTGCCATTGGCTCCTTCCTAGGGCTGAGAGTGTGACTGGCCCAAGGTCACCCAGCCAGCTTTCATGCCTCAGGCGGGACTAGAACTCCCAGTCTCCTGGTTTGCCATTGGCTCCTTCCTAGGGCTGAGAGTGTGACTGGCCCAAGGTCACCCAGCCAGCTTTCATGCCTAAGTCAGGACTAGAACTCTCAGTCTCCTGGTTTGCCATTGGCTCCTTCCTAGGGCTGAAAGAATGTGATTGGCTCAGGGTCACCCAGCCGGCTTTCATGCCTAAGGCAGGAGTGGAATTCACAGTCTCCTGGTTTCTAGCCCATTGCCTTAACCACCTCGCCCAAAAATATCTCCAAAGAATCTAGTTGGACCCAGATGTCTTCTTGAGAATAAAAATGACGGCTTGGCTTGCAGAATGCCAGTTTTCCATTTAGTTTTTGTTTTTTAAATCAAAAGCATGTACAACTAACTATTAAGCTGGTTATGTGAGGAACCTGGACATGCCAAGAGAAGTTTCTGTGGGCAGTTCCCATTTCCCCTATGCCCGTGGTACTGTTTTTTTTAAACAATGTGGAATTTAAAAAAAAAAAAGCCCACCTATTTATAGCTGCTCATATGGTTACGCTCATCTGGAAATTGCAATAATGGGAAAATTCACCTCTAAACTTTGGTTTTTATATAATATGCAAAACTCTGATAATTTCCAATGAGAAAGATTTTCTTTCACTGAATATTTAAATTGTAATAAATACGGTGGCGTAACGGTTAAGACTACTGACTGTCGAACAAAAGGACGGCAGGTCGGCAGTTTGAGACCTGGAAGCACCGCGTAACGGGGTGAGCTTCCGTTCTCACCCAGCTCCTGCCAACCTAGCAGTTTGAAAGCACGTAAAAATGCAAGTAGATAAATAGGTACCACTCCGGTGGGAAGGTAACAGCATTCCGTGCGCCTCGGCATTTAGTCATGCTGGCCACATGACCACGGAAGCATCTATGGACAACGCTGGCTCCCTCGGCTGAAAACTGGAGATGAGCGCCACCCCCTAGATCCGGATATGACTGGAAGGGGAAACCTTACCTACTGAAATTATACTTAATGATTAGTATAACCTCTGAGAAATTTAAACCTAAACAGTTTAACTTAATGTAATTTAAGTTTGTGTGTGTAATTACTGAACATCTGTTAATAATGTTAACAAAGTGATAAAGCAGAAATAGTTTTGTTGGCATTTTTAAAAATCCTCTTTTGTTTTGCAAGTCTGATACTGTTATTCGTAATAAATTAAAATGCCAACAATCAGCTATTTGCTGAAACTGATCACATTTGCATCTCAAACTTCCTCCAGTCTACTACACTAGATAGAACACATGGAAATTACCCAACATTTTATCATCACCACAGTCCAACAAAGCAGCATAGAATGAAAGAAAATAGTTAGACCAAAGGAAACTATTTTTACTACTTTCAGATTTTTGTTTGCTTGTCAAAATTCTTTCCACCCCATTCATGAAGAAAATTGGGCCAGCAATCCTCAAGGGAAAAAAAAGAATCAGGTTTCTCAATCCTCCATAGGCCAGCCTTCCTCTACTTACCTATCTCCATTTTCCAGATTTCCAAACTCCCATGACTTTGGCCTTATTGGCTGGGAATTCTAGGTATCATAAATCTGATGTATTTAGAAGGTTGGGGATGCCTGGCCTAGGCTAGTGGGCTTCCACAAAGGACTTACAGCTACGTCAGGGGTTGAACTCTTTGTTTGCTATGATGAATCCCACCAAGGATGAACCAAATGTCCACCCTACAAACTGGCAGAGGATTTACTACAAAAGATGGGAGCCTCATGGGAAATAAGCAAGGGTTCTCCAGAAGGTATATCATAATGGAAAGAGTTCCTAAGTGGAAAGCTTGAAAGCTCAGAACACTTTTAGAGTGGTCAGTATAAGAACAATTCTGGTAACCCAGTACCCTCCCTTCAACTAACCTTTCCATTCTCCATCAGCATTTAGGAAGTTAGCAAACTCTCCTTAAATTGGATGCATCTAAAACCTCCATTATAATTCTTTGACTTTATTCTCATTGCATTCTTTATAAAGGGCAAACTTATTCATTGTATCTCAAGGTCTAGTGAGCAATTCAAATGAGAAATTAACAAAATAAACAGCCACATTGTTTTGGAATGATTGGAAATATCATGAACCTTTTGATTTGCTCTGAACCTGCCCTGCATTAAAAACTGAAACTCAACAGATGTATAATATTAATTTCATGGCATAACATTCTTGCAGTACCACAAGACAATCACAGTGGCCACTATCTTAGATTTTAAAAAGGCTGGGAAGATTCATGAAAAAAAATCTCAACGACAGTTTTCTACAATAGCTAAGTGAAACTTCCATAGGCAGAGGCTATATGTCTCTATGGCAAATTTGGAGAAGAAACAAGAAAGATCCAACGATTTCTTTATATTTATGATTTTTTCATGCTGTCCTTTTATTTTCTTCTTTTCTTCTATTTTCTTTTCTGTTTTTTCTTTAATTGTAATCAGGGTTGTAATGCCCTGATTAGCGCAATATGCCAAACCAGGGAGAGGCAACCAGATACTCATTGTTAGAAGCACTTTACTAGATGGTTCATTAATACAATTCTTGTGGTTTGACAGTTCACCCAGAAGGAATTTATTTTATTTTCTCTTTTTTTTTCTGTTATAGTAGGAATTTTATCAAGATAAATTGTGGCAAAGTACCAGTTAACTGGGAACCCAGTTAAGACTTTACCTGCTGTCTCACTTTTCTTATGTCTCCTCTTAACCTTAATAGTCACAAGGAAGCCAAAACACGAAGATGGTATCTTTCCAATCCCAGATTCTAATCTTTGCAATGCAACAGATGGAAAAGTTAGTCGACAAACTACCGAAGGATTGATCATGAATCCCTTACATATCCCTTACTTCAGCTTCAGTATCTGTCCTTCCAATGAGCAGTCAGGGTTGATTAGCTAGTTCAGAGAATTTTGAGTGGATGGAAAACCACCTCATATCAGAAGCTTCATGACCAAGATGAGCTACTTAACAGAAACAACTATTCAAATGCAGGTTTGTGTCAGACTCCCTCCATTTTAGCTCCATTTAGAGGGGTACGTATGAAACCATGATAGGCAAACGGAGCTAAAGTGGAGGGAGACTGACAGTATGAGAGGAGAAGAGTAGAAAAACAACAGGGTGCTGTTATTGTTGGAGATTAAATCTACAGGAAAGACAGGAGAGATCACATTGCAGTGGTATTTTTATGATAAAGAAAACACAACACAAAAAATTAGAAATGCACATTTTCAGCCAAAAAACTTATAACAGATAAAAACTCCAGGACAAAAGTGTAATATAGTTAAGGCTGGATCTCAAATTTAGATTTGCACCATTTATCTCTCTCTCTCTCTCTTTCCCCAATCTGTTCACACTATCCTTCAGTTTGTAATCTTACCCAGCCAACAAAGCTGGCTCATAAAATGTAGGCATTCTTCTCCTAATACTCCATTTTCTATATACAATATTACATAAAAGTGAGTATTAGGGGAAATGTGCAAGCACACACACAAATACTTGTAAAAAATATCTAAGGTACGCTTTTTCTGCAAATAATTTCCCTCCTCTAATGCATTTGGTATGTTAATATGTACTACCCCACACCCCATATGCATTTTATAGATTTTTTTTTAAAAAAAAAGAACTGAACTGCAGTGTAAAATTTGGAAGTGTAAAATTTGGAAGAATGCAAGAACTGAAATATGTGTGACTTTTGGATAACCTAGTACAGACACTGGGGAGACACTGGGTATGTTTCTGAGGTCCTATTATTACCCTTGATTACAGTGGCAATGGGTACACCATTGGAAAACTTGAAGGGCCAGGTTGGGGACAGATAATCCTGAAGTTCTATCTATGTGGTCACTAAGAGTTGACACCAACTTAATAGCACATAATCATTCAATTAAAATTATTACTCTAAAGTTCTATAATATTATAGGACCTATCTACTGAAAATTCAAGGCAGTTGGCATGTGGAATCTTCCCTAAATTTATCCCAGAAACAACAAATCTGGATTGTCCCCAAATCACCTACTGATTTCCATGGTCTAGGGAGAGCTAGAACCTGGGTTCCTCAACCAAAATCCCCCCCTCCCAAAAAAACCTATTATGACATTATGCTACCAACTAGTAGTTGATTTAAAGACAGAACCCTTTCTTACATAGAGGGAAGGATGAGAACAAATTATGGTTACATTCACCTCATGAATAAATAGTTTAGAGCAAGGGCACGCTCTCTTCAGAATTCAGATGCTTTCTTCATTTTAGCTCAAACTACTTCCATCCCTCATCTATATGAGGCAGATAGAAGTGTCCCTTAGGCCTGCATACTTCTTCCTTATTGTCCCAATTTCCCCTAACCACTTATCAAAATAAACAAACTCCTCAGTGAGAAAAGCATGATAGTTTAATAAATCTACAGTAAAGGTAAAGGTTCCCCCACACAGTTGTGTCCGACTCTAGGGGCCGGTGCTCATCTCCGTTTGTTAGCTGAAGAGCCAGCGTTGTCCGAAGACGCTTCCATGGTCATGTGCGCGGAACGCTCTTACCATTCCACCGAAGTGGTACCTATTTATCTATTTGCATTTGCGTGCTTTCAAATTGCTAGGTTGGCAAGAGCTGGGGCAAGTGCGGGAGCTCACTCCATCACGCGGGGATAGGGTCTCGAACCTCTGACCTTCCGATCGTCAAGCCTGGCGTCTTAACCGCTGAGCCATCGCGCCCCCTCAAATCTACAGTATAGTATTGTTAAACTGAAACAAAGAACCCATTTCTCTTAGAATTCAAGAGCACATCACCAACTTCATGCAGTCAAACTGATTATCTAGGCCTGTTCTCTTCCCCAATGTGACGCCCCCCCTGCCAGCTCCGCTAGGCCGATCAGACCAAGGAATCAACCCCACAGGAAGGGTAAAATTACTTCTACTGAGATTGGCTATAATAACAATCTTGCAAGTCTGATTATATTGTACCTCCTCCTCCTCATAGTTCAGTGAATTTGGGAGGCATCTGAGCTGCTTCCAAGTGTTTTTTGGCTATTGTGGACTTAAAAAGATGTTTTACCCCTCATTGCCTTGGCAACAGAGTTTGTACATCCCCATCAAGGTTATCTTCCTTACTCTCTACACCCCCAGATGTGCTGGTTTTCAACCCCCATCATTCTTAGACAGCATGGCCAATGATAATAATTAAGTCCAACACATCTGGAAGGCATCAGACTGGCAAAAAGCTCATTAAGAGAACTAATAAAATTAAGAGAGAAAGGACCTGCAAGGAGTCTCCTTTCCTACTGCTTGTCTCCATTTCTGATGATTTTTGGACAATGTAAATAATCAGCTTCAATCTAACTAAAAACATTCAGTTAACCAGCCCTCTTTCTAACTTATTACTAATCAGCATGTTGTCTGCAGAGTTTGTGGGATTTGAAAAAGCACATCCAGTTTCTCCACACATGCCAATGATCAGTATGGAGAAAAAAAAACTGGGTGATAATTTTATGATTATACAAACACACACACACACGGCCAAAGACATAGGGAATTTTAGCATTTTTTTTCTTTCCCCTTACAACCCAGTTTACAATCTATTCACATTGAGAATCAACTCTATCCAGGACACACATCTTGGTTGAATATTTTAGTTACCAGAATAAAGATTTGTAACCTTGGGCCATCTGAGAGCAGCATGTTGAGAATTCCGCTCCAAAAGTGGAGAGGCTCCAAAGTCTAAGCAGGAAACCAAGAAATTCTGACAAAGAATGTGAAAAATAAAGCAGAGAAAGAATCTTTATTTCTATTGTAAAAAAAAAAAAATTTACAAGGGGCTAAAGACTTGAAACCCTTCCAGGCTGCATCCGGCCCTGCAATTTTTGCAGCTAGAGCAGAACTGAGAAATGGAAGCTAGCAAGTGCCATTTAGGCAGAACTAGAAAAGTGGCTATCACCCTGATGGGCGAGATGCAGGTGGTGGGCTGGGAGGGTGCAGAATCGGGCACTTTTGTGCTCCACAGTTCCCTGCTAATTGTGTACAGCAGCATCGGTCACATAAGGGCTAAAACCCAGGATAGAGATAAGGCACAAACCCCCTCTGTCCCAACACCCCCAAACCTTTGATTGCTCTGTCAAATTTGCCCATACAGAAATGGGTTTTCTAAGCACACAGTTGAGGTGAGCATATGAGGGACTCCAATCCATCCCAGGGAGCCTGTCGGTTTTTATCTCATCTGTGTCCAGAGCAAAACAGCTGCTCTACTCCAGGGCGGTGCTGTCGGTTTTCTTGTTCTGGTCATGCTACAGTGTGATGACTGGCTATTATCAAAATAAATATTCCAACAGTGCAGGAGATCCTGTTCTGGCAATTCTACAAGAGAAAGTTTTTAACCCTCCTTTCACTCATTCCCAGGAACTAGAAAAAGAAAAATTGTAGCTCAGATGCCGTCCAAGACCATAAACCCAGATCCTCCTTTAAGTGGCTCATTTCAGTTTAGACCAGTGTTTCTCAACCTTAGCAACTTTAAGATGTCTGGACTTCAACTCCCAGAATTCCATGGTGGCTGGGGAATTCTGGGAATTCCATGGTGGCTGGGGAATTCTGGGAGTTGAAGCCCAGACATCTTAAAGTTGCTAAGGTTGAGAAACACTGGTTCAGGCTCAAAGGAAAAAGGGAAGTATTGACTAACCATAGGAAACTACTTCCTCTGGTTAATCCTTTCCAGCTTATTCAAGTCTGCACAGAAACTCAGTACCAGAGACATGATCTTGGTTTACCTAGCCTAAATATTTTTTTTGGGGGGAGGAGGGAGAGCAAAGATTATTGACAATATAAACACATGCAGAATGGGGGGGTTATTTGTTTGTGCTTTACACGGTTAAATCATAGCATCATTGTTCATTTTGGTTTAATATGTAGTATGAACCCAGCCACTGTAGTTTCTAGACCTCCGTTTATGTCTCAATGTAATAAGGGAACCAGCCAACAACAGCCTGTTCAGCAAATTGTGGTTAAAAATCAATCACAGCTGACCAAGGCACAACCCGGTCTTCATCGTATTTCATAGCTACACATTATCCCACCAAGCTCATTAGGCTGACTGAGTGGCCTTCCAAATATCCACAAGGACCAGAGAGTCCTCTGTGTCAGGCAGATGGTTTTTCCCCGTTTCGATTCCAGAGCTGGTCACTATTCTCTCAGCCCACCTCACAGGGCTACTGTAAGAAAATAAGAGCCTGACTCCATGGAAGCAGTTGGTTTCCTTTGGATTCCAATCCATCTACAGCAGCTGTGCAACAAAGAACACTGTCTTTAGAGAGAACAATCATGATCCACCTGTAATGATTTGAAAGGATAAGCTGCAGCGATGCAAGTCATTTGGATAGCAGGTTTTCTCTTTTAGGGTCAGAGGCAGAGCTAGATTATCAGTTCAATGAAAAGCACTGCCCTTTCATGGCTTTTTTTTAAAATAAAAACCATACATTTTATTTTACAATATTAAAGAATCACAGAATTCTAAGGAAACAGAAATTGCCTTTTCCTTTGTTAAGACAAATACTCCTTATATAATAAGAAACTTGATCATTTGCTAACTCATAATAAACAGTCTACATATTCGATGAGACTCACAATTTCCTCCAGAAAACACAGTCTCTCTCTCTGTGTGTACATACTGTATATTTAAAAAATTGACAATATTCTGCCTTTCTACCCCACTTTCAATGAACAATTGGAATTACTGACAAATGTTAGCAATTAGACAGAAGAGGTTAATGTGATAGTAGCAAGGTGAGTGAGTTTAGGTATACATCTAGATACATCCATTTAATACATGTAACCACTGTTTTCCGGTAGTGTTATTCACACAGCTGTAGTGCCACACTTTGGACAGTCATGGTCATTACTCTCTAATAATGGGGGAGGGTCCCCAGGGAAAAGAAGCAGGTCGAAGCAAGCATCCCATAATCAATATGAAACAGTGAGGTTTCACTTCTGCTCCACTATAGCAGAACAACCTCTGACATTTTTCCAAAGACATTAGACTAACAGAAATAGGACTGTTTATCAAACCAACAGTTAGTCAAGTATGAAATAATCACTGCATTCTTTTTAATCAGGGACACATTGCTTGCTTGGAAAACTTATACAAAGAACTTAGAATGTCTTGTCTGCCCTTAAAAATAAGGAAAGATGTAATAAGAACAAAAATCAAACCACTGGATATAACAGATGCAGATGTAAAAAAAAAAATACCAGCTCTCAGAACAAGGAGGAGACTTTTGGAGGAGAATGAAGATCAAGGCAGTGACAGCCAGCCCAAATGAAGTCCATTTAGATCAGACTGATGTGTGGGAACAGATCAGCCTTTCCCAACCTGCTATTCTCCAGTTGGTACTGGACTATAAGTCTGATCACCCCAAGGCAGCAGAGACATACTGCTGGAAACGATGGGAGGCTTGGTGTTAGAGAAGTATACAGTAAGTAATAGAAGGAGTAAAATGCCACAATCCAAATATTTTGCCAAAAAAAAAAAAAAAATCAGTTTCAGAAACAGCACACCATTTGGCAAAGACAGAGAACAATCAGGTGCCCAAAGAAATTAAAACTGGGTTCCCCAAGGATGGAGAAACTAAGAGGCAAAAGAGGGTGAGAAGGCAAATTGAGGAATAAGACGCATTCCGTTAACCGCATCTGCCTAGCGTCCCACTTGTAGGGTACAGTGGATTTGACTGCTTCCTCTCTCAATATGCCCAGAGACTTCAAAAAGCAAGGAAATAGACACAGCAGGTCAAAAAGAAGATTCTATCCTTAATTCAGTGCACTGACTCCCCTCCTTCACCTTCCAATGCCACCCTTTGAGTGTTTCCCAAAGATATCCTCAAACAGCTGGTTGTCAACCTAGTCTTCTGAGAGAAAATCTCCCAGGATGAAAGACTTCAGTTGTATTTCAGTCCAACCAAAAGTTGACCTAATGATATGTAAAAATAGATCCACAAGTGGCATCTGACTTCCCCTCACACTGAAGGAAATACACACTGCATCTGGTGGAGCTTCAGTTCCTTCTCACCATTTTTATGTTTAGGATTGTGGCCTAAATCACTTTAGAAAGGGGCAGAAAGGGGGTCAGAGTCTCCCACTACTGGGAAGAAAGATTGCCCCAATGCAGCCATCTGTGAAGAAATTCTAATTAGTCCAATGCCTTGCAGGCATAAAACCACCTTTCAGGAGGAAACCAACTGTCCCTTCTTCCTTCTCTCAATAACACTTGTCAAGAAATCAAACTTCAGCCTTTGCCAGCTTCTGCAGCAAGTAGGGTAGCAGTAAAACCCCACTTCCTTTTCGACCTGTTCTGGAGGTGGAAAATATTAGAAAAGCCAAGGCCTTAATTCTATTCTGAGTACAAATGGGGAGGGGGGCTGGGGTGTGTGTGTCTGTGAGAAGATGTCCGGGATGGGTTGTGTCACTTTCACAGCCTTCCTGGAGGCTCCCAAGAATTAGAGCTTTCCCAAGTGCAACGTTTTACTAGAGAAGACTCTACAGACGTCGGGAGGTTTCAGTCCAGAGCAAAAAGATTCAATTCTACAGGCGACATTCTGGAGTGGGGAGGGGGGGAGCATCCATTCTCATGCCGCCTTCACACCCACCCTGGGAAAGAAATTACCCTTTGAAAATTGTTGCTCCAATACCCTATCCTTGCAAACTTTAACAGCTTGGGTGAGGAAAAAAATGCAATAAGAACTGCCGAGGAAGCTCGCGCAGGCTTTCCTTAAACAAGGAGAGACACCCCCCCCCCCGGGTTCTCAATCCCGCCGCTCTCCCCCTTGAAAAACGCACATAAAGACTAGAATAAAAAATGATGGGTCATCCATTGGTCGTGGGGAAGGAGAGACGCGGTCAGCCCCGGCGCACACATTTACGGCCACCCCAGAAGCTTCCCCCCCAAACTTAACCGTCTTCCTCGAACCCCACTTACCGGCGGCTGTTGTTGCCAAAACCCCCACCGAGAGCAGTAAAATCCGGCTCCAATAGCTCACTTCCACCGTCATGAGAGCAAAAATCCCCAATTTCCCCCAATTCCGTTTAAAGCTGCAGCGGCATGCCGGCTCGTCCCAACCGAAAGAGGATTGCATGTCAAAGCGGGGCTGGGGGGCTGATTCGCTTGGAAGAGAAGGAGGGAACAGGAGGAGGAGGGGGGAGAGAGAGAGGTGGGTGATTGGTTTGGAATCCTCTTCCTTTTCACCCCCTCCCTCCTTTCTTGGATCAGTGGGAGAATCTAACGGAGGAGGAAAGGAAAGTATCCGGCTTGGGGGTTCTGGACGATGGTCCTTGTTTAATTTTATATACATGTATAAGATTAATATAATAAGGTGGGGTTGTTGTGGGTTTTTTCCCCCTGGGAGGGAAAAATCCAAATTTATGGGCAGCCTCTGTGTTCCCTCCTCCCAGCTGCTGCAGCTGGACTAAACCAAATCACACAGTAGCTTAGGGAGAGAACTGGCGCTCTATCCCCCCTCCCCTTTCTCTTCTTCCCCCGGTTTTTTTTTTTAAATATTATTATTATATACTTTTAAGTACTATCTTGGAGTATCTGAAACTCCACAGAGAATTATACTTTTAAGACCTTGGTGATTAATCACTGCTTTACCCTGGAGAGATTTTTTTTTTAAAAAAAGATCTGCCTTTGGAGGGGAAAAAACCGAAATAAAATGCTAAATAAGGAACACGTGGGGGGGGGGAGGACTTCAATTTGGATGGGTTGCTAAGAGGTTTCTACCATTCTCTCCCCCCCCCCCCCCGCAACCGCCTGTCTTTTTCCACCATGTAGAAGCAAATTAACCTTAAATCCACCTTGCGGAAGATAGATGGTGCAAAATCTCCCTCGCTGCCGCCTTTTAAATTCTTGTTTATTTTATTTTTGTGTTAATGTGTCTTCCGCCTCCACCGTTTCTGGTGGATCCTGGAGTGAAAGGGACAAGAGCCGGTGCGTGTTTCAATGGAAAACCGAAGAGAATCCCCCTGTTAGGGTGGACGGACTGAGATCTGCATTTGCAGCAGGTTGTAAAGCAAAGCCGCAGACCCGGAGCTCCCAGCGCTACAAACTCTTTTATTTTATTTTTTTCCTTTTGGTTGAATCTTTCCGCCAGCGTCCAAATAAGTCCCCTCGCCCCGTAGGTCATATCTGCTCTTCACTGGCCTCCTCTTCAACGTTTGGCGGAAGGGTGTCATTTTTTGCGATTGCCGCTGCCGCCCTACCTACCAGCGCCTCAAGACTTAACGCTGCTGCTGCTGCCCTTTCATACAAGAGCGCGAAGCAGAAATTGCTGCGGAAGGGGGAGAGGGGAAGGGGGGGCTCCCCAAATCTCATGCGCCCCTTCACCTCTCTGCGCAAAGAAGGGTCCTTTAAAGGATCCGCCGCGGAGGGCTCGGTCGCGCCGAGACTGGAGTTCCCTCTCCTCCCTCCGGTCTGAATTCAATTCCAGGGTTCTTTAAAGGGACCCCAGAGCCCAACTCTCTCTCCCCCGCCCCCCATGCCCAGCTTCTCGTTTTATTTGAATACTGATCTTGACTAACTTAGCCGAGCGGGGGATTAACGCGAATTCAGGTGGAGAGGGATGAATGCGTGACGGAGGCGGCTCAAAATCCACTTCGGAACGAAGGGATTGTGTAAGCGAGGGAGGCTTCCTCGCGGAGAGTCGGCGTGTTAGCTGATGCCCCCGGGAAGACTCCGGCCCGGGCGGAGGTTGGGTGGGCTCCGGCCTGCCCTCCTTCGCGGGTTCCCGGCGAGTCTTCCTGAACTCCGCGGAGCTGGGGAATTGCGCGTGGCCTGAGCCGCGCGCGCGGGGAGCCGGGTCGCGCTCGGAGGATGTCTGGCACCCGGAGATGGAAAAGGGGATTTACTCCCAGGCAAGCCTATATAAAATCGGAGAAGCACAGAGAAGGGGGCTTGCAAGAAGTCAAGAAAAGACTCTGAAGTCGAGATTAACCCTGTGTCAAATCTGCCTTGCACTTTCTCAAACGTTTTCTTCCCCAGTGAAAGAGGCTTCTGTTTCTCTTAACTTTAGTCTCAAGGGACTGGAAGATCCCCTTTGAATTTATCTTGGTGGTTTCTCCAGGTTTGCTTCATTGTTGGAGAAGCAACTGCTAATGCCGGTATTGTGGACCATATATCTCTCCATCACTGTAAGGTCTTCCTTGGGATCTACAAGAATGGGGGAATAAGAGAGGCTTCAATCCACTGGGATAAAGATTGTACATATTGGGTATTGGGGCATACCCCTTGACCACCTTGTCATTCATTATGTGCCATCAAGTTGGTGTTGACTCATAGACACCACATAGATAGAATTCCCACATGACAATCTCTCTCTAACCTGGTCTTTCAGGTCTTCTAACAGTGTATTCATCACTATTGTAACCCAGTTCATCCACCTTGCTGCTGGTCATCCTCTTCTTCCCTTTCTTTCCACCTTTCCCAGCATTATAGACTTCTCCAAAGAGCTGGGTCTTTGCATAATGTCTCATAGATAGATAGACAGACCTTTTTTCTGACAATCTGTCCCTAACCTGGTCCTTCAGGTCTTCCAATTGTGCATCCATTGCCACTGTGACTGAGTCCATCCACCTTGCTGCTGGTCATCCTCTTCTTCTCCTTCCTTCTACCTTTCCCAGTATTAACGCCTTCTCCAGACAGCTAGATCTTTGCATAATGTGTCCAAAGTAAGATGATGTCAGCCTCGCATGTTCGTCTGACATGCTTGTCTGCCTGTTGTACACGTGTAATTGCTGGCCTGCACTTAATTGTTTCAAGAAGCATGCCTCCCTCTCTGTATTCCTGCATCGCTTGCCAAGGACTGTGATAAGCACCTGCTCTTTCAACTGACATTCTATCGGGCGGAGGGATGCCTGGAGTGAGAACTGAAATGTTATGTCTTGACTCTGGGTGATGTCAGAGGGACGTTTTGATAATGCAGCTTGGGTGCGAAAATCTCTGTTTGAGGCTTCACCTCACCTTAAGTGTACTGATCCTGAATAAATGAATCTTTTAGGGTAATTGCCTGAGGGATTTCTTGATTGGGAATTCTGACACTGAGGGTTATCACAGATAATTTGAACTTGGTCATTTGTGCCTCAAGTGAGAATTCTGGGTTGGTTTGTTCAATGATCCATTGGTTTGTTTTCTTGGCTGTCCGCAGTATTCTCAGGAGTCTTCTCCAACAACAAAGTTCAAAAGTGTCAATACTCTTCATATTCTGCTTCCTATGCAAACACCCACCTTTTGCTACCCTTTTTTTTCATTTAGGGCTCCTACAGTGGTTGTGTTTATATATCCGGCTAAGCCATAATTGTGATTTGCTTATGGTTTAGAACAATTCTGAATCCAGACTCTACTGTATAGTGAATCATGGAATAGAATGCAGTGTTGTGTTAACCAAAGCGATCATGATCTGGTCTGCAAAGGGGCTAGTCCATAATGTGTTAAGGCTTAGAGTGACATCCAGTTCTGGACCCTGGGATAAATTGTGGTTAACAAGGAACACCTTAGAGCTACTAGATGAGCTACTAGATAGCTACTTCTGTCTGGCATAGTGTCCAAAGCTGGATGGGGGAAGGATGCTAATCTAATATTAACTTTCCCTTCCATCCTGCAAACAGAGGGACAGAAGGCTAGAGTTGCCCCAAAATAGGGCTGGCATAGAGGTGTGTAATTGTCAGGGTAATGGAACACAAAACCCCAGGCTTCCCCCCATTCTATTGTAGGTGATTCAGCCTGTGATTCCCCACAGTTTTCTTTTTAATCAAACATGGAGAGGGGAGAGAAGTTGCAAGCAAATTCTGCAAACTAGGACAGTACAGAAGTTTGGATTTGAAAGGGCAGTTAAGTGATCCTTGGAAAAGATGCAGCTGCCTTAAATTGTGGCAGACCAGTACTACATTTTTGCTCCTATGCACT
Organism: Charina bottae; assembly: GCA_023362775.1. Lineage (NCBI taxonomy): Eukaryota > Metazoa > Chordata > Lepidosauria > Squamata > Charinaidae > Charina > Charina bottae. The sequence continues at coordinate 7,998,201 of JALMGJ010000013.1, forward strand.
CTTAAGCACTTTAGTAGAATCTGAAACATTGCAAGGCCTTACTGCAAATATGTTTAAGATACTGACCAAAAGGGAGGGCAAGGAACATCTCATCGCTGGCTGCAATTTCCCAGGTTATCTCATACACTATCGGTGGGTAAGGGGCTTTTTCATGGTCAATGCAAACTTGGTTTAGGGTATGATGTAAATGTAATATCTGGCTTGCTCAACAGTTAAACTGTGCTGTAAAGTGATACATGAATTCAATCGTATTCTGTTCTCCTTGGAGAAAGCAGAGAGAAGGACCATGTTTGAACAAATCTGAGTGGTATCTAGTAGAGATAACTGGAAGACCCTGAAAAGAATATCCCTTCACTCGCTTTGTTTTTTCTCTGTGTTTGTCTGCCAGTTAAGAACATAGGGAGAGAACCACTGATACAGGCTAATCCTGTGTTAATCTAAGATTTGCTCCAGGGTAAAATCCTGGTGGCCCCTGGCAATCATACTCTCCCATCCAAGAAACAGCACCAACACTCTGGTATCTGGCCAAGAAGCCATATAGATCAGTATTCAGTGGCTCAAAATGACCAACAGCATTCATCCAGAAGACCTACAAACATGGTCAGGAAAGCAATTACTTTCTTCCACAACTGATTTCCCTTAGGTCAAGGGTCAGAAATGGCGGCTCTTGAGCCAGATCTGGCTCTTTGGCCCCTCGGCTCTGGCTCTCTCTCTCTGTCTGCCGCCCGACATCCGGAAAGCCGGTCTCCGGAAGCAGCGCAAACCCTGGGGAAGAAACAGACGCTGATTGGTGGAGGCTCAGAAGGAAGGACGCCTCCACCAATCAGCGCGCGCCAAAGGGGAGCAGAGAGGCGGGCTGAACAAGGTGAAGCCCGATTGGCCCTGCTACCCAGAGGTGCGAAAAAAAGACCGGCGCGGGGCCTCGCTCAGCTGCGCGCAGAAGCACTCCAGGTCCGGCGGCTCGTCCAGCTTCACAGCCCAGCGCCAGCACCAACCCCACTCCCTTCCGCGCGATTGGCTCCCGCCCACAAACCCCGCCCCCTTCCACGCGATTGGCCCCCGCCCGCAAACCCCGCCCCCTTCCACGCGATTGGCCCCCGCCCGCAAACCCCGCCCCCTGGCTCTCGAGCATTTCAAAATGTGCACGAGCATGTCAAAATGGCTCCCGGCATAAAAAGTTTGCCGACCCCTGCCTTAGGTGATATTAAGATATGTTGGCTACAAGTTAGCAGGCAACCTGAAGATTGCACAGCAATGGGTGTCATTCTTTACTCCCTCCCCAATGCAGTTCTGCCTATTTTCCTGAAGTTTGGACTTTGAGAAGGAAGGTGGAACTTGAGAGTTTGGGAATTGAGGTGCAGGCTTGCAATAGCAAAATTGGGAGAGCTGCATCTCAGAATAGATGGGACATCCAAAACTGGATGCAAGTCTTTGTCATACATATGCAAAGCTCATGTCATGCCATGGTCACATTAATGTACAGATTAAAACATGCATAGAATTACAGTAGCTTTGTGGGTTTGCATATTGGTAAGCTGTAATATGATATGTTTCTCCACAGCTCTATTGAAAATAAGCCCCAGATACCCTTGGGAGGACAGATTGTGATATGATTTCCACAGAGTATGGAAAAGAGAGGTTACCATCAACAATCATTTTAAAAGGTTGCTCTGGAGATTAATTTGTTGCATTATGGATTCCCAGGAAGGACTGCAATCTTGTCCTTAAGCTAGCAGATCAGATCCAATAAACTTCTCAAGTAACATAATCTTCATAATCTGTTGTCCTCCGTAGAATAATTCAGGGTGTGGTAGAACCAGCACATCTGGTGGCCATTAAGCTGGGGGAAGCTGATTTGGAAGATGGGGGTGGCAAAATATTGTGGTTATAGTAGACTCAAGAGTAAAGTGATGGGCAAGGAGTCAAGCAGTACTATTCACAGAATAGTTGTGGTAATGCCATGCACTTCATGCTGCCTTTTTCTCATTTTTCAAGTTACAGAAAAAACAAATGCATGGATTTTGAGGAAGATAATCTTCTTGACTTTTCTTCCGGGTCTGCAGTGTAAACTCCAAGTCCAATTTCTACATTTTGCAAACAGCAAAATTAGGATAGCCCATTTTGGAAAGTCTTAGGGATAGGTGTAAAGTTGGAGCGAAAATTCACTATTGAAGATGCTTTCCTATGCAACCATTTGTTTTCCAGAAGACCCCTCCCCAACCTCACAAACAATGCTACATCACAACATAGTTAATTGGGAAATCTTGGAGAAACAAAAAGGTGGAGTCCATGGTGCTCTCTGAGCCTTGTTGTTTTCTTGCAGACGTTTCATTGCCAGGCTAGGCAACATCTTCAGTGTGAAAAGGGAGTGGGACTTGCTCTCTGTTTATATACCCTGGCTTGTCCTGCCTGTGTTGGTGGGGGTGTTGTACTCTCCTTGGTAGTACTTTGATTGGGTTGTTGTTTGCTGCTTGGTTGAATTAGAAGCAGAGGAGCAATCAAACAACACAATAGACCCTATTCAAGGAACTATTAACTCAGTCAATCAACCAAGCAGCAAACAACAAACTCCCTTTTTGCACTGAAGATGTTGCCTAACCTGACGTCTGCAAGAAAACAACAAGGCTCAGAGAGCACCAAGGACCCCACAGCCTCAAACATATCTGTGTTCTTTTTGCTGTGAGGACTGCCCTGTTGGTTTTCTTACCTTAAAATATCTCCATAAGGAATGCTGATAAAAAGTGTATATAATGCTTCCCTCTAGATCAGCCTTACAGCCAGATATGGAGCTCCACAGTTCAACCCTGAGCTACAAATATTCTCTTTGATTGAAACAAAAAGGTGCCAACTAGGAAGTTCAATGCCAGAGAGTTTTGCCATTTCAGGGAAGAATAAGAAGAGAAATAGGATCAACCCGCCCATTTTTTAGCTTACCATTTTCAAGAGAAAACTTGCATATTAGCTTTATGTTTTACTTCTTCATTTAAAGAACCCAAGATTTGGGAGTAAACCTTGTATAAAAAAGCCAACACCTAAGATTGACAACTTCATTTCATTATCTTTGCTTTCTTTCTTTGAGCTCTCTTGAAACTGCCAAGTTGTAGTATTTCCATAACTTGCTGAGGACAGAATTAAAATAGAAATTCCAGACAGGAACAACATTGCTGTATTATCTGGCAATGACTTGCTTCTTAGCCAAGACCTATCTATAATATTTACTAAAAAACAAATGCTCTTTAGCAAAGTTCCTATTCAATTGTATTTGGAAGTACCCCCTTTGCAAATTCATCCTTTAATTGCTTCCAACAGGGTACTCGGTAAAATCAGACATACTTAGTACCTGTTTCTTGGGGTGGGGATTAATGACCATTTCCTCTAATTTTTTGTCTTTAATTATGAAGACATATTTCCAGTAACACTTACCTTTGTGTTTTTTCCCCCCTCTATAAGTGATGGGGGTAGGATCCTTTCACATAACAGCTTTGGATGTCTAAGAAATTTTTTGAGCAATTAAGATGCTAATCCTTAAAAAAAAAGGTAAAGGTCCCCCCGCACATTTGTGCAGTCATGTCCGACTCTAGGGGCCGCTGCTCATCTCCGTTTGTTAGCCGAAGAGCCAGCATTGTCCGGAGAAGCTTCCACGGTCATGTGGCCGCATGACGCGCACGGAACGCTGTTACCCACCCACCTAAGTGGTACCTATTAATCTACTTGCATTTGCATGCTTTCAAATTGCTATATTGGCAAGAGTTGGGGCTAGTGCGGGAGCTCACTCCATCACGTGGGGCTAGGGATTCGAACCTTCAAACTTTCCTGGCGTCTTACCCGCTGAGCCACCATGCCCTTGTAATCCTTAAAGTGTGGACCAATTTAATCACATTTTTAAAACACACACGCACAAACATATGCAGAGCTTGTCTATGAAGGTTCTCAGTCATCCAGGTGGAATTGTCTGTAGCTTGAATCATGTCAACTGGATTTCTATTTTCTCAGTGGAAACGTTTCGCTCCTTATCCAAGGAGCTTCTTCAGTCTGAGCAAAGTTAGTAAGGGAATCCTAAATACAATTCTAGGTAGCTGTTACCTACCTTACACAGCTACCTAGAAACATATTTAGGATTCCCTTACTAACTTTGCTCAGACTGAAGAACTTACTAACTTTGCTCAGACTGAAGAAGCTCCTTGGATAAGGAGCGAAACGTTTCCACAGAGAAAATAGAAATCCAGTTGACATGATTCAAGCTACAGACATATGCAGAGCTTGCAAAATGAAAAGAAAATGGAACCACAAATATTACCCCCTTATCTGCGCAAACCTATGTCACATAATAGAGAAGTTTTTAAAAGTCTGGCTTGTATAAGCCCACTTTTCATAACATTGTCCAAACAAACAAACAAACAAAAACAACAAAACAATGTTGCTCTGCAGTGCCACCTACAGTCAAAACATGGACAAGTAAATGGAGAAACACAGTTGCCCAGAAATGTGTCCAAACTACTATGCTTTTAAGTGGGGAACAATATGACACCCCCCCCCCCCGCTCTGCTTGAGGGTTAATTGGAAAAGGAATCTCTGATCTTGGCTCCATCTTTACCAATTAAAATTAACAGAGAATCCTGTGAATAAGTGTTCCTTACATTAGATGAGAACTAATAAAAATAATTCACTAGAGGCGAGGATAACTAGGCTTAGACTCTCATACTTCGGGCACATTGTCAGCAAAGACCGATCGCTTGAAAAGGACATCATGTTTGGTAAAGTCGAGGGCCAGCGGAAAAGAGGAAGACCTTCAATGCGATGGATTGACACAATTACCACAACAATGGATGCAAACATTGGAACAGTTATACATAGGGTCGCTATGAGTCGTAAATGACTCGACGGCAACTAACAACAACAATAAAAATAACAAATTGTAAATTGCAGTTCATTGCAAATCCTGCTGAAATCAATAGAATTTACCTCTCTGTAAGCTGTGGCTGGATTTAAGGGTTGCATGAAGCCATGGTTTGTTTGCACCATTATTGGCTGCATATCACAGTGTCTAGGTTCACATAGAACATGATTGAACCACAATGGATGAGATTACTTATTTTGAAAAGTATGCAGATTTGGTCTGTGTCTGGTCTGGATTGCTATTAAGAGCAATTCATTATATATGTATGCTGTATAGATGTATGAGAGCCAGTTTGGTGTAGCGGTTAAGGCACTGGGCTAGAAACTGGGAGATGGTGAGTTGTAGTCCTGCCTTAGGCACGAAGCCAGCTGGGTGACCTTGGGCAAGTCACTCCCCCTCAGCCCTAGGAAGCAGGCAAGTGCAAACCACTTCTAAAAATCTTGCCAAGAAAACTGCAGGGACTTGTCCAGGCAGTTGCCAGGAGTCAACACTGACTTGAAGGCACCCCTCCCCCAAAAAAAGATTGTATGTCATATCGAACTCATGGGGCTTAATTCTGAATTGATACATATAAGACCTCATGTTAGCTCACTTAGCATAATTTGCTTCGGATAAAAACTCTAGTTTTGAAGGCCGAATTGTTGATGCTATGTTTGCCATCTCTGATGGGGAAGCTCCATCCTGAGCATTTGCTTTTAAAATAATTTGATATATTTTTTTAAAACTCAGCTGACTGATCCAGGAGCATTTTTAGTTAAACAGTATATCCTTAACAACAAATTATTTTGGCTTTTATCATTTGAGTCTCTGTCTTCCTACTTGAAGACCTCTAGTTGGATGAACTTGAATAATATGACTTGCTTGGCCTTTTGGAGCAGGATGTCTTACTAAGGCACTTGTCACTTGTCTGCCTGGATATCACTCAATTTTACTTAAAGGCACAGCTATAAATTGGCCACTCTCCCTTGAAAGCCACTGAAAGCTAGATTTTTGTGGTTCCACTTCTTCTCCCTCAGATCCTTCTCAGAATGTCTTCATGAAGACTTTGGCTTAACCCATCACCAAACCTTTATCAATAAATTCACATCCATCCCTTTCATTTCTTTTTCTTCCTTTCCTATATTTGTTTACATCTGTACATAGCAAACACTTTAGGCCTCAAGCCTGACTTTCTTCTATTTATATCAAACTGTAGAGTGCAGATGTACAGTAGTAATAAATAATAGTAGGCAAGAATAATTTGATGGATCATTTCTCTGACTGGATGCTAAGCATCTAATACTTTATATTTGAGAACCATCAAAAAATGAAAGAAAAATACCTTTGGTGACAAGCAGTTGCTCTAGAAGTACCAGTTGGAGGAAGTAAACCTGGTTCCAGCCTCTATATGTTCTTTATGCTTCTTCAGGGAGGACAGAATCTCCTCTTCCTCCTTTTGCTAGATCTTTGAGACTCAGTATGACTCCATCCAGTTGCTCTCCCTATCAGTTGCCTTCCTAGAAGTATTCCATGGTTACTTGGCTACCTAGGTTTGTTGCCATTCATTCCATTCTATGCCATCTAAAAAAAAAGTCACCCTAGATAAATGCACATGCACACACCACAGGAAAAGTGTGCTGCCCACTCTATTTTTTAAATTTTGTCTTCCTGCTTCTTGGCATGCAAAGTGAGATGCTGACAAGTAGGAGCAGTGTTCAGTGTTCAGCAGTCAACCCCAAAGGCCCTTTCCCTCTGGGCCCATTCCCAAGACACATCTGGATCCACCACAACACTCCCCAGGACAGTTTGGATAAAGCTTGCCATGAGATCTGGAAGAGAGTCCAAGGCCTCCCTGAGGAACTACAGCCCAGATCCCCATCACCTCTTCCGCAGGTTAGCTGCCACCCTATCACCTCTTCAGAGGCTCTACAAGAAGACAGCAGTAGTACTCACAACGGTTCTCAAAAGGAGTGAGTGTTTTTGTTCTTCTTTAAAACACCTTTCTTTATAAAATGAGAATAGGCTTCTTTCCAAATATATGGTCCTGTCAAAGGTTTACCTAGCTAGACATGCCTCTCATACAATGACTGAGCTGAAATAAGATGTATAAATTATTTTAAGTTACAAAACCCTAAACATTCAGGGCAACACAGGACCTGAGAAGGTTTCATTCAGTATGTCCACAATAGCTGTGGTAGCCAGTTGAGTGACAATCCTTTCAGGGTTTAACCTGGAGCCTGAACTTGTGGACCCTTCAAAGAATGTCTAAATCAAATGCCAGACATGGTAAATAAACATTCATATTGAAAGTAATTCAGAATACCTGTTGTGCGTGACACATTATTATTGTTTCATTTAGGAAAAAAATAGGATGCAGGTAAATCCTTTTCACCGAATGCAGAAAATAAAAATGTATAGCTTTGGACCTGAATATCTGACAATAACTTTTTCTCTTGCATACCCACCCAGAAGAAATACTTTCTTGACAAATACATAGAAATTCACACCCAGAGAGAGAATGATCTTGATAAAGATGATCCAACTTTGAAATTCTTTCCCTGTTCAGTTACAGTCTTCTTAGCTTTTAGCGTCAGCTGTAAAGCTACGTATTTATCTGACCAAGCTATTGGTTGAACTTATGCTTCTTGGTCATTTAGTGTGTGGCTCTTGTTTTTATTATGCTATTTTATGGCTTTAAGTAGTGTGATTTTATACCATTTTATTGGTTCTGTTCTAATGTATGTCACTTGGGGATTACTTTTAATGGAAGTGGGAGAATGTTTTTATAATGAATAAAATAAAAATAACATTAAACACCACTCAAGAAAATCCAGAGAAAACAAATAGGCCTCCTTATTTACAGGCAATCCTGAAACATTGAGAATGATTTCTTGTTTAAAAGAGAAGCATCTCACAGGTCTTTCATCCTTTTAGCATTTGCATACCCGTTGCAATCCCTCTACCAAAATAAAATGAGAAGCAGGTAGAGAATTTACCTCCCCAACTTTGGAACTGTTTCCTGCCACTCTGGGGGAATCAGTGCAAGTGTGTGTGTGTGTGCGTATTCCCAGTTCAGATTGTTTGATAAATTTTGGTTTAAATTTCCTTTGGAACTATGAGAAAACCACTGTATTGCATTAATGGAAAGGATCAAGAAGCACAATGAACAAGATATTTTTTTTAAAAATTACAAATCTCCTCTCTCCTTTAATGTAATGTACATTCCACCCAACTTGCAAATGCTTTCACAGCAGTTTACAGACTGAAAACTGTTGACATAAATCCATGTCTGGGATTATGCAGGCAGCTACAGGATGCAGTCACGACAGCTCTTAAATTAAAAAAGCAAAGCAAGGCTTTCATAGAGGAAAATGAAATGAAACTGCTAGAGAAGCATCACAAGCGATGTCTGGGGAGACAGGCAGAAGATTTCTCAAAATTCCAACCAAAATGGATATCTTTGAGGACAGTTCTAAAGCAAAAAGAATATCGATAATTCGTAAGTGTAGCAATTAAACAGATGTGGCAGTTATCCTGCAGGATGCTGAGCACTGATATGTGTGTGTGTGTGTGTGTGTGTGTGTATATATATATATATATATATATATATATATATATATATATATACACACACACACACACACACACACACACACACACACACACTATTCTCAGATATAGTCTATGTGGCCTACACTTCAGCAGAATCAGACAACTGCCTTGGACAATTGATTGGGCAATGAATTGTTTAATCATTTCTGCTATACATTTTCACTATCTAGGAGGAGGAAAAGTGCTCATCAGATTTTCTGCCTTAGTGCCAAAGTAACTAAACCAGTCTTGGAGAGGGCAAAGGTACAATTTGCTGCTCTGCCTAGGCACAAATAGGCTAGAATTTGGGGAGAGTTTAATGTCATTTTTCTATAAAGAATATATCACATTCTTTCTAAATCAATATGTGAAATAAATTATAGTTTCCCTGCAATGTTTTCCAGATTTTTATGATGCAGTATCTGACCCCAAAAATACATTTACCCATCCTTGCATATGGTAATCCAAGCATTAGGAAATTCTGTGCACAAAAAATTGCATAGATTATGCGGTATATTAAAGAGAACAGGTGGCAAAAAATTATATATTCTAATATATAGGTATGGGAATAGATAAAATGTGCACAAATACATTTATAAATGTTCTTGGGACTTCCTTTTACCTGAAAAGGAATGTGGATGGAATGATCATTACAATGGAGAAAATATTTTGTCGCCCAAAACAGCAACAAAACTGTATGGATTTTTTTCTTTCCATGTTCAATTTAAGTTGTGCATTTCAGCCACTGATATAGAATGGATAGGTCTGTTTAGAAGTATAAAATGTAATAATACCATGATTAGAAGTAGATGGATCAATTTTTAAATGGTGTTTGTGTTACTTTGCTTTATCAACATTCTGTATTAGACAGAGACACATTGCATTTTCTTGTGGAGTCTGACTGCTCATATAGGTGTTTTTGCACACAACCACTCTTTTATGGAACTTGCCCAAACATATATGTGTGCTATTGTCAGTTAAGAAACATTTTGAAATGGATGCTTATAAGTTCCATACCTGTTGATATTATTTCATTTTGGCAGACTATACCATGGGATTGGGGGAAATGCCTGTTGCACTTTCTACAGTGTTTATATATGTTTTTTTTTCTTTCCACATCAGTTTGTATTTTTAAAAAAGTCTTCATGAAAATACATTCTTGAGTGAGTTCTTCCCTAATATGCACATTTTTTTCCAAGCAATTTCCTCTTAATATTGGACTTTCATAGACCTTTCCCCTAATGTGCACACTTTACATGTATTTTTAAATGAAAGCATTGCACCACAAAATTTGGAGAAGTGTGAAAAATGAATGAAATTTGCATTCCACTTTGTACATTAGCTCAGGAAGTGTAAGATTCATATTAAAAGGTGACCCAACAAATTTCTCCCCTAACCCTAATAATTACAGCTGCTGCTCTTCTGGCAACAGCTGCCATCAGCTTATCTAAAAACAGAGCTGTTTCTGGAATGATTCAAAAAGTGGGTAGCTGTTTAGCAAAATGAGATCATAGCCAACTGCCTCAGGTGAATCTTCTTAGTTCTCTATAGGCCAGGAGTAGGCATGTTATCCCTAACATGGTGGAGGAAGGATAAAATATGAATGCAATAAGCAACAATGTAAGTGAACAATGAAAGAGTTACAGCTTAGGGGAAGAGGATCTGTGTTCTTTGTACAAGTTCCTCAATCCAATCCTTGTCATCTCCAGGTCAAAATGAGAAACACTTCTGTCCTCCAGAGCTACTAGTCATAAAAGCAGAAAATGCAGAGCCAAAAATTTGCCTTGTGATAAGGCAGTTTCCTATTTTTTTATTTATATTTCAACTTCTATCACCGCACCATCTCCCCCAAAGGGGACTCTGGGCGGTTTACAAACATAACAATTAAAATTATACTATAAATAAATATAAAACAATACAATATGTAATCATATTGTCTTTCCTATGTCACTTTGCATGCTCAGTATACAGTTATTGATTATTGTAATAGACAAAATGCTACATATATATTATATACACAAAACAGGAAACTTTGGAGTAGTCCAAAGAGAGCTAGTGTGGAATAGTGATGAAGGTATTGGAGAGGCCAGGTTCAAGCCCATCTTCAGCCATGGAAGCTGACTGTCCTGACTTTAAGTGAAGGAAAACACACTGAGACTTGGTGTAAAAGCTCATCATGATCATGATTTGCGACCTTTTTTTGCCAGTTTCCGGCAAAAAATGTCCATTGGGGAAGCTGGATTTACTTAATGACCGATTCACTTAATGGCTGTCGTAAATTGCGTCCGGTCATGTGGTGACTCACTTAATGACCACACCGCTTAACCAATTTTCCGGTCCCTATTGTTGTTGTTAAGTGAGGACTACCTGTATCAAGGAAGAGACTTTTAAAAGCCTTCCTATGATCTGGTAAGGAGGCAGGTCTCTTAGCTGATAATGAAGGAGTGTGCAGCTGGCTCTTTACATAATGGTCTCCTGAATTTTTCTCGTCTATATAAAACCTTCCAGCAAGGCCTCCACTTAAGGCCTTTCCCTCTTCTCCAAAATACACAAAACACAAACATGCTTTGCTGGGCAACCTTTTTTTTTCTGCTGTGTTCCCATGCCATTGTGTATCCCCTGCATATGAATAAGTGTACCAGTGTCCCTTTCGTCCTTTTTCTGACAACATCCAAGGGCAGCCTTAAGGTGTGTAAATGTCCTGACTTCGAGAGAAGGAACACACTGAGACTTGGTGTAAAAGCTCTAGTGTTTTATTGTTCTACTCTGCTAGGCAGAATCCAGCTAAACTGAAATGAACTAGAGATGCTCAGAGAAAAGGCCCAAGAAACTAGGGAGGGGCCTTCTTTAGCCTCTTGGGAGGAAAGCAAAGCGATTCAGTACTGCACATGCGTTTATCCCCCTGGAGGGAGCCCCCTCCTTCTTTGCCAGTTATCTCCCTGACACTGACTCACTTCCAAGCCCAAACACAAGTCTCAGACTACACAGTTAGTTTTCAGCTCCCAACATTTGAAAATGCCCATCTTGGGGTTAAAATGACCTATTTGGAAGTTGTTGCTTTTTTATGACTGGAACATTCACAATGATGCCATTTGAAATGACCAAGGCAAAGTCTCTGACAATACAACAGTGCAAAGGGAAGAGCATTAAGGTGGGCTCCAGAAAAAGCCCACTTACACTTACTGTAAGACTGTGTAGATACCCCACAGTAGAGAGGTTGTGGCAATCTAGCATTTGGCAATACCATTCAGAAGCATTGACAAGATCATTGTGATGGTCAATATCCCTAATTCATTCCTTTACCATTGATCTGACTTCCATAAGGGATAATTGGCCTATATATCCTGGAGAGAGAGGCCAAGGCTATATAATTCTGATGTGACAACAAATGACATTACCTAATGGTAGTGGATAGGTTCATAGAATCCTAGAAACTGGCCCAGAAGTTAGGATTAGTGCCACCAGACAATCCTCAGCCCACGTTTTCAGGTATCCCCAATACTAACCTTACTGCCAATCCCAAATTCCCATTACAGCCAGCTAGACTGAGAACTAATTTCAGTTCCAGAAGTTGCCCATTGTTTGTCACTTAATTCCACTACAATGGAAGTAAATTGCTCAAGGCAGTGGTGAGCAATCCACAGCTTTTAGCACATGTGCAACCTCCTTCATTCTTTGCGTACCCCTCAAGTACTTCCCAACTGTACTGAAAAGAAAAAGGCAGTACAATTGCCTGAGACTGGCAGTACAGTTTGCCTTATTCTGAGACCCAAAAAAGCAAAAGTTGTAGTTCTGTAGCTGAAAAAGTGAATGAAAAATCCCTAATCCTACATTCCTCCCTCAATATGCCCCATCAGGCATATGATGATGAAGAATCAGTCCCAGCCAAACTTCAGTTCTTTATTTGCTTACACCATATAGACAGAATCTTGCCAGACTAAAGCTACTCTACCTAACCTCAGGGGAAATAACCTGGGAGAGCTCTAGGGCAGGCCTATTCTGAACCTCTTAGTCTTCCCACATTCCAGCTCTGGACTATGTTTTCTCTTATCTTGTCCTCCTCCTTGGAATGCGCTCCCTCCTTCCTGAGAACCAGCAGCATTATGGAAATCCACCACATCACCTCCCCCTTCAGAGACACATTCCATAATAGCCCCATCCTAAAAAAATCTCCAAACACAAATATCCTAGAAAAAAAAATGTGCCAGGCAGATAAATTCACCTGCATTTTTTTCCTTTAAGTTTGAAGAGATTTTGATTTAGAAATTATTTCAGAACAGAAGAGATTTCCACAGAGATTTGCAAGATCAAAATTTATTTATTTATTTATTTATTTATTTATTTATTTATTTATTTATTTATAATTCAAATTTATCACTGCCCATCTCCCCCAGTGGGGAATATGAGCTTCTTGCAATTGTTTACTTACAAAGAGGCCAAAGGATATGTATGAATGTCCTATCAGGGCTCAGCGGGTAAGACACCAGGCTTGTTGATCGGAAGATCACAAGTTCGGAGGTTCGAACCCCTAGGCCCACGTGACGGAGTGAGCTCCCGCACTAGCCCCAGCTCTTGCCAACCTAGCAATTCAAAAGCATGCAAATGCAAGTAGATGAATAGGTACCACTTCGGTGGGTAGGTAGCAGCATTCCGTGCACGTCCTGCCGGCCACATGACCATGGAAGCGTCTTCAGACAACGCTGGCTCTTTGGCTAAGAAACGGAGATGAGCACTGGCCCCTAGAGTCGGATGCGACTGCACAAATGTGCGGGGGGAACCTTTACCTTACCTATCTTTGGTTGTACATTCCTCTCTCTCCCCAGGGCTTTGCAGTCTTCTCACACTTTCTTTTCACCATCCAAACCTAAGGAAAGATATTGCAAGGGAACTCGTCCTATCGGGCCTTTTCATTAATGGTACCATTAAGGAAGAGTTCTCCCCTTTAAAAACTAATGTTTCTCTTCGATTGGTAAAGTAATGTTTGTTTGTTTTTAACTTCCTTTAGAAAGAGAAATTGCCCATTCATTTCTTTGCCTTAATTGGTGGAGAGTTTCAAAAGATCATCTGGACCCAGGTATAGAAGATACAGCCTTTGTTCCCTTTGCCACATCATCCCATCAGATTCCAAGCTGTCCCTTCCTGAAGCTTTGTGGGGGAATAAAATTGGCAGAAGCCCTTGTCAAGGGCTTTTCCCCTCTTATTTTAACTTTCCAGCTCTTGTTCCTGGCCTGACCACGTCGGCTAAGGCAAGGAAAGAAAGGAAACCAGCAATCCAAGGCAAGGCAGGTGGCCCTACCCTACCTAGGCCCATCACTGTTGATCCAACTGATGAGGCAAAGGGATCAAGAACAAGAATCATAAATACAGTATGAACCAAGCATACATCCCATTGCAAGAAATAAATTAGATGCCATTTACCTTTTATCAGATGTATAAAAATCCATCCTGTCATTGGGCAGATACAAAAGCTTTGATTCAGTTTCCTAATTCAACCTGAGTCAACTCAATATGTAGACACCTGAATCATTCTATAAGTGAAGTTCTGAACTGAATGTTTTCACAGCCGGTGCCTGTCCATATGTCTGTGTGCCTCCTATTTTAACCCTTGACTGAGTTAATACAACATGCTGAATTCTAAACCCAAGTTAACAAAACAGAATTGCTGTGTTCATGGAACACACTATGCCCAAAACAAATACACCACAGGGCTTAGCACAGAGGTCTCAAACTCATGGTCTACCAAGTCATTTCCTTTAGCCTGCAACAATACTTTGTAGAAGCTAAAAACACTAAGGCCCGCCCACTAAGCACCACATAATTATACAGTCTGGACCACAGGAAGCACTCCAGGAAGAAGAATATCATGGCACAAGTGGCCTAGTGTCTCACCTCAACCCAGCTTTGCTGGTTTCTCAGGTCCTGGTTAGTTGGGCCATGCAGTTCTCATGGCCTCTCACACCAAGCAGCACCACTGTCCAAGAAACCCCACATATTCTTACACTACATGGTGGGTACTGCTTCTGAGGCCGTCCAGGAAGGGGCAGGGAGGAGATAAGGCTTAGCTAGGGAAAACAGGCTGAGAAGTTGGGGCTGCCCAAGGAAGGGAGGGAAAAAGGAGGTAACTGAGCTGAGTCTGGGTCTGCAGCTACACCATGAGGTCTCTGTACAGACAAGGAGTAGGAAAAACAGTGAGCAAGCAAGTAAAATGTCTGCCAGGCCAAGGAAGAAAAGAAGGCAACGGCATCTCTGCGGGAGAAAGAGAAAGGAAAAAATCAAAAGAAAGAAAGATATATTTGCTCAGCAAGGGGAGAGAAAGAGAAGGAAGGAAGGAAGGAAGGAAGGAAGGAAGGAAGGAAGGAAGGAAGGAAGGAAGGAAGGAAGGAAGGAAGGAAATATTTGCTCAGCAAGGGGAGAGAAAGAGAAGAAAAAGAAAGAAAGAAAGAAAGAAAGAAAGAAAGAAAGAAAGAAAGAAAGAAAGAAAGAAAGAAAGAAAAGTAAGATTTGGGCAGCTCTTAGTGGGATGGGTTTCCTAGAATATGTCATTACATATCAACACAAAGCCAAATATTGGTGTTCCAGTCAATGAAAACTGCTGCCAACTTCACGGCCAAACTGAAATGTCTGTTTCACAGCAAGAAGGTTTTTTCTTTAATTATTTAATACATTTATGTTTAATGGCATGCTGTGATATCCTTTGCTTTCAACTTGCTAGAGATCTTTGTATCAATGTACAAAAAAAGCTTCAGCGTTTCACCCCTCAGACTGATGAACTAGTCTATGTGGCATTTGTGATGATTTCAGATTGAGGCTCCTGGCTTAGCAACCGTGACTGTTCCCACAATACGCTGAACCGTGAAGAAAGCATTGCTTTCAGAACCAGTGAGGAGAGAAAGGATGAAACCGAGAAAGATTCCTAATGTTCAATGATAGCGCATCTCAACCTTAATGTAATGAAACATCACATCAACTCAGGAATATATGGTAGCATTCCTTAAATTTCTTCCCTTTGTAGCTGCAGGGAATTTTTTTAAAAAAACCCTCACACTGAGAAACAGAAAATACCCTGGGCTGAGAAAGCAAATCTTTATTTGTTCAAAAGATTCCAAAGTCCTTTCAAATTGGACTTGAAGCAGTTCATTTGCATAAGTCAATATGTTAAAATAATTAAAGGCCACCAGATCAAGCAAAAGGGCATGAGTTATAATCTTGGCCCTAAATGATACTGCAGATGACAAATTGAAGGGGCACCTTCTATATTTGGCAGGAAAGTGTGGGCTAAGATCTTAAATGTTCAGGGTGAGGGACAAACTTGCCCTTTAGAGGGACCATAATGAATTGAGGGTGTCAGCAATGGATGGTTCTGCTTCTAAGGTCAGAAAAATATAAAATAACAAGGTAAGAATCCTTTCCATTTTATTCAATGAGATTTAATCTCATGCCTCACTGGACGATGACTGGGATTTCTTCCCTTTTTTTGCCCCCTTCAAGTTTTGGACAGCATGGTAGTTCAGATCTGAATGAAGTAAAAATGTCTAATCTTTTGTTTGCAATTTCCAGAAAAACCCAGCTAATTTGCAGAACTCATGTTAAGTCAGGGAAGGCCAATTCAGGACACATGTGATTGGATCTGTGCAAAGGAGTTTCTCTGCAAAGCATTTTAACATGAATGAAGAAGTGTTGAAGCGGTATTTGGCAGACTTGCACAACTGCTTCAAAAGCTGTCCCTGAATGTGCGCACACACTACACTTCACTGACCTGGCAAAGTGAAGTGTTTGTAAGTGTAAACCTACAAACAACCAGGAACAACCTTTGAAGCAGGCCAAGAGCCTTATTTATTATTGAATTTACTGTATTCCTGTCCTGACTTCAAGTGAAGGAACATGCTGAGACTTGGTGTAAAAGCTCTAGGGTTTTATTGTTCTACTCTGCTAGACAGAATCCAGCTAAACTAAAATGAACTAGTAATGCTCAGAGAAAAGGCCCAAGAAACTAAGGCGGTGCCACCTTCAGCCTCTTACGATGAAAGGAAAGCGATTGAGTACTGCGCATACATTTATCCTCCTGGAAGGAGCCCCCTCCTTCTTCACCAGTTATCTCCCTGACAATTCCCTGCTTCCTACCTACTCAACACACTAGGCAGTCTGGAAGGAAGGATGTTAATCAAGATATAAATAACTGTGATAGCCCCCATGCCACAGAACAGCATCCCCCAGACAATTAGACTTGCCCTAATCTTGTTGGCATCCCACGAACAGATTAAAATGGAGCTGTTTTGGAGGGCTTTTAACTAGTTCAGTAACACATTTGGAATTTTATATAATGACATATTGCTCTTTTTTAGTTTATTTTTTATTTTTTAAAAACTTCATACATACGGTACAGTATTATTATTATTATTATTATTATTATTATTATTATTTTATGCATATAAAACCAGATGCATAAAACCACCAAGAGCCACATGATTGAAGCAGCATAACAATCTAACCAACCAACTAACCAGTTGCAAAGTCCATCCAGCTCAGGAAAAGTAATTGTCTAAACAAATTCCTCACCATAGCCTTCATCTGCAAATCCAGTGACAGCTGGTTTTCAAAGCCCATTTCCAAAAACTAGGCCTGCTCTTTCCCTCAAAAACGTTCAGTCTTACAGTCCATTTTCCATTCCAGCAGTGCCTCCATCTTGTCTGGATTTAATTCCAGCATGTCTCCTTCATAGAGCCCTTTACTGAGATTAGGTAGCCTTTAAGGATACCGATTCCTCGGCATTGGTAGGTGGAGAGCAGTAGAGCTGAATGTCATAATCATTCTGATGGCATTCCACTCCAAAGCTCTCAACAAGTTCCTCTAACAGTTTCATGTAAATGTTATAGCATAGGAGACCAGATAAAACCCTGTGGAACACAAGGGTCAGCAACCTAGTCATTGACCAGTACTTTCCACCATCGCTTTCTGGGCACATCCCAACCAAAGCACCAGAACCACTGCAGAACAGTGCCCCCAAGCCGCACCATTGCTAAATGGCTCAGAAGAATACCAGGATGAATGGTAACAAAAAGCTGTCAAGAGGTACCAGGGAACTTGCAGGATTGCTTTCCCCTATCTAGTTTCCAATGTAGGTTATCTACCAAGGTGTCCAAAGTAGTGCAACAAGGTAGACAGTATACTCACAGGATCCCTGCACTCCCCCAGCTACCCAAACTCTGCAGCAAACACTCAACATTGGCAGATTTTAGATGGGGCTTCTAGTCAGTGAGAATTCCTAGAGACTATAACCTTTACCATCATATCTCAAACCTATCCCTTTCAAAGCCTTTGCCTACTGCATTATGTAGTATGTCAGTGGAAAGAATGGACAAGGTTGATTGTCATTATTCTCTCAGCTAGGACTTGGCAGTTTATAGATGCCAGGTTAGCACTTTCATCCAGGGTTTAATTCTAGGCAATATATATTGTCCCAGGAACTCTCCTGATTGAAAGCAGGACCTGTAGATTAGGGGGTCTACCATCCTTCACTGTAATCTAGACTTCTCTGGATAAAGTCCAACATTCAAGGAAAGGAAGCTAGCCAATAGCCTACCCTTCTTTCCCTACAATGGTCAGGTTGCATCCTCCCACTGCATCTCCCTCTACAAGTTACTATTTTAGTGTTAGCTTCCAGGCCAAACTTTATTTCTCATCTTCCAATCTCTCCCAAACCTATCCCACAACACCAAGCAACAATTAATAACAACCAGGAAAAAACAGTTCTGCATGTGATAGTCCGAGCTTGCAATGCTCATTCGAGAGAACATTCAGGTTGGCCCACTCAAAGAGGCTTCCAAAGGGGCAGTGGATCTTCAGTAGTGACATCACTGCATCAAGGAAACTTCTGTTTTAGACCAGAGAGGAGGAGGAGGAAACCTCTGTGTAGAAAGGCACTAGCTGGAAAATTCTTCAGTAACCTGGTCCCGCAAAGGCAACCAGAAACAGGTATTAACTTTGACAGCTTCTCTCCCAAAGGGTGCTTCCAAAAGCCTCAACTGCTTTTACAGTATGCTTCAAGGAGGTGATCTTCACTCATGCTAAACTGCTTTGCAAAGCATCTCTTTATGAGTGCTTTGCACAGCCCTAATAATAACTAAACTTCTGAGTTCAAAACAACCATTTCCAAAGCCAATTACAGTACGGTCAAATAATTTAAAATGCAAAACCAGGAGAGCTTCAGATTAAACTGCTAAAAAGCTTTAGGAAGAGACATGGTTCCATTACACAAGGTTGAACTGTTTGCCCATTTAACACAAAGTACTATTTGCTTGCACTTTCTAGTATGTCAAGTGGAGGGAGATCTCTCTTATCACCTGCTGCCTGACCTTTCCAACTCATCCCTGATTCTGCTGTATCTGTAGAGCATGGTTGGGCAACCTCCAGGCTAAACTTACCCCTGAACCTCCTTTTTTGTAGCTGATGGAAATTGCGTGGTCAAAAACTGTTAGCAAATGCTAAAAATAGAGATTTCCTGCCAATTTGGGGTAGGAAAGCTGAATACCATGCAAACTGTTTGACAGGCTTTTTTTTTTTATAAAAAAAATGCACTTCCAGTTTCCCCAAACTGTATATAAAATAGCCCATTCAAGTGATGTCATCATATATTTCCCCCTGTGGCTCTAGGCCATACAGAAAGTACCAAAGAAATTGTCTTCCCCAGCCAGGACAAGTTTCCTGTCCCTTCTGTAAATCCTAACATCACACTTAAGTCAAATGATTTGGTCTGCAAAATAATTATGAATATAACAGGCAGGGTATCAGGATCAATCTCCACAGGGCGAATATTACAAGGACAAAATTCTGCCACCCAAAAAACCTTTTTATGGTTGTCGTCTGTTTTACTTCCAGCGTTGGGAACACTCAGAAAACAGCTTGAGATGAAGAGTTTACATCTAGGGGAAAGTCCACAAGGTAGTTGTAATGATAAAGCAAGAGAAGTTCACCTTGAGCTTCATGGAAGAAGAACAGAATATAATGTCATTGCTCCTAATAAAAACAAACAGCCAGACATTGCAAGGAATATGGAGTCACTCACCTGTGTTGCTCTCTCCCCATGAAAAATTCACTGCTGTATTGTCTTGACATCATCACACTGTGTTTTCTCTATTCTTTACAGCCAGCAGTGACATTAGCAGAAATGGAGAAATCATATCTACACATTTCATAAAACAGTGACCTGTAAAAGAGGAGAAGGCTACTTAGGTTGAGATATAATAATCAAGGCAAAATGGACTCTGGTTCCTTGAATGAGAGGTAGAGAGGCCAAGTTTTGCATCTGTACAAGTTTTCTTTATAGGCCTCTCTACAAAAGGTAGGGGAAATGCCAACCTAGGTGTCTGAAGTTAAGTACTGTGTCAGCAATTCATCTGGTCCTAGTCCTCAGATCTAGAAGTGAAAGAGGTGTGTGGGTTAAGAGCAGTTGTAGTAATTTAGGGCTGAAGCAGAACCTTCTTTCCTTTTGATGATCAGGCGTGCATTCCAACCTTTTTTACCGGTTGTAAGATGTGGAAAAGTAACAGAACAATTAGCTTGTCTCAGTTTGGGGAGTTATTTGAATGAAAATGAACAGAAAATCTGTTCAATTTACAAACTAATAAAGGCTGCTTTAATGACATAGTGATGCCATAATTAGAGATAATGAAGTAATATGCAGTTTACTAAGAAATCTGGCATGATATTTATATATATAGATAAGTACTTATGCAATGGGTGTTATAATACCAGCTGTTCTGTCTTCAGAGCTTATCATAAAGTAAGTAGAATTTTAACAAAAATTCTGCTGGTTAATGGCAATTGACAAGCTGGATTGGCATTTTGGAGCAAGTACTTGTTTGTGTTGCCAGATGGCGGCATTCTATAAATCCTTACTGAGACTTCTGGGTTTCTCAAAACACTTACAACTAAAGGACTAATTACTGACCATGAACACTTGGTTAGCCCTTTTCTGTTGTATTTGGCTCAGTTCATTTGCTTGACTTGGTTTTATTCTCCAATGTCTCCTCCTGGGTGTAGCCTCAGCTGTATTGCCTGTGTTTGATATACGCCCAAATAATAATTGGAATTTACAGTAATGTAAGTTCAGGGCAATGAAGTAAAAAACTGAAAATCCTTCACCACTTGACTCCAGCAGAAAATTTGTCCAGAAGGCATCATTTCAGCTTCTAGAGTTGGCTGTCAGGGTAGTGACTGAAGATCATTTATGGCTGCCTATCCCTTAATTCATGAAGTTTAGGTGAAAAATCTAGTGGGGGACTGAGTCTGTTGGTGGCTACAAGGGATGCTTGAGTTGTTTCAAGTAATTGGAAGTTAAGGTACAGTAAAGAGTCCTTTGAGTTGAGTTTGACACCCGATGGCTCTTGAGGACATATCCAAGTAATGTTCTTGGCAGCAATAGTTGACAACTGCCTACTTCCAGGATGATTTTTCAACTTCCCAGTCTGACCTGCAGCCCTGGAATAATTTCCAGGTGATTTCCCATCCAAATCCCCTCCTTGTCTGTCTGTCTGTCTGTCTGTCTATGTTAGCTAGGTACAAGGAATAGTTGCAAACCCTAAATGGTGTGGAAGTACTGGTGATGGTGACAGTGGGGAACTATGTTTCAATGGTCAGGTTCCTTTTCTTTCCACCTGATTCATTTCAACATAATTCAACAAGTCTTTCCCTTGTTTCAGAGAAATTGATGCTTCCCACTCATTTGGTTGCAAGGTAGGATTATGAATGTCTTATGTTTCATGGAACAATATTTTGTCCATTTATCTGCAGCCTCTATTAAAGACATTTCTATTTAATCTCAAAAGCAGATTGAAGATGGAAGTCATTGAATGGAAGGTTTTGATAACTGTACTACTGCCATTGCTGAGGGGGGTGCTGTCCTTGGACAAATATTGGAGAAATTCTCCTTACCCAAGACTAATTTTTTTTGGGGGGGGGGAACCTGCAAATTTTGAGGATTCTGAAAGGCCATTTGTGTCCAGCTTTCCTCCCTAGTTATGGAATTCCTTCCTTTGGCAAATTCTTTTAACTTCTTCATATTCATTTTTGGACCCCAGGATGTTGTCCCAAATGTTTTTGTGAGATATTAAGTACCTATTCAGGAGTTATCAGCAAACACAGAATGAATATGCAAAATAAAACATTTAGTCTTGTCTCCAGACCACATCATTTAACATGATTTCTAATCAGCTGAAATTTAATCTCTGCAACAAGAAACCTTTTTTATCCATGCAAATTTTCACTAGCTTCCAGCCTCTCCCAAGGTTTCCATCAAACTGTAATTTTTAATTTTTTAATATGACTTAAGGGGGAAAATGTCCAGCTCAGAGGCAGCACCTAGGCAACTGTGGTTGATCTAGAATGTTAAGCAGGATTGTTCTGGTAAGTACTTAAATGGGAGACCACCAGAATATTCCAGGGATGTACACAACATGGAAGATAAAAAATTCCAGGGTGGCAGAAAGACTGGGAAGATGAAAATCAATCAATCAATAGCAAGTTTTCTTGTGATCTCAAGAAAACTTTGTGGTTGTGTCTGTGAAATCACCTTGACTTAAAGGTAACTTGACTCAATGGAAAATGTATTGAATACATAACAGGGACAGCCCTCTTATGATCCAGAGCTCAAGGAAGGAGACAGAATGCACTGTAATTCCTTTGCTCACACAGACACCATTTCCTACCACTCCGACTGAATTATTTTATTAATTTAGCCAGCTGCCTTTTATTTAAATTTGACTGTTCACACAACACTGTTAAGCAGATCATTACAAATCTCATCACTTACATACTGTGCTGAACTGAGTTACTTATAATCTTGGCTAAGAGGCTTTTTGGTGGCTTAGCATGTTGTGCCAACGAAGGGCAGATTGATTATTTTGCAACTCAATATATTGGGCAAACTCTGAGAAATGTGTTAATTCAGTAACCATCTTATACAGTAAGTGTGCTGTGTGAACAGATCCTTCCTGTGAGACTTTAAGGACAGTATAGTAAAAGGTTACATTAAAAGCAACCTTTTAGCCATAAGTCAAACAAGAATTTTGTTTTTGTGTTCCTGTATGTACTATTGTAATACTGCTGTTCAGCAAACTCGATTCCCAAAAGGATTTGTTTCGTTATTCTGGTAGTGGTATTTTTGTTTTGTTTTGTTCTTTATTTTTAGTTTTTAAATTGCGGGAAGCTGCTTTATACCAAATCTGACCATTTGTCCACTCAACATAGTCTCCTAGTGTTGGCAATGGCTTATTTCCTGGGAGATGCCATCACTGGCTGTATTTGGAAATTCCCTAAGCTAAGATCTGATCGTTTTTGCATGAAAACCATGTACTCTGTTACTGAGCTACAACCATTCCCTTACCTAATTTGTAACTTGTCATTTATTTATTTATTGGTATGTTATATTGTTTAAATTGAATTAGCAGCTGAGTTCACACAGTGGAAAGATGAGGAAGCAACCCTTAATAAATCAATCCTATATAAATGTGCTCTTTCTCTCTCTCCTTCACATAGATCTTTGGAAGCCAGCATTTGCAAAGATGAAATATCTCAGCTGGTTGAGCAAGAATATTTGAGCCTTACCCAAGAGAATGCAACTGAGATAGAAATGCAAAGATCCGAAGATGAGAAGGTGCCCCCTGTTGCTTCAGTTAAGGTCCCAAATAGCAAGCAGCTACTCATGCTTTCTGATGGGGACCAGGCATTAGATGAGAAGGATACAATGGAAAATGTCTACAGGGCCCTCACTGGAAACAAAAGAGAAGTGAAATTGAGGTCTATTTGTGATGTCCAGTTGTCCACCAAGTCTACGGTCACAGGCATTTTGCTCCCTGCAAAATTAATCCACAAGAATAACAAAAGTACAGAAAGTGGGAGCAATACAATGGGTTCCAACACTCAAATTGCCAAGCTCTTGGCTCAGCTCCCACTCAAACGTGTTGAGGCTACCAAAACTCTGGACAGCAAGATGGTGACTGAAGAAACCAAGCTAATCAAGGATCTACTGCAAAACAATGTGTTTGGATCTATGCCCCACAAAGACAGTATCACAAGGCCACCCCCAATCATGACAATAACAGAAAGTCAAGGATCAGGTCAAAAGAAACAACTCCCAGTGTTTGCCAAGATCTGCTCAAAAACTGAACCTGAACTTGTTGCTGATGGACTCTGTCAAAATCATGGTAAGGGCTATCGACTAACTAATATTAAACTGAGAATAGTGAAAGAAACAAACCCAGGAAACATAATATTTAATTAACTAATGTTGGGCTGAAATCCACCTTGCAATTTCTCAAACGTTTTCTTTCTCATAGGAAGAAACTTTTGTTTTTCTACTTTCTCCTCAGGAAGCTTAAGAATTTCTAATTTCTCTAGGTGGTTTGTTTGTTTGTTAACTTTATTTTGGAAGTAGCAGAGAGTTCCCTTCCATCAAGATGACTGGAAGAGGGCAAGTGCCCAGAGAATATTTGCATCTCTTTTTTTCTTCCCCTCCAACTATTTATTTACTTATCCATTCTCCCCCATAATAAGAAAGCCAATGCATAACTGGTGATCTACTTTTAGAACTGAGCTGAAAGGTTTTATGGGTTCCCACACCACCAGCCTTGTAAACTGTCTTTGTTCTGGGAGTGGTGGGACCTGCTCTGGCCTGAACTCAAACTCAGCACATGATTTTCTTGAAGAGAGACCCTCAGAGGCTGTCTTTACCAACACACTAACTTTGTTAGTGAATTAATCCATAAACTAAGAAACCACTCATAAAACGAGATAAAAACACATCGAAGTTCAAACTAGCCAAGCTTAGCATGTTGTACAAATGCTGCTGCAAGGTTTGTAACCAACCTAGTTCAGGGTAGTGTCCAGATATGGGCAGTCCAGGAGCTCTGCCAAGGTGTCTGAATTCAGCCTAGCAGAGCAGCCATCTTGGGACTTGAACTACTGGATACAGGGAGGACTCACATTACTGGATGCAGGCAGGCATGCTTAAGGCAAAGGTCCTCCCACTAAATGGCCAGGTTTTAATGTTAGTTATGGAAGGTTGAAACTGTTGGTGCAGGAGAAGCACATAAGGCAGGTTCACCACCACTGAGACTTCCTCTCTTTTCTTGCACTTTCCCTTGAATTCAACAGTGTGGGGACTACTAAGTTCTCTTCTGCAGAGAAATCAAACGTGGCATGTAGGAGTCCTCCAATTGTAACTGCCAGTTAAAAATACTAAGTGCCTTAAGCTCTGGAGAGCAGCTGCCTATCAATGAAGGTGGTACTGAATGTATTAACCTTTCTTCCTCTCAATATTATCCCTCAGCACTGGGAGAGCTGATAAGCAGGAGGAATCTGCAGCATAGCTCCAGTTCCCAGCGTTGATTGAATTCAGATTAGCTCAGAAGTCAGTCAAACAGATTAATGTTTAAATTAAAGGCCTTTCTTTCGACATGACAATTCACTTCAGGAGTGTCTGCATGGAAAAGGTCCCAAACATCAAGATGGCGGCCACAGCCATGTGATAGAAGCCCCACCTCAATGCACATAAAAGAGGGCGGGGCTTCAACTGCACGGCTGTGGCCACCATCTTTTCATTTGTGGTGCCCCTCTCTGTGGACACCCCCGATTCACATCATCAATCCAGTCTTGGAAAAGAGTCTGATAATCCAATCGAATGGCCTGTGAATCAAATCCCCAAACTGAATCTTTGTACAGCCCTGATGAACAATTTAATGAAGGGCTGTTGAGTTACCAGATATCTGAACAGGCAAAGGAGGACATAGATAATTGGAAAGGAGGACACACTAACTGTTTCACTTTCTTGGCATCTGTGACAAAAATTACAGCAAAAAACTGCAAAGCAATGTTCTTAGGCCTCCATGCACTTGAAATTTTCTCCAGCATCAGAAAGATTGGTTTTTCAATTACAATATCTTTCCAACAAATCTTTATTTTCAACAACATATGCTAGTGATAATATAGAATAATTGATGACACGCTTTTCAAATTTCACCTTATCATGTGATCTACAGACTCTGGAGATAGTCGATTTGAAGGGGCTGGATTAAAGCTGATGGCTGGAATCAGGAAATGAATTAAATTATGTAAATCTAGGCTGTCGAGTCTGTCAACAGATGAGGGACAGAAAGAAGCAGACAATTTACAAGGTCACAATACACGAAAGTTTGACTGACTACTGTTGTGACAGTAGTCCAAAAACACCCCCAAAACACTCAGAAAGCCAGACAATATTTGATTTTAAAGCTATGCTTGCCAGATGGAGGATATGAGAACAAAAGGGAGACCATGGCGTTCTTTTGCTGGATGCCTGATAACCCAAGTTGAGTGTCCAAAATGTCTGCATCTTGGGGATCCCTCAGCCACTTTCCTCTGGCCAAGAAAATTAACTAAAGTATTCCACAATTTTGGAATACTTTTGTCTTCCAGTAGACAACCTATCAGCTGGAAGACTAAAAGCACCTTCCAAGAAATAATACACTTAGAGAACACAGGCTGTTCCCCTCAGGAATAAGCAAGATGTTTGAGCAAAGATGGAGAAGGAATTTTCCCGCCTTTTCTTGTTGCAGCCTTAGCCTTAGGTGCAGTTTGGTTCTTGAAGCTGCTTTCCTTTTCAAACCCAGGAACAGAAGAGCCTGTTGCTTAAAAATACACTGGCATAGATCATGTGATTTTTATTTTCATAGGATTTCAGGGCCTAGCCAAGAACTTTCTGAATGAGATCTCTTGAAAGATCATGGTTTCTTTAGGAATTACATAACTAAGGCATTTCCAGGGCTGGCACCTTCAAATTTAGACAGTGAATGAAGAGTTGCTGGGAGTCAGATGGCATATAAATTTAATAAATTGTTGTTGTATTATTATTATTATTATTATTATTATTATTATTATTATTATTATGCTAATTGCATCTTGGCAACCAAGCTAACCAGGCTAAAGGTATTTGTCCTGAGATTCTGTCAAGTAACTAGAAGCGCTAATGTTCCTTTACCATTTTTTCCTTGCCAGGTTTTTTTATGTTTGGGGAGATTTTTCCAGGATCATTAATGGAATCAAAAGCCAAGCAGAAACATTTTCTATTCCATGGTTTGGAGGGGAAGGACTTGACCTGCCACCTGTCCATTCCATATGGAACAAATTAAATTGAGATTTTAGGAACAATTTGAACTCTCTTGGAATCAGCACAATCTGGTGAGCTGTGTGAGGCCAGAGTGATTCAGCAAACTAGACAAGTTGGTCAGCTGGATGATTGTTTCATTTTCTCTGAGAAATCCAGTTTCTTTCTGGATATCAGGATATTGAACAGGAACCTTACCAACTTGACATTCCTGCGGTCTTCCTGATGCTTCTTTGGGAAAAAAGCTCCCAAATATTTAGCATATTTATTTTAAGGTTTGATATTTTCTCAAATAATAGCAAAAGCTCCCTAATGAGGAGTCTCCCTACTTATAGAAATGTATTTGGAGTTCTCCTATTTTAGATGTTCCGGAAGTAGCGACACCTTAAATTAGAGTATTTCATTCCTAATCTGCCATGCAAGATTTGCCTTGTTTCAGGTATTTTTCCCTGAGTGGGTGGCCTCGAGAGATTCATTTATATTTCAGGAGAATTCAGTTCTGCTTATTTTCAGTCTAACCTTTTCATTAGATGGCAATTTCAAGAGGGGCTTTGAAAATTTAAGTCATCTTGCAGTACAGTGCTTGTAATCATTTGATGGATGCCATCAAATTATGATTTGGATTATAACAGGATGCCGTCAGTCCAGGAGCATCGAGTCCAACTGACATCCTCCCACCATCTACCCACTTTCCTGATGAGAACTTGGCAAGTCAGAGATAGCCCTTCAAGGTTGTCCAACCAGGAAACAGACTCCACAAGAAAGGCTATATTAACAAAATTATGCAAGTCTGCTGGTCCCTTCCCCCATATACCCCAGTGAGTCAGAGAGGAGCCAGACTGAGTCTCTTCCTAACACTACGTCCTTTTCTGGGGCTTCTGCCCTTTTCATTTTTGTAATGGCTTCTGAAGGCCATTTTTGTAATAGCCTCAAGGCCATCTCCATGGCTGTCTACAGAGTACTTAAACTTCAGAGCCTAAAAATCATTCCATTTTAATGTATTGTCTGGGTTCTCAGACCTCATTTATTTATTTATCATACTTATATCCCGCCCATCTCCCTCCAAAGGAGGGACCCTAAGCGGTTCACAATAAAATAATTTAAAATCAATAAAAACCATAAATAATATCAATAATCATAAAATACATAGTTACAATCAGATCCAAAGAATGGTAGATCTTATCCCAAGAGCTGGTCGGGCTGGACAAGGGAAATCTAAGGAACCAGCCAACCCCAAGACTGGCTATTCCCCACCCCACCCCAAGCATGATGACACAACCAGGTCTTTAGGTTTTTTCTAAAGTCCATGAGAGAGGGGGCTAATCTTATTTCAGGGGGGAGAATGTTCCAGAGGGCGGGGGCTACTGCAGAGAAGGCACGCCTCCTGGACCCCGTCAGATGGAATTCTCTTATAGACGGGGCTCGTAGCATGCCCTCTCTGCAGGACCGGGTGGGACGGGTTGATGTGACGGGGATGAGACGGTCCCTCAGGTAACCTGGACCCATGCCATGTAGGGCTTTAAAGGTAATAACCAACACCTTGAATTGAATCCGGAAGCAAACTGGCACCCAATGTAGCTCACGGAGCAGAGGTGTTATATGTGCTGATCTTGAAGCACCCAAAATCGCCCGCGCGGCCGCATTCTGGACCAGTTGAAGCTTTTATTATTTAAATTTCAGCTCCAGGGGCAAGATATTCCAAAGGGTTTGCACTACTGCAGAGAAGGCCCGCCTCCTGGACCCCGCTGGATGAAATTCTTTTGTTGATGGGGTCCATAGCATGCCCCCTCTGCATGACCGGGTGGGGCGGGTCGATGTTCTGGGGATGAGACGGTCCCTCAGGTAACCTGGTCCCATGCCATGAAGGGCTTTAAAGGTGATAACCAAGACCTTGAATTGGACCCAGAAGCAAACTGGTACCCAATGCAGCTCCCGCAGCAGAGGTGTTACATGTGCCAATTTTACGGCACCAATAATTGTTCACGCAGCTGCATTCTGTACCAGCTGAAGCTTCTGGATATCTCTTCAAGGGTAGCCCCAAGTACAGCGTATTGCAATAGTCTATATGGCAGATGACAAGGGCATGAGTGACTGTTTGGAGGGCATCTCGGTCCAGGAAAGGCCTTCAGCATCTGTTCTCAGGGCTTTTGCTGATGGTACCCTTTAGTTGGCCAAATTTTTTAAAAGGGGGTCAGATTCTCTTTCTAGTTCCATGCTGGCCCTATTAGTGCCAGAAGAAGTTTTACACTAACAGTATTATTCTAGTCTGTTGGAGGAGTTTTATTATTCAAATTTATCCCCGCCCATCTCCCCGAATAGGGGACTCTGGGCAAGTTCATAAAAACCTATCTTGGCTTCCTAAGATGGCTTTTGTATCCTACAGTATTTTTATATCCAGAAAAGTCTTATTGATTGACATGCCTTGGGTGACTGAATTGTTCTCTGCCATACTGCCACAGAAAGCAATGCACTTCCAGAGTTTCTTTAACAGAGTTTATTGAAAGAAGATAGAATAAAGTTACAGGAATCTCAGTAACTGGATTTCCCCCCCTTAGAATTCAATTCATCTCCCAAGTTCTCAAGCTGAAGGCTTTCTCGGCCTCTTATTTGTGTGTGAACTAGGGATGAGGCTGTTGTGCTCACTGATAATAGAAGAAAGTTCAGCCATTGCAAATATGAATCTTTCTGTGGTTGTACACATTTCCTTACACCTTACAACATGGTAAGGATACTTATGTGTTATCCCTGCTAGAAAGTATTTTATCTTCTGTACTAGACACCTTTAGTCTTTCACCAGAATTCAGACTACTAGTTATCCTGGGTAGTGCATTGAATACAAAGATAACATTTTCTTTTTTGTGAATCATGGATGGGGTTTCTTACTGTTGTATCTTTCAATGTTACATAAGCTCCCCCTTCTGGGATCTTGTTTTGTTTTGCCCAGATTCTCAAAAGTTTTTCATTTCAGGTTATCCTTTCCAGTCTTTCCAAATATTCATGAGTCTACTGCTATGGTAACGTTCCTGCCTTGGATGAACTATAAGATTTCTGTCTATCAGTGATGAGCTCTGTAGTCTCTCTTGGATTCAGCACTCTCTTTACCTGGGAATGCTATTGCTCCACGAGTCCCAGGTCATGAGCTCTGCCCATTTTCATTTCAGTCTCCCTCATCTCAAGAATGGGGATGGCAGACTGTTGAATGCTCATGGGTGCTTATGATCTACACCTATCGAATCAGATTATCAGGATTCTGGAAATGAGGGCTAGAGTGCACAAGATGAAAAACAAAGGGCCTGAGACCACATCACAATGAAGAGGCATCAGCTGCTTCTCAGGCTGAGAAATGAATGGCTCATAATCTATCATGAAATGCTGATAGGAAAAAGAGATATAAGATGTGAACTTTGGGTCTGCTATACAGAGGACTTGAGTCTTACAATTTGCAGTAGCTGGCTATGTTTTTAAGGGCTTTTTCAAGCATTTGTAATAAAAGTAGTTTAACAGAGCTATTTCCTGGAATCTCTGGCAACCAGTCTTCCAGTTGGAATATTGCTTGGGGTGAAGACTAATGCTGAAAATTTCATATTTCGTACCAGGTAGCAAACAAACAGCCAATATTATGCTAAAGTCCTGATACAAGCCAGAATTTAAATGACGTAAGGATCCAATGATTTCCTGAAAAATGTGTTGTGGTTAACTGTAGATCTGATTTTCTTCTGATATTTAAGAGTACAGAATTGATTGGTGCTCCTTTGGTGGCACTGAGTACTGCAGACTGTGTGCAACATACTGCTTTTTAACATTTTGTCCTTATCCATACCACTCCTCTGCTGGCTAAGAACAGGAATTTAGATTTGCCATGAAATGTTCTTCTGGTCAGTCGAAATGCCAGTCCTTCTCATTTAAAGTGACTTCATGTTATTGTTGTCTATTGTTGTCTATTCTTGGGAGTGGCTGGAACACACATTTTCTCAGATTCATTGGTTAGTCAGGGGTGCATCTGGATCTCTATTTTGCTTGTATTTTGTCAGAGCACGCAACGCTGGGGCGGCCAGTGCTTCTCCACGACTTCAGAGTAATACGTTCTAAGCAGTAAATAGACACTCAAACAGAGATTAGATAAAATAGTCTATTTACTTTATATACATACGCAGTCCAAAATACAGTCCAGTAACGTCCAACACCTTAGGGGCATGGTGGCTCAGTGGGTAAGATGCCAGGCTTGTTGATCGGAAGATTGCAAGTTTGGAGGTTTGAATCCCTAGCCCTGCATGCGGAGTGAGCTCCCGCACTAGCTCCAGCTCTTGCCAAACTAGCAATTCGAAAGCATGCAAATGCAAGTAGATTAATAGGTACCACTTCGGTGGGAAGGTAACAGCGTTCCGCGCACGTCATGCGGCCACATGACCATGGAAGCGTCTTCGGACAACGCTGGCTCTTCGGCTAACAAACGGAGATGAGCACCGGCCCCTAGAGTCGGACACGACTGCACATGTCATCGGGGTAGGAACCTCCTTGCAATGTTCCATATTGTTGTCTCTTAGCAGATGTTCAATTTTCTTCCGCTGCTCTAGAACGTAACCCCCATGAACCTTCTGAATACCTACGCCTAGGTAATTCCTAATCTCTCCCAGATCTTTTACATCAAACTGTTGCTTGAGTTGTTCAGTAAATTCATTTACCCTCCTTTGATCCTTTGCTATAAAACATAAATCATCTACAAAGATCAATAGCAACACCTGTTCATCATTACGTTGTTTAATATATAGACATGGGTCAGCCTTACTACACTTAAAACCCATTCTTTGCAATGCTGCATCTAAACGCAGGTTCCAGCAATGCACTGATTGTCTGAGTCCATACAAAGCCTTCTGCAATTTGTATACTCTTCCTGCCTCTTTAGATTCATAACCCGGAGCTTCTGTCATATAAATTTCTTCCTTTAAATCAGCATGCAGATATGCTGTGGTGATGTCATAATGGTTTACAATACAATTCCCTGCTGCTGCCATCGCTAAAGCAAACCTCAATGTCTCCCCTCTTAGCGTTGGTGCAAATACTTCATCATACGTTTGATGCTTAACCTGGGAAAACCCTTGTGCCACAAGCCTAGCCTTATACTGTATATCACCATTTACTAAGGTCTTTTTCTTATAAACCCACCTACAACCTACTGCTCTCTGCCCCTCAGGCAGCCTGGTAGATTTAAACACCTTATGAGAATTAATGGCATTCATTTCCACATCCATAGTAGCTTTCCACTTTTTCTGCTCCCATGGTGGCAACTCCATTACCTCTGAATAGCTACCTGGTTCATAATTAACAAAACACAATTTAACATCACCTGGTTTGTAACGCTGTGGAGGTATGCCCTTGTTAACTCTTTCAGATCTGCGTAATATAGTGGTCTCCTGTTCCATTGGCACACTAGGAGTCAATTCTTCTTCCTCCTTAATTACATCTCTGGAAGCTCACTGCTCTGATAGCTCGATCTGTCCCTGACTAGGAATAAAAATCACACTCCCTCCGTGTAACTTCTGCCAA
Organism: Charina bottae; assembly: GCA_023362775.1. NCBI lineage: Eukaryota > Metazoa > Chordata > Lepidosauria > Squamata > Charinaidae > Charina > Charina bottae. The sequence goes on from JALMGJ010000013.1 coordinate 8,030,348, forward strand.
TTACTATGCTCACTGAAACTCGCTGATCGTGAAATAACAAGTCTACGGCCATCAGTAAACCTATATCCCTTGGTTCCTGGCTCATACCCCACAAAAATCATTTTCTGTGCTTTAGCCTGACCCTTCCTACGTACTTCCTTATGCACGTGAACCCAGGCTGAGCAACCAAAAACTTTCAAATGTGATAATGATGGCTTCTTGCCATACAAAATATAATATGGTGTTTGATTCACTGACACACTCCACAACCTGTTAATTAAATAATTAGCAGTCAGTATAGCTTCTCCCCAGTATCCTCTAGATAACCCTGAGTCAGCTAACAGTGAATCCTTTACTGTCTGTAACACTAAATTCCTTTGTTCCGCCACGCCATTCTCCGCTGAACTATGCGGATTGGTTCTTCTGTGCGCAATGCCCCTCCTACTGAGCCATTGCTGAAAACTGCCATTCATAAACTCCGTACCCCGGTCAGTCTGCAAACTACACACCTTTGTGTTATATCTACATTCTACAAACTGCACCCAATTCCTGAACTTATCAAATGTCTGGCTCTTAGCTTTCAACAAATAACAGAATCCAAAACGCGTGAAATCATCAACAATTACTAATACATATTTAGCACCACCTAATGTGGCTGGTAATGGGCCAATTAGGTCAGCATGTACTAATACAAAACATTTATGTGATTTTCTATCACTTTGTTTACTGACAGGATACACCTTTGACTTAGACATTTTACATGCTGTGCAATCCAGATAAGCTTGGCACGGTTTCAAGTCCATTCCAGTACTTGCTTCAGACATCTTTTCAACCACTTTGAAACTTGGATGCCACAACCTTCTGTGCCACAAATGTTCACATGAATTATGGTATGGTTTGTTGATCATTGCTACTTCATGGGTTACATCATCTGTCCTGGGTTTCAGCTCATATAAATTGTTCTGCAATACACCCTTTCTACAGACATGATTATTTTTCATAATAATACATTCACCCTTAACAAACCTTACTTCATATCCCTTCTTATCTAATTGAGAAACACTCAGGATATTATATTCCAGGTCTGGTACACATAGCATAGTTAATTCAACATTCAAACTAGGTACAAATACAAACCCCTGCTCAATAACAGATGCACAGTTTCCATTTGCCAGGCTAACATGATCGCGTTCAGCCTTAAAACCTTTAAACATCTTCCTGTCATTGGCAATATGTTCGCTTGCTCCACTGTCCAGAAGCCATGTCTCCTTTAAATTCCTTCCAGTAGAATTTATCACCGACAGCTGGACACCACTCTGTTGCTTAGCAATCTTCGGCTTGACTTTTGACTTCTTTTATCACAGTCCAATTGAAGACGCAACTTTGAGCCACAGCAAAAACACCGTTTCACAGTCAAAACCTTATCAGTACAAGGAAAAATCCGCCCCCACAGAGCTTCTCTGCATCGGCTTATCTACAGTGCTCTTGCTATAAGCTTTTCTTCTTTGCTCTTCTTCCAGAAGCCGACCAGTTAGATAATTTACAGTCAAATCTCTTTCAGATAATGACCTGAAACTGGTTGCTAAATTATCCCACGTTTCTGTCCTGGTTCAGCCTCTGCCCCAGGGCCTCAGCGATGAGTCAGAGGACGAGCTGCCCCTGGCAAACCCCCAGGGGATTGAGCCAGGCGAAGCCCCAGATGCGGACACGGGCCCAGACGATGACCCAGCACCGCAGGAGGCAGCAATACCTGAGGCTGCAGGAGAGCAAGCTGGGGATGGTGGTTTGGCCCCACCCTCTAGCCAGCAGCCAGCAACTGAGGCTACAGCGGAGCAAGCTGGGGATTGCGGTTTGTCCCCACCCTTTAGCCAGCAGCCAGCTGGATCCCATCAGCCTCCCAGCTCTCCTGAATCCCCCAAAGGGCAGAGGCGGAGGCGTGTGCGCCTCGCCTTAAAGGACAGAAGGAAAAGTGCTCGGCTGGCTGCTAGGGAGTTACGCAGAGGGCAGGGAGAGTCTTTGCAGGACCCAGAGGACAGCTTCTGAGCTCCTGATAAATCACCAACGACACAGTGAGGGATTTGTGGGAGCAACGTTGCACTTTGGCTTCGCGACCACTCTTGTATCCTGTTTCCTGTGTTCCTGACCCTGTTTGGACTATCTTACTCTGCCTGCTGGACCCCTGGACCTGGCTTGGATTATCGTGGCTCGGACTTCTGGAACCCTTGACCCGGTTTGGATTATTGACTACTCCTTTGCTTCACTACTCTGATTATTGGCACACGCTGGTTTCTCTATCTCTCGGCCAGTCTTGCAAAGAAACCTTGGGCTGCATTCCTTACCTCGGGCTGACTGCCAAGACTCTCCAATCTGTTCTGGAGGCGAGCCAGCACAGTTTCATTAAGTGAACTGAGAATAACATAAACCTTATGTGCTTCTGTGAATTGCATCCCTCGTTATGCTAATGCCAAGAAAAGCTCCATCATGTATTGCAAATGCAGAGAAACACTGCCTCCCACACACAAATTAGCATGATACAGCTTCCTGGTTAACATGACTTTACATAGAGGTGTGCTTCTGAGATATACATCTCTTAAAGCATCCCAGCACTCCTTAGCTAACTGTTTTCCACGTACATAATACAATTGACTGTCTTCCAAACATAAAATTATGCTTGACAATGCTCTCTCATTCTTCACAATATCCGCATCCTGATCCAAATTAACCGGTGGATTACTCACTGCTTTCCAAATTCCTTCACATCGTAGAAACATTTCCATTTTATACGCCCACAAAAGATAATTGGAGTCATTCAGCCTTTCCAGAGAGAAACCTCCTCCGATAGTTGACTGCATCTTTGCTGTGCTCATCGCTCCTCACAGCCCCTCCTGGGCAAGACACTGATGAATAAACAGCACAGACTTATCAGAACATCCTTCAGCTCCAAGCCAGTCCTAGGAAAACACATAGCCAGGCACGGAACCTGTAAAAGCTCCAAATTCACCCCAGATATCCACACGACTCCTGGATAGGCTCCAACGTCCTCACAGCCATGCCAGTGACCTGTTAAAGTCCCAACTGCACATGTTCCACTGCTGGGCCCGAAACCTGTCAGAGCACGCAACGCTGGGGCGGCCAGTGCTTCTCCACGACTTCAGAGTAATACGTTCTAAGCAGTAAATAGACACTCAAACAGAGATTAGATAAAATAGTCTATTTACTTTATATACATACGCAGTCCAAAATACAGTCCAGTAACGTCCAACACAGATACAGATGAGATGAAGTAACCAGAAGAGAAAGAACACCAGATCTCCTCTACTTATATACATAAACTGACCAATCACATTATAGGTCAAACAAATTATCTGCCACACCCAGCTAACCTACAGCACCTGTAATATGAGTCACATCATACCTTCTACAATGGCTGCTAATTGGATGACTTGCAGAAAATATCAACTCTCACCTATATACCTCTAGCCTCTCCTGTATAATTAATCTAGATTGTAAATTTTGGGTATTTTATAAACCCCAACATATTTTCCTCATCTTGTTATTTGTTCCAGCATAATTTATTGATCATCCCTTCTCCAGAAAAAGGGCGCAACCATTTACTGTCAGGTTCACTTTCACTTTACCAAAAGTCAGTCTTACAGGAAATCCAATTCTATACTCACATACTTACCTAGTTCATAACTGTAAGAACACCATGTTCTACCTATGAGGAATTCTCCAAAATTAACTTCTCCTTTGAAATACATCTCAGAAACAAACTCGTTTTCAACATACTGAGTGAGAACGGATATAATTTTTTTCTTGCATTTTTTCTGCATGGCATAGTACTAAATGAAACTTTATGCCATTTGCTCCTGAATGATGTAGAGATGGGTATAACTCTGAAAGCTTAAAAAGGGGATCAGAGAAATCGATGGAGAAGATCTGGCAATGTTTAAGATAAATGGTTGTGTGAAATATTCACTTTTAGAAACAGAATGGTACTGAATAACTTTTGCTCTGCTAGTGGACTCCATGTTGGTCTCTGACAAGGACTAGAAAGATGTTTAGATAAAAAACCAAAACTGTTAATAGTATCAATATGGTTGAGTTCTATTCTTACCCTCAAAGCTTTTGATTTATTTTGAGTCAGTCACTGCCTCTCTCTACCAAACCTATAGTATACAATGACAGAGTTAAAACAAAAATTCCCAACCATTTTGGCTAGTGAGCACATCTGGAATTTTGAGAGCATGTCACGGGTACTATGGCAAAATGGCTTCATGGGGAATGCCTATTTAAAAAATATCTGCCACCATCTTATTTACCTGAAGACAAATTGGTGAGATTTCTCCTGTTACTCCAAGATGCTTTTTAGTCCTATCAACTCAATGTAATCTTTGTTTGTTTGTTTGTTTAGGGAACAGATGGATACTCTTCCAGATAAAGCTTAGAATTGTTGCTATCCACCATTTTATTTTTCTATTTTCCATCATATAAGTTAAATAAATAAATAAATAAATTTTAATTTTCTAGTAAGGTCTGTGGGACCCAAATGTTTTCTTGGAAATAAAAGTATGCTGGAGGCTGATACTTGGTTTAGCAGCTTCTCTTAAAAAAATTAATTTCTGGCCTGTATCAAAACAGATGTTCCTGTCCATGGCTGTGTTGGTATCTACAGTGAGGGGCTTCACAATTAAATGGAGGGCATATCACAATAGGAGTATTATATGGTGAATTAAGACTGGTTCATGCAAACTGATGGTTTACAATGTTAGTTTGATAATATTTAGCAGCCAGGTCAAGGGAAATGAGTTTGGAAAGAAAGGCCCAAGGTCACATTAACTCCAGGAAAGAAGAGTAACATTTCCAGTCCCAATTGACTATGACACCTTGGTGTGTACTGAAGCCTCCTAGAGATACATCAAGAGAGTGGCTTCCTTTTCCATTTGGGCATGGGGAGCCTGCTGGCATTTCAATGGGAACCATAAGTGTAGGGCGCTCTCTGTGCTTTTTATTCTGCCTTATGTTCCACAGTACAGGTGCATGTAGGAACTGGTCTTCTGCTGGGCTGCTTGAGCAGGGAGGTGATCAAATGTGTTAGTACAGCTGTGGGAAGGAAGAAGGGGCAGTTCAGGACTGCAGGAATCATGCAGAAGAGAAGAATGCATGTGTGCTGGGGAAGGTCTAGGTTCCAAGGTATCTGGTGTTGGAGGAGGTGGGCAGATTCTGTCCTTAAGAATGGAGGAAAGAACATCTTTAGGTTGCAAGCCTACCTACAATTTCCTGGGAGTAAATACCATGGCATCCCATGGGACCTTTCTCCTAAAGAGATCCATGCAAGTTGAAAACAGTTGTTACCTAATTTAGATACTACAGTATATCTGCATTGCAAATATACTCCCCTATACAATTTAGAAAAAAATAAAACAGGAATCTGACATTCCGGGATATGACTGTGTCTTGTATCTTTCACAGCAACTTCAACAGCTATCGACAAGAACAACCTTAAATACAGTGGGAATGTGTTTACCCCACGATTTCCAACAACTTCGACTACTACCTCATTGAAGCAACCAATGTGGCTGAGTCTTAACTATCCTCCACCTCCTGTTTTTCCCAACCACTCCAGTTTCCCTCAGTATCAGGTAATGGTGGCACATGCCGTTATTGTGGGGTAGAGATATTTCCAAGGAACCAGTAAGCCCATCTGCACAGAGCTGGAGGGAAGGAAAGTATTTGCTGTAGAAGGAGGACACAATATTACTGGGCATTCTGGAACCACAAGCAAGTTAAGGATTTTCTCAGTAGCAACATAAACCATAAATAAGCCTTTCTCTGAAATAGCTTGTCCCCTGAAGCACAAAGGCCCTCACCCTCATGGCCTTCCTGAAGCAGGTGAAAACATGGGTCTTCTGGAAGACCATTGGGGATTAATTGTATACAGAAGTGCCATTTTCTCAACTCTATAATTATAGCCCTTTATTTTAGTTAGTGTTTTTAACTTTATTTTGCTTTTGTGTCTTGCTTTTATTATGTACATTCTGTGAGCTGCCTACAGTCTGGTTGGTTTTAGGCAGTCAGATATATTTCATTAATAAATAAATAAATTGGAGGGGTAGGTAACTGGCCAAGATGTCATAAAACTGGCAATGGCATAGGACTGGGTGTGTGGGGGCGCTTGATTCTTCAGGACTAGACAGACTCTGGTTTATGGTGTTTTGCAGTCAGCTTTGTTTAATGGCCTACATCAGATGAGGATGAGGATGTCATCAGTGTACAGTATATAGTGCCTGGTGCAAGAGGATAGCTTAGCTATAATCTAAAACTTCAGAGGAATGCCAAGGGAAGGGAAGGGAAATGGAACCTCAATAAAAGAAGGTTGTGTGATTTCTCACATACCTCCAGTGGGTTATGCATTACCTTGCCCTAAGTTTCAGTAACAACAACAATAATCATAATGATTATATTAATTGTAATCATTAACACATTATGGATGCAATCTTTTGCTTCTGGGAGAGCATGCCATGGATTATAGGACTGGTTAGGTACTCCTGTCCAACATCTTAGATAAGACTTTACCAAGGGTGGGGCAATTTAAGACTGGATCCTATTCAGTCTTCCCAACTGCAGCTGGCTGCTTCAGATACTGGGAAGCTGCAATCTTGAAAAGACTTCCAAAGGAGGAATGCTGATGGACCCAGGACAGGGTGATGGGGATTGGATTTGTTGGGGATCCAAAGCAATCCCAACCTTCTGCCATGCCACCAAACTGTGAAATGATTCAAGCACTCTTGCAGATTTCCCAGAAATTTTTATTTATTGGTTTGTTTGTCTTATATACGACCGTAAAATGTTCCCAACAAATTAAAACTAAGTTGCATTAAGACTGCAGAACACACACCTTCACAATTTGCTCCAAATATTTCCAGAATAACTTGGTTTAAACTAGCTTCTGGAAGAATATTAAAGATGGAGCCATTCTAATCTACAAGGGGCTTCCTTGTGCACTTGGTTGGCCACTGTGAGAACAGACTGCCGTACCAGATGGGCCGGGCGTCCAATTCAGCAGAGCACTGCTTACGTCATTCAGAGACCTAGGGCCATTGTGGAGAAACAACACCTCCAGGCCTCAGCACCCTTCCCTGTCAGTCACTTGCCAGAAATGAGACATTACCAACAGTTTCTCCTAGGAAAGAGACTGCTGATGGGTCAAATACAGTTGGAGAAGGCAAAGAGGCCTGAAGGTACCAAGGTATCAGACTATATGTTGCTTTATAGGTTAAAGCCAGCATCTGGCTGATCCTGCCTGGCATCAGAAGCTAGGCAGGGTCAGGTATCCACCAGAAAATGCCAAGGAGTCAAAACATCATAGTGGAAGAAAGCAGTAGCCAACCACTTTTATGTTGTCTAAAAATCTGCATACCTCATCTGTGAAGTGACCAGGAGTCAAGTCAATGTGAGAGTATCTTTACTTACAACTCACCATGGGAAATGCCGTGCCCATGAAGAGGACAGACTGACACACAGAATATTTCTGTTTCATTTCTATGTTATACATCTGCTTCTTGCAGGGATTTCACAGTCCCAATGCTCAGATGCCATAGCTCTCTGCTCCCATGATAGGATTGTTTGTAGATGAATCAACTTTTGATTAATCGGCCAGAGCGATTTTTAATTGGTACCACTGCAGACTACTAGTAATTAGTTCATCTTTGGACATTGTTGGTTTACTTTTGTAGGGCATGAAGAAGAAATTATTAAAGATGTCCTTTCTTTCTAACAATGTAATTCCTTTTATATTAAGTTGTATTATTTTATTCTTCATTAAAGAAAGCAGTTCTTACTTTTGTGGGTGATTTTGTTATATTGCTATCTGTAAATTGCTTTTGTTGCCATAGTTGTGGTTGCCTGTATTTTAAATTCATGTCAAAATGAAATCCCATAGATTTCTAAAGCCCTGCAGTGAAAAATCTCCCCCACTCCTCCGCCTAGGTATTCTTTTAATAAAAATCTCTCACATTGTCAGCAATGGGAAGGAAATGATTTATAACAGCTCAAGGGTTAGTCTAAATTCCCCCAGACTGAAGATGAGGTGGAGGGCTAGAATTGTTTATGATGCCCCACTGAACTGCCTTTTTTTTCCCTTGGCTCATTTTCCAATAGTTGGAAAACTGGTTTTAGAGAATGGAGGGGATTTTTTGGCTTCCAACTTCCTCTTTGAGGTTTGAGCACTATCTCTCTCTGACCTTAAAGGGGCAACGCTAAATTATTCTACTGCTCCTAGATGGCAGTCTAAATTATTTTTGGTTTGATTATTGTTCTAATTATTATTGTTCTAACCATCTTAATTGTCTCTTTTTTTGTTTACTTGTTTGTTTATTATACTGCATGTTGGTTAGGAAGACAGAACATTGCACATTATAAATAGTTTCTCCCTTATGCATTTTTAACAGAGTTTGTATCAGCAAAGGGCACGGATCCCATACCAGCAAACGTTACATCCTCAACTGGGGTGCTATTCCAGACAGGTACGGTGGAAGTTCTCAAAGTCACCAGTAGCATAAATCAGGGGAGGCAGTGTAAATCTGAGAAAATCTCAGTGGCTTTGAGCAAATCCATCTCATTCAGCCTCGATTTCCTATCTGTAAAGCAGAAAATTATATAATTGAAGGGGGACATTGGGCAGTAAGTCCCAAGAGAGATAAGAAAGCATGCTCTAGTAACAGCCTTAATCAGGGATTGCCAAGTACTAACCTAGGAAGCTTTTGACCATGCACATTTCCAAAGGGGAAAAACCCATGGTACAATCCATGCTCACCCTCTACTTGGACTGCTCCTGGTTAGAAGGCCACCCAGCTGCTCTTGTGACCCATAGAGCATCTTGGGACAATCAGTTAAAAACAGCAAGTTATGTACTGCAAGTGAGAACCAGTTAGAAAATATTGCAACATAGCTCTTGTGTTTCTGCCCCTCCCCCTCCCAAAATCTGGAATATTCCACTGTTCCTTTCAGCTATTGCAGGCTGAAATATATTATTTTTTATTTATTTTATTTATTGTGGTATTAATATCTTCCCCAATCATTTTCTTCATTTTCTCTCTCCTGCATCCAACTGATAACTTGACTTCAATTGCTTACAACATCCTTTAGATCTTCTGAAGCTTTTAATAATATAATTTAGAAATCTGTGCTATTTCTGCATGCTTAAGGATTCCTTTGATTAAATAGAAAGAAATTGCTACTTTCCTAAGAGAGCCAGGCTTGAGCTAAGCAGGATCAGACCTGTTTAATATTTGGATGGGCAATCACTGAAAATCCCAGGGTTATACAAGGAACTAGACTGGGAAATCAGAAAATCGGCACTATCGTGCCAATCTACTTCTCCGTTGCTGCCAAGAAAAATACGTGGATATGTTCGAATAGTCACCCGTTTGATTTGACCTTTTGCCCTGCCAAGAAGGAGTTTGTTTTTCAGGTTTTGAATCCTTAGACAGATGGCCTTTCATAAAATGCACTGCACAGTCATCCCCAGGCCATAAATTTAGGACTTCTCAAGGATGGGAATAAAATGTAATAATTACTTTAAGTAAACTGTAACTGTAAAGGCAAAGGATGTAAATTGGAGTCACTTTTACAATCCCTAGAAAAGATAACAACATAGCCTAGATCTCCCCAACATATGAACAAGGGATAATGTATGAGCTGCTTGGAAATATGTCCTTTTAGTAATCAAAAAAGATGAGTTGCATATTTCTTAATTAATATGTGCAGAAATAGTGCCACAGTTTAATTTTTAGTCCATTTTTTTTAAAAAAAAAATTAAAAAAAAAAATTGTTTCCATCCACAAGCTCCTGGAAAGAACTTAAGTTAAGATTGAGGTAGATTTTGTAGGTACCAACTTGGAGTCAAGGAGAGACAAGTGAAGGCTTGTGGGCAACAGTGAAAAAAGTGCTAAGTGATATTTCTCCCTGGACTTGCAAGAAAATTGGCATCATGCATTTGGACTAGATTTAGACTGATTTGTATATCCCAGGTTGATGCACCTGGGTTTTTCCATTTCCCTCTTGAGGCTGTAAAACTGAGAAGTCCCTTCCCAGGCTCAAATCTCTTTTCTACATTTATTCGGTGGTAAAAGGAGCAGAAACTCTCCTAGAGAACAGGCTTGTTTTATATACTTTCCACTTGAGAGTTCTAATCTTCCCCAAAGAGCTTTGAGGACAGAGGGGAAAGGGAAGGGAGGGGACACTCAGATTCAAGTCTCCATTTGATGCAAAGATTGCTGGGTCACTTTAGGCTAGTCTATCTCTCTTAGCCCATCCAACATTTCAGGGTTGTTATGGTGAGGATGAAATGTATGCTTCCTTGAAAGGAATGTCAGGATGTATAGGACGTCTCTGCCCATTCCACAAGGTCGCATAGGGTGGGCATGCTCCAGGTTCCCTGTTTGAAATAATGCCACCTGATGGGACCTAGCAGGTGGGTGCCTTCTCTGTTGCTACACCTTCCCTTCGGGATGAGCTCCCCCAACCTCAAGGTTTGGATGACACTGACCCGATTGGCCTTCCACAGAGCCATGAAGACCTGGCTTTTCTCCTGTGCACCGGGTCAGGATGGCAGGTGAGCCTGTTCTGTGATGTGTGTACCAGTTTTTATCACCAGCCTCACTTAGGTAAGCGTAAAGGTTCCCCCCGCACATTTGTGCGGTCGTGTCTGACTCTAGGGGCCAGTGCTCATCTCTGTTTGTTAGCCGAAGAGCCAGCGTTGTCCGAAGACGCTTCCACGGTCATGTGACCGGCATGACGCGCGCGGAATGCTGTTACCTACCCACCAAAGTGGTACCTATTTATCTACTTGCATTTGCATGCTTTCGACTTGCTAGGTTGGCAAGAGCTGGGGTGAGTGCGGGAGTGCACTCCGTCACGCAGGGCTAGGGATTTGAACCTCCGAACTTGCGATCTTCCGATCGACAAGCCTGGCGTCTTACCTGCTGAGCCACCATGCTTAGATGTTGATTATGTTTTGGATGTTGTTGGGGTTTTTTGGGGGGGGTGTATTGTATTTTTTTTTTAAATTATTTAGTGTGCTGTCCAGAGTCACACATTGTGAGAGGGGTGGTCTAATAAATGGATGGATGGAAGAATGCTGGGCTTATGTCCAGATCAAGTGGGAATCTTTCTGCATTCTTAGATACAGCTATTGCATCCTTTTTCTTCCTATTCTACAGGTAACTCCTTACAACCCACAGCAAATCTTCCGCTCACCTTACACACCTGTCCTCAGCTACATCCCTTTGGTTCAACCTGGTTATTCTTATCAGCAAAGAAATCCAACCAAGGCTTCTAGCAATGTCCGTGACCCTCCAGCAATGGCAGGTGATGGGCCACAGTATCCATTTTCTCCTTCCTACGGGTAAGCAGCCTGTCGCACCTCCTCCTTTAAAGTGTATGTGTATGTGATTGGGGGGGGGGGGAGTGTCCTTGATTATCCATTTGTTCTGCTATTACCACTAAACCCCTTTGACAGTTTATAAATTGTTTTAATCACTAAGGGAACTTAACTGTGTGGAACACAGGGAAAATAGATGCTTGATTAACATAGGAGCAAAGGAACAAACAGATTTTTATAACTTAAAAACTTTAAAAAGATTTACTTGTTTCTAAACATTATCGACATCCCATCAATACTTGTCAGGCCCAGCCCAAGAACGACATAGAAGCAATCCAGCCAAAATTCAGTTCTTTATTTGTTTACACTGTATAGACAGAATCTTGCCAGACTAGACCTGCATTACTCTAACCTAACTTATATATCCTGGAAGATTCTAGGGAGTGGCTATTCTGAATCTCTTCCTCTCCCACCATCCAACTCAGGGCTGTGTTGTCTCTTGTCTCACCCCCCTCCTTGGAACGTGCTCCCTCCTTCCTAAGAACCTGCTGCATTACCGTAGTCCATCACATCACTAGCCTATCCAGGTACTACAATTATTCTTAAACCTGTCGCCCCAATGGGATGTGTGCATATAATTCCTCAGATGGCACACTGAGCATCCCTGTGACCCAACCTGTCACCATCACCCCCCAATTCCCTCTCTCCACTTATCTCCTCTGGTTGGAATATACCCTAGTAGGGCATACCCAATGTTACCAGCCTTTGACTGGCAGTTCCCCCATCCAGTCATCACCTGGCCCTTGTAGTGTTAGTATGGAGATGCCAGTGTCATTTCAAACAACATTGGGGTGGCTGCCTTTCACTCAAATTTGAAATGTATATAATTGGGATGGGAGGATAGACTCTGAAACGGGGAGAAGAGTTGTGTAGAGATATTCTATGCCATTTCAGGGAGAGGGAAGCAGGATTGCTATGTTGAACACTTCTTCCTCTTCAGTAAAAGATTTTGGGAGATCAAGAAGGGAGCTCATAAGGGGAAAGCTCTGTGTACAATCATTGGCGATCACTCGTAGCCGAGTAAGCTTGTCTTCCAAAAGTAAAATTTTAACGGTGGATCCGTAAGTGGCTATAAAGGCCAATTCTGGATCCGCACAACTTCCCAATGTTGAGATATGTAAATGCTTTGGTTTACTTCGAAGTGGGACAATTGTTTAAATACGTTTATCAGGATGGCTTTTTAAGGGTTTATATTTTTAAGGGTTTAGATTTTTAATTTTTAAGGCTTTTGCTTTCTGGATAACACTTTTATTTTTGGTAAAAGGATATTAACAAAGATAGATAGATAGATAGATAGATAGATAGATAGATAGATAGATATTAGTAATAAGATATAGGCAGGTTATTTTCTGTTAGTTTAGTTGGCAGAGGGTAGTAAAATTATAGTGAAGAAGAGATTATTATTACTAATTTTTTTATTTACTAATGTATTATTTTACATACTAATTTATCATTTTGTTTACTTTTCTGTTCTTCCTAGAGTTTTTCCCACAGTTGCAGGCTCCATTTTTTCTGGATCAACTAAATGTTGACTCATTGGTTGTGACAGGGATTGACTGACCGGCTTGTTGCCTGACCCTGACATAGGGGGCTGAGAGAGAGGGGCTGGCTCAAAGTCACCCAGGTGGCTTTCATGCCTAAGGCAGGACTAGAACTCACAGTCTCCTGGTTTCTAGCCTGGAGCCTTAACCACTGGCTCTCAATTTTATTACTATGTTTTATTTCTTAATAATATTTTTATTTACTACTAATAATAAGAATACTATTAGTACTAAAAGAGATTATTCAGTAAAGATTCATCATATGTGTCAGCATGTACACAAACAAAAATTCTGCTAATTATTCAATAACACTTCATTATTTAAAATTCATTATTTTATCTTTAGGTTCACATCTACCACTGCTGCGCCTGTCAGGACCAATCCTTATTTCTCTTCTAATGGAGGTGGTGGCAACAGTTTTTAGAACATTTGACATATTGTTTTGTTTAGTTTTGTTATTTTCTTGGAAATACGGACACTTTAGAAATAGTTTAAAATTCTTATCATTGGACATTTTGCTCCAAAGTTAAGGAATTCAGGTCCAAATCACATGTGTAATTTTAGAGCTAAGAGATAGGCATTCATCCAAAAGAGCAACATTTTATTTAGCAGGAATGGATAAACACTTCAGCACTTTTTAAAAGAAATATTTTTTTTAAGACAAGAGAGACATTTTAAAAGTTTTTTTTTTAATGATGAATATCTTTGCTGCTTTAAGTTGAATTTTGCTGTAATAAAAGTGGCTGATTAAAAAACAAAAACAAAAACATTCTATTGGTAATTTTTGGATAGAACTGTATCCATCTGTTATTTGAAAAATGGAATCAATTCATTGGATGCAATTGCAAATTGGGCTAAGCAAAAATGCACTTTATTTCATTTCAGTTTAAAGCATTGCATGAACCATATGTTATTATTTGTAAATCATGGTTTAAGGCCACAAATGAACCCAGCTCATGGTAATATATTCAATAAACTGTGGTGCAATATGTGAATTCAATCAGTACCTGGTTTTAGACCATGGCTGATAATAGAAATCTTTCAAATGATGTGGATTTGTGACATCTAAGGAAACAAATGCCACCACTAAAGAATTTACTAGGATCCCTCTTTCTCTGATGAAAATGGACATGACAATCACATTTGTCAGAGATGCCTATGAAAAAGAAGGCATGTCTGATGAATTTGCACACAGAAAGGGATAGCTCCATTCATTTATTTTTATTTATCTTTTCAAATTTGTTATAGCTGCCCAACTGCGGTGGACTGTGGATGGCATACAAAACCAAAAAAATCCATAAAAACAGATAAAAACATAAAACCACACAGATAGCTTGGACTAAAACAATCTTAAAAGCAACACAAGTTAAACAAAACAGGAGCCCCCAAAATACAATACAGGTAGTCCTCACTTAACTACCACAATTGGGACTGGAATTTTGGTTGCTAAGTGAAGCGGTCATTAAGCAAATCTGACCTGATTTTACGACCTTTTTTGCAGTGGTCATTAAGCGGATCAATACAGCCATTAAGCGAACAACGTGGTCATTAAACAAATCATGCAGTTCCCATTGATTTTACTTGCTGGAAGCTGGCTGGGAAGGTTGAAAATGGCGATCATGTGACCATGGGATGCTGTGACGGTTGTAAATGTGAAGTGGTTGCCAAGTGCCTGAATCATGATCACATGACCATGGGGACACTGCAATGGTCATAAGTTCAAGAACCGGTCGTAAGTCGGTTTTCCCAGCACCATCGGTAGTCCAAACCATCACTAAACAAATGGTTGTTAAGCAAGGATTACTTGTAATACATTAGGTAAAGGTAAAGGTTCCCCCCGCACATTTGTGCAGTCGTGTCCGACTCTAGGGGCCGGTGCTCATCTCCGTTTGTTAGCCGAATAGCCAGCGTTGTCCGAAGATGCTTCCACGGTCATGTGGCCGGCATGACACACACGGAATGCTGTTACCTACCCACCGAAGTGGTACCTATTCATCTACTTGCATTTGCATGCTTTCGAATTGCTAGGTTGGCAAGAGCTGGGGCGAGTGTGGGAGCTCACTCCGTCCCACGGGACTAGGGATTCGAACCTCCGAACTTGCAATCTTCTGATCGACAAGCCTGGCATCTTACCCGCTGAGGCACCACGCCCCTTGTAATACATTAACCTTGGGGTAAAAGCCAGGTTTTAAGAACTTTCCAGAACCCTAGGAGAGAGGGTACAGTCCTTATCTCTTGGGGGATGCTGTTCCAGAGGGTGGGGGCCATGACAGAGAGGCACCCTTCCTTTTATAGGTAATAACCAGCACCTTGAATTGCACTCAGAAGCCAACTGGCAGCCAACGCAGCTTGCGTAGCAGTAGTGACGCATGGGCACACCGAGAGGCACCCGTTACTGCTCATGCCACTGCATTTTGAACCAGCTGTAAATTCCGGGTGGTCTTCAAGGGCAGCCTCATGTAGAGCACAGTTTCATTAAAAAGAGTTTCTTTCAGGAAGATATATATTTTGAAACTTGCATCAGGGAAATTTACATTACAGGAATGAGATCAGGTGAAACTTTCCTTATATTTTACTCAAGAATGTGCAACTCTGTATGTTACAAGAAGCTATTTACAAAAGCTGTGTGCTGAAGAGAAGTTGCAGAGAAAACTGATGTGGATTGTTATGACTTGAAAGGACCCATTAATAATAATGCAGGCTGTAAAATGGACTAATTTCATTCTGATCCACCCAGTTCTAGGTGATTTATTTCATCTTTCATGCTGATCCATCTTGGAAAGGGGAAAAAACTGGTTTTATTTAAGCAGGCATGATTTTTTAAAAAAAGTTTTCAGGTCTGAGAAAGATCAGTTCATGGGGGTTACAGCTCAACATGACTGATTCACTCACTGTGAAGCTTCCAATAAATTCCTTTTTTATACGTATTTTTTATTAAAGCTTTTAAACAAGAAGATAAAAACTAACACAAACAAATATAAAGTAAGAAAGAGAAAGGAAAAAGAAAGCAAAGCAAAATCAGAAAGTGCAAGAAAAGAAAAAAAGGTTGAGGAAAAATAGAAAAGAAAGAAAAAAAAGTGAAGCTTCCAATAAATTCCATTCAGTTCCTTGGAAAACAATTTGAAACCCACTGACTAAACTCAATAGAATTGATATTCCTACAGTGAGCAGTGGTGTGGCAGTCTTTCTAGAGAAACTCATTGGCTTTTGTTCCCTGGCTCTCGGAAATTCTGCACTGGTGCTAACCGTGTTTCTCCAGGATTCATAACACAATTAAAGTAAATGAGATAAAACAATCATCAAGTCGAATTCCATTTCTCTTTCTCTCTTCTCTCTTGTTTTCTAGCTAGCTGTTGATGACAAACCAGGAACCCAATTCATTACTGAATTACTTTTACCACAAAGGAGTTCATTAACTTAGAGTATCCAATAAAAACTATCATTTTTCAACCTGTAGGACAGGCTTTTTTTTTTTTTTTTTAAAAATCACTTAGCAGAAGAAAAGCTATTTTTTCCTGCATTCCCATCTGCATTGTTGGCCTGCAGTCCTATGAATTTAGATGATATGGGAACACCATTTGAAGGGTGGCAGACCACTTTTTAATAAACAAATAGGGGCCATTGTTTTATCTAGGTCAGAATTATTTATACCTCAACCTGATACCTTCCAATGTAGTGTACCACAATAACCAAATGGCCACGATGGTTAGGAATTCTGGAATTTGTAGTCCAATGTGTTTTCTAAAAAAGTGGGGAGACTGCCTAACTCTACCCTGGGTCACTTCGGGAAAGCTTTACTTACAATTTTATCATATTCTTTTTCTAAATAATCTGCCCTTAATCAGCCCTCTTGTAAAAAATAATCTTTTGAAAATAGGTATCTCAGGACAGTATTAGAGGGTTAGGGTTTTCTCTTAAAATGCACATTTAAACTTGTAGATAACTCAGGTATATATTTCAATCTGCACGACAAAATACACATTTGGGTAAACGTAAACTGCTGCAAACTGCATCCCAGAATTTAGCAATGTGCAACATATACCAAAGAGCAGAATGCCAATTCCCTTATACCTTATCCAAGGCAGATAACCCTGTACACTATGGATAGGAATTTGCAAAGGTCAAGGGGGCACTCTCCTGCACCAACTGTAGCTGGATCTAAACATAATGTGTCCGATTTGGGTTTGGCCTTTGTGTATGATGTGAACCTCTGCTGAAAGCCATGGTTTATATGTTGTGTGAAGGTAGCTGATTAAAGAAATCATTGTTTGTCATATGGGAACCCATCCAGGAGACCATGGTGAAATGACTCAGACTCTGTGCCAGGAGGCTGTTTCTTTAAGGCTGTTTACTCCCTGATCACAGTATTTTTTTAAAGAACCTGTGAAAATTGAAATGCTTCAGTTAAGGCCAAGCCCTTATTTGAAGTAATCTTCTCCCTGAATTCCTTCAAAAGTCATGAAAAGCCTATCTCCAATTACCCTTAGTTTCGACTGACCTCTTCCTGATCTTTCTGTCCATTCCTTTTCACCAGGACATGATCTGCTCCATGTTCATGCAATTTACAGTTTTCAGTTATTTTAGTTCACACATCTTTCTCCCATTCTATATTCCTGATGCGTATTAGATTTTTTGATGAAACTCTATCCAAAGAAAGCCATCTCAGTGTTCAGGTTGCTGGTGTCATTATTTTAAGATTTGTTTTGTGTGGTGTTTACCACTATGGGAGGGGTTCATGAATGCCACAGTAAAACACTGCAAGCAAAGAATCTTGGTACAGTTGTCAAGAATGCCTTTTCCCCACATATTTCCCCTTTTAGATATATATATGTAAATACCTTTCTATGTGTATGTGTATGTGTATGTGTATGTGTATGTGTATGTGTATGTGTATGTGTATGTGTATGTATGTGTATATATATATATATATATATATATATATATATATTATATTATATATATATATATATATTATATTCTCTCTCTCTCTCTATATATATATATATATATATATATTATATTCTATATATATATATTTATATATTATATTCTCTATATATATATATATTATATTCTCTATATATAATTATATATATATTATATTCTCTATATATATATATTATATTCTCTATATATAATTATATATATATATATATATATATATATATATATATATAGGCATGGTGGCTCAGCGGGCAAGATGCCAGGCTTGTTGATCGGAAGATCTCAAGTCCGGAGGTTTGAATCCCTAGCCCCGCGTGATGGAGTGAGCTCTCGCACTCGTCCCAGCTCTTGCCAACCTAGCAATTTGAAAGCATGCAAGTAGATGAATAGTTACCACTTCGGTGGGAAGGTAACAGCTTTCCGCGTGCATCATGCCGGCCACATGACCGTGGAAGCATCTTCGAACAGCGCTGGCTCTTCGGCTAACAAACGGAGATGAGCACCGGCCCCTAGAGTCGGACACGACTGCACAAATGTGCGGGGGGAACCTTTACCTTTTTACCCCTCTATACCTACCAGATAAGGAAGTTTATTGAAAGCAGTAGAGGTGAATCAGACAAATAACTTAATAGACTTGGAGCACAAAAAGAAAATGGAGATTCAGTATTGACTAAATTGTTTTGGGAGCGATGCTGTCTAACTATATCCTGAATTAGCTTAATGGAATGGAAGGACTGGATATTTTTGTACAATTCACAATCTATGTTATTATTATAATCCTCATTTTTAGAAAGCAACAACAATAAAAAGCAGAGATAGAATGAGAATCTCTATGGCAACCAGGACTCGCTCAAGATTTTGAAGGATCCTTGGCAATATGCCATCCCACATGCTTTCGTCCTCTTCTTCCGTTCCTCGCTGGATAAAGAGTAAACAATATCAGTTGCAGCTCTCCCAACCCATCCTGAGCAAATGGGTAGCAAGTGCCGCTTCTAAGAGCTGCAATTGCTGCTACTAAAAGGAAAAGGACAGGAGACCAAGTGGCAACATTCAACCCAGGCAACTCTTTTCTTCTCTGGATGGTGGCTATGGATCCCAGCAGCCTTTGTAGATTATTAACCTGCTTGAGCAATTAAATGGGGCTGCAGTTGCTGGTTGCCAATCCAGAGAAAATAAGAGCAGGATACCCCAGCCAAAAGGAGGAGGAAGCCCTTTGCTTCTGCTCAGAAAGAAAAAAGCCAGAACATGTACTAAAAGCTGTGTTCACACAACACAATTAACCTAGTTAATGGATTAATCAATGTTCTGGGTTCACTTAATACAATGAATCATAAATCAAATTAACCAAGTGGCCTGGTTCACACAACAGTTTCTCCCTCTCTCTCTCTCTCTCTCTCTCTCTCTCTCTCTCTCTCTCTCTCTCTCTCTCACACACACACACACACACACACACACACACACACACACAGAGAGAAAATACAACACTAACCAAGCTGAGAACCTGCTGTGAGAATGCAGCTGTTTAGCATATTGTCTGAACACAACCAGTGAGAATTGTCTAAACTTAGCAAAGCTCCCTGCCCTTATTGTTATTTCTGTTATACTGTATTTCACCTTTGATCTACTGTATAAGGCACTGAAATCACACTGTGTGTGTATAAATATAAACAGACACAAACTGTTGGAAGGCATCATCTTCATATTAGCCACATCCATAAACACTAATGGACATTATGCTAAAGGGGCAATCTTGAATGGAGTAGCCTTTCTGACCCTTCTTCGGATTTTGCCCTTAGTGATATTTAATTACCCCCTGTTGAATTTAATGGAAAAGCATAATTTCCCTGGGGCAAAATTCAATAGGGGAAAATGGAAAGGTCTGAAAATTCAAACATTCTTTTTCAACTCACATTTTCAACCTTAAATGGAGACAATTCTAGATGCTGTAAAACTCACCTGTCCTTTATCATGTTTCAGGAAGCCTAGGCAGGTCTTTCCAGAGCCTTGATGTAGAGAACTTCACTATCCTCCCCAGTAGTGGAACCTCTGCTAAATATGGAGGGTCAGCAGCCACCTCATGATTGTTGGAGATTCTGGCAAATCCAGCATGCCTCATCAGCGTATGGATGGTTGCTCTAGCATGCAAACTCTCCATGCTTTTGAGGAAGCTATTTGTGGCCACTCCCATTTCCTCTCTCTCTCTCTCTCTCCTCTTTTGACTGGTAGCAAAGCACATGGCTGTGTGCTGCTCCATCCTAGGCCATGGATTGGCCTAGGAGATTTTTCCCCCTTTCTACACGCATCCCTTGCCAGCAATGAGGGACAAGAGTTAACTAAGTTTAGGGAACAGAAAAAAGAAATAGAATGTCATTTATCTACCAAAAATGCTGTACCTGCAATGAATAAACGTAAGGACTCTTTTGTACTTACTTTTCATAACTGCCATGTCTAAGTGTGTGTTTCTTTATGCTAAGGTGGGCTAAAGGTGTAAGACTAACCTGGGTCTCTCTGATATGCTCATGGGCTCTGTTTTTAAACAATATTCTTTTTCTGTACACGAGTTTAGCAGCTCTGCTCCATTTCAGTAGTTCTAACAGACTGCTAAATGGACTTCAGTGATCCCATTAATACCAGTTTCAATAGAATTCCAGAAAGCTGAGCGTGTTTGGAGGCTCTTCTGTTATCTAGGTGGTTTAATATTTTTCTCCTTTTTGCTAGAAAAAGTAGGACAGATGGTTTCTGATAGAATATATTCAGAATCTTTTAGGTGTTCTCAAGAGATCCCATCACAAAAGGGTGCTAGAAGTTTTATTACTGATTGTTGAAGGCATAAATGAGGGGTCTAATCTGATAATGAAATATGACACCCATGTTCATGATCAGGGTTGGAAAGTGGACCTCCCTGGAGATCTTGATTGTAACCCACTGGAGGCTACATGACATAATCTGAGTGGAACCCAGTGCTCTCTCCTCTCCTCTCCTCTCCTCTCCTCTCCTCTCCTCTCCTCTCCTCTCCTCTCCTCTCCTCTCCTCTCCTCCTCTCCTCTCCTCTCCTCTCCTCTCCTCTCCTCTCCTCTCCTCTTCAACATCTACATGAAGCCACTGGGTGATATCATCCATCACCATGGGATGAGGTATCATCAATATGCTGACAATACTCAATTGTATATCACCATCCCGGGTGAAGTAAGTGATGCGGTCACTGCCCTGTCTCAGTGCCTGGGGGCTGTGGGGATCTGGATGGGGAACAACAGGCTCCAGCTGAACCCTGGTAAGTCAGAGTGGCTGTGGACTGATGGCCTCCCGGGATCCAGGAAGTTGTCATCTTTGGTCCTGGATGGGGTGGTACTGCCCCATTCAGAGCCAGTGTGGAACTTGGGGGTCATCCTGGACTCACAACTCCTGCTCGAAGAGCAGGTGGAAATTGTGGCCAGGAGGGCCTTTGCGCAACTTCAGGTTGTGCACCAGTTATGCCCATTCCTGGACCAGGATGCCCTCCAAACAGTCACTCATGCCCTTGTCATCTGCCATATAGACTATTGCAATACGCTGTACTTGGGGCTACCCTTGAAGAGATATCCAGAAGCTTCAGCTGGTACAGAATGCAGCTGCGTGAACAGTTATTGGTGCCGTAAAATTGGCACATGTAACACCTCTGCTGCGGGAGCTGCATTGGGTACCAGTTTGCTTCTGGGTCCAATTCAAGGTCTTGGTTATCACCTTTAAAGCCCTTCATGGCATGGGACCAGGTTACCTGAGGGACCGTCTCATCCCCAGAACATCGACCCGCCCCACCCGGTCATGCAGAGGGGGCATGCTATGGACCCCATCAACAAAAGAATTTCATCTAGCGGGGTCCAGGAGGCGGGCCTTCTCTGCAGTAGCGCCCACCCTTTGGAATATCTTGCCCCCGGAGTTGAAATTTAAATAATAAATAAATAAATAAATAAATAAATAAATAAACCCTGCCTTCAGAGAAAAAATGGAGATCTGACTGTGGAGGACAGCCAATCTTCTCCACCCCCAAATGTATTGTTTTATCTTTGCATAGAGATAGAGTTGGCTTTCTCCATGCACATAGAAATGATCAAGTCATTTGAGGATGGTCCCTTGTTCTATGCCCAGATTCCTTCATTTCTGTCTGTGTTTGGCGAAAGAGAGTGTATGAAGGGACACAGAGCAATCTTGGAGACCTGGAGAGACTGGCCTTTTATTTTCATAGGCAGACCACTCTTTTCTGTGGGGTCCGAGAAAGGGATCCCACTTTTTCAGCTGGACGGAGCAACCTGCAAGGTGAAGTTTCCCCACCATTGTTAATTTGTGTTAAGGTAAAGGTAAAGGTACCCCCCGCACATTTGTGCAGTCGTGTCCGACTCTAGGGGCCAGTGCTCATCTCCGTTTGTTAGCCGAAGAGCCAGCGTTGTACGAAGATGCTTCCACGGTCCTGTGGCCGGCATGACGCGCGCGGAACGCTGTTACCTACCCACCGAAGTGGTACCTATCCATCTACTTGCATTTGCACGCTTTCGAATTGCTAGGTTGGCAAGAGCTGGTGCGAGTGCGGGAGCTCACTCCGTCACGTGGGGCTAGGGATTCGAACCTCCGAACTTGCGATCTTCCGATTGACAAGCCTGGCGTCTTACCCGCTGAGCCACCACGCCCCTTAATTTGTGTTAAGCAACATTTATTCTTCCCACCCAGCATACAAACCTCCAGACGCTAGTTTCTGAGGTATCTATTTCTTGCCCTCCTAGATTCTATAAATGCAAAATACAGCCTTCTAGCATGCCAGCTGTGCAAACAATTATCTAGGCAAATCCCTATAAGATATATTCCATTTATGGTAATATAGGATTGAGAAAGGAGGAGGTTCTGGTGGGGGTTGATTGAAATACTATTCATCATCCAATAGGCTTATTACTCTTTTGATCGTCATGAGATGGCAGTGCTGAATCCAGAATGGTTCATTAAATTTACTGGAACACCAAGAAAAATAGATAGCTTTAATAAGCCAATTCTGCTTATTCTGTGTATTTTTTTTTACATAAAGGGTATAGAATTAAAAAATAGACTTCATAAAAATAGTATTTTAGAGGAAAAATGAAAATGGATGTATTTTAGAGACAGCAGCTCTAATAGTCTGAGTCCAACCACCAAATATCCTATTACTTCTGAATCTCATTTACCACCACAGAAAGCAATTTTTAAACAGTAAAGATTTAGCAGCTTTTATCTCAGAGGGAAGCAAGAGGGAAGCTTCCAAACTTTCCGTGGACACTTGCTTCTTTGATAAAAATTAACACAGTTTAGTCCTGCTAGTTTGCTAAAAAGCTGCTGATCCTTTACCATGAAATCTCTACATGTAGCAGCAGATTAGGAATGCCAATTTATGCAAAATGAGTCTGGCAAGCATCTCTCCCATAATGTTCACACCATTTTTTTTTTAAAAAAAAGCACACCATTCCTAAGTGGGAAAAGTAGCTGTGAATGCAGTTGGAAGACTGCCCAGCAGGGGCATTAAAGGAATGTGAAGAGATAACAAGGAGATCATAGAGCAGTTGAATGAATTACATGTGTCTTCAGTGCAGAAGATCCTTTAAATACTTTTAATCCAAATAAATTAAGTCACCCAGATCCCCCTATGCATACTTGCTAACTGCTAAAAAATTCTGAGATTAGAGAGGGAGGAGTGAGCTTGGTAGATGCCTTGTTGGTTCTTTTTAGCAAGTAGGGACTTTCTATAGGCTTAATAATTTTGTCTTTAATGATGCTTTCCATCAATGTATCCAGAATGGGCTCCAGCAAAGGAGATTGTTACCTTGTCGTGGTGCTGGAGCTTGAGCACCTCAATGACGCCATGAGCTAAACCATGAAGGGACACCCAAGACAGGAAGGCCATGGAAGAGTGGTCAGACTAAATACGATCCCTGGGGAAGGTAACGGCAACCCACCCCAGTATTCTTGCCATGAAAACTAAATGGATCAGTACAAGCAGAGATATGTTGGTATACCATCGGAAGATGGGACTCCCAGGTCGGAAGATGGTCAATATTCTGGAGGTGACGGACTCGACCTTGGGGGAGCTGGGGGTGGCGATGGCCAACAGGAAGCTCTGGCGTGGGCTGGTCCATGAAGTCATGAAGACTCGGAAGCGACTGAACGAATAAACAACAAATCCAGAATGGGAATCAAGATAGTTAACCTGTAGTAGATACTTGTAACAAAACATGTTTTCAGGAAAGGGGTATGAGGATTTCAGGCAGAGTGGTAAAGTTCTATTGCAGAAACTAAGAACAATCACAATCCAAGGCCGAAATGGTATCTGAGCTTTCTTGTGGAAATAGGAGGAGGAAGGAGTATTAGGTATGTTTGCCGCCTTCAGTTATTTACAAAAATAATAAAGGCGGGATAGAAAATAAATAAATAAATAAATAAACAAACAAACAAACTTGAAAAGCAAATGGCAGAACTTCCTACAAAAACATGCAACATGGCTCCAAGATCAGCCTCTGTACTAGATGTTTGAAAAGTGTGCAATGCACTTTCTTAACTTCTAAGAAAAATGTGAGGATAGAGGAAGCTACAGGTTAACTATCTCAACTCCTATTCTGGATACATTGATGGAAAGCATCATTAAAGGCAAAATTATTAAGCCTATAGAAAGTCCCTACTTGCTAAAAAGAACCAACAAGGCATCTACCAAGCTCACTCCTCCCTCTCTAACCTCAGAATTTTTTAGTGTTAGCAAGTATGCATAGGGGGTCTGGGTGACTTAATTTATTTGGATTAAAGGTATTTAAAGGATTTTGACCAAGTCCCTTGTTAAAGGTTCTTGAGCAGCCTTAGAAATTGTGGAGTAAATCCATCTTTAGGAAAGGGGTGAAAATAAAATTCCTCAAATGGCAATGATTTTATACCAATCTATGTTGCAACCACACTTGGAATGTTATCACCTCTTATGCAGCTGGAAAAGATGAGAAAACATCCAGAAAAAATGCTGAAGTGACAGACTGACTCCTATATGAAGTAAGGTTATTTATGTTCAGAGCTGTTTAGCTTAGAAGAAAGGCAATTGGGAGAAGTGTGCATAACGTGAAGAAAACAGTTGTCCGTCTCCTATAATGAAAGAATCCGAAGCTAAATTGAATGGCAAAGATTCAAGAAAGAGTAGAGGAAGTACTTGTTCACACAGCATATAATGAAAACTATGAAATTTATGACCAAAATGTGCAATAATAGTTACAAACTTGGTGGGCTTTAAAAAGCAGCTTCATTACTTTTGGGGGAAAATATAGGCAAGAAGGGAATCTGTTTAAAAGTGCAATCCTCTGCGTTTCTAATCAGAGAAAAACTTCAGGAGCCTGTTTCACACATAACACTGAGGATAAGCTATAATATGGCTTCCTTGGGCTTAGTGACGTGTGAATTCACTCACTGTAGTTTAATCTGATGTGTAAAAATGGCCCTTATGGCTTGGTCAACAAACCATGCATTTAAATATCTTAGCACAGTCATGTGTCCATATCCATTGTGTGCAGTGGGACTAGCTTCCAAATAAATGAGCTAAAGAACCAGTGAAATGATTGAATGCAACAAAATAATGGGAAACCATTTAATGGAAGCATTTATTCACAAATAAATGCATCGGTTTTACACTTTTGGGCCCAAATTACTGTTTCTCTCCAGTTCTACTTCATGAGCACATTTCCATAAACTTTGGCATCTCACTAATCAGTCCCACAAGTTTGGAGAAATGCATTTATTTGTGTGTTGATAAATCAGAAGTAAGATTGCATGTCTTTAATTCTTTCTGACTCATGGTAGTACTTTGCAGATTAACCTCTAGCACTCATCATGTCTTAATAGACACAGATAATAAGTGTATTGTATTGTTCACAGGCCTCAGGGACTGAAATCTTGCATATGCCAAGGCTCTATTTATCCATCTCCGTGTAATTACTCTTCTTGGGGTGGGGGGAGAAGAGGCTGTCAATGGAATTGACTGGCTAGGTCCATCTCTGTGATTGAAGCAGAGGAGAAAAGCTGTCATTGGGGAATGCCAATAAATAGAGAAGAGCGAAAGATGCGCAAGAATGGCATCTGACATCTTGATATTAAAATCTAATTCCATCTGCATAGTTGGCTTTTTATGAACATGCCTGCGAGTTAATTTTCCTGCAATACATATGCAAAGAGGCTGATCAGAAATTAAGTGTCTTCTTGAATTGATGCTCAGCCTTCACCTCCTAAGTACAGATTGTGCCTCCTGGGAACCCAAGGCATTCAGCAGAGACAAGCAACAGTGAATCTGCAGTGATTTTCAACAGACTGCACGCAGGGCAGAACATCAAAATGGCATTTGAGATTGGCTGAGACTGGCACTGTCAGTTTGGTTTCACATCTAGCCCCAATTCTACTCCATAATAAATAAGCACATTACAACCTCGTGGTTGCAATTAGAGTTTGGGAGTAAATAAGAGAATTAAAATCTGGCTGCAAAGGTTCTGAGTCTGTAACTAAAGGTTCAGAAGGTCTCTATTGTGATGGTAATCCGGAGGAATTGGCTCCTCAGAGATGCCGGATAAATAGATAGAGATTGGTGGAAGGAATAAACTGTTGTTACAGTAGACAGGGCGGGGTAGAGGAGGTTATGGCCGAGGACCTCAGAATGGGAGGCTCTATCCCCAAGAATAAAGTTGCAGAAATGGGTAAGTGAAAAAAATTTAGGAGCCAGGTGAGTACAAAAGGAATAAGATATTTATTTATTATTTCCCCAGGGATGTCCCCAGGTATGGAGGAGATGGGCGGTGATACAAATTTAAATAATAAATAAATAAATATTATTTATTTATTTATTTATTTATTACATTTCTATGACTGCCCCTCAAGGAGGGACTCTGGGCAGTTAGATAAGCATTGCAGAAGTTCAGCCTGCTGTTGACACGGCAAAGAAGAGGGCAAAAAAAGAGAAGTTGGAAGAAGCTGAAGTCATTTCTGCCTCTGAAACAGGAAAGAAGGAAAGATGACTCAAGAGCCAGCAGAAGGACAGAAGGGAGTGTAGAGGCTTTTCTCTCTGCAGCATTCTGCTCAGTAAGTTTCCCTCTCTCTGCGCACACGGAGAGAAGAACAACCTGCGTGTGCCAAGGAGAAAACATTTTGGTTGGCAATAAGTGAATCAAGAAAGGCGGCAGCCTCTGTGCTCATGGAAGAGAAAAAAGTGCCAAATTGAATGGGACTGGGGAGTGGAGAAACAGTTCATAGCCAGCAAACATAATTGCAGAGACCGAGAAACATGGAATATGATGAGTATTAATGTCTCAGTTGGAGAGGGTGAATAGCTGGGTTAAAATGTTCTCGGTCTTTAAGATGTATGGTGCCCTCTCTGACGCAGAGCTCTAGGAGGGCAACTCTGGAAAGGGGGCAGCTCTGGAGCGTGTGTCTGTGAGTAAAAGAGAGTTCCCAGCAAAACCTATTTGTTGGATGAAAAGGGATGCATCTCACTGAGTTCAATTGCTTTGTCTGAAGTTATTCTTATACCTTCTTTCTACCTGGATAGATGTTTGCTTATAATGGGTAGTCAAGCTGTTTGGTATCCACAGGAAGGCTTTTACTTTTTATTGGATTTCTTGAGCAGGAAGCTGGAAATGGATCCATTAGGGCCTCAAGCCCTGGGTGGAGGCATTGTGCCAGATCTTGCTTAGAGGCCCAGTAAAATAATAAGTCCTCCACTCTAGGTAAAGAAATTACATGCAGACAATATCCTGTCTAGACTGTTGAACAAGCGACTGATAATCAAGTAAACCAGTAATTCACTGTAGGGTTGGGAGCCAAGCCAAGGTCTACAGATAAAGTTCAAGCAGGAGCAGACGGCATCTAGCCTGATGTCACAAGACAAAGACTGTGATCAGTCCAGGGGTGAATCAGGACTAGGCTGACCACACGTCCCGTTTTGAATGGGACAGTCCCGTTTTTTAAGCATTTTTCAACCGTCCCATCATTTTCATAAAAATCTCAATTTTGTCCCGTTTTTCAAACCCAGTGGGAATGGCGCAGAAGGAGGATCCGTGCCGGAGTGCGGACCATGGGGCAGGGTTTGCAGGCGGGAGCCAATCGCGTGGACTGGGGTGGGTGGGGTTTGCAGGCGGGAGCCAATCGCGCGGACCGGGGGGCAGGGACCCGTCTTTTTCATGAATACGGAATATTACATAAGACCCCATCCTGTTTTGCCATCCTGAAATATGGTCAGCCTAATCAGGACCACAAGGTTAGAAGATAATGTACTACATGCCAGTACAGAAGTCTTTGCCAAAGATTACTCATGAACAGAAACTTAGTCCTAGGGAGAGATTTACTCCCAAGGAGTCTTGCATTTGCTCTGTAAATGAACACTAGAGACCAAGGCACAAGGCAGAATGCAACTTACAAACAAATTAATTATTAAAACAGAAGAGCTGTGGATAATTATAATGAGGTATGGCTACCATTCACTGAGATGGTTATGTAGAACTTCTATATATGTGTATTTATCCCAGAATATACTGTATGTCCTGAATCCTTTTCTTTTTGCTCTTTTCTTTCTATTTTGTTCTATTTTGCTGTTCTTTATAAGCATGTATTGTTTATTCTTCTTTCAGTTTGTTTGGGGGGTTTTTTTGTATGCAATTAACCAAAGGGGGAAAAAAGATTCCAATGTGATTAGAACTCTAACTTTTCAGAAGAGCAGCATCCTCTTAATTCTCAGTTCCTGGTAATACAAAAGCCATATAGCGCTGCTCCACTCATCACAAAATTCTAGTAGGACGTGGGGCAACTATACATATCCAGTCCTAGCCATACCAAACACTCTCAGCTATAAGATCCTAGTTTTGGGTTGCATATAAATATTGTACATCTGGTTGAAGAGCCTGTCAGCTTCAGCAGTGGAGAGAGATGCTATTTGTTGGATGAAAAGGGATGCATCTCATTGAGTTCAATTGCTTTGTCTTTCTATCCACGTAGAAAGAAGGTATAAGAATAACTTCAGACAAAACAATTGAACTCAATGAGATGCATCCCTTTTCATCCAACAAATGGCACCTCTCTCCACTGTTCAGTGACATCTGCAGGAATCACAACTTTTCCTTTGACTTGTTGTATGGACAAAAATGTACAAAAATGCCTTCAGAAATCCTGCTATATTGCCTGAAGATTCCATGCACATAAAATAATCAAAAGAGTAGCACCAGCTTCATCAGATACTACATGAATACCCTTCAGGTTGCTTTTAAGTGGATCTAGTGTTTTTAAGATTATTCGCAAATACAGTTACTCAACTTTCGTTAGTCAACTAGGCGGTTAGGTGAACTGATTGCAATATTTTAGGTTCCTTAGAAAATAGGTGTCCACGATTAACTGTGCAGCAGCTTTATTGAAGCTTTAAATTATTTATAAGCAATCAAACTCCAGAAGGCAAGTATTTCTTTAAAGAGGTATACCTTTCTTTTGGGGAGCAAATGATAGAGAATGCCTCTTCTATGATGTTCACAGAAACTTCTCTCTCCTCCTTTAGAAGCATTGCTGTACCTGAGCTGTGTTTCCATCACATGTGAATTATAGTTTATTAAATTAGTCCTATTGCTTAGATCTGAACACTGGTTCACAGAATACCTGGAGGCACATTTTAGCCTAAGCTCATTTTATTTATTTATTTGTTTGTTTGTTTGTTTATTTATTTATATTTGTATGGCCACCCATCTTAAAACAACTCAGCGCAGCTCACAATAATAAAACTATAAAAACCATAAAAACATATAAAAAATTAAAAACCAGGCACTTCGATCAACCGCCCAGGATGCCCCAACAACTCTGCAGGCTCCATCAGTCTACCCCAGTGCCTGGGTAAAAAGCCGGGTTTTCATGGCCTTCCAGAAGGCTAAGAAGGTGGGGGCCTGCCAGATTGCCGGGGGGAGTGTATTCCATAAGGTAGGAGCAGTCACAGAAAAGGCATGCTTCCTAGATCCCACTAGATGATTATATTTCAGGGAAGGGAGCTGGAGTGTGTCCATCCTATCCAATCTAGTGGGATGTGGAGATACCCTCAGAGAGAGGCGATCCTGCAAATAGCCTGGTCCTGTGCCATGTAGGGCTTTGAAGGTGATGACCAGCACCTTCAATTGCACCCAGAAGGAAACTGGAGGCCAGTGCAGCTCACGCAAGAGGGGTGTAATATGGGTGAACCTAGAGGTGCCCAACACTGCGTGCACCACTGCATTCTGGACCAATTGTAACTTCCAAGTGGTCTTCAAGGGCAGCCAACCCAGGTAGAGCACATTGAGATAATCCAAATGGGATTATTTGTTGTGCTCACCCATCTTCAAATTCATGATTATTCAACAAAGAAATCATTAATCAGATGGCAAATGTCATCTTGTGATTTGGGGCAACAGGATGAGTTTGTATCTTAAAAAGTCACTTTGTCAAAGTCTATGAGTTAATAAATGCTTGGTGTCTTTAGTATAGGACTACCATTTCTAGGATATGCAAATGTGAATGACCACCAGATGGTAACTGAAGTTAAACTTTCCTCTATTTCTTTGTTCCCATCTGGTTGCCATCCAGAGTTTTACAGCCTAGATCCAATATCCTATTTTATTTTAGTTGAAATAACTTTTCAAGTATTCAGCAAATCTGATTTCCATGATTATTATGAGATAGAAAGAAACAGGTATGGTGTCAATGAAAGCTAGGATCTCAGGGAGAATATAGTCTATGTCTGCAGCTGGGTCAAAACTGAATTCTTTAAATGACAAATGAGTTCAAGGAGCAATCAATAGTGAAGTCAATAGATGATTCAGAGTTCAAGTACACAACTGGGAGTTCATGGTGTGATCAATCAAGGTGCAGAACAGAAGTCCCAGTTGGAAACAGCCTTGGGAACAAGCAGCAAGCTTGCTTATATCCACCAAGCTAAGTGTTTCTCACAGGAGCTGTTTGATTAATCAACTGGGGAAGTTCTACTTCTGCCAGATTTTAATTTCAACCAAGTACTGCACCTTAGTCCTTGCAAGCTTAGCCTTCTGTGTTCTTTAAGATGTGGAGAAGGAGGTGAAGATGCCAACAACTCTTCTTCATCAGCTGTCTCTTGTCTAGCTCTCCCAGTTCCCAGGTGCTTCTAATTCCTCCATCTTCATGGGTCCTGGTCCTGAACAGGCATCTCTTCTTTATCAGAGGACCCTTGGGAGGCAATCCTGATATACATGGGAGTATATGATGAGTTGATCAAGCAATGTTTTGTTACATAACATCACTGTCCAGTGGCACACTTTCCCACCTGATGTCTTATAGTACAATGTCATTCCCAGAAAGTATGGCTGGGTGTGATGGGGATTGTAGTCAAGTACATTCAGAGGGCACCACCTGGCAGCAAGCTGGTCTAGGTACATAATTTATCTCTATTCCATGATTCTGAGTTTTTTATTCCCCCTTGTAAATATTCACTGTCCCTGTCCCCAGTGTATATATTATTCCTCTACAACAAGGCAGAGAAGCTTTAAAAAAAGCAAATGTTTTCCTCCTCCTCCTCCTCCTCCTCCTCCTCTGCCTAAAACCAAATCCAATTCTTTCCAAGCAAGATTCTGACAGTCTTCTTTAGCAAGATTTATTGAGATATAAGGGTGTCAGAGCCCAGCTAGGCTCTGACTCTGAAGAGGAAAACGAAACTTACCAGCAAAGGCAAAACTCTGCTCCTAACAGGAGAAATGAAACCTTTCAGCAGGTTCAGGAGTTCAGATCCCCAGGCAGAACTTGTGATGAAGCCAGATAGCCGGATGCCACGAAAACAGGTGCAGCAGAACTCTTCCAGGAACGACTCAGCTGTGCGGGAGAATCCTGGTGCATTGATTGGTCAAGAACCAGGAACTAGCTTAGAAGCACCAATCAGTGCAAGAAAGAGGCGGGCTGAAAAGCATGCCAAACAGAGAGAGAGCTGATTCGCTCTCAAAGAGAAAAAAAGCACAGAGGGAAAGATAAAAGGAGCTCAGAGCCAGCAAGAGGCTGCTGGTGGCAACTGAGCTTCAGTTGATTGCAGCTGATCTTTGGAATCTCATCCCTGAAGAGAGCAGCTTACTTTGCCCAACAAGCTTCAGCCTACGTTTTGTGGTGAAGTCTCTCCTGAAGCCTCAATGGAGCCAGCAGCTTTCACCACTTCAGAGTTCACCCCAGCTGCAACAGAAGCTCAGATCTCTTCAGCTGTGAGGAGGAAGGAGGCCTTCGCTCATTCAGGTTGCCAGCTTCGCAGCATTCAGTGGCTTTGGATCAGCAGTGTTTCCAAGCCTCAGTAAGTACCTTGCCTATCCCCATGCTTCGTGGTGTGCTAAAACCCCGCAGCCTTATTCCTTTTCCTGGGGTTTTTTTCCAGAAGTGCGCCAGTCTTGCCTTGCTCCAGGCAAGTTACCTAGTGGTGCCAACCCAGTCTGCCTTGGCAGTTCTAGCCCCATAGTGGTGCCAACCCAGTCTGCCTTGGCAGTTCTAGCCCCATAGTGGTGCCAACCCAGTCTGCTCCCAGCAGTTCCAGTTACTCCAGAGATTCAAACCAGTTCCAGAACCTTGGGGTTCCAATCCCAGTGTTGAGGAACCAAGTCCAGTTCCAGTGCCAGTGGATCCAGTTCCTGAGAATCCTGTCAAGTGAATCCAGTCCCACAGAATCCTGCCATTGGGAATCCAGTTCCAGAGAAGCTTGTTTAAAGAGGACTCAAGTTCATTGAGCCAACTGCTTCTTACTGTCTACCTCAAGTATCTGTTATTGCTAAATGCATTGATGGACTAAATTATTGTAAATAATTGTGCTTAATAAAGAAGTTATCCTTAAACCCGAGTAGGCTTTGTAGTCCAAGTGGACCAGCCGAACAGGACAAAGGGATGGAGTTATGAAAGCTGTATATCATTTAGAACCATTTCATTTCCTAATAGGCTTTTGTAATTTCTAACAGTCTTTCTGTAATCCAAGAAGGAAGTAGGCCTTTTCACTGTTTGTTTTTCTTAAATTGTCATTTGCTCCCAAAGAGAAAGGAAGACCTCTTTAAAGAAATGCTTGCCTTCTGGTTTCAGTAATTATTCATTATCAATTATTTAAAACTAAATAAAGATATACATTTGTTCTGATGGATCTTTTCACTAGTATAAGGGAGAAGCTTGCAGCTAGCTTTTTACGTAACTGCCTCTTAAATCTTTATCAGTGTTCTATCAAGAATAAAATGGGCCCGAGTGGATGCAAAGGCCCTGACTGACTATATGAATTCTACCCAAGCTCGGTCTTTAGTAGACACAGATGTTGCATCTGATTCTGAGGCAATATCCATTTTTACAGCCTACCAAAATCTAAGTGAAGGTTTAAGAACATTCTTGACTGATAAGGCCCACCCCGAAAGGCCCCCAAGAAAAGGCCCTCATTGGTTTGACTCTGAGTGTTACATACAGAGAAAAAGATTAAGGCTAGCTATGCGGGTAGCACGGACTCAGCCTTCAAATAATAATCATACTGCCATGCTAGCACTCAGACAAAAGTACAAGAAAACCATTAAGAGCAAGAAATCTCTTTATTTATCCTCACTCTGGCTAAACCTAGAGTTAGCTGCCAAAAATACAAATCCAGTCTTTTTCTGGCATTCGGTTGCAGGAATACTGAAGGAACGTAGGTATTCCTTGGATATTCCAATACCCGCCTCCACCTGGGAGGATTATTATAGCCAACTTTTCACAGCCCCAAGTGGTAACGGAATGGCGGATCTACAAAATGTATCAGAGAAGGCTTGCAGCCCTTTTCCATACTGGCCCCCAGTGACCGAACGGGAGATTAGAGGTCTCATACAGACTCTGAAGCCTAACAAGGCTCCCGGCGAAGATCTTCTTCCCCCTGAATTATTTAAAGGACACATTAACTGGTGGGCTCCCCTACTTGCAGGCTTATTTACCCACATAAATAACTCGTGCCAAATTCCAGCTGGTTGGGAGCTCTCTATTGTGATTCCCATTTATAAAAAGGGGGATAAGGGCGACCCCTCTAATTATCGACCAATCAGTCTAATTGATATTGTAGCTAAACTGTATGCTAAATATCTTTTATATAAGATTGAGGATTGGGTGTACGAAAAGGACCTGCTACCTGAAGAGCAATCTGGTTTCAGACCTGGACGCTCTACCATTGATAATTGTTTTATCTTATGCCACTTAATAGACAAATACACAGCCAATGGGAACCAACTGTATACAACTTTCATTGACCTTAGTGCAGCATTTGATTCAATAAATAGGGAACTCCTTTGGAAGAAACTAACAGATATGAATATGGAACCCAGACTCCTCTCTTTAATCAAGGCATTGTATTCAAATTCCTGCTTAAGGGTACATACTGGAGCAAATAGATCCTTAACAGGGACTATTAATACCCACAAAGGGGTCAGACAAGGATGCATACTGGCCCCTATTTTGTTTAATTTATATATAAGAGACATCCCAAAGTTTTTATATTCAGTTGACACACACATGCCTAAAATTAAAAACAAACACGTAAACATACTGCTTTACGCTGATGACATGGTATTGATGTCACATACCCAAGTAGGAATGAGAAGACTGCTACGCAGGATTAGTATGTATTGTACATGTAACTACCTGTCCATCAACAAATCCAAGACTAAGGTAGTTGTTTTTGGGAAGAGGAGGATCAGGTATAACTGGACTCTGGACAGGGAACATATAGACCAGGTTAAGTCCTATTTATATCTAGGGATTGTTTTTACCGAAACAGGATCATGGCTCCCTCATTTCAAGAGGAGTTCCCTAAAGGCTACAGCCTGTACCAATTCCATAAAGCAGCTTATCAACCATAGCTACCCAGGATCGTTAACCCCAATAATAAAGGTATATAACTGTAAAATAGTCCCAATGATCACATATGGTGCAGAATTGTGGGGTCACGTAAATGTCCCTTTGTTTGAACAGATACAGTCCTCTTTTCTGAAATGCATCTTGGGGGTGGACAAGTCAACTCCAACTCGAGCAGTAAGAGCAGAGTTAGGTATACCCCCCATACAAAGCCACTCGGTAACTAAAGTATTTAATTACTGGCTGAAGATCCTATCCATGGACTCAGACAGATTACCCAAGCTTTGTCTTGAAGAGCAGATGCAGAATATGCCTCCTCGTGCTTGGGCAGCCCGACTTACCAATACCATCTCACAATATGGATTTTCAGCTCATTTTCCAGCCCAATTAGATTTGAAGGCTAAGAAAAATTTCAAACAAAGGGTTTTGGATGTGGCTGCACAAGAGGATATAGCAGCCCTTAAACATGCTAAGTCCCTGAAGTGGCTGGCCCAACACAAATCAGTCTTTCAACTAGAAAAGTATTTAACAACTTCCTTCCCCCAACATCTCAGAAGAGCTTTTACTAGAGCTCGTTTCGATCAATTAGACTCCATGGTAAGATATGGGAGGTTCCAAGGAGTTCCTTATGAAGACAGATTATGTATTTGTGGTGCCCCAGCTGTTGAAGATACTGCACATATCTTATTTGATTGCAAATTATATTCTGTAGAAAGGACTGTCCACTTAGATTTATATTTAAAAAATAAAAAATACTGGAGCAGCCAGCAGAAACTTTCTTATTTTTTACAGGGTAAGAACCAGCTCATTACTAGCAAAACTGCACTCTTCATATCAAAGGCAATCCTAAAGAGGACAGATTACATAGACCAGATTGGAGTTGACTGTAGGGGAGATGGTTTGATATGAATCTGTATTATAGTTTTATTTGTATTTACTCATATTCACTTGTATGTTTAAAATGGCTTTTTATTTTAACTTTTTTTTTTACTTGATATGGTCAAAAGACTAAATCAATAAAGTATCTATCTATCTAAAGTATCTATCTAAATAAAGATATACATTTGTTCTGATGGATCTTTTCACTAGTATAAGGGAGAAGCTTGCAGCTAGCTTTTTACGTAACTGCCTCTTAAATCTTTATCAGTGTGGGAACCAGTCGTTACAGAAATACTAACAAACATCTGGATCATAACTTCTGTGTACTTGCACACTTAATGTTTGTGAGATTTGTAAAACACCTTACTCAGGAGGCTCTGTCTTGTGTACAAACTTTCAGCACCTTCAGTCTCAGGGTGAATTCACTTTCGAGGAGGATACAGTTAAACCAAACACTGAAACATAATCATTGGTACAAGAATCTGTGTGACCAACGGAACTCCTTGCAGATTGCTTTGCTTCCCCACATCCAACTTTTTGATTAGGCATGGTTGCAATATGGTTTCTTTCTCTCCATCGGTGTCTCCCGGCTATCCATCAATGTCTGCCCAGTCCAAACGCAATCATTCTGACCCATCATCTTTCTCATAGTCTGGAAGGGATGTGAACCAATGATTTGCCATCAAAGTTCTCATCATCTCAGTGACTGAGGAGAAAAGGCCCGGAAGACTCCATTCTGGCCACCCAGGACATTTATATTATTTCTTTTCCATTAGTGACTTCAGGAAATCTTTATAACAAGGAAGAAAAAAAGGGATACAGGGAAAAGGAAGGAGAATAGGATCTGCAAAGTTTTGGAAGGGAAAGGGAACCATGAATTCAGCCTTGAAGCTATGTGCTTTTCACCCACATCTTCTTCCTGGAATCATATCCAGACTTTGACCCAGCTGTCTGAAATATTTATATTGTTCTCCATTCATCTTGGAATGGAGTTTGAAGCTCTTTAATTTCTTCAAGGCTATAAAAAAGCTTGCTAACCTTTTTATTTATTAACTAGTCCTGCTCTTCTGCTTTTAAGAATAGCCTGATGTACAAGGTTGAGTAGGTGGAAGTATCTAGATAAGAACATTTTTTTTAAAAAAAGTCATTTTTTTGCTTTTAAAATGGCTCCAATAGCTAGAACATAATCAGAGTTTGTTCTTGTGTGTCTTGAATGGGAAAGGCCAGTGGAACAGAGAAGGAAGGAGACATTAGAGACAGGGCTCTGTATTTCACATTCCTACCTTTACAAATATTTGATTGTAAACCTGAATAATCCAACTGAATGTTATAAAAACAGCAATACCCATGGGCAACTAATACTGCCATAGTGGTCACCTAGAGGAATTCCATGGCATGACCACGTTAAAACACAAAACAAAACAAAACCATTTCTAACTCATGCTGGTTCCAATGGGCAAGGTAGAATCACACATTTAAAGATGAGTCCTAAACCTGACTGTGTAGGACAGGCCCATTTAATATAGGAATTAGACTCCATGGTAGGATATGGGAGGTTCCAAGGAGTTCCATACGAAGAAAGATTATGTATTTGTGGTGCCCCAGCTGTTGAAGATACCGCACATATCTTATTTGATTGCAAATTATACTCTGTAGAAAGGACTGACCTCTTAGATTCATATTTAAAAAACAAAAAATACTGGAGCAGCCAGCAGAAACTTATTTTTTTACAGGGAAAGAACCAGCTCATTACTAGTAAGACTGCACTCTTCATATCAAAGGCAATCTTAAAGAGGACAGTTTATTTAGACCAGATTGGAGTTGACTGTAGGAGTGACGGTTTGATATGAATTTGTATTACAGTTTTACTTGTATCTACTTATATTTACTTGTATGTTTATAATGGCATTTTATTATTTTATTTTATTTTATTTTATTTTTATTTTATTTTTTTTATTTTTTTATTTTTTATTTTATTTTATTTTATTATTTTATTTTATTATTTTATTTTATTTTATTTTATATTTTATATTTTATATTTTATATTTTATATTTTTTATTTTATTATTTTATTTATTTTATTTTATTTTATTATTTTATTTTATTTTATTTTATTTTATTATTTTATTATTCTTGATATGATCAAAAGACTAAATCAATAATCTATCTATCTATCATCTATCTATCTATCATCTATCTATCAGAATGCATCAGAGCTCTCACATGGTAACAGAACCATGGAAAAGAAATGAAAACACTTCACTTAAGCTTGATCATGTCCTATGATCTGGCAGTGGGATTTTTTTTTAAAAAAAAATTGTGTGAGCATTTTCATGGTACTCTGAGCTTATAGGGTGAACACAAGAGGAAATAAAATAAAACATCATACATTCATTTATTGACTGATTGATTTATTGATTGAATTTATATAGCTGCCCATCTCACTTGCATGTGACTCTGGGTGGCATACACAATTAAAACAAAAATACACAATATAATTTATCCATGAAGCTCCCTGTTTTCTGTCTAGAAGTGAACCAAAGAAATTTCTCACGTGCTCCCAACAAGGAATTTTAATCTCTGCTTTCTCAAATTTGGACAACCTTATGCATTCTCTGTTGGTGGCCATCAGGTTGTTGATATCTACTTCCAGACATGCTCCTAAATATATAATACACTTCATTTTAATTCAATATGCTTATCTCCCCAATCCATAACATGTGTTCGATGATTAAAGAATGCTGTTGAAATGAGTGAAGGATGATCTGGCATCTGAATATTATAATTTGTAATAAGATTAATTTGATGGTTTCTAAATGATGGTGTTTGTCAGTGACATATTGAAAGCTGTAGATGCTCCTGTTAAAGCAGCAGATGGCATGACTCAGTCAGCTCATGTAAAATGGGAAAGAAAGATGAATACTAGGGATACACAGGTAGGACTCAGCCATGGAGCCATAGGTTGCCCCACCTCAAAGAGGCTATAGTGGAGCTAGAGAAGTTTCAGAGGAGGGCAACTAAGATGATCAAGGAAAGGTTGTGACATCTGGGCATTTGGGTCAAATCAATCAAAAAACTTTATTACAGCCATAGGGCCAGAAAACAATGTTATAAAACCTAAAAAATAAGTTAATATAAATATGCATATATATCAACAAGTATGTGTAGATATAAGATATACTGTATATCAAGAAATAAGAATGAAATATCGAATATAAAAGTCCAGGGAAAAAAGTGCAATGATAATGGAATAAAATTACATAAAATACCAGTAAGTAAAAAAGTCAGAATCTTCAACTACAAGTAGAAAGTAGTTTAAAAAGGAGGGTAATGCGAGGGAAAATGATTGGAGTGTACAAAGTTATGCATGGTGTGGATAAAGTGAACAAGGAGAAGCTACTTTTCCCTTCCCAAAATACTAGAACCAGAGGTCACCTAATGAAATAGAATCCTGGAAGAATCAGGACAAATTAAAGGACATATTTTTTTACACAACTCATAATTCAACTTTGGAATTTGCTACCCCAAGATGTGGTGCTGGCTATCACCTTGGCTGATTTCAAAAAAGGGTTGGACCAATTCATGGAAGTCTAGGGGACCAATGGCTATTAGCCTTGTTGGCAGTGTGGCTGCCTCTGAAGGCCATCTACTGGAACACTAGTGGGCTTCCTTGTGTGGTTGGTTGGCTTCCTTTCCTTTCCATTCCTTCTTAGTTCTATGTTTTTGCTGTTTCTGAATTTTGAACTAACTAAATTTTGACTAAATTTCTGGATTTTGTATTAACTAAAAGGTGTGTTGACAAGTACCCCATGGGTGAGTCTCAAGTCTTCAATTACATCTCATAATTCCAAATTTTGTGGAAATTTCCCAGTAAGGATCATTTGAACTGCATATCTCTAAGCCCATCTAACCTTTAGAGAACAACGGTGCTTTTCTCAAAGCATGATTCTCAGAACATTTTCTACCCAGGGTCAAGGTATTATGAAGGCAGATGGACATTTTGCTAGATCATGTCCCCAGCCCTTGCACCACTAATCACCAGGGAAACTGGAGCTGTTCTGTAGGGTTCTAAAACAATAACAGCTGAAGTTGTTTTTCATGAATGAGAAAATATTTAATGGGGAAATGCATAAATGTATCTGCAATTATTTTTAGACACCACAACAGCAAACAGCCTGCTGAAAGCTAAAAATGGATGAATCAGTCCTGTCTGCATGTCATATAGTAGATTTCTACTAATACAAACTCTGAAATGTATACATTTTTGCAAACTAGTTCAATTGTGTGCATTTTCCCTACAAATATACGCATGTTTGTATGTGTTATTTTCTTATGGTTTGGGTTTTATTGTTGTAAGCTGCCAGGAGTCTGGGAAGATTTGGCAGGATATAAGTCAAATAAATAAATAAACAATCTCTTGAATCTTGTGCTATCTTCAGGAGAGGAGAAAAGACTTT
Source organism: Charina bottae (assembly GCA_023362775.1). Lineage (NCBI taxonomy): Eukaryota > Metazoa > Chordata > Lepidosauria > Squamata > Charinaidae > Charina > Charina bottae. The sequence goes on from JALMGJ010000013.1 coordinate 8,070,451, forward strand.
ACACATAACCCATGCTTTTTGATTAATAATCATAATCATAATTATTTATTTAATTTTCTATCCCGCCTATATTATTTTTATAAATAACTCAAGGCAGTGAACACACCTAATACTCCTTCCTCCTCCTATTTTCCCCACAACAACAACCCTGTGAGGTGAGTTGGGTTGAGAGAGAATGACTGGCCCAAGGTCACCCAGCCGGCTTTCATGCCTAAGGTGGGACTAGAACTCTCAGGCTCCTGGTTTGTCATTGGCTCCTTCCTAGGGCTGAGAGAGAGTGGCTGGCCCAAGGTCACCCAGCCGGCTTTCGTGCCTAAGGCGGGACTAGAACTCTCCACCTCCTGGTTTCTAGCCCATGTTTTATTTTAGACTTCTTACCCACCTTGGATGCTCTCTGGATTGAAGGGTGAGGTGAATGACAATTAAATGACAAAATGAATGAAATCAGTGAAATAAAATCAAAGTAATGAAACCCCCCCCCTTCCATTCCTATGTCCAACTGGAGAGGATGGAGCAACACATGGAGAAAGCTAGCTTGGGTGATCAATTCTTTCCTTAATATGTCAGACAATTTTATTACAGTATAGAACATAATAAAGATTATGGTTGTCAGTGCTTTGGATATGATTCAGACGAGGCAGTCTGGAACATGTATGAATGTGAATGCAGCACTTATCCGAGACCCATTAAAGCAGAAAATAACCACAAATATCAATAGCCCGGGGTCATCATTTCTGGTTAGTTTCCCCCTTGAAACAGGGAAAAAGAACAGTAACAAAAAAGAGGATCAGCAGGAACATATGTCTGCCTTGTATATGAATAATGAGTACTTCATTATATTTTAGCTTCTCCCTAAATGAAGTTTGGGTTATTAATATTTCGAGGCCTGTTTTACAGCTTACATTTGTAAAATGGGATTCAGTGTCACTTCAGTATAAATACAGGCCAGTTTTGTCATCTCATTTTATGAATGGCTCAGTTCAGACTAGGTACCGGGAGCCATAAATAACATCGCTTTTTCATGAGTTCTTCTCTTCCCCTTTTACTCTTTGCTTGTAACCATACCATATCTTCCTGTTGCGCAGTTAGAAGCCCAAGGAAAGTATGTCTGAGAAGAAATAAAATTGCATTCCCCTGTGTTTTAGCCTTCTTCCATTTATTGATTGATCAAATTTCGTCACCGTCCATCTCCCCCAAAAGAGGGACTCTGGGCGGTTTACAATAAGGTTAGAAAAATTAAAATATAATAAAAACAAGATATATTACATAACGGATAAATGTAAAATATAAAATAACATCCAGGATGGCAGTTAAAGTTCTGATTCAGATTCATGGATACATAAATACATGGGGACCACTTTAAGGCACTAGCCACCCACAGGAGTGACTACCCTAAGCGAGATGGCAGAGCCAGGTCTTTAACTTCTTCCGGAAGGCCAGGAGAGAGGGGGCTTGCCTCACCTCTGGGGGAAGAGTGTTCCAAAGGGCGGGGGCCACGGCAGAGAAGGCCCATTTCCTTGACCCCACCAATCGACATTCTCTCATGGACGGGGTCCGTAACATGCCCTCTCTACATAACCAGGTGAGACAGATCAATGTAATGGGGATGAGACGGTCCCTCAGATAACCTGGACCCATGCCATGTAGGTCTTTAAAGGTGATAACCAACACCTTGAATTGGACCTAGAAGCAAACTGGCACCCAATGCAGCTCTCGCAGCAAAGGTGTTACGTGCGTCATCCTTGGGGCACCCAAAAAGTAGCATGGAACAAATTGATGTTGTCTGATTAAGGGGGGAAAGGAACTTTAATAGTATCTAATCACAAGGTGAAGCTGTAAACAGGTTGATGTTGTGCAGTGTGAGTGTGTGCATGGACTCCTTTTCTTCCTACTAGTTTTCATTCAATTTGGTGAGAAAGATTTTTTTTTCCCAAGAGGAGGAAATGGAGTGGATTTTGGTGAAATATACATAGTGGACAGTTCCCTACCATCACCAGTAGCCCACTCCATCACCTCCAATAATAAAGAAAGCTCAAAAACACCAACCAAGAGAAATTTGGAAGAAATTCTCAAGCACTTTAAAGAGAAAGAAGAAACATTGGAGCCTCTTTCACAGGGAAAGGTGACATTTGAGAATTCACAGTGCAGATTTCAGCACCCCAACAATACAGGTAACAACAGTTTATTTTGCAGATCAAATACATGTTTAGTAAAAATGTTGGTTTACAGTCAAATTCATGCCCTCAGTAAACTAGTTTCACTTCCATCTACCAACCATGCCTCTAATTTCTAACAAGCAGAATCTCAACATTTTGATTAAATGCCAGAAATTTTGTTATTTTGGGGGATGGCAGAACCATATACAGTAATGGTCATTCCTTCCCATTCAGAGAAACTAATTCACCATCAACACAGTCCAAAATCTATCTTAAGGCAACATCTTTATTAGCTATTGGTGCCTCAAAGAATCATTGATAGACAATCATGATGGACTTGATTGCTTAATGTATCTATATATTACTAAAATTCCCATTGTGTTTATCTGTTTGTACCCTCAAGTTAGCCCAAATGGTGCATTATACCACAATAATTTTTGAATCAAGGTACCTAAAATTCGCTAACTTAAAGAATGCATAAAAATTCCGGGACCCATTACTCCTGTGGAATTGAAATTTCCAAGTTGTTTAGACCAGTTTTGTTCGCAAAGTTGTGGCTGTTGCAGCATCCCCGTGGTCATGTGATCATGATTTCTGATGCTCCCTGCCAGCTTCCCACAAGCAAAGTCAATGGGGAAGCTGGCAGAAAGTCAGAAGTCACTCCCACTGCTTTTTTGTCTGCCCGTGGTCGTTCTATTTATCTGTTTAGGTAAGTAAATATTGACTTATTCTTGAAGTTTGTATGCCACTACAATTATTTTTCTATTTATGATATATACTGTTCATAGATGATTGTGGGACCATCCAGCATTGGGGTAAAAAACTATGGTCAGCCTAAAATTTAGGATGAGCCAATGGGTCAGAGGTTGTCTACTTTATGATAAACATGTAAGAAATGCTTGTAGAATGTTGTGTGTATGTGAGGGGAAATGAATTGCTAAAAGAAGGTTGTTCTTTCAGCTTCCCAGTCTGATCTACAGTCCTGGAATTCCCTGTTAGTTTTCAATCCAAGTATTAAGTGGGTCTGACCCTGCTTATCTAAATGTAGTGCCTATAGGTGGCACTTAGGGTCAGAGGTACAAATGGAGAAGTGATTCAGATGTACATGCAACCTATCTGACTTTAGTGATGAAGGAGGTAACCTGTGTGCCACAGGTGCAACACCTATTAGCAGGCAATTTCCAGACTCTACTGTCCTTTCTTCTCAATGCCTTTACCTGTAAAACAGACTTAGATGGGACAACCTATCAAACAGAGCAAAGATAAGTAGGTGGCCTCCTTTCCATTATTTGTGTGCTGTCCTCTTTCCATCAGCCTTTCTTACTGGGGCTGTTGTGAGCTGAAGTCTCTTTCAGGGTTGCTGGTCTGTGACACAGAGGCTGCCTTCTAATGCAGCTGCAGTTGGGAATCTGTATAGTTACCAACTACAGTTCCCAGCAGCTAGAGTTAACCTGGTTGATGATGAGGAATGCTGGGAGTTGTAGTTCATCAACATCTGGAAGTCACAGGTGGTGAGCTGAAGCCCAGATCGGGTGCCTTACTCAAGCCCAGCTAATATGGGAGAGGTGAGGGATCTTTACCCATATGCTCTGCCAGCTTCCCATTTCAGGTGATGCCAACCTGGGCAACTTCCAGGTATGTAAACTTCAAGTCCAAGAATTCTCAGCAATGGCCATTTTGGCTGGTGAATTCTGGGTGTTGAAATCCACACATCCGGAGGACAGCCAGGTTGGAAAACACAGCTCTAGGGCATGAGGCCGTTCTGTCGACTCCCTTCATCTCCTTTTGACAAGCAATGACAAGCTAAAAGTATTCTTTGTTTCGAGAAATTGGAATGTATAATACATTAAAGTGCCCCATTTATGCTTCCACTGAACTAGCACAGACTAAAGTCAAGAATCAAAGCTTCTTATTTTCTTTGCTACAAGAAGCATGCACAAAAAGCAATATTGCAGAGAAACTAGAGATTTCCTGACAGACCCAGAAGAGGAGGATTAGACTTACTTTTTGCATTCTTGCCCCCCTCTCTCCCAGCTTTTAAACTGCCTATTGTAGCTTTACCTGAAACAGCAGCTGGATCTGCACATGCAAATGGGGGCTTTGCCAATTTATGCCATAAGAAACTTCACTGGCTGTTTTGCCTATTGGTTTAAGCAAGCCAAGCCAAGCCCTAGTACAGAGCAGTACTGATCATCATCAGCGCTTCCGGGTTTTCCCGCGGTGACACACCAACGGCGGCGCGCAAAAACCCGAAAGCGGCAGCAGCGCTTCTGGGTTTTTGCGCGCTGCCGCAACGGCGGTACTTCCGGGTTTTCCCACGGTGACACACCAATGGCATGGTGTGGAAATGGCTTTGGAAAGCCCTGCCCTAGTAGATGTATTTCTACCACATACAGAACTTAGTGAGCATGCATGTTTTTGCGTGTTGTTTGAATTCAGCCCAATCAACAATTCAATAAATAGCGTAAAGCAAGAATGTGGCTTAATCCAGTCCTTGTTTTGTGAATGTAGCCAGGAAGACTTAGTTCCAAATCAAATACACAGAACTGTGAATTGATTGGGGAGATTTTTTCCCCTCCACCTTTACAAAGAAAAAAAATCATTTTAAACTTTCTCCAATTATCTAGAGACTGTTATAAACCCATAAACTGAAAATATTCTTATGTACAGAGACCAACTTTCCACAACCTTATTCTGTTTCAGCTCCACAGGGTTCAAATGCCAAACATTTGCCTAAAATTCTCCCTAGTGTACACAGACTCTTGTGGGAAATGGTTGGCTGGCTATGATTACTGGTAAGTTTGTTCTAGCAAATGTCTTACAATATTTTAAACTGAAGAAGGGCTTCCTCGTTCAGATAAAGGGGTAAATGTTGCTCCGGCATGAGAAAACATGCATTAGCATGGAAATTGAGCTACTGAGCAGAGACAGAGACAAAATTACCCATTATTTATTCACTCAACTTGGCCTTGTTTGATGCATTGTTTGTTTACCTTGACATTGTGCAAATCTCGTCTAGAAAAATGTAAGTGTGCATGCATCTGAATCGTAAATGATAGCTTAAAGAGGGGGAAAAGTGTGTAATCTCATTTTGCTGTGTGGATATAATGAGGAAAGGTTTAGGGTGGGGGCAGCATCAGGGAAGAAAATAAATGCTGACAGGATCAGATCGATTCAGAGTCTCCTCCTTGGGTGTAGAACTGGGAGCTCGCAGAAATGAGGATCAGGCAATCTGGGCGAATTTACTGAATCATAGAATTGTGGTGTGGGAAGCGATAACAAGAGTTATCTAGTCCAAGCCTCTGCAGTGTGCAGGAAAACCAAGTAAACCATCCCTCTCCAGCCTCTCACCAGAAATGGAGAACCCCAACCTCTGTGGAAGGTAAACTGTTACACTGTTGTACCGAACTTACTATCAGGAAGTTTTTCCTTATATTTAAATAACTATCTGCAACTTATTTTGGTTCCTATTTTTTTGGCAGTGGTTTCTGACCATCTTCCCTTTTATGTACATACTCCATTATATGATACCTGCTTCTGTGCTTCATGTCATCCAACTCATCTTGCTTGTTACCCATATTTTGTGCCTTATTGTAGAGACACTTAAGGGAATGGGTTAGACTCCCTGTGTTCAGTCACTTTTTTAATGCCTGGATTTCCTTTTCTCGTTGTTAAACTAACTATTTCCAAAAGACTTCACTTTGCTGCTGTATTCAGTCTGTTACTTGTGAATTGATTATTTACCAAAGCTCTTATAGCTCCTGCCCTCTTGTATTCTGCTGACCAAGTTAGCCAGATATCATCCAAAAATGTACTTTTCCTCCTGAAATTTACATCATTCTTGAAAAACCCCAAACCATGTTGCTTGCATCACAGTTGCAACTAACAGTTCACTTGGGGGAAAAAAATCCTTTCTCTTACTGGACTTGGACTTTCAATGGGAAGTATTGAAGACAACATCACTTGTGGCCCAAGATCCTTCATTCTCCGGACCAAAGCCACATAATTATTCTTGATACACTGGAGGTAATGCCTTTAGTATCATTTGTATCAATGTTGAAAGAGTAGAAATTGACAATTTAGTTCTAAATACACAGAAAGGCCTTTTCTACAAGTAAGGTTGTGACGACTCACTCCTTTGATATTAACTTAGAGACTTTTAGCACAAGCCATGATAGGATATGAAAAAGTTCTTTTATTAATACAAGTGAATGGAATTGATGCAAAGAGCAAACTAAAACTTTTCGTGCTCAAACATACTTTAAAACCTGCCAGAATCTCAGGCACCCCTCATCCGCCCCTCCCCTCCTGACTCACTTCCCATAACTTTACCCGGCCAGCTTTTGATGTTTCCAGATGGATGGCCTTGGAGCCTGGTTCCTCTCTTCCCCCCCTTAACGCCTGCATGCCATTCCTATCTCTAATGGTTGCTCTACTGTCTGGCAAGCACTTTAGTTAATTACTACAGCTTCACACTATCTAGTTACTACAAATCCCATCTATCTAATCTAACTAGTTACTACCAGTACCATCTATCTAAAGCAGAATGGCAGGATGGCATCCTGACAAAGGTTCACTTTCTGTCTTTGTTCAGCTTTCTTAAGCTCTTGGTTCAAGTTGATTTCCTGATACTTTAAAATACTGTGAAATAAGCCAGGGATTAGTAAATTTAATTTTATCTCATTCAGAAAGAGCTAAAAGATTAAAGAGAGGTTATCAGCTGGGAGAGCTAAAGGTCTTTGCCATGGTCTGCAGCAATTGAAGAAAAAGAAAATGTGAGAGGACTCTGTAGATGTTTCAGAAGCTCAATATGGATGAAATGGGGGAGCTTGAACTGGACTCTACATCAGTGCAGTCATGAACAGCAGACGACTTTTGTGGCTGTCCTTGCTATATTGAGCTTCTGCATATAGAGACATTTGTTCATATCACTCGGTAACATTATCAGCACGGCCCCAACTGGTAGCTGTTCTTTCTATCAAATGATGGATATCCTGATACCTTTTTTTGTTTTTAAGATACAAATTGCCGTTACATGTCAGATTTCAAATCCAGGTAACTTGTAATGCTGTTGAGGATCAGTCATCACTTTCTGACAAACACTAAATGCCAGTGAAGATTAGTTACATTGCTGCCATTTATCAGCTCCGGAAAAGAAGGTCAGATGCCAAATACGGAAGTTAAATATTTGGCAAATATTTCTTTCTTTGTGTAGTTGTGGTGGTTTTACTGGAAGAGAAGGAATTGGATAGTGGTGTGTTCCAATCGAAGAGAAAGTGGTGTGTTCCTCTTTCCCTTAGATGCATGCTTATGAGCCCTACTAGGTAGGTAGGTCAGAAAATCAACTCCACAGGAAGACCAGAACTACATTTTATTGAGATTCCAATCGAAGAGAATATTTGTAGCTCAGGGTTGAACTGTGGAGTCCATGGTGCTCTCTGAGCCTTGTTGTTTTCTTGCAGACTTTCACTGCCAGGCTAGGCAACATCTTCAGTGCGAAAAGGGAGTGGGACTTGCTCTCTGTTTATATACCCTGGCTTGTCCTGACTGTGTTGGTGGGGGTGTTGTTCTCTCCTTGGTAGTACCTTGATTGGGTTGTTGCTTGCTGCTTGGTTGATTGACTGACTTAATAGTTCCTATTTATTGAGATTGGCTGTAATAGTAGAATCTTGCAAGTCTGATTATGCTGTACTTCCTTTCCTTCTTACACCCCAATGAATCAGGGAGGTGTTTTCTTGAGTTGCTTCCCAGGACTTAAAGAATGTTTCAGCCTTCTTTGCCTACGTCAAGTTTCTTGCATATTTCTATCAAGGTCATCTCCCTTAATCTCTACAATGGTGCATAGAACTTTATATCCCCATATAATGGTGAGGGTGGAATATAGAAAATACTGTATTCTTCAGTACTCTTGAAAATTCTTTGTTTGCTGTCTCACTTTATTATGTTATTTTCTTATACTGCCTCAGAATAAACCCTTAAAGGCTCATACTGTGAGGTCATTTCTTGTGAATCCAAAAGAACCTGTGACCCAACCCTGTTGGGCGGGGGACAGAGCAATACTCTTTGTTCAAGTAGCCTACTTTCCTTCCAGGAATACAAGCTGGCATACATAGCATTCTCTCCTCCCATTTTCCCCCACATTAACAACCCTATGTGGCAGGTTTCGTTGAAAGAGAGGGACTGGTCCAGAGCTCCTGTGGCTGAGAATGAACTAGAACTTGTATGTCCCTGCTCCTAGACCAACACCTTCACCATCAAACCACAGTGGTTCCCTGAGTTGAGAGAGAGGGACTGACCCAAAGTCCCCCAGGGAGCTTCTATAGCTGAGGGTAAACTAGAACTTGGGACTCGAGTGCCTTGCTCAGTATACCACATTGGCTCTCTGGTTGCTGAGAACTCTTAGGTCCTTCTGAGAACCAAGTACAGATACAGAGTATGTTCACATAAATGTCTGAAAGTTTTCTTCCCCAGGGAATTCCTTAATCTCAGGTTACTTGGGATCTTTAGAATTTCTCTCTTGATTACGTTATAAGCTCCTGAAGCCTCCTTGGCTGATCATACTTCTGAGTCCAAAAAAGTCCCATGGGGAGAGTTCCCTGATGATCATCTTTGGTTGAGATCTAACAAAAGTGTCAGGATGAGATATCCTGCCATGGAGACCGGAGGTGACATCCTGCCAGTCTATCAATGGGCATACCTACAGGGTCGGGGGGAGTGCTTTGTAGTGGAAACTTGCCAGACTTGTAGAATCGGTGAGAATGCTTGTGATGGGGTCTTGGTACATTTGCAGGACCACAAATTATGCTGATTCGAGTATGGTGTTAAACAGTTCAGCACCAAAGACAGATCAAAGAACGCTATCATCGTGTTGGTTGATTCGGGATTGGGAAGATCTAGAAATTGTGAGACGACGGGAGGGGCTGTCAAGCCATGGATCCCCGGTGTGTGAGGGGAATCCTGATTATTTTAACAGTTGGTTTGCGTGGGCTCCCCTCATTCGAGTCTTTAAAGTGTAATGAATCGCTAGCTTTAATAAAGAACTCTTCATATCCTTAATGGCTTGTTTTGAGAGTTTCTGATTTAAAGGATCACAACATGACAAAAAGTTTGAGAAGCCAGGGATGCTGTAGGCCACTTGAAGGAGAATTTTACCCTGAAAGACTGCACATTCATATGTGACTCTTGGTCACTTCATTACTAAATAAGGTTATAAACAATGTACTCCACCCATCAGAAATTGACTGAAATTTTCTCTTTGGGGTGGGGTGGGGGGATGAAAGCAAAATTGTTTTTCATCAAATTGAATGAAATTTGGTTAAAAACAAAAATAAGGATTTTTTTTTGGCATTGTACTGCAAAGTTCCAGCGCTGTTTGCGGGGGGGAAGGATCAAAACAAGCAAGATGGCAGAAGTTGTGTCACAATCCAAGTCTCACCTCTTTTGGATATGCATGACATACACATACAAAAGGATCAGGACTGGCAGTGCAACACCACTTTCACCATCCTGCTGGTTTGATCCCACTGTGGAAGCTGATGGACGGAACCATTTCTGTGCTAGTTAGACAGGGCTAATCTTTCCCCAACATTTTCTTTTTAAATTGAGGGTCAAGAAGGGGTGTTAAGCAGACTGGAGGAGTAGATACTGGTGAAGAAGCAGTTCCATTTTGCTGGATCTCCTAATACACACGTCTTTGGAGGCTGAAAAGGGGAAACAACACCAATAATAATAATTCCAAGTTTAGGTAATATGGGATGTCATGGCTAGGATGAGTCAACCTAAAACTAACTGTTGTTTCAGATTGCGTAAAAACTCAGATTTAACCACAATCCTAGCCATTATGTTAATCCATGCAATAGGTTTATCTTTATCACAATCATCTTGGAGGGCCAGATGACAAAACGGACACCATGTCATTGCAAGACAGACTCTGTCCTTTAAATATTTGCTTGTGATGTCACAGTGCAAGGACAAAAGGGCAAAGCTTGCATTAGGCATTATCATTATTGAGTCATTGTGTTTAGCAGTGGATGCTTTTGATCACAAAAAGGATTTAGTGAATGAGTTCTCACAACTCATTAACCTAGGTTAACACTGCAATGTCCAAATAAATTAACTGCATTATGGGTTAACAACAGACTGGTTTGCACAATATACCTCTTTCATTTATTTTATGAACAAAGTCATCCAATGTGTAAACTGCCAGTGTGAAAAAGTAATATTAATGTAATGAATGTAACTGATACTGTTATATTTTATTTATTTATTTCAGCATTGGCTTATCATTATTGACAATGGCTGAGTTCCCAAAACGCTGTAACCCCAACCGCACTGTGTAAACTCTTAACGTGACTGTGCTTGTAATCATAGGTCTCATTCTCAAACCACAAGGTCGTCCCCGAGTTTAAAAGTTAAAAAGTTGCTGTAAATCATACATTGACTATCTAAATGATAGAGCCAGTTTGGTGTAGTGATTAAGGCATCAGGCTAGAAACTGGGAGACCATCAGTTCTAGTCCCACCATAGGCACAAAGCCAGCTGGGTAGCTTTGAGCCAGTCCCTCTCTCTCAGCCCTAGGAAGGAGGCAATGGCAAACCACTTCTGAAAAACCTTGCCAAGAAAACTGCAAGGACGTATCCAGGCAGTCTCTGAGAATCGGAGAAGATTAAATGGATTAAAAAAAATCTAAATGATAAACGTCTTCTAATGATGAATGTATAAATAGGGCCACTATTTTTCTTGGCATTTAAATTGTAGTTGCCTATTGAAAATTGGCTACACAACTCAATTTTTGATACGAGTTGGAAAGGAAGTCTGAAACCAGTTAGTCAAATGTGCTTAAGGAAGTAGTTTGGCCTAGGGAGATGTAATAGCTCCAGGCTGCTCTTTAATCATCTATCTTCCATTTAAAAATGTCCACACTCATACCAGACAGCCTGCACTGTGTTAAATAAATCAATTTTTACAGAGGTCTACACAATTGATTCCTTTGGCAATCTGGAAACATTTTGCTTTAAAATATTGACTCTTGCTTAGATCGTATTTCATTTTTTAAAAAACTTCAAATAATGTTTGTTGTTCAACACAGCTGGATTTTCCGTTCTATACACAGGACTTTGCATCTAATGGTTTCCAGGAATTAAAATCAAGATTTGAACAAGGAATTTTAAAAACTTTAAAAAAGATTACATGTTCAGCCTGAGTCACTTTCCGTTTCACGCAATGAAACTCTTGCCCCACAGCCTTTTATTCCCCCTGAATAGCTCGGGGTTGATGTTTCTTAAATGTGAACAATCAGACTGAGAGATTGTGAAAAACTAGAAACAGAAGAGCTGAACTAGACGTGATTTCAGAATCGTTTTGATATCCCAGAAAACATCTTCCTCCAATTTAATAAATGTAGTGGGGACCACAAACAAATTTCAAAATTATTTGAAAACAAACCCTCCCTGCACTCACCCATTCGGCTTAATTCATGTAACAAGCTTTAGGTAGTTGCAGAATTAGCCCATTTGCTGAGTCTGCATAATCCATAGAACCACAAACTAATGAAAGAGGCTGGGTTCACGTAAGCTGCCAAAACGAAACGAAACTAAGTTGGCCCAGAGTAGCCATGCTTAGCACGTTGTACAAATGAAGCTGCTAAGATAGTAACTGACCTGGTTGGGTATTGGAGATAAATAGCATCAGAGCTGGGTAATTATATGTACAGTTTTGTGCCATTATTATTATTATTATTATTATTTTGTACCATGACTTTATTTTGCACACCATCTAAACCTTTGAAGAGAGGCAACATATAAAACTTATAAATCTTAGGATTCCTGCATTGAGTAGTGGTAGGACCCAAGAGCCTAAACACTTTAGGTGTGCAGTGGGGGTATTTTTGAGTTTTTATTATGTTTTTCAGATTCATACCTCTCTATAATTCTGCATACCCAGCTGGCTGTCCATTGTTCCTGGTCCACAAAGGGCCCATCAGAGGCATTCCCTCATGATGTTTTTCCTTACGAGTTAATTGAAACAGGGAATTTGTGGATTGCAAAAAGATTATTTGCGTATTGAAAGCTATCACTCCAGAGTGTATGACATGGAACAATGGATTTAGGTTATAGGCAAGCAGAATCTGGTTGAATGTTAGGAAAATTTTCCTAATGGTAAGAGCAGGTTGACAATGGACCAATTGCCAAGGATGTTGGTGGGCTCCTTTCACTCAATGTGTTCCAGTGTGAAGATCAGTCAGTGGCCTGTTAGAACAAGTGAACGGAGCAGAGCTTAACATTATGTAAACTCGTGCACAGAAAAAGGAATATTGTTTAAAAACACATCCTGTGAGCACGTTAGAGAGATTCAGGTTCTTATTCTTACACTTATAGCGCACCCAAGCATAAAGAAACACATGGTTAAACATTGCAGGTACAAAAAGTAAGTACAAAAGAGTACTTACATTTATTCAGTCCAGGTACAGCCATTTCAGTAGAAAATTGGTTTCAGTTCTTCTTTCTGTTCCCTAAACTGCATACCTCTGGCCCTGTTTGCTGCCAGAGGCTGCGTGGAGAAAGGGGGAAAAGCCTCCAGAGTTTAGGCCTAGCACATGGCCTCTCTATGAAGGAGCTAAGGCACGTGCGTCCTACCCCATCAGTGGAAGAATCAGAGAGAGAGAAGAGGAAGTGGGAGGGGCAACAAGCAGCTTCCTCTGGAAGCACAGGGTTTGCCTCCTAATCACCCATAAGCTAATGAGGCATGCTTGATTTGCTGGATTCCAACACAGCAGAGGGTGTCCATTCACATGTCTGAATTGCTTGAATTTGGATTCCGTGTCTGAGCAGAAAGTTGGACTTGGTGGACAAAATTCTGTGGTATTCTGCTGAAGATCCCATTATTAATTTAGAGGTGTTACTCCATGCTCCATAAGAAATAGACTGAATCTTCAAAGTATAAAGCATAAAGCATTCCTGTCCCCAATACAGAGCTAGCAAGGAGTGGCATGATTCTAACATGCAACCCAATTAGATATACAGCTTTCCAGAAAAGTGGGAAGTTTTGACTTTAGTAGGCCTTTAACCGAACAATGTCTTGAATTCTAAACTAAGTGGGGGGAAGGGACTTCAGAGCCTATCTTAGTAGCAATGTAATTCAAATAGCTTATCCCCAACTACCTTGATTTGGGTTAAAAGACACTTTGACTGAGGAAAGCTTGATTTAACCCAGCTGCACTGCTATTAATTACTAATTTTCATTAATTAAGTGGATATGCCTACCAATGCATAAATATCATAGTAGAATGTTAATTGTGCGACCCAGCCTTTCTCCATTGTCACAGAAAAGGTAACATCTATTTATTTATTCCTATATGATCAGAATACTGAAAGAAATGGCTGTAGCAAACATGTGCCTGTTCAGATTGCCAGAGTGGCTTAAAAACACAGTTTATAGCTTTGACTATAGTTTGAATACAGCCAATTGTGGTTTATTCAATAATCCATACTTAAGCAAACCATTATTTAGCATGTCCTATATGAATCAGGTCTGTGTAAAGTTGTCTCCTTCTAAGTTACCTATGACACAATCAGCTGTGAGGACCATGTCCATGTAACCGGTCTAACTCTCCATCAGGTACATTCTTTATTGAACAAGCAAATAGACACACTTTGCATATACCTATTCTGATTTATGATTCTGCTCCTCCTTCATCACTCACAGGGTTTAGAAATCATAAACGATTTCTAAATAGAGCCTCTAGCATCTGGATTAGCATCGCCCCAGTGCATCAAACTCATGTTTCAGAGTTTGTTTTTTTCTGACAAAGTTGGAGAGTGTGTGCCTCCACAAAGCAAGGATGATAGGTAGGTAGACAGGCAGACAGACAGACATCTTACATTCCCTGTAAAGAAGATTCAATCCTTCAGATTTACCTTTGGTCAATACAAACAGCTAGCTATGCTGACTCAACGGAAGCAGGTGTTATCCAGAACAAGTCCTACCCATGGCTTTAGTGTTAGAGATCGGATTTCAACCAAGCACGTCTCACACACAGACAGCCTCTGCTGTAACCTGATCTCACTTGCTGTATGTGGGAGGGGCTGAATCCCAGTTTCCTGTTTCCTTCTCTTTCTTTCTGCTTGAATCTCCACCAGGAGACAAGGGTGTCCACCGGGTAGGGTTAAAAGTCAAGATGGTAGCCACAATGGTACACTCTAAGGCAGTGTTTCTCAAGCTTGACAACTTTAAGATGTGTGGACTTCAATTCCCAGAATTCCTCAGCCAGAATGCTGGCCGGGGGATTCTGGGAGTTGAAGTCCACACATCCTCAAGTTGCCAAGCTTGAGAAACACTGCTCTAAGGTTTGTGTTGCATCAAAAACAGGCAGCTCTTTGATTGCATTGTCCTGGCCACTGTCACCACACCCTGCAGAAACCCTAGACGGGGGGAAATGCCAGCTTCCCATACTCCTTTGCAGAAGCTGGGGGGAGTACAGCAACATATGACAAGCATACACACACATGTCGTAATGGGTTATGTGCTACTAGCACACAAAGTGAGCATGTTGACTGGGGGAGGAATCATCTGGGTCCTTCATATGGTGCTAATACACACACAGAGGTTTCTCTGCAACTTCCTCAAATGGAGGCATTTAAAAGGGAATTTTTCACACCATAAGCTTTTTCTTTTTTAAAGTAAGTTCCTCTCTTTGCATGTAACTTTCAGAAATACTCATTTTCTTCTGATGCCTCTTCCACAATTTTGTCTAGAGAAAGAAAGACCTTAAGAAACTCAATGGCAGTGTTCACACAACCCCCCTTAATTTGGTTACTGAATTAAGCCATTTCCTGGATTTACACAATTCACTGAACCATAAATTAAGACAGACTAAAAAACTAACCAAGGTTAAAAATGGCAAAGCTTAACATGCTGGGTAAATTACATTTGTTACTGACCTGGTTAAATGCATTATGAGAACACAGCCAATGAGATACTGCCTTGTCTGTATGGTAGAGTTATTTTTGTTAGATCATGCAGAACTGCTGGCTCAGATATTGATGGTGGATTTTTTTTTTAAAAAAAACCCTCTTTTTTAGCATCCCAACTTGGAACCTGAGTAAGGTGCTCAGCTAATTCTGTTTCCGTCAAATGCCTCTAAGATTGGCTTGCGAGGATCCTCATTATTGTCATTTTTCACATTTGCCTCTCACGCTGTACTGAGGAAATGCCTCACTGATGCTTCTGCTGATCATTCGAGGGTGTGGGAACCCATCATTTAAGCTCAGAAATCAGCAGCATCTCCCTTCTGCTGCTATTCAGCAGGGCAACTACTGTTCTGTCATTTAAAACTCAAATTGTCCTGGAGCATTCATTTCTATGTCTAGGTCAGTTGTATAGGAAAAAAGCCTGCCCCTGCTTCTTGGAAAATATCATCATGGTACCCAGCTGATTCATGTAATGAATGTAATGTAATGTAATGAATGAATGTAAAATTCATGTAATGAACATGAATTTGAGTAAACTCCGAGAGACAGTGGAGGACAGGAAGGCCTGGCGTACTATGGTCCATGAGGTCACGAAGAGTCGGACACGACTAAACGACTGAACAACAACAACAACCCAGCTGACCTTGAAAAGTTGGACTTGATTGGATCTGCCCAAAACAAGACCATCAGATGAGATTGGAAAGCATTCTGGAAGAAGACAGTGTCAAACCACATCTTTGCCATCGCCAAATCCTCAGGAATCCAGTTGGATGGAAAGAAGCCTTGACTGTTTTCACAGGGTGGTGGTGGTGGTAGGGTGGAAGTGATGAGTAAGTTGCCTTTAAAAGTAAAGAATAAAACCAACCTAATTCACGAACTGACTTTCTTTTATTGCCACTATATCCACTCTGTATTCATTGGATAGTCAGTTTCAGACCTACCCGTTTGGTCTACTCTAAGAAGTGTGACATTTCAATGTTTAACAAAAAAGGATAAGAGGAGAAAAGGAAATCAAACATTTCATGTACTGACATTTCTGCTGCATTTGTTTGAAACAATTCACCAGGTCAGTGAAAGACACAGCCTCATACACACCACACAAACACACACACACACACACATAAACATACACACATACACACATACACACAACAGGCTAAACTGGATCATTTGGATTTGCTTGATTTCTTTATGCTTAGCCTGTTCTGCAAATTCAGTCTATTGGGGGAATTTCTGATTCAGTGCATTGTGCAAACTTAGAAATGGGGTGATTCAAATACTTATTGTTACAGACGTATGTTACAGAACACACTTATTCTGTGAACCCAGCTTTTCAATACCATTACTGAGATCTACCCATATCTATACATAACACTGATCCTGGTTGTTTGTACTTCTAACTAAATAAAGAAGTTTTTTTTAATTACTCAATTTATTTCTTTTTTTTTTAAAGTCCAAATTTAATATTGATTTTACAACTTGCAATTCAACATTACTATATTGGAAAAGTGAGTATATAAAACAGCTTCCAGCATGGAGCATGCATATAATATTTGCAGGGTTTCTCTGTATCTGTTTCTTGCAATAAAAAGACTTTTTTGGTGGTTGTGGAGTTGTTTTGTTAGTTTCATAATAGCAAGCAAAGATATTGCATCTGTAAGTTTTGAAGAGTGCTCAGAGGGGGTTAACATGAAGGAAACAAATTCCTTCATTAGTGGTTACACCATCCCTGAAGGCAGAAGTGATCATTTTTTGAGAACATCTTTTTCAGATTATTTTTAAGCTTATACCCTGTAGGGAACATCAAAAACTATAGGTGTTTTTCTTCTGAGCATGTTGCTGAGAAATCATTGTGATAAATGCATTTGGAGGCGCTTTTTTGTTGGATTCTGTGAATTTTCTGAAAAAAGATCACCCTTGCTGGGTGCTCCATGCCTGAATGGAATGCATTAGCACTACCATTGACAGGAAGTGGTAAAACCTACCAAAGACAGAGAGGGCAAAAGGACAAATGAAACCAAGGCTTATGTGTCCATATCCAGTCAGCTAATTTTTCCATGTCACAGACACTACATCTTGGGGAGTTGGTTGGGTCTCTTCACTCTCAGAACGTAGCATCCTAGAAACACTGCAAAAATAACGCTTTTCTAGCAAACTCCAGGAGATAGTGGAGGACAGAAAGGCCTGGCGTGCTATGAGGTCACGAAGAGTCGGACACAACTAAACGACTGAACAACAACAACAACAACAAGGAGTACTTGTCTCTGTTTCCTCAATAGTTTTTAGGGGACCTAAAGAAGTTCCCCGAAGGCATACAAGAAAGTTCAAAGAAAGACTTCAGTGACTCCCAAAATGGATCACTTCAATTCTAGAAGTTTTGAGGATTAGCTTCCTAGTTTAGAATCACAGTGTGATTGTTACACTAAGTGACAACTGATGATGATGATGATGATGATGATTAAATTTCTATTACCACCCATCTCCCCCAAAAGGAGAACTCTGGGACAACTCATACATTGCTTTATCCAGCATGGGCATCTAGGTGAATGCTAGCCCCAGTGGATAAATTAAATTTATTGAAATGTTCTGTATAATTTTAGCAAGTAGAATGAAGATTGGGAGGTAACATAGAGCACTATTGAAGGTAGTGGATTAGGAATGGAGAGACCCAGTTTCTAGTCCTTAGTCACAGAAGCTCAGGATGACTTTGAGCCAGTCCAGGCCAGTGGTGTTTTTGTTAAGATGTTGGACTAGAAACAGGAAGATCCAAGCTCTAGTTTATCCTCAGCCGCAGGAGTTTTTAGATAACTTTGGGCCAGTCACTATCTCTCACCACAATATGGTCTGGTTTTGAGGGTGGGAAGACCCAGGTTCAACCCTACCCTCAGCTGTGAAAGCTCATGGGATGGCTTTGAGCCAGTCATACTCTTTCAACTAAACCTACCATCCACGGTTTCTGATCAGGGGAAAAATGGGAAGAGGGAATGCTTTGTATGCCAAGACAAGTTCCTGGAGAGAAAATAGGATATAAATCTAATAAACAAATAAAAAATTGTCAAATATTTAACTTTAACGTTGGGGCCTCTGACATTTTTTTCAGGAGCTGATACATGGCAGCAATGTAATTAACTTTCATTGGTATCTATATTTGTCAAAGAGTGATAACTGATCTGCAACAGCATTTAAAATTACCTGGATTTGAAAACTGACATGTAACAGCAATTTGTATCTTAAAAAAAAAAGAAGAAAACGTCAAGATATCCATCATTTGATAGAAAGAACAGCTATCAATTGGGGCCCTGTTGATCATGTTACCAAATGATATAAGCAAATGTCTCTGTATGCAGGAGCTCAATATAGCAAGGACAGCCACAAAAGTCTTCTGCTGTTCATGACTGCACTGATGCAGAGTCCAGTTCAAGCTCCTCCATTTCATCCATACTGAGCTTCCGAAACATCTACCGAGTCCTCTCACATTTCCTTTTTGTTCAATTGTTCTCCCATGGTAGCCACACAGCCAATATGAGCTGACAGGGTTGGCATGCTCAGGGTTCTTTTGATTAAACAATGTCATCTAACAAGGTCCAGAAAGTGTACCTTCTCTGTCCCAGCACCTGCCCTCTGAAATGAGGTTGCCCTTGAGATCCAGGTGGTTCCCACCCCGATGGCATTCCAGAAGGCCTTAAAGACCTGACTGTTCTCCCAGGCCTTGGGCTAGGATGGCTGGAGCCCCTCACGGGATGTTGGTTATATATGTTCTGGTGTTGTTGGCCAGATTCACCATCTTGTTCTTCTCTTTTCTGGTTGTTTGTTGTTCTATATTATGTTGCTCCATATTAATATCTTATAATTCTGTTTATTGTATTGTGAGCCACCCAGAGTTGTTTTGGAATTGTGCAGTGCCAAATCGAAATAACAATAATAACAACAACAACAGACAGTGGCAAAGGTCTTTAGCTATCCCAGCTGATAACCTCTATTTAATCTTTTAGCTTGTTTCTGAATGAGATAAAATTAAATTTACTAATCTCTCGCTCTTTTCAAAGATTTACTGTGTTTTAAAGTATCGGCAAATCAACCTGCCCTGAGAGCTTAAGAAAGCCAGACAAAGGCGAAGAGTGAACCTTACTTGTAAAAAGGCCTTTCTGTATTTTTGGAACAAACTAAAATGTCAATTTCTGCACTTCCTTCAAAGTCTCTGCTTTTCTACATAGTATTTTCTGCCTGTCAGAACATTTCCGTGGTTTTAAATATCTTAACACCTACTTGCTCCTTTAAGCTTCTTACAATCCTGTCATTTATTCCATCTGCCTTGGAATTGAGATTAATTCTTATTAGTCTGTGCAAAAGTCTAAGTGGATGTGGCTGGAACATCCATTTCCTTGATCTCAGGACCATCATACAATGATTCCATAGCCCTGCTGGATCAGGCTAAGTTGGCCTTTGTTTCTCACAATGGCCAACAGATGCCTCTGGGATGTTCACTGGCAGGAGGAGGAGTAGGCTGACCATATTTCCTTGAGACAAAAACGGGACATTGGGATGGCAAAACGGGATGGGGTCTTAAGTAATATTCCGTATTCATGAAAAAAACAGGGGTCCCCACCCCCAGTCTGCGTGATTGGCTCCTGCCTGCAAACCCTGCCCCCTGGTCTGCACGATTGGCTCCCACCTGCAAACCCCACCCCCGGTCCCTCCTTTGCCACGCACTGATAGGTGGGAGGGCAATTGGCAGCTCTGGCTCAGATCCTCCTTCTGCAACATTCCCGGTGGGTTTAAACAACGGGACAAAATCAGTTAAGGACCATCATACAATGATACTGTTGGTGCAGCACAAGGATAAACTTAGCAATTATGCAGTACCAGTTCTGTAGGATGTAACAATGCAGTCATTCAAAAATACATAATAAAACCCCAAATATAAAGCTAGAAGGACAAAAAGAAAATATAAATTTAATAAATAAAATAAATAAAATTGAGATTTTTATCAAAATGACGGGACGGTTGAAAAAAGGTAAAAAAATGGGACTGTCCCATTCAAAATGGGACATATGGTCAGCCTAAGGAGGAGATATACCCGTGCTGCCATTATTCCCTTGCAACTGGGACTTGAATACATCCTGCTCTACCCCAGAGTTAACACTGAGGCTTCAAACTAACATCCATTGTTAGATCTGTCCTTCAAGAATTTATCTAATTCTCCTTTACAGCCATCTAAGTTAGTGACTATCACTACAAGCTAATTGGGTATGCCTAATCAGTTTCCACTAATCAATATTTGTGTTAATTACGCACTAATTTTTTTTTCTTAGACTATCCATCTATTTCCAGGTCTCCTTTGAATGGCTAGATTCAAGCATTGCATTAAACCATAATAGGCATGTTAAACCGTTGTTTGTTTTAATGATGCTTTCAAAAATAAGCCAGGTTGGCTGACTTTGCACACAACACTAAGTCATAAGCACAATGGCTGGTTCACACAACAAGTTCCTACAAAACTAAAACAAGATTGTGAGGCTTAATGTGATGTCTAACTCTGGTAAAATGACTACTTGCTTTTGATGCAGCACAAGGATAAACTTAGCAATTATGCAGTACCAGTTCTGTAGGATGTAACAATGCAATCATTCAAAAATACATAATAAAACCCCAAATATGAAGCTAGAAGGACAAAAAGAAAATAAAAGCTCAGTCTAATAAATTGTGGTTAAAAAGAAGATAAGGAACTAAAACCAGCAGAGATGAAATATGTTTAAAACAAGAGAGATAAAGAGAATAAACATTTCTCTTTAACGAATACTTACACTTTTGGTTCTATTATCATTGTTTTCCCCTAGGTGTGGCCCAGAAACTATTACTTACCTTGAACTTTTTTTCACTAGTTTGACCTGATTTATAAAAAGATCTTTTCAAGCCCAGCTCAGTACCTGATGGCACCCAGGGACAAATCCCTGGGGCTTTCTTGGTTTGCCACTGCTTTCTTTTGTTTTGACATCCTAGTTTAGCCTACAGCTTTGGAACTCCTGATCCAAGTATTAGCCAGGTCAGGTCTAAACCTGCTTAACTTCTTTTGAGATCACTGAAAGTTGGTGCAAGTCCTTAAAAACATCCTGCGGAAGGCAACATGCACCACTTCCATGTGGTTGCCAAGAAAACTGCCTGAAGGGATCTATGAAATCATCCAAAGTTGATCTGAACTCAAAGTTCTTCCCTTAACTAACAATGCCTGCAGACCAGTTTCTCTATTTATCACTCTCCTCGGTCATTTCCCTCCCTGTGAGTGATGGAGGAGCAGAAACAAGTAGGGGTGACACCCCCACCTCCCCAGCCTATCCATGCCGGCATCATCCTGCTCATGGGGGTGGGGAGATTGAAAAAGTAGGACATAGTAGGAGACCAGGATGTCCACAGGGTAGGGTCAAAAAGTCAAGATGGTAGCCACAATGGTACACTCTAAGGCAAAATATATAATTTGAGTGCTTTGGTACTGCAGAAGAATGGGTGAAGTGTTGTAATGGGGTGCCTGATTTTTCACCTCAAATTAACAGGTTAAAAGTAGTTTACTGCCTCTCCCACATCTATTTGTACTTGGATATCTCCCAGTATAGAAAAGTGACACAAAGCTATTTAGATGAATCTTCTGGGTAGCACCTGGCTAATCCCTAATAAACACACCTGTAGAGACCTGTCATCCCTACACAGGAATGTGATTAATTTTGAGTGTGCCTTCTTACCAATCAGTCTTTTCCAGGCTATTGATATTGCCCCCTTTGCATTTGTGGAAATGCACAGCTGAATCATAGCTGGAAGAATAACTTGCTTCTCCAGAGAAGCTGTCAGATATAATGCTGTGACATTTACTTCCAGCTGTGAGTATGACACTCTGTTTGATGTTCAGGTCACACAAACATCCACAGTGCAATTGCCTAGCCTCATCCATTCACTTTTACACTCATAACCATTCTCTATTTTTATTTTTCCTGTGTCTTCCCAGTGTTTCTTCTTCCATATTCTTCTTTCCTGCCATAAACCTTGTTAAAGGTGGGCTGCTGGAAGCCTTTTGAATGGAAACGTTCACTGCATTGCAGTGGAAGGGAGCATCATTTGTTTGAGGAACTTCTTATTGGCTGCAGGACCCTTGCTAAATGATTGCATCAACATGTTGAACAGCTGAGAGCACTTTCTGTGCTCAGGACTCCCATTCAGAATATCTGCCACAGAGCTGCAGAAGATGAGTGTGATCATCATGACATTTTCACTTCTTTCCTTATCACCAATCTTAACTTTGATGAGGTCAGATCAAATGAGTTTCTTGATCTTGTTGACTCACTTTCCAAATATGAAATGTCTTTTTCAAATGTTTGCCTTCTCTGATATACGGTAATGTGACATTATTAGATGCAGCCAATAATTTCCCTTTCTTGATATGGATGATTTGCTCAATTTTTATTTTTCATTCTCTAGGTCAGATACAAAATGGTCAAAATAATTTTCCACTGAAAAGAAATTGGGATCAGAGAATGACTATCACAGAATGACTAAGAAAACTCAGAATGTGTTTTGCAAAATTTGTTTTAAGAAAGTCTCTGATGCATTTAGATTCAATGTACCAATGTGCTAGTAGCTTCCCATAGAATTAGTTGGGCTATTTGGTTTAACTTTTCACTTAGTTTTTAGTTTGTTATGATTGCTCAGTAAATGGATTTAAAGTAAAATAAAATGAAGAATCTGCCAAAACCAGACTAGGGAACACAATAGAGTATAGATTGTTAAATTGTAAGAGCTTGACTAATCTTATCCTTAATCAGAATATATTAACTTGACTAATATTTTAAAGGAGATTTATATAGCAACTCCACTACTCTACTATAATTCTACTACTGGCAGATTTAGGGATAAGCGCTGTAGGGTTAAAACTGAAACAGTTGAATTATGGCAGTACATCAACTATTTTCTATCAATTGGGTTTCATACTGATCTATTCTTGCTGGTAACTCTTTATGAGATCCCAAATCTCATAAACTCTGGGAATTCTTTGGGGTCAATCTATCAAATTTCTCGGCCGCCCATCTCATACACAACGACTCTGGTTCTCCTTTGGTGCTCCTGCCATGCACAAGTTCCCATCTTCTTCTCCTGTCTTTGAATGTATTGCACTGGGCTGACCTTCTGACCTGACCTTCAGACCAACTCTGGCTTATAGCTCAACTCCGTTTCAACTTCTAAACTTCTGGCCCTTGGACCAAGTTTGACTTATGTCTTCCTTGGCCTTCTTACATAGCATGGACATTTGATGTGGCTTGACTGATGGATTATTTACATTCTCCCACTTCCTATTTGACTCTATCTCACATTGTTCTTCAATGCTGTCCATGTCCTAGCATGTCACTTTTCAGTTATGGTTCTGTGTTCACTCTCATCTAACATATGATAGTTGGGGCAATGAAACAGGCCCTTCTTGTCATATCAGCCAGGAATGTGGAATCCTGACCTGGGGAATCCTACTTGATCCCCTCCCTGTTTATCTTCACATGCCACATTATAATACAACGGCTGTGTTCATATGACTTCTTAACCTGGTTACTGAATTAACTCATTTTCTGGGTTCACACAATACATTGAATTATAAATAAACTAAACAGACTGGATCTGCACAATATGCTGAGTCACAAAACAAGCAAGCCAAACCTTAGGATATTGTCCAAAACAGATGCTAGTTTAAGCTAGGTTAATTGACTTGGTTAAGCCCAGATGATCCTTCAGCAGCCTTTTGGTGTGGTTAAGCATTACAATTCATTTTCTCCAAGAGTTTTTTGTTGCCTGTTGCTATGCTGGTTTTTTCCACTTCAAACCACCATCACCGTACCATTTTATTATGTTACTTCCTCTATAAGGTTTTGCATATACATCCAAAGAAAGGACATAGGGTAGTGATAAGGACAGGATGAGATAACCCCATGGACACACTGTCTAAGCTCTTTGGATGAAAGATGGGGGGAAATGTGAGACAAAGCTGACCAAACAAAAGTGTGATTTGAGAACTGCCTCTAAAACATGCCAAAGCCATTTTTAAAAATCATTATGCAGGTGGTAATGGCTATATTACCTATTCAGTCATTTGATCTGAAAACAATCTGCACCATCACTAACAGATTGTACCAATGGCAAATATTGACTGTGGAAGTTCTTAGGTTATGAAACATCCCAGATGCTCCATGTGGAACTCTTTTTGCTGTTTATTTTGCAAATTGATGCTTAGGATCATTGTTTAGAGAGGTGCAACAATGTGTGCATACTAACAAGCCTATAATCTACTCAGGAAAATCATTTCCAGTTGCCTGCTCAGCAAATATAATGGAAAGAAACCATCCAATAATTGATCAGGCATTTAACACTTACTGAGAGTATGTGAAGATCCATGAGCGAGATTGGGCAATGGAACTGCATGGAGGAAATTGGCTAAGAAATTGTGGACTCAGCCAGACATGTGATTTTCAAACTGCAGACCTGAACTGTTACTTCAAATTGCATGCATTTTATTACCCTTGGTTTGCTTAATCTGCTTGCATTTCTTTTTTTCATCAACAGGATGAGTATTTCCTGTGATTTCCCCCCTCTGCAATGATTGGAAATTCAGACTTGTTTTCACATCCCTAAAGTGGATACACATAGCATGCCAATTCAGTTTTTTGTTGCTTGTTATTGTAGTGGCAACACAGAAGACCATTGTATTTCGAGGAGTTTAAGCGACACATTTTGATTTTTCTCCTTCACACGAAGAAGCTTAGAGTTTATTTTGAGTTATACTAATGTTTAGCTGGCTTAATTTTTTTTTAATTTCTGTTTGAAATGGTGGGGAGAAGAGAAAACCCCAAGATTGGTTTTGTTAAGCACTAGCTTATCTGTATAGTTTCCCAGGCTCTTAGATTAAACAGGTGCTCCAGATCCTGGGAATTATCTAGTCAAGGTCAGATCCTGCAGTCTCGATACCATAGAAACAGAATCTCGAGGTTTTAGGGCCAGACTTTGACAAAGACCTTAGGATTGCCTTTTGAGTTTGGGAGCTTCTACACAGGCCTGAGAGATGGGTGCTGTGGAAATTGAACCACCCTGGGGTATCTCCACTGTCCTTATTAAGGGGTTCCTGACAGCCTATGGGAGATTGGGTATCATCTTGCTTGGAATGTTATGATTTTTCTTTATGTTATGCTTTTTATGCTTCTGTTTAATCTGCTTCAACTGTGTTTCTATTGAAATCTGTTTGCTTAAGTTAATAATAAAGCTTAAAACCTCTTTATTCGCTAGTGTGCTTATTGTCTCTGGATCTAAAAGAGCCAATTGTTTGGGCACCTGATCACCGCCTGGACACTTGGCAGAACAGTCATGTTCAGATCATATGTTTATTGGCTGCATTTACAGACTGATCTTTCCTCCTCTTCTTTCTGTAATCCCTTCAGACAGTTTAGGCAGTCACAGACAAAGTGACAAGACAAAGATGAACCTGTGAACTTTATGGCTAGATTGGGACTTAAACTAGAATCAATCTAGTCCTAATCTGAAATGTATCAGATGATACTAAAATTAAAAATGGGTACAAAAGGTGTTCCAAGATTCTATTCACAACATATGTTTAGAGAAATTGGATGGCTATCTTTCCAGACTCCTTCAGGGGAAGGAAACATTCTACTAACAATTTCTCAAGTCAAGATCCTCCTTAGCAGTGGCTACAATGGGAAAAATTCTCTCCCAATGCCTTTTCCTGGAATTTAAGAATGGGAAGCCAGAGAGGCTGCAGATCACTGGAGAGGGGATTGTGCAATTAACAATCACACCTTCCACCCCCTTGAAGAGGTATTCTAGACTTAGTGATGAGCTAGCCAAGAAGTGCGTGTATGTGTGTGTGTGCACACACTAGTCATGTTATTCATCGTGCAATTGTCTATCTAGCAGTTTACAGCTTCTTACATTTCTATTAAATCCCAATAGAAGTCATCTTGAAGGAATTCCCCCTGGAGCTTTTTCAGATCATTATGGGAGCAGCTAAGGAGGCTGTATAGCGATAAGGACAGGTATCACAACCTCTTGGCTGCTTTGCAATAATAAAGTAAGCCCAAAAATGCCATCAAAAGAAACGGGAAAGCACTCTGTAAAGGAGGTAGAAAAACAGATGTCTCAGTTGTAGGAGAAGAAAAGTTTTAGGAAATTAGGATGCCAATTCAATTGCAGTGTTGTTTAAAGTAGCATTGTTAATAAACCAGTTCTCCATTGACAACCAGCATGGTCAGAATGGCAGACCTGTCTACGGCAAGGCTGTTTCCCTGAGCTGTTCCTGTCCTGAGCTGCCCTGAGTGCCTTCTTTTCTCTCTCTCCATGATACCTTTGTTTATTGGCCCTGGATTCCAAGACTTGCTCATTTTCACAGTCTCTATTTGCCATCTGATCAACCCAGTTAATTTCCCTCCCTAATTATTACTCTGTCTCTCAAACCTGCCTATAATTACAAAGGAACATTCTCTGTTGTAGCGCCAAATTTAAATTCCATCCCACGCAAATCTGTTAGGGTTTTGCTCTTCCAAAGCCACAACATTGTCTTCAGCAGATAGTGAGACTACCACAAGGCTTGATAGATTTAAATCATCCCTCTAAAGTTCAAATCTTGGCTCTCTGCATGGCTGCCTCAGGCTGCCAATCAGAAGAGGGGGCAGCAGTTGTTTCCAGCTGGAACAAATGTCTTCCAAATCTTAATCCCCTTGTCCTGATATGGTTATCCCAAACTTTGACCTTCCTTCAGTCTAAGCAATGCATCATCCAAGGAAGCCAACATGGCCCTTTTTGCATGACTAGATTATTGGCTTTCAGCTTGCTTGATTTTGGCTTATATTCCTGGGTCTGCCAGTTTGCCATTTGCTTAGCCGGCACCTGCCCAAAATACTTTATGATCCTCAAATTGGAGTGCCCACATGAGACACATGAATTTTCATTAGGGTAATTCTGGTTTCCCTAATAATAAGTACAAGCCTGGACATTGTTGTATAGTTTGGGAGAGGCTAGTCAAACTGAAGGCTTGGGAGTTGGTCATCATGAAAAACAAAGAAAGGTCACCTTCTCATAGAAGGTGAAACATTGAAATAATATTTGTTGATCATGTCTAAAATTCTAATTGGAGTGATCTAGAATCCAAAATGCCCCACTTACGGATTGCCAAGGACATGTATCCATAATACCATCCCTATCTCACTGTCAGCCTAAAGACAGCTTTGGGTGTTTCAATGTGGAAGTGCTGTTTTCCATATTATGCCAGCAGAAGACATGAGGACGATCTAGTGTATATGGAAGAGGCACTTGAAATGATGCAGTTGAGATTGGCAAACTGCTTGGCTCCAACTGACCTAGTAGTTTTGATTGGGATTTGGTCTGGTCACTCGGTTCTGTGCTGTTTTGGCTGAGGGAGACCAGAACTCCAGCATCTCCAACCACTTTCCTTGTATTTTCCCCTTACTGATAGGTCAACCTATTGACCTAAAAGTGGCCACAGACTTGGCTGAGAGCCTGAGTAACCCAAAGCACCTGACAGATGAACACTACACACACAGCACTCTGAAATATCAGTTTCATTGGTGCTAGGCTCTGGAGCAGGAGGTCTGGATGGGCTTTCTGTACAAATTAGAGATTACACTTACAATTGCTCTAGAAGAGAAACTGGAACCCTAGCTTCCACAACCTCCTTGAAGGATATACACATATGCAGCAAAATCCCCTTTACTAAACTTCAGCTCTTCAACAACACATAACCAGAAGCTAAATCTGAGCTGCACCAGTTTGGAGAACCACTAGATGACAGCTAACAGGTACAAACAAACCTTAACACTTTGCTGCTACCTAGGAGTGACAAATGAACAAGTCCATATCATACTGGAAGAAATTATAATCTAACTCTCCATACACTAAAACCCCATGAAAACCTATGCAGTGGTTGCATCTGGGCAACGGCAATCTGGGTGACCACTTTGAGATAGTCAGGGGAGATGGAGACTTTCCTGCCAACTAGTGACTGTTAGATGAATATGTCAACACTTCTTAATGGGGGGGGAAATAGAAAAAGGTTCTTTTGATAAGGAACACCAATTGGTAGCAGCTTTCCCCATGGCTGGCGATCTTCAAATTTCAGCCAGGAAAAGCTATCAAAGAGTGCCCTTACAACATGGCATGATACAACTGAATGGAGCATAGCACAGTACAGTTTTGTTCTGGATGTGCATAAAGGTAAGCAAGATTTAGGGTGATACGGGTCCTCCCGGGATGGGAGGAAAGCATGTCAAAACATTTCAAAGTATGTGTGAATGAACCCATAGTTACCATGTGTGATGGAATGTGAGGGTGACCTTGGAAGATGGGGGGAAGAGATTCTGTCTAGGGAACAATCAGATAAAAGGGAAAGGAGCCCACAACAGAGTAACGGGCAAAGAAAGAAACTAACTTAGGGAGGGCCCGCCCTACCTACTCAAGCGGTAAATAGGGAGGGCAGGAGGTTTGTACTTTCAGACTTGCTAGATTCTGTAAATGTAGCCTTACAATAAAGTAGAAGTAGCTCATCTCGTCGTGTTTCCTGTCTGGTTTACCTGGGAGGGCTGACACCACATGAGAATGGGTTGTCCAAAAACTGAGGCAACCCCAAAAGTTAAGGGTTTGTTGATTCATTTGGGAAATACCATATTCTCTAAATAAACTGAGCTGGAGAGATCCTTAAAGAAACTGAGCCTGACCTAATTCTCTGCTAATGTAGGCAATGAATGTCACATGAAGCCAATCTGCAGTTCCTTAACAGTTTCCTTCCCCAATGAAAGAGGCTTTGGTTTTCTCCTATCCTATTTGTAAGGTGCTTTAGAATTACTTTCTAATGTATCCTGGTGGTAAGTTTACTTTCTCAGAGGGGAGAAAGTATTCTACTTCTGAGGTTGTTGCTCTCCATCACTCTGCAGCATCCTTGGCCATGTCCCTTGCCTCATCGGGAGTACAGCCCACTCCCTGTTTGCACCCTGCATATCAGCATAACTCCCCTTGTATCCCACAGTCAGGACTTAGCTGAGTAAGACTGGGAGACAGGCCTCTTTCTCTGATGCAGAAGTGGTGTTTCCCCACTTATATTGGGTCAAGACACAACATGCAGGCAATGTGGCATGCATCAATGAACGTAGGGGAGGTTGCTCTGGTTGATGCATGCTCCCCACAGTGCTCCTTGAAGATCATTCAGTGGCCTGTTAGAACCAGTGAATGTAGCAGAGCTTAACGTCATGTAAACTCATGCACAGAAAAAGGAATATTGTTTAAAAACACAGCCCGTGAGCACGTTAGAGAGATTTAGGTTCTTATTCTTACACTTTTAGCCCACCCAAGCATAAAGAAACACACGCTTAGACATTGCAGGTACAAAAAGTAAGTACAAAAGAGTTCTTACATTTGTTCAGTCCAAGTACAGCCATTTCAGTAGAAAATTGGTTTCAGTTCTTCTTTCTGTTCCCTAAACTGTATACCTCTGGCCCTGTTTGCTGCCAGAGGCTGCATGGAGAAAGGGGGCTTGAGGCCTAGGCATGGCCTCTCCATGGAGGAGAGCAGCCACATGCTTCTTCCTCCTCGATGGTGGAAGAATCGGAGAGAAGAGGAAGTGGGAGAGGCAACAAGCAACTTCCTCTAGAAGCACAGAGTTTGCCTCCTAGAGCAATCATCCATATGCTAATGAGGCATGCTTGCTTTGCCGGATTCCAACACTCCTATGGGTTTCTGCAGTCCCTGATCACTCTGCTCAGCATTCATCTTCCTTTGGCAGTAGGGTGGCATGGTTGACCAAGCAATGTGGAAAGACTCCTGGGGATGGCCTCAGTAATTCAGAGCAGCTGTTTCCCAAGTGCTCAAATGCCAAACTGCTTTGGCCTTTCTGTAACAAGTCAATTCTGCACCTTAATGTCAGCTGCTTTCTTACCTTCAAGTAAGAAATCTTTTTTGATTCCTGTACTGTCCAGGCATCTGAATAGTGGCTATGGTGGTGTATGTGTGCAAACAAGCAAAGGCACAATGAGAGCCTCCCTCCAAAAAGGAGGGGGGCTTAGTGTAGCAAATGGCCATTTGAGTAACTGCTCTTGAGTTGATGCTGTCAGGAAGCAGTAGGGTTTTAACTGTGGAAAACATCCCATGGCCATGGAATGAAAGGTTGGGAGCAGAGACTGAAATTGGCCTGAACATGCAGCAAAGGTCTTACTGTGCAGATCAGCACAGATTATGGTCTGTGCCATCATGGAAAGAAATGGGGGAGAGTGTAGTTTTGATGTGAAGTTTTGGTCCCTGAGTGTCTATACCTACCAATTAGGAAAAGACGAAGTTCTCTTCTGATGTCTTCCCTGAGTATTCAATAAAAGTGTGAGAAATCAGGAAGGTTGCACACCATCAAAGAGAGGATTACGCAATGAAAACCGGGCCATTCCCACTCATCTTCCTTGATCAGTTATCACTAATTAAGTGCAAGAACACTAGACTCTGATGACACAATTTCACTGAAGCTACAAAGCTCCCTTGGAAGACAGGCAACAGCAATAGGCAGAGTTGATAGTGTTATTAATCAATATATGAAAGGATGAAAAGGGGAGATATAATAAAATGTATCTATGTATAAAAGCAATAAAAAGAGAAAAGGGAACAGGGAACAGGGAACAGGGAGACCAAATTCAGTGTTGCTCACCCATTGCTATCTTGACTCTGGCCCCTCCCTTGGGAGACCAATTGAAAACCAATTTTCTTTCATCAAATTAAATGAGAATTGGTGGGGAAAATAAATGGAAGGGAATGTTTCTGCCTGGCAGTATAGAAACCCAGATGAAGACCATCTCAAATAAATGTTTGGTCTCTGCTTGAAGACCTGCAAAGTAAAAGCCTTTCAAACTGCCCTTAGCTTTAAGAAGTTTCTGCTATAATGAATCTGAGATCTCTCCTTCTGTAACTTAAATCAGATGTAGCCTTGCCACCTGGGATAGGAGAAAATAGTTTTCCTGTGAATTACAATGGCCCCATACTCACAATTCACTAAACCAGTGTCAAATGCATTGCTAATGTTTTCACACGGAGTAACCTCATCGAGCTACAGTACATATCTGCATGTCG
Source organism: Charina bottae (assembly GCA_023362775.1). Taxonomy (NCBI): domain Eukaryota; kingdom Metazoa; phylum Chordata; class Lepidosauria; order Squamata; family Charinaidae; genus Charina; species Charina bottae. Next base: position 8,101,724 of record JALMGJ010000013.1, read on the forward strand.
GTTTGTGTGCATGTTCTTCTCCTGGTGGATCTCTTTTTTATTGTCCTCCCTCAAATTCCATTGCCCTTAGTTAGCTGATCATCTGGTAGGATCAACATGCTTCAGGTCCCATCCGTGAAGCAATGCTCCTTGGGAGAAGCCTGGAAGTCCACCTTCGCTAGGGCGATTCTTGCCATTTGAAATAGCATTGTCCTCCATGGCCAAATACCCTTGGCCCTGTTGTTCAGGAAAGCCATGAAAAATTTTTTTCAAGAGCTGCTGGGACAAGTTGATTTGTGACCCTGTTTGCTGTATGTTTCTTGCACTGTTTTCATATTTGCTTTTTGTTGGCTAGCCTTAGCCTGCTGTAGAGAGTGTTCTGCATCGCCTAGTCTTGTTTTGGCAACTGAAGCAGCTAATTCATTTATTAAATGATTTCTGCTTCTTACAAATATAGTAAGATTAGGCAAATTTAATAAGGTACTGTAAAAGGCAATCCTTGCACCCGCATGCATACCTGTAATAGATGAGTTTCTATCCCACCTCCTCTCCTGTTTTTCAGTCTTCCACTTCACTGATCAAGAAGATTCAAACATCTTTTGATCTCATTCCAGCTGATCCCTTATGGATTATCTTCAACCTTTTTCTTGGGTCGTTCATATGAAGGTGTAACCTTCATATCAAAGAAAATGTATTTTATTACAGCCATTGACAAACTAGAGTAACAAAGCAGAACAAGATTAATAAAATAATATTAATGAGATTAAAGAGAAATGGTTAAAAGCAAAATAAGACACCCCCCCCCAAAAAAAAAGGTAAATAAAATATGTAATCAAATTGAACTGTTCCTGGAAAGGGCCTGATGGATCTTGCCATCTATTTAAAAAAAAATGCCATAAGAGAGTACCTCCCTTTGATCAGTTGGGGGTAACTAAGATAAAAAGTGAAACCTGAAACTTGAGGTAATAAAGGTGTAATACATTTGTGTCATAGTTCATAAGATTGACAGTAAAGACGTACGTGGGCTGTTTTTTTTTCTCCCTATAGTTTTTGCTTTGCAATGACAAAAGCATTTGTTGAATGAAATATTTTGGAAACTCCCTTCCAAAACCACAGTGTGCAAAGCATTGCAGCATGCAAGCATTAGAGCTCTCTGGCAGCACATATACTAAAATTGGCACCTTGATATAAAAAGACTGCAATTCAGAGGCTTTAGCTCTTGTTAGATTGAGTGGCTCTTCCAACTCTCCACATCTGAGTTTTAACTTCTGTTCCAGGGAGCATTTCTACGTGTCCCTTCATGTTTATCCTTCTTTCTTTTTCTGGGAACAACACGGGAATGAGATGAACAAAGGGCTGCCACCAAGGTCGCTGTGGACCATCCTGCTCAAGTAAGATGACAAGCCAGGCAGTGTGGAGACTTTATTATATTTATATATTAATAATATATATCTATATCTTCTACCCATCCAGCCTCCAGAAGAGGCCTCCCAAATGATCTTCCTGTGGATTTTCAATTTCAGTTGCTGCAATCTGATTGCTAGGGTTCCCGGTTAGAACTGCAGGCTGCTCGACAGTTGCCATAGTTTCCACGCCTTTGAGATGCAAACGTGAATGGCACACCACCAAAATGTGATGTTGAGGGCTGGGAGAAACAAGGCTCCCAGGTATCTTGACAGGAACGATTCCCCTCCTTTTTACATGTTAACCCACAGCTGTGAGCAGCGAGGCTGACTTATGTGGGATTGAGACAAATCCAAATTCAGAAAATGACTGGTGTGTCTCGTAATTACCAATCAAGCAGACTGTGTCTATCGTAGCTGAGGGCAAGCTTGCATCAGAAGTGTCTTCCCATTGAGCTCTGGTGGAAAAGAGCCAATCAGTGGGATGTGTTTAACTGGTCGGAGTCCTCACATTTCACAAAAGGTACAGCTTCGCTGAACCACTTTCACCCTTAAAAGGTACAATTATTGAACTGAGATTGGAGCTTTAGGTTGGAAAGGCACTGAGACTGTCCAAATTATTTCCTGGAGGATGTACATGAGTGCAATAATTACTACTGTACTGAGATCAGCTCTCCAATTTCTGAAACATCTCGGCTGGTAAAAGATACTTCTAGTTTTCTATATATTCATAGTTCCTATGATAAGCCTTGGCTTACTTTATCTTGCCAAGTGGTAGAGAAGGCAGTTGTCACTATTAACCCCAATTACATGTCTTTGCATCACTCCAGGTGCCTTACTCTTTTAAATTGGGAAGAGATCCATCATAATATCTTTGCACAGAATTTGAAGAAAGCATAGGAAGTCTGGGACGGTAATGTAGGAGATAGGACACCATACCCACCCCTAAATCACCTTGGAATGGAGCTACTTTCAAGAACCCTGAAGTTCACCCATACTTTCATCTCCTATCAACATAAAGATGCAAATTCCTTTTGGGGCTTTCATTAAAAGTGAGAAAGTTGAATTTTAATTGGTAATTAATGATGCAATCCTTGCCTAATTTAACAAACAATATCCCCTTTAACTTCAATTAGACTTATTCTCCATTCAGTGGGTTTAGGATTATACCCCAAATTAATGACAAATTTAACATCAATAGAACTGGCAATTTCTAAAAGTAGGGCTAAACCAAAAAAGTGGGTATCTGCCATTTTCCTGTCTTTAAAATACTAGGAGAATATCTGTAATACACAGTGACTATGTTCAGACAATCAAATTTTCACTAAGTTAACCTATTTTCTGGATTTGCAAAATACATTGAACCAAACTACCAAACAGGCTGAGTTCCCACACAAGATAAAAGGTAAAGGTTCCCCCTGCACATTTCTGCAGTTGTGTCCGACTCTAGGGGCCAGTGCTCATCTCCGTTTCTTAGCCAAAGAGCCAGCGTTGTCCGAAGACGCTTCCGCGGTCATGTGGCCGGCATGACGCACGCGGAACACTGTTACCTACCCACCGAAGTGGTACCTATTCATCTACTTGCATTTGCATGCTTTCGAATTGCTAGGTTGGCAAGAGCTGGGGCGAGTGCGGGAGCTCACTGTGTCACGCGGGACTAGGGATTCGAACCTCCGAACTTGCGATCTTCCGATCGACAAGCCTGGCGTCTTACCCGCTGAGCCACCACGCCCCCTTCCCACACAAGATACTAAATCGTAAAAAGCCCTAATCAAGATTAAAGCCTATCAAATTCAACATGTGAATTCAGCCTTAAAGTTGTTACCTGACCTGGATAAGCATTATCTGATACAGTGTAATTCCCCAAATCTAAAGATGGAACAAGTATAGAAGTACTGAAGTGGGAACTGCATGTACGTAGATGTTGCCCTAGATATTTCTACCAGCTCCAGTTCCAGCACAAAAAACTCCCCTTGAGTTTCTAGAAGAAAGGGACTTTTGCCATCCTGTGAACATGAGGATGCATTCACAAAAGGGCTGATGTAGATGCTAAAGTCTATCACAAAATTCTCCTTTACTTGAAGGCAGGCAAACAACTGTTGAGGTTTCTTTCTGCTACTTCCTCTAATCCCTCTTCCAACAAGATTTTTGTACCACTCACTCAGTTTACCATTATTTTTGTGTCCTGGATAACAGGTACACTTGTAAGGTATGGGATGTACACAGTCACCATGTTTACTTTTTAGGAGTGGCTATGGCACCTATATAGGATTAGAACCATTATTGGAAAAAAGAGATAATACCTGGAGATGCACTGAAACATCTGAGACTTGAACCTTGGTTCACCTCCCTGTGGAGATGCATTATAAGCTGTCTGCTGAAACTTTGATTTTGCCCTGCTTTGATTCTGCTTGACTGAAATCTGAACTCTTGCTTTGAAACGTTCACTGAGGCCAGACCTCCTTTCCTGCATACATTTAATTGGGGCTATCACTTGAAAGAGCATACAAAATCTTGGGACATTTTTAAAAGCCCTTATATGTTCAGTATAATTGTAAGTATAATTAGTCTACAGCCTTTGGTCTTGGAGTACTGTTGTTCTAAATATGATAACTTTAAAAAATCAGTGTAAGTTGATGGCTTTAATATGGAAATACATCCTTTACATAGTTTCTACAAATAGGAGCTTGGACATTTGTACCAGTTTTGATTGAAGTTCTAGGTACTGGTGTTGCAAACTGATGATGCTCTTTCCAGTTGGGTGATAAGAACATGCTGTCTCCAAGCTCATGAAAAAGACAGACCAGTTTTGTAATGATATGCAATTAAAACTTGCAAATCAACATGGCCTTCAGCTCACAATATGTCCCCAATGTAGCCTTTGGTGATCAACAAGCTGGTCATTCCAGAGTTAAACACATTTGTTTGTCTGACATCTCAATTTGAGTTGCTCCAATTCATGACATTTCAATTCAGCCTGTCTTGATTCATTGGTTGGCACTAGGTGAAATCAACGAGTTGGGGCCAGGAGTAAGGAATGGAAACCCCATCAAAGCATAGCTGAATAAATGCATGAAAAATTATATTTCCTGTAAAATTATATAACATGAGAATTTTAAAAGGCTCCATAAGTATTAAAATATCAAGCTTTAAAAAGAATATGTAACTTTAAAGCTCACTATTCTATAATAAAGAGAGTTCTTCCTGGAACAATCTTACTGGCCCATCTGTTAAGCAGTGTATATAAATTTCATATGATCTTTTCTGGATTGTGAAGCAGACTATTTATTTTCTTCTGTTTTTTAGGCACTACTAATCCTTCCCAAAATGACATTTAAAAGACCAGAACCACAAAGTCAAATGGAGGTAATAAATCAGCAACCTAACAGAAGCAGAAAAGGCAGCATAATAGCAGTCATTAAAACAAAACTCATACTTGACACCTGTGGAAATAATATGCCTTAAATGCGGAGAGTATTCTACAGCTGGGGAGCCATCCGTATGAAGACCTTTCTGAAATTATCAAGCTATCACATCTGTGATGGCAGAGCACCTACAGAAATGGCTTTCCTGGTATGCATCTGCTGAGGGATTAAGGTCTGCCGAGCAAGAGATTCTCAGCATCCCATAGCTGGGATTGTCCCTCATACGGGGGTGCAGAAATTTTCTAGCTGAAGCACCCTTGTTATGAAGTGGTTGCCATTTGGACGTTTCTGCCAACTTTAAGTTTGATAAGATATGAAGTTAGGATCTGAGGTTTTCCTTTCTTGAGCTCAAGAAGTAAGAAAGATGGATTGTGTGCTAGAAAAAATAAAAGGGAGATTAATCCTCTGGAGGAAGGCAATGGTAAACGTAGACAAGATGGTGCAGGATAAGGACTTACCAATGACAAAGATCAGAATAGTTAAAGCAGTGATCTCTCCGGGGATAATGTAGGGCTGTAGAAGCTGGGCACTGAAAAAGGGCAAGGGAAAGAAAATAGATGCGTTTGAATTATGGATCAGGAGACAGTTACCAAGAGCATCATGGTCTGCAAGAAGAACCAATCAATCAGTCCTGGGCCATATTAAGAGTGACTGCTCCCTTGATGCAATGATCAGCAATCAGGAACTCAAAGACTTTGGATTTGTGATGCAAGGGAATGATGGACTAAAAAAATGACTACACTTGGCAAGGTTGAGGGAAGGAGAAGGGAAGATAATGGATGGGACCAAAGAGATTACTGGAATGACCTTGGAAAAACTATGAAATATTATTTAAGACAGGTTGAGATGGTGAGCATTAGCCATACAGCCCCCAGGACAGAGTCTGACTTAATGACACCCATCTAAAGTCTGGCTATTTGCACATATGTCTTTCACTCTTCTTATATGTATCTCAATAGGTTTTAAATTGTATTTTGGAGGCTGTTTTGTCATAGAGAAATTAATAGCTTCTCTCTCTTCTTCATTGATTACCCCCATCTCAACGTCTGGTTCCAGTTCTGGGTGTCCCTCTTTAAGGAACATTCAGTAGATGTAATTTGCTGTAGATGCAAAGAAGGTGTATAGAAGGACTGGAACCTAAATCCTATAAGGAACTTGTTATTTATTCATCTCCAGTATTTCTCGGCCATTACAATTACTCCTCTCTAGGTGATTCACAAAGCATTTTTGTTTACAAAAAGTAAAACCGTAAAGAAACTCATAAAGCATCAGTAAAATTTAAAATAATCTACTGCTGATTGGGCAGAAAACAAAGCATAGGTGTTAGCCTCCAAAGACCTATTGAAAAGTGTATGTTTTAACAGCTTTCCATAAAGGTGTCTAATGCTAGCAGAAATTTGAGAGGGAGGGGATATTTCAGAAAGGGAGGGCACCAATAAAGAAGCATTGCTCCTGTCCACTTCAGCTTCTGGGTTTAGTAAAGCTGAAACATCCCCTCCAGAGTAGAGAAGACAGACCTACTAGCATCAACTTGAGGGAGACAGTCCCCAAAATATCCTGATCCCTTATTTGGGGTTTGATGAAAAACAAAAACAAAACAAATAGCCTCTTGAATCCTATTGGGAGGCAAAGCAGTGCTTGCAGAATTGGTATTATATTGCTGAATCATCTTGCATCCATCAGTGTCTGACCTGCTATATTTTGCACCACTTAATTTCTTGGTAGTCTTTAAGGACCGCCCCAGGTAGAGTGCCTTGCATTATCCCAATCAGGAGAGAACAAGGGCATGACTGTTGTCAAAGGCTCCCACTCCAAAAAGGTTCACCAGTGACACACCAGTCAAAAGTGGACAGACAGCCCTGGCCATGGCTTCCACCTGCTGATTCAGGGAACTGGGTATATTTAGTCTCAAGAATCCTGGCAAATAGAAGGGGAAGAAATGGAAGCAGTGACAGATTTTATTTTCTTGGGCTCCAAGATCACCGCAGACGGTGACTGCAGCCATGAAATTAAAAGACACTTGCTCCTTGGGAGGAAAGCTATGGCAAACCTAGACAGCATAATATAAAGCAGAGACATCACCTTGCCGACAAAGGTCCGTATAGTTAAAGCTATGGTTTTCCCAGTAGTAATGTATGGCTGTGAGAGTTGGACCATAAGGAAGGCTGTGTGCCGAAGAATTGATGCTTTTGAACTGTGGTGCTGGAGAAGACTCTTAAGAGTCCCTTGGACTGCAAGGAGGTCAAATCAGTCAATTCTAAAGGAAATCAACCTTGACTGCTCATTGGAAGGACAGATGCTGAAGCTGAAGCTCAAATACTTTGGCCACCTAATGCGAAGAGAGGACTCACTGGAAAAGACCCTGATGCTGGGAAAGACCAAAGGCAAAAGGAGAAGGGGACGGCAGAGGATGAGATGGTTAGATAGCATCACCGATGCAATGAACATGAATTTGAGTAAACTCCGGGAGACAGTGGAGGACAGGAAGGCCTGGCGTGCTATGGTCCATGAGGTCATGAAGAGTCGGACACGACTGAACAACAATAACAAAAAGTCTCAAGAAATGAGTCTGAAGGGAGTTCTGGTCATTCTTTTCAAGCACCCAAAGGAGCATCACATAGCAGAAAGGTAAAATTCTTAGAGTGAAGGATGCAGAGTATTCATCTTATTTCTTGGAGATAAGAGCAGCTTGATGAGTGGGATCAATTCCCTAGAACGGCAACACCTCTTCCTTCTTAAACATGTTCATGCAGAAATTGGACATCTCAAGTTATTTTAATTTAGATTTCTGCATTTCCAAAGAGGTTGGAGTTGATGACCTCAGTACTTCTTCATCTCCAGCATTCTGTAACAGAGCAAAGGCAAGAATATCTTAATAAGCAGGCAGGCAAGCAAATAAATCTATTGATGAACCAACAGATTGCTTGGTAAAGGGCTAAGAAGATACCTCCTGGATTCAATACCCATTTCTCACTACTGCCAAGCAAATACCCATGAACACAAAAGGAAGGCAAGAGAGATTTCTCACTACTGCTTTCTAGATACATAGTTCCTCCAAGATATAGGCAGCAGTCAGCCTGTTCCTGTTACTTACGTTCTATGAGAGTCAGGGATCTCTAGCACTACATGTATTATCTCTTTAGCCTTTCCCCAGCTAAAAAAGCTCAGTTCTGCAATCTTAAATTCAAAATGCAAATCTAATGAATACTGTATGTATCATCTCTCCCTGCAACTAGTTGAATCTAAAATGCTGCAGGTTGCCATGAAAGTTCAAGGAGATAGTCAGTGCAATGAAGCTTCTTTCTATTTTTTTTTTTATTTAAATTTATATGACCGCCCAACTCCCCGAACGGGGGACTCTGGGTGGTTTTACAATAAAATTAAGGTTAAAATATAAATATAAAATTACAAATTAGTAGCATGACATAAATAAATACAAAATCCAATCTGGCAAGTATCTCAAATAATAGGGAGGACATTATGGTATTAACCATCCCCAGGAGGAGCTATTACTTTTCCCCTCCCACGCTAGGTGGCAGAAACAGGTTTTCAGATCTTTCCTAAAGGTCGGGAGGGAGGAAACCTGCCTTAACTCTGGGGGCAAGATATTCCAAAGGGCAGGCACTCCTACAGAGAAGGCCCGCCTCCTGGACCCCACTAGATGAAATTCCCTTATTGATGGGGTCCGTAGTAAGCCCTCTCTGAATGATCGGGTGAATGAATTATCGGTTTCCTGTCTTTTGGTTCCTTTCTGATCCAAATTCGTATACAGTTATCTCAAAGCTTTTGGTTGGTTTTCTTTCCCTGTGAGATGCTGAAGGTTGATCTTTTGAACATCCCTCCTATCAAGCAGTTGAATAAAACTCCAATTCTGACTGTCTCCTGACTGCATTTTTGAATGACAGGATTCTTGCATATTGGGGGAAGCAGGAACATTTCTCTCTTTTTTTTCTTAAGAATTTTATTAAATTTCAAAAAAAGATAAAAGATACAAAAAAAATGACAAACGACAAAAAAAGAACTAAACGTGTGAAAACACAAGAGAATTTTTTTAAATTTTATTTATTTTTTATAAATTTTATTAAAGTTTTAAAATATACAAAGTTAAAAGTTAGAAATGAAACAGAAATAGAAATACAAATTAAAGAAAGAAAAAGGTGTAGAAAAGTAAAAGAAAGAAAAAGAAAAAGATATAGAAATTAGTTAACTTCCGATCTATCTCTGGTCATAGAAATAAAAGAAAGGTTTATCTTACATGCTAGCTTTTCATATAAGAGAATTTTTTTTAGATAGATTACAAAAAGAAGTGACTTCTGACTTTAAAAATCAAGGATATACAACAATTTCCCATAATCAATCCCTTACTCTATATTAAACCAAAATCACATTATTTCTACAAGTCAATCCCTTAGCACATTATAAAAATCACTAAATACCATTGCTCCCTCCCTTTATATTAAAAGGAAAAAAAGTATAAATCACCTAATCAACTCCCCAACCCCCCAAAATAACACTTAACATTTCTCTCAAGCCAAGGATGATCCTCCCTCAGGAGTTGTGCTTCCCTCCCATTCTTCCACCTTCAAGAAAGAAGTCAAGATTTTTTTTTCAGCCAAGCTTTTTCATCAAAATCAAACCCAAATGTTACAGGTTAAAATAACTGGATTTTTAACCATTTTATACTTGACATTTTTTTAAATTCTTCACTGTTGTAATGGCTGAATGAACAAGACATTTATTTCAGGTTTATTTATTAAATGATAAGGAATTTATTTCTGGCCTATTTTTCTGCTGCTCTTGATGAGGGTTGAATCATTTCTATCATTTACATAATCTAATCAAGCCTAAAGCTTGCTTCTCCCTCTCTCCAAAGTCCCTTTAATTCCATCAGCAACGGGAAAAGAAGAAAAGAAAAAAGAAAAGAAAAGAAAAGAAAAGAAAAGAAAAGAAAAGAAAAGAAAAGAAAAGAAAAGAAAAGAAAAGAAAAGAAAAGTCCTTACTTTAAATCAGTGTTTCCCAACCTTGACAACTTTAAGATGTGTGGACTTCACCTCCCAGAATTCCCCAGCCAGAATGCTGGCAAGGGAATTCTGGGAGTTGAAGTCCACACATCTTAAAGTGGACAAGGTTGAGAAACACTGGTTTAAACAGCTAAACAGAGCAAAACTGACCAGAGACAGCAAGGATTCATCTCCATGTGGTTGTCTAGGGCTAAACTAAACAGAAAAAAAGGCAACTCAAGTGTAAAGTATTCTACGTCAATTGAAGACACACATATAATCTCTTCAATATTCTACTGCTTGCTAACAAAAGCTTTTTAAACATGGTCACTATTTCTCAATAGTGCAGCTTTCCTTGACAGTCATGTTTAGCCAAACCAATCAGATGTGTTTCTTCTAACTTTAAAATATAACAGCTTATATGTTATATTTAACATATAAGCTGTTATATTTTATCACTGTTCGGTGATGGTGGCTTTTGGGGTTCCAGGCTTGAAGTAATCCAAACACAACGTGTTGTAAGGCTAACAATATCTTTCTTGATAGCATAAGGCAATAATGGATGTATGGTGCATTATTGCAAAAAGGAAAAAACAAAGCATAAGCAGAGTTCCATCACCAGAATGGAAAGAAAAACATCATGGTCTGTGCAAAGACCAGGCATAGTTACAGTTCCGATACAAAAGTACATGTAGATAGCAGTCTACATAGAATAGGCATAGGAATAACATAAGTGAGATGGATACCCATGGTTCATAGCTGAAATATACCCATGGTTCAAAATTCTGATTGGTTAATATGGGCTAGGCAACTTTTCAGCTTAACATTGTTGTACTTACTATAAACCGCCATGGGGTGGCGGTGTTGCATATTGGCTTTCCCTTGAGATTCTATTCTCATGGGAAAGTACTGATAACGTCCAATTGTTTTGGCTAGAACTGCACCTGTTGTTTATGAGCTACTTTGTTATGGAAACGTGCTTGCAACAGAGGGGCTTGGAAATTTCCACTTTCAGGCCAGATTCACAGTGTAGAAATTCCATGCATTTGCTTCTGCATAGAATAACTTTACCAAATAACTTTAACACCCCTTCCGCATGGATTTTCGAAACGCTGTGGGGGAAAACTGTCATTTCACAGGCACACAGAGACACAAATGATTTTATTTCAAGCACATTTGTTCTAGTCCCAGTTTGGTAACCGTGGTAATATGCTTATCAAGAGGTAATGCTTTCGTGAAGATATCGGCCACATTTAGTTCAGAAGGACAATATTCTAATTGGATAAATCCTTCCTGAATTGCATGTCTTACATTTTTGAATTTCACATCGACATATTTGGTACGGCCTCGGACATTTTCAGAGATAGCAAGTGAAATACAGGATTGGGAGTCTTCATACACTGTAATTGGTGAGGTTATATCTACGGAAAGATCTACAAACAGTTGTTTACACCAGTGTAAATCATTTATTGCCTCACTGAGGGCCGCAAATTCAGCCTCACATGTAGAAACGGCAATTGAACTTTGTTTTCTTGCCCTCCAGGCGATGGGTGTATTTGCAAACAAACAAACAAAGCCACTCACAGACTTTCTGTCTCCCTCTTCTGCAAAAGAGCTGTCAACATAAATCACAGGCATTTCGCCTTTAGTGGCTGATACTTTAAGACAAAAATCAGCTGTGCCTTTAAGGTAACGCAGGACCCTTTTTAACCCTTGCCAATCTCTCATGGATGGTTTGGCAACCTTACGACTGAGCACTCCAACTGAGTAAGCTAAGTCAGGACGTGTCCACTGTGTTAAGTGTAGCAAGCTTCCTACAGCAGAGTGATACAATTCAAGTTGAGGACAAATTTCCTCACATGCATCACCCTTTAGGAAATCAAGAGTCATTGGTGTTTTGGTAGGTTTTGCATTTGACATTTCAAGTTGACTCAACAATTGATCAATTTTTCTTTTCTGACTCAGATAGAATTCACCACTCTGAGCTCTAGTGACTTCAACACCTAGATAGTATTTCAGCTCACCTAGGTCTTTCAATTGAAAGTACTGTCTTAATTGTGTTGCAAACTCTTGTACAAGGTGCAAAGAACCAGTTGCTAGGCAAAAATCGTCAACATACGTTAGCAACACCGCGTAATCACTTCCAGAACCTCTTACATACACACAAGGATCAGCAACTGATTTCTTAAAGTTCAACTTCATCAAAGCCTTATCTAAACATTGATGCCAACAACGTCCGGCCTGTTTTAATCCATAAAGCGCCTTGCGCAGCCTGTACACCTTCTGAGAATTGCTACAAGCATAGCCAGGAGCCTGCTTCATGTACACTGTTTCAGGGAGCTCTGCATTCAGATATGCTGTGTCAACATCAAAGTGATGGACAACGAGTCCACGCTGTGCAGCCAGAGAAAGTACCATACGTAAAGACTCTGGTCTAGCTGTGGGTGCATATGTGAGATCATAGTTCAAAAACCTCTCTTGTGAAAACCCCTGAGCAACAAGCCTGGCTTTGTACTGCACTGTATTATCAGGAAGAAGCTTCTTTCTGAAAACCCATCTGGAACCAACAGCTTTCTGGGATGGGGGCAAGTCAGTGACTTCAAACACTTTTTGATTCACTAATGCCTCAAACTCCTTATCCATCGCTGTGTTCCACTTCTCCTGCTCTTCAACAGGCAGAAGCAACATCTCCTGGAAAGACTGAGGTTCACAGATAATCTGACACACTCTCATCTGCTGAATCACAAATCTGTCAGGCTTCACACCCTTTGTGGAACGTGCAGACCTACGAGGAATTACCACTGCCTCTTCCTCATCACTGTCCTCTGTCTTTTCACTACCTGATTCCCCCTTCAGGTCCTGAACCTGCTCAGGTGAAATTTCCTCTTCCTTCACCTGAGGAGACCCTCTCACCACACTAGGAGACTGGGAACCAGAAGGCAGCTGAACTGGTTGTTGTCCAGCCACAGGAGCATGGACAGTTGGATGTACACTAGATTGCAACAATACCTCTGAACTAGCATTCAACCTATCCCAACCAGTAGGGTGCTCAAAATTAGCACTTCTGGAGACTACCACACGACCATAGCCTGCAGAAAAACGATAACCCTTAGATCTAGAGGAGTAACCAACAAACCTTAAGCGTTGTGCTTTTGGCTGGTTCTTCCTTCGCTGAGACTTAGGGATGTGAACATACGCAAATGTTCCAAAAACACGCAGATGCTTCAGCGAAGGGCGCTTGCCAAACAAAAGGAAGTAAGGAACTTCATTTACAGCTGAATTCCGCACCCTGTTAGTTAGATACACTGCAGTCATGGTAGCCTCACCCCAAAAACGGGCTGGCACCTGGGCATCTAACATCAGGCTATTTCTAATGGTATTAACAACACCAATCTTCCTTTCAGCTATTCCATTCTCAGCAGGAACACCAACATTGGCAAGTCTATGGGAGATTCCTTTCCTACGAAGCCAATTCTGGAACTCATGACTTAGGAACTCTCCTCCACAATCCGATTGAAACTGACCTACTTGATAGCCATAGTTTCTCTCCACCATTGCAACAAACTCCTTAAAGCGAGCAAAAGCCTCCGCTTTAGATTTGAGCAAATAACAAAACGTATAGCGAGTATGGTCATCCACCAAAAGGAACATGAAACGTGCCCCCCCTTCACTAGGAGCATTGGGGCCGGCTAAGTCTCCATGAACCAACTGAAAAGGCCTAGTTGACACCCTGGCACTTTTCCTAGCAACAGGCGCAGCCTTGATCTTGGATTGTTTGCACACAGTACAATCAAGAAAGTCATCACACTTTTTAGATCCTAGTTCAGGATACACCTTGGCCATTTGGGACAAACTTCCCCACCCGGGATGTCCCAGAACTCTGTGATAATAGTGAATGCATTTGTTATGTGGGGGAACATTGGAAATACAATTTTATTTATTTATTTATTTATTTATTTATTTATTTATTTATTGTTTGATTTATATCACCGCCCATCTCCCCCCACAAGGGGACTCTTTCCTGACACAATCCCCTGCTTAGGAAGCATTTCATATAATTGATTCACTAACTTCCCTCTAGCACATTCAATCCCATCTTTTTCAATATAACATCCAGTACCCTTGAACACAACAGTATATCCAGACTTCACCAGGGCTGGAACGCTAAGGAGGGAAAAGTCAAGTGTAGGAACACACAACACATTTTGTAATTTATCCCCAAACAAGGAATGTATACTTCACCCTGAAAAGACACATCAGCCATGGATCCATCAGCTAGAGAAACCTGTTGGATTTTAGGCCTGTCCTTTGTCAATAGCAACTGTTCATTGTTGACAATGATTTGGCTACACGCTGAGTCCAAAAGCCAAGTCTCTGGGGAACGTCTACTCACAGCCGTGAGCAAAGCAGACACTTGAGTACGTTGTCTAGGCGGTTGTTTCCCCTTCTTTCATACGAACCTCTTTCCACTGGCTCCACCGGCTGGGCGAGGTGACTGGGGACAGTCTCTCATGAAGTGTTGGGTCGAGTTGCACCGGTAGCATCTCCTTACAGCACACGCAGCCTCTGTTCCAGCTGGAAAACGCTGTGCAGAAGTCTCAGGTACAGCAACAGATGGCTTACCCTGCATCCTCTCCAGGTCACGAGCTTGCTGGATTTCTTGCAGCCGATTTGTAAAATAATCCACAGTAAGGTCTTGGGGCCTCAACGTCTGAGTTGCCTCGATGAGCATGTCAATGCTCTTGTCCAGGCTTGACAGGATAACACAAGCTCTCTGGGTATCAGGGATCACAACATCCCGCTCCTCAAGTTCAAGAAACAAAGTCTTGAGTTTATGGAGGTGGGTCATCACGTTTCCACCGGGCTGCAGCTTCAAATTGTAAAGCTGACGTGATAGACCAACGATGGCAGCAGAGGTTTGCTTGGAATAAAGGGCTTTGAGAGCCTCCCAACATGCATGTGCAATGTCTAGATTGCTGATATGCAGTAGCTGCGATGATTCAAGTCCCAGAATCAAATTGCCATAAGCACGATCCAAACACCACTGCACTTCATCAGTAATAACACCACCTGGAGGTGCGTCTTTCACATACTTCCACAAACCTTCTTTTAGGAAGAAAGACTTGATCTTCACACACCAGGTCCGATAGTTTGTGCCATTCAAATGCTCAAAAGGCAGACTAGTTAGCCCTGCAGCAGCCATGCTGACCACTCAAGAAAAACACGTTTACTCCAAAATGCAGCCTCAAAAACAAACCCCTTTGTTACAGCCAAATCCAGCGCAGCAAAGAAAACACAAATTTCTCTCTGGGCCCATAACCTGTTAGGTGATGGTGGCTTTTGGGGTTCCAGGCTTGAAGTAATCCAAACACAATGTGTTGTAAGGCTAACAATATCTTTATTGATAGCATAAGGCAATAATGGATGTATGGTGCATTATTGCAAAAAGGAAAAAACAAAGCATAAGCAGAGTTCCATCACCAGAATGGAAAGAAAAACATCATGGTCTGTGCAAAGACCAGGCATAGTTACAGTTCCGATACAAAAGTACATGTAGATAGCAGTCTACATAGAATAGGCATAGGAATAACATAAGTGAGATGGATACCCATGGTTCATAGCTGAAATATACCCATGGTTCAGAATTCTGATTGGTTAATATGGGCTAGGCAACTTTTCAGCTTAACATTGTTGTACTTACTATAAACCGCCATGGGGTGGCGGTGTTGCATATTGGCTTTCCCTTGAGATTCTATTCTCATGGGAAAGTACTGATAACGTCCAATTGTTTTGACTAGAACTGCACCTGTTGTTTATGAGCTACTTTGTTATGGAAACGTGCTTGCAACAGAGGGGCTTGGAAATTTCCACTTTCAGGCCAGATTCACAGTGTAGAAATTCCATGCGTTTGCTTCTGCATAGAATAACTTTACCAAATAACCTTAACAGTTTAAACAGCTAAACAGAGCAAAACTGACCAGAGACAGCAAGGATTCATCTCCATGTGGTTGTCTAGGGCTAACCTAAACAGGAAAAAAGGCAACTCAAGTGTAAAGTATTCTACGTCAATTGAAGACACACATAATCTCTTCAATATTCCACTGCTTGCTAACAAAAGCTTTTTAAACATGGTCACTATTTCTCAATAGTGCAGCTTTCCTTGACAGTCATGTTTAGCCAAACCAATCAGATGTGTTTCTTCTAACTTTAAAATATAACAGCTCATCAGACTCTTGGAAGCAACCAGTGCCATGGTTCAAATTGTCTATAAAAACTTTTGCCTCTTTGGTTCTCTATTCCTCTTTTTTCTGTAAACTGGAACCGAGCAATCATATTAATAAATCTAGACATTTTCCTTCTCAGTGTTGTGAGCCCCTTTTTTATTCATGGCATTATGTTAAGGCCGTATAGGTAGAAAGGCTGCTTATAAATTAAAATAATAATAATAATAATTAAAAAAAAAAACATTAGAGCAGGCTTCCCCAACCTGTTGCCTTCCAGATGTGTAGGGAGCAAACCCCCAAAATTCCTAACTAGAGTATCTATTGTTTTGGACTGGTACCTCCTCCATGCCAGCTATGAATGGTACTCTCCCTCCATACATTTTGGAGAATACCAATTTGGGAAAACATGGCTTATTGGTGCTACATGACCTTCAGAGAACAAACAGGCCAAGACATTGGTTGAATTCAAATAGCCTATACCACTAAAGAAATTTTTCATGACCGCGGAAGCGTCTTCGGACAACGCTGGCTCTTCGGCTAACCAACAGAGATGAGCACCGGCCCCTAGAGTCGGACACGACTGCACAAATGTGCGGGGGGAACCTTTACCTTTTTTTTTATAGATCCAAGTTGAATTTTATTGGCATTTAATTACTAGTAACATTATTTGGAACAGGTCCATGTTTATTTCCAATTTATTATTGGATTGTATTTTAAGATGTATAGGTTTTTAGTTTTAATATTTTATTGTAAACCGCCCAGAGTCTACTTTTGTAGAGATGGGCAGTGATAAATTTGATAAATAAATAAATAAATGTGGGTTTAAATGGGTCATTACTGAAATCTCAAAGGAAAATGAGAGAGAGAAGTCAGAAAAACTGAGAATCCCTAGAGATCTTAATACCTTTAAAGCCCTACATGGCATGGGACCAGAATACCTGAGGGACCGTCTTATCCCCATGTTATCGACCTGCCCCACCCGGTCATCCAGAGAGGCCCTGCTACGTACCCCATCAATTAGAGAATGTCATCGGATGGGGTCTAGGAGGCGGGCTTTCTCTGTGACAGCGCCCACGCTATGGAACAGCTTGCCCCCAGAGTTGAGACAGATCTCCTCCCTCCCGACCTTTAGGAAAGAGCTGAAGACCTGGTTCTGCCGCCTGGCATGGGAAGGAGGAAGGGATAGTCTCTCATGGAGATGGCTAATCCCTTAATTGATGTCCTTCTTTTAACTAATATTTTACCCATCTGGATTATACTTATCTTATATTGTTTGTAATTTTTATATATAGATTTTAATTATTGTCCTGTAAACCGCCCAGAGTCCCTTAATTGGGAGATGGGCGGGGATAAATTTGAATAATAAATAAATAAATAAATAAATAAATAAATAAATAAATAAATAAATAAATAATACACTACAGAGTTCTAATAAACACAAAAACATTTGGATCCAGGTTCAACTCTCTTTGGAGAACGACCTTGTGTTTAATTGGAACAAAAAATGGGCTTGTACTAAGCTTAGATATACAGTAAGGGAATACCAAATAAAAACACTAAAACTACATTAAAAGCTTTAACTCCAGCTCTTTCCTGGCCATGCTTCCCTTTCCTTAAAATATACAAAAGAAATGAATTTCCTCCTGCTTCTTTTGTAGAAATAAAAGGACCACGATGAAATAAAGCCTCTTTTACAGCAAACCAAGGCATGTTTCAAAGATGACTGTTGCCATACGTTAAGTGGCCCCCATTATCATGAACTTAAAAGGAACTGGAAAAAGGAAAAGGAAAAGAAAAAGAAAAAGAGAGAGAGTGATGCTCACTCTTGTCTTTCATGAACAGTTGCTTTGTGAGAGGCACCTTGATTTCTGAATAATTCTGGGCAAGCCAATTTGATGTATGAGGCTGACAGCCCCTCTCCTGCCTTGTCAGAAAAGGGCATATCATTGAAAAGTCCAAAGGTGCTAAAAATGACAGGAATGACAGCTCGGCTGAAACACTGGGGACTGCAATGAATGATTCCTCAGGTAATCTAGAAACATTACATACAAACACACAGACTCCACTAGCTTACTGCTGAGACACAAGTGTCCAAGCAACTGACACCGTTCAGCTGTTTGTTTGTTTTTGCTCTCCCTTCACATCTTTAAAAGGCTTGCTATAATTGCCCTCCAAATCTAAAAGGAGTGCATCTGTTCTTTTTGGTCAATGTTTTTGGCCAGTTCCTGTTGATCTCCTGTGTGTGAATTATCTTACTGAAAGGAAGAGCCAATACATGTTTGTTTTACAAATTGATCTCTGGTGGTAACAGAAAAGCATTGGCTGAATGCCAGGGTCTACCTAGATCTTTGCATCAGTGGTTGTCAAGTTGATATACACTCCAGAAAGCTGTTATTCAGATCATCATTATGGTCTGCACCAGCCTTCTGCTCCCTAGTATTCCCCGAATATATTGTCACTATAATTCCCAGATTTCCCAACCATCTTGGCTAATGACCATGCTGCCTAGAAATTCCTAGCACCATGAATTAATTCATTAGGCTATGCCTATGCCATGATTTGTTTTAACCATAGTTTATTTCATAACTAAATAAGCCTCCAGCAGAGAACATAGTCATAAATCAGTCCACTTACTATCATAGTTGGGCTGTAAAGCCATAAATCACTCCCCAAGCTTTTAGTAGAGTTACAAAAAGACAAGTAGTAGCCCTATTTAGGATTCCACCAAGCAGTCTACATTCAGCATCAACATTGAAGATCATGGCAGTTGTTGATCCCCAGTTGAGAGATCAAAGAATTCCAGGATTAGAATATGCTATGACCTACAAGGCTTATTATCAAACTCAATTCCTCTACATAAGGGAGTTTGGCAGGGATGCACCATTGCTTCTTCCCTATTTAATGCATATATAAATTCCTTGGCTAAGGAGCTTTAAATCCGAAGTTTCATCACCCCTGAATTGCAGATATGAATGTTCCACTATTACTGGATGCAGCCATTATTCCTACAATCACAATTGGCCTTAGGCATGCTCTTAACACCTTAGCACCCTACTGTAGGGAACACCAATTTCTGATAAATTAGCAGAAGAACAAAAGAATGGTCTTTCCTGAAACATCCAGGAAGCTCCAATGGATAACAGATTGAGCAGGTGAGGATTTTTAAATACCTAGGTGTGATCCTCCAAGACACACAGTCATGGAGTGCACGTACTGACTCTATGGCCCCACAGACCTGAAGAAATGCTTTGGCCATTTAAAACATTTTTCACACTAAGGATCTAAAAAGTATTCCTAGAGATTTATAATTATTCATAGCTAAATCCCTGGCTCAGCTGCTTTATGGTTCCCAGTTAGGTCCTTATTCAAATTATAGGTAGATGGAAGTGGTGCAAACTAAGTTTATCAGAGCACTGCTCCATGCCCCAAGATGTATATTAATAAGATTTTGAGGCCTGGCCTAAAGAGTGTTGAGTTGAGAGGTCGGCTATTAGGTATTAATTATTGGCTTAAATGCCACTAATCTTCAGCTAGACTGATCCATTCATCTTATTTGAAATTGCAATTATTGTGGTCCCAAGTAAACCTAAAAAAATGTTGTAGCCTTTCCCTTGAATTTTTACAGTTTCTTGAATTCTCTGAGGCTAAGAGAATCATTGATCATCAGAATGAGAGAGGTCTTATAACTAAATCTATCTTAGCACCATTTAACTATCCCAGATGGAAATCAGCTAATTATATCAATTTATTAATTTCTCCAGGGGGCGTGGTGGCTTAGCAGGTAAGACGCCAGGCTTGTCAATCGGAAGATCGCAAGTTCAGAGGTTCAAATCCCTAGCCCCGCGTGACGGAGTGAGCTCCCGCACTCACCCCAGCTCTTGCCAACCTAGCAATTTGAAAGCATGCAAATGCAAGTAGATGAATAGGTACCACTTCGGTGGGAAGGTAACAGCATTCCGTGTGCGTCATGCCGGCCACATGACCGTGGAAGCGTCTTCGGACAACACTGGCTCTTCGGCTAACAAACGGAGATGAGCACCAGCCCCTAGAGTCGGGCACGACTGTACAAATGTGCGGGGGGAACCTTTACCTTTTTTATTAATTTCTCCATTATAAGTAAGGCTGTTCTTTAGGGCCAGATTTAACAGCTTGCCCACAGCATTCCTGTAGGGGAGATTTAATAGTTTTGGCTAGACAAAACTGTTCTTGTGTAGGTTCAGTTGAATCTATTCTTCATGCACTGTGACAATGTCCATTCTGTAACAATATCCAAAGAAGGCATATTTTAGGTTGGCGTGAAGTATTTTATGTCAACTTCCTTTAACAGTAAAGGTAAGTCCTATCACATACAATGTAGCCAAGTTCTGTGTAACAGCAATGAATGTGTAAAAACAATGGTTTCAGACTTACATTAGTTATTACTCTTTTATTTGTACTTTTAATATTCATTTTAGTTACTTAAGATTAATACCCTAGATGTTTAAATTTTATAGAATGTTTTATGTTTATATTGTTAAATCATCTTAGTGTAAGTTGAATACATGTCTAAGAATTTTAGTTCTAATAGGGTACATGGTTGTGTCACTTATTTCATTTATTCACACCATATTAGTACACTTGATTTTTTTTGTACTTTTCTTTACGCTGGTCTCTGATCAAAATTAGTAAAATCTAAACTAATCTAAAAGTAGACCAGCTCTAGACACCCAACTTTAAGGTAAGCCTATTGCAAAGCTGTTCTAGTAGGCCATGTGGTTTCCAAGGCAGTCATAAATATCCAAGTAGTGTGCATTTGCAACCCAGGGGCAGCTGAAACTAAGCAGTGTTGATCTCGCTAGGATCCAGTTCTGCTTTCATGGGGGCTCGGCGTCAGAGTCAGATGACGAGGACAGGCAGCCAGCCTCTGACATAGAGATGGAGGGTGAGCAGACAGCTCTAGATAAACGGCCGCCTGAGCAGTCAAAGGAGGCGGGGCTGGTCAACGAGCAGCAGGCACAGGCACCGCTGATTAGTGAGGAGGAAGACTCAAAGCTGCCGCCCCCTCCCAGTGCTTGAGAAAGGAGAGCGGAAATGAGGGAGGAACAGCAGAGGTCAGTGAGGCTATGCGTGAGAAAGCAGCCCCACCCTCCTAAATATGCTCCACCCGGGTCTGCCTCTGTAAAAAGGGAGCCGCAAGCCCAGACTGGTTGTTGTGGACAACCGTCTCCTTACCGGACTCCATGTGCCTGGACTCCTGAGCAGAAAACCTCGTGATCTGACTCTTGGACTCACTTGACTAATTGTGTTTTGAACATGAAACTCCCTTAAGGCAAGCTCATGGGACTTTTGGGGTGTGTTTTTGTAGAGTGTGTGCATTTGCGCTCACACTCCCTGGCCGCCTGTTCGTTACCTCACAAGTTTACCTCACAAGTTTCTCAGCAAAGTTTACCTCACAAGTTTCTCAGTAAAGTTTTACAACTGCCTCCCTGGTGTATTGTGTGTGATTGGGCTGGGACAGGACATCTGCAAAGATTCAGCTCTTATCAGGACACCCTTCTTCACTATTAAGCCCATTACATCAGCTTACAATCAAGAAAACAAGATTCTCACATGTTCAGAGTAGGTACATTTTTTTGCAAGGAAAAGAGGATTGGTTACAGAATCTTGGAAATGGGGCATGTGTACCTTGGCCCTCATTTATCAATGAGTACAGAGTGGAAGGAGGCAGTTCTGCAACTGAAACTCTCCCCGCGACCTGAGTTCGATCCTAGCGGAAGTTGGTTTTTCAGGTAGCCGGCTCAGGTCGACTCAGCCTTCCATCCTTCCGAGGTCGGTAAAATGAGTACCCAGCTAAGCTGGGGGAAAGGTGATCGTCATGATGGGGAAGGCAATGGCAAACCACCCTGCTATAAGTCTGCCTGGAAAACGTCAGCAAAAGCGGGGTCCCTCCAAAGGGTCAGTAATGACTCAGTGCTTGCACAGAGGACCTTTCACTTTTTTTTCACATTAAGGCAGGATCTCTCCATTTTTGTTGAACTTTCTGAGGCTTAGATTACTGAGGAGGGTGCTAATTGCTCATTTGAAGCCACAACGGTGTCCATCTGTTTTTATTCTGCAATATTTTGGAAATGTCCACTTTTCTTCTCAGGGTCAAAAAATTCCATCACTTTCTCCTGGCTAATTTCTGACTCTCTGTTCATTGCTGTCTTTGTTCTCACAGCCTGGGAACCCTGTCAGTTTCACATCAAACGTCTGTGTATCGGGGTTTGAAACAATGGGATCTGCATGTGCCCTGAAGTATTGGGGCATTTATTTTATTTATAATTTATTTATAATTTCAATTGCTGTCGCTGCCCACCTGCACATGACGCTGGGCAGCTTATAAAGAGCATAGTCAATTAAAACAGTGTTAATAATAATGGGGAGACCACAACAAGTAACAGAAAATCTCAGTGGTGGGTTCACATCACATCCTGGCTTTGCCTATAGAAAGGCATGGCTCCTCAGCGTCTGAAAATCTAGGCTTGTGAGCTTGTCCTCTCCTGAGGAAGTCAGCATATCTCAGTGTTCCCTGACAGTTTTCCAAGGAAGCTGTAGTGGCCTAGTTGACAAATTGTTATGGGCCTTTCTAAATCCTTGGAGTCAGAGTGGACAAACCATCAGTCTGCAGATACAACAGCAATCAGGCACCTGTGGCAGCTTCAGGAAACAATGAGACTGACGTTGTGAGACCTGATTCAGGTAACGAAGGGCCAAGTCCTGAGAAGGCAGGCTAGAAGAACATGCCAGCAGCTACAAAATGTTGAGCAAAGGCAATCAGCACTTTTCTTGAGAGCAACACCATTTACATCAAGCCGTACCAGCACCTGAGTCTACATAAAGTGCAACCTCCAGGCCCTTGAATTCTGTTAGAAACAGCTCTCCAACTCCTGACTTGAGTTCCTGTATTTGGATCCTAGGCTTCTTATTCAACCTGTGCTCAAACCCTGGATTGTTGCAGAACACTCAGGTAAGAGAGATTCCCAACTGGACCTATGAGGTTGAAATGGAGACCATTTGCAGACTCTTCCTGAGGTTTATTGGGGCAGGTCCTACTGTCTAGGGATTGAACTGGGAGTATTGCAGATTAAGTCCCAGCTCTGATGTTGAAGTTGTTGATGATCAGTTATTTAGATCTATTGTGTTTAGCAGGTAGCATAATAGTCCTGGGTTATTAGACTCAACATCAGTACTAAGAATGCTTACCCTGCTTAGTTAGCAGCATTATGCCTTCTGTTGATTATACTTTAAGTACCAGAATAGCATGGTGGAGGGGCGTGGTGGCTCAGCGGATAAGACGCCAGGCTTGTCAATCACAAGTTCGGAGGTTCGAATCCCTAGCCCTGTGTGCGGAGTGAGCTCCCGCACTAGCTCCAGCTCTTGCCAACCTAGCAATTCGAAAGCATGCAAATGCAAGTAGATTAATAGGTACCACTTTGGTGGGTAGGTAACAGCGTTCCGCGTGCGTCATGTGGCCACATGACCGTGGAAGCGTCTTTGGACAAAGCTGGCTCTTCGGCTAACAAACGGAGATGAGCCCCGGCCCCTAGAGTCAGACACGACTGCACAAATGTGCGGGGGGAACCTTTACCTTTTTACCAGAATAGCAGCTAAGCTTGTTTAAGAGATGCCTATATTATTTAAATATAGACTGTAACCTAAAGAATAAAAATTAAAATGGTGGAATGGGGATTCATGCCACTGAAAATATTCTGAGCTTATAAACACTTATGGAGTGAAATTTTAGGACTGACATACAATAAGGGATGATTGAGATGTGGAGAATCTAGGGTAGGGAGGAAGGAACAGCATGGAAACTTGATGGTTGGCTGGGGAGAGCCTAGAATGGGAAGACACTGTAATTAGTATGGGAAGAATGAGTCCAGCTGTTCTCTTAATACCTTGGTTTAGGTGCTGCCACAATCCAGGTTTCTCGGGTAGGTTGGTGGTTAGATTACAGGCCAGGAAGGATGTGGCTTGCCTTAACTACAACTTAATCCCTGCTGACAGGAGGCAGTAAATCTTGGATACTTAGAGCAAGCGGTGGAGACAGACTGGATCAAGATGATTCTGGAAGATTAGACCATGATATTCCCCCACTCCCAACTGTGGCCATCAGTTCTGTGCAACAGGAAGTAAATAACCCTTCTCTTTAGGATTTCTGATGAGATGTCCACAAGCTATTACTAGCAATGATTCTAGAGAAATAGGTCAGCTCTCCCCCAGTTTAGTTTCCAGCTCTTTTGGATACTCCAAGTAATGAAGTCTAGACCTATACAGGTAGTCCTCATTTAAAGACCACCCATTCAGTGACCATTCAAAGTTACAACAGGGCTGAACAAATGGTATGTACAACTGGTCCTTGTAGTTACGGCCACTGCAGCATCTCCGCAGTCACGTGATCACCATTTGTGACCTTCACTGCCAGCTTCCAACAAGCAAAGTCAGTGGGGAAACTGGCAGGCGGTCGCAAATGGTGACCATGTGATGTTGCACTTTATGACCACGTTGCCTAGCGATAGAAATTCTGGTCCCAATTATCATTGTTACCTGACAAAGCTTTGAAGTATGTGTGTGTGGGGGGGGAGGGGGTTGCTTCAATGATAATTTGCAAAGCAACATGACTCTCCTATCTATATAAATGAACTAAAAAGAGCCATGATTCACTTAATTTCATTCAGAGACTTCCACTGAATGCATGCTTAAAAACTTTTTGTGGTTATTGGTACCACTGTTGCATTTGGAGCAATGCAAAGCATCTCACAGAGCCAAAGAGGATTGTTCCCTGAAGGAGAATTATATTGCCTCCATGGTCCAAAGCAAAGCCACCTTGCATGGACGTAATGAATGTCATGTTGCAAACCATAATAGGTATGTTTGATTATTTTTTATTCCATAAGTGCTGTGCATTTCTTAAGATGTCTGGAATTTCAAGTAGCTTTTTAAAGAAACTGCGCTCATTCCAGTCTGTATTTCTGCTCTCCAAGGTCTCATTTTTGAAGCTGCAAAGAGTGCCTGGCTAATGATTTTTCTTTTTCTTTTGCACAACATAAGACCTTCCTCTCATTTTCAGGGCGACCCACACGGCAAATCAGTTGTACAGCATTTGTTCTGTGAAATTGCTTTTTGATTTTGTTGCCCATTCAGGTATTGGAGATATAATCAAATATCACTCAAGTACAACAGGAACTACAAATGGTTTGTGTATAACTTATATACCCTTATTTAAAAAAAGGGGATTGCACCTTGGGTAATGTATTTATTTACTCCTCAATTGGGTTATTGCAAAAAAACTGGCAACAGTTGCTCTGGATACAGGTAGAGCAACTCAATAAGCTTGTTAATAATGCAGAAGCTGGAAAAGGCCTTTGTGATAGTATGACTTGGATTGTGGGCATAACAAGGCTAAGCGGATATGACAGAAGTTTATGAAATTATGGCAGAGACAGGAAAGAAAGAGATTGGGACTTGCCTCAAAGACAAACAAAAGTCTGTTTCAATGAGAATAGACTGTGAAGGCATTATTTTTATTATATCTCGCCAGCCTTTCCAGACTGAAGCAATTGAGTCCATAAAAATGCTTATTTTGAGTGGACTTCCAGTATGTAATGGTATGTGGGAATGACCTTGGGAGACAGGAAGAAGAGCTGAAGACTAGACAATGGTCAGATAAGAGGCAGCTGACCCCACAGAATGAATGGGAGCATGGCAAACATCTCAGAAGGGACCCTCCCTAGTTTCTTGGATTGTAAAGGTGTGGGGGGGAGAGATGTACTTTCAGACTTGCAAGATTCTGTTAATGTAACCTTACCATAAATTTAGAGCTAGTATTTCTGGGTGTGCTTCTTGTCAGGACTACTTTGCAAGGCTGACACAGTGTCTCTTAACGTGTAGGTTTGCATTCTCGGGTCCTCCTAGATCTAGCACTGAGAGATGGTAGGAAAGCTGGCAGTTGAATGTTTATCTCAAAAAAAGGCAGCTTGGTCCAGATGCTGAGAGATGTTGGAAAAAGCACTTCCAAGAGACTCTTCCTTAATTAACTCACTGTAACTGAGGCTGAGAAATTCCTATTAGAGTTTCCACAATTTTGAAAGACTCGCATGAAAGAGACCTTACAGAAATCTATGTAATTCTTGCTTCTGTGGTCCTGCCAGTTATGTGAGCTTGACAAATACCAGGCATCAAGGAGGTGCTTTGCTCAGCAAATGGTTGACACAACAGATGCATTCCACCTAGGGGAGAGATACCTGTTTTTGGTAACTCATGTGCTGGTAAGCTCAAAGCTGGACTACTGCAATTTGCTCTTCGTGGGTCAGCCCTTGAAGATGGCCTGGAAAGGGTAACTGGGCCAGAATTCTTCAGCACAAGTGGGGTTTCCTGGGGTTCCTGATTATCCCATGGTGAAACAGCTGCACAAGCTTCCAGTTGTGTTGCGATCCAGTTGATCTCAATTCAAGATGCTTGTGGTGACATGTAACCTTTACAAGGTTTAGGCCTGAGCTATTTACAGGACTGCCTACACCTGTACAATCTGTCTCACAAGTTTAGATCATCAATTTCATGAAGGCCACAGATAGGCTTGACATCAACCACAAATTTAGCTTTTGCTGTGGCAGGGCCAACCTTATGCCATTAAAATTCAAACAAGCCCTCACCTTATTACAGTTGAGAAGGCAGCTCAACATATCAATTAATTAATGAGTTTTTAATGTCAGTCTTTTAGTTTGGAGAGTTTGTATGTATTATATTTTAGACGGCTGCTTTTATTGTACTAGATAAGCTTCCAAGAGCCATTTGCATTAGTTTTCGTACAGTCAGTGAAAAAACAGCATGATATTTGAACATTGCAAAAGAAAAAGTAGATAGAAAGAGGTCTTCCAGCTTAAAAAGAGGGCCAGGAAAATGCTTTTCTGTAGTTTCTATTTTGTATTTTATCTACACTCTGAAAATCAATAAAGTTTAAACAAAGTAAAAAAAAAGGCCAGGCAACCAATTACATAGGCTTGGAACAAGTAGATGCAAGATGGTTTGAATATTTTCCTCTACTTAGGGCTTCTTTTTAAAAACACAGGAGTTGCTGAGATCCTTTAATTATTTAACTATTTTTTCTTTTTTTGGATTTCTTGTGAGCTTGTATAAAATATTCTAGTTGTGCCTGCTGGGTGAAGTCTGACGGAGTGGTAGCGTGCACATTTTTTGGGGGAAAAATGTGTATAATACTCTTCCCAAGTCCTCTGTAAGGCAGATTAGGCTGTGAACAGGAAAAAGTGTCCTTCCAGATTGAAAACTGGATCGAATACCAATAATTACTGATAAATAATGATTGCAAAAATGTAACTTCTAGTATGTGATGGTTCCAGGTGTTATGTCCCAATGAAAGCTCCTCACGTTAAGTTAAACGGAATGAACTTTATTAAGGAAACATACAAGCCCTTACATCGGTGAAGATCTGAATGCCCCGGTTTGGTAAACGATTGATTTTTATTGTGTTTCCCCCCTTTAGTTCAATGTGTATTGCCAGTGCTGTCAGTTTCCTTCTTGGTGTCTCTCTTGTCTCGGCCGTAGATGATTGGGTTGTCTGACACTGACAGGTGTTAACTGTCCGTAGCTCTCTGGCTAGCCGCATTCCTTCTCTCTGTCTCCTGCAGTCGGTATCCTGATGTGGATTGTCTGGCGCGCGTGTTGGGGTGGAAGGTTCCGATGGGGGACCTTACATAGTATGGAAGAATAATATGGCTGAACATGGACAATACTTGAACAGGAGAAAATAAAACGGTGGGTTCACATAGCCAGGATTACAAAACACATATAACCATACATGGCCATCATGCTGTTTCCCTTCAAGGTAACCAACAGTATGTGAAGCAAAAACAGGAATAAGAAATAATAAGCAATGGAAATGAAAGGCATGAGATTAAAAAAAAGAAATGTAGCTAAACTAGTTTTACACCCCAAACTGTGCACTATTTCACATGTTTCCAATCCTGTAAATTGTACTAGCTTTAACTGCATCCATAGATGCCTTCGTACATTGCATTTTGTTATTTCAATTTCTCACCTTTTTTCCCCCTTCAGGACTTCATCAACTCACTCCAACCACTGTTTATCAGTTGTCAGGCCCAGCCCAAGAACTTCAGAGAATCAGTTCAGTCAAACTTCAGTTCTTTATTTGCTTACACCATATAGACAGAATCTTGCCAGACTAAAGCAACTCCACTTAACCTCAGGGGAAATAACCTGGGAGACTCTAGGGCGGGGCTATCCTGAACCTCTTAGTTTTCCCACAACTACTGTACCTCCTGGACTGTGTTTCCTCTTATCTTGTCCCTCTTCTTGGAATGTGCTCCTTCCTTCCTGAGAAGCAGCAGCATTACTGAAAGCCACCACATCAGTCGTCTTAATCCTCTGGGCCCAGACTCTAATCCATTCTCAGCCATGAAGGCTCCCGGTATGACCTTGAGCCAGTCATTCTTTCTCAGACTAGCATACCTCACAGGCTGGTTGCTCTGAAGAAGAATGGGAGGAGCGAGTCCTAAAGGGAAGGTGGGATAAAAATCTAACATATAAAATGAATAAATAAATGGATCTATTACATCTTCTTGTTTCTTTTAATTTCATACAATACCTCTATTTTTCTTTCCTGTAATTTATTAATTCATGTTATTTACTATTTATTCCTCTTCCATTACAAATCCTCTTCCATATGTCTTGGTCATCACCAGTGACCATAGAGATCACCAGTGACCATAGAGATACTGAAGTTTTTACAGAATGCTTTCTACTTGTATAAAATGAAGACTAGGTCACCATCCTTGGTTATATCTGTGCCACATGCAAATTTCTGTGCTGATAAGGAAGGTGCCAGTTGTTTTTGCCACACTTTGGCTCAATCAAAGCCCAGCTTTACCTCAAGCATGTTAGCAGTATGCTAGGCAAACTAGGATCTCTAATCTAGACACCACTTTGCAAGCCAGCATACTATTTCCCACAACCCAACAACAAAAACGTATATGCAGTGTACTGACACATGTTCTGGGTGCTTTAAAAGACCCTGCTCCCCCCCCCACGCATATATTGCATTATCAGTTAATGTGATAACCTGTTTCACACCATATGCTAAGAGAATGTCTGTGTTCCCATTACAAGTGAATCACAAACTTCATAGCCCAGTTTAGCCTAGTCTAAAGTGGAGACCCATAAAGATCCCTTGTGGGCAGTGTTGTTTAGGAGATAAGTAGGGAGAATCATAGAATCATAGGGTTGGAAGGGACCTTGGAGGTCTTCCAGTCCAACCCCTTGCCGAAGACAGGAGTCCTCATACCATCGCGGACAAATGGTTGTTCAATCTTTTCTTGAAAAGGTAAGATGAGAGTATCAGCACTTTGGAAAGATATGAAGGATGTCTAGCTGCACAGGAGGACTGTTCAAGTGGTCTCATTCCTACATTCCTGTCCCACAAGGAGAGAGATGGAAATGTGTTTGATACCAGTGATGTACAGTGCTTCAGATTCAGTTCTGAAAAGGTACTTTGGAAATTGTGGGAAGGCTGCAACTCCTTGAAGTGGTGGTTTCTTTTTCTGGGATCTCTCAGCTGTCCACCGCTGCTGTGCCATCCCAGCAAAAGATGAATTTTGTTTACAGAACTGCAGGTCATGCCTGTTTCTGCCCCCTTGTGCTCCTGAAGGAACTTTCTGCCTGTGAACCCAAAGTGTGGTGGAGACTCATACAATAACTTTGCTACTTCTGGTGCTTCAACATAGCAAGCTCCTACTGTCATGTGTTGAAGGAAAATGCTCAATCTATTAATGATTGAGAGTCCAGTTGATGGGGTGGTAAGAGCAGGCGATTGGAATAGGATGGTTTGAAATAATTTTGAAAGCCTACGCATGGAAGGTGATGTCTCAGCTTCAAAGCCTTCTCTTCCTCTTCCCACCTCATGTAGTGTGTGTGCAGGTTTCCCCGTCTGCATATTTTTGTGCAACTTGGGCCTGGGAATGACATGGTTATTTGTGTACTTTCCTCAAATATATGCCTGTGTGCATGCGCTTGTATTATTTGCATTTGCTTCTCCTTTGAAAAGTGACTGGATGTCAAACTCATGGGTTCTTTAGTTGTCAGCTTCTATCAAGACTAGTGAGAGGGAAGGGGGGGGGATTGGTGAGAGCAGAGATGCTGCATAGAACTGACAAGAAACATCTGCTATGTGTAGCCTTATGCACCACACACACCCAAAAAATACCTCTGTGATTTGTTTCTTCCTTCATCAGACATATTTTTTTCCATACAGAGATCATGAGAAATAGAACTGGGAAATAGGACAACTATCTGGTTATATCTATCTTATACACTTGTCTATGTAGCCTTAGAGGTGTGCAGTGCAGTTCATGCTTGAAATATTCTGACCTTGGAATGCCCTTTCCAGACTAGAGATAAGGCACCTAGATTCAGGTGGACATGAATCACGATGTTAACATGAATCAAGGTTATTACGTTCTTTACTTCACCTGGTTAAATTTGCATGAGCACAACCAGGTTATGTCTGCAATTTTATTTTATTTATTTATTTATTGAATTTTGCCACCGCCCATCTCCCCCAAAAAGAGGAACTCTGGGCGGTTTTACATGCACATGTACCTGGGTTCAAGTTGAACAAACGGTGTGCTTACTTTTGAGGAAACAAACCCAGGCTTATGCTAATCTACTCATTAGATAACTGCATAAATTTGCACAAATAACATTTGGTTATAAAAACAAAACACATTTTAGATTTAAATGATGGTATGCATGTGCCACAAGAATTCACATTCCAAAAGAAGCATTCTCTGTTCTCCGTCACAATAGGGAGAATATCTCTTTTTAGAGAACAAAAAAAAAATAAAAAAAAAAATAAGAACTTCCATCTGCTGTGACAAAGATGCTGATTTTATAAAAAAAATCATGTTTTGGAAAGAACCTTCTCTGAGAGCTCTTTTTGCTAATGATTAATGCCAGAGCTGTTTGGAAAAAGAGATCTGAATTTTGGGACATTCAACAATCTTAACACTAGGACCAGTGAAGACGGTTGCTCTGATTGTGAGAGACACCTTGCTGGGGGTGATGAATGCTGTTGTTGTGATAATGGGTTGTAAGTGCCTTCATGTTATCCTGGGCTGTAGAGATGAAGCTTGAGATCCTGCTAGTGTACCAACTGCTCTGCTGCCTCATGGGATTCCTCCTAAGCTGCTGGAATTGATCTCCGGGTAAATAGTGGAGAACTCTCACCTTTTATTAGTTGGGAATTTTAATCTGCCCACTCCGGGGACCAGCTCTAGCAAAGCTTAGGAGTTCATATCCTCAGTGGTCATCATGGGCTTGTCTCAAATAATCTTGGGCCTGACCCCTTGGATCCTGTCTTTATCTCTGAGCAGTTACTTGATCATCTGGAGAAGGAGGGAATCTCCATCAATTTGACATTGCCAGGGTCAAATCATTCCCTGTTTTGGTTATGATTGAGAACCACCTGTGTACTTTGCAGGACAGAGGGACCATTTGGATAGTCAGATCCAGGAGCCGAAAAAACGAACATGTGATTTATGCCCATTTTTTTCATTCTTACGCAAAAAGTTCATAAGAGGTTTCCAGTCAACACTAAATGTAAGTATCTTTTCTCTAATCAAAGAAGTTAATTTATCCATGTCAGCAAAATCTGTCAATTTCACCAACCATGTGATTTATGGCTTTGATGATTAGACAGGATAGATTATAGAAAGAAAGGTATTATGGTCTAAGTTTAGAGAGAGAGAGGTTAAAATATAATTGTACTTATAGCCACTTCTTTGTATCTTTTTTCTTTTTTTTCTATTTTTCTTCAAGTTTTTTTCTTTTCTTTTCTTGCACTTTTTATTTTTCTATGAATTCTTTTTCTTTTTTCTTCTTCACTTTATATTAGTGTGTATTAGTTTTTATCTTCTTTTTTAAAAGTTTCAATAAAAATCATATAAAAAAATCTGGTTTGATGGAGGAAGATATCTTAGCAGTGTTAGAGTATATTAAACATACTGAATCCTTTCTTCACTTGCACATTTATCTGGGACTTATGATCCATGTACATCTACTTGTAAGGTCCCTGGCTTACACTTTTTACCGAAGCTTCTGAGGTTGCCAAAAAGAGACTTGAGTCGAGGCTTGAAGGTTAAAATAACAGTGTTTATTTGGCCAAGCAAAGCTGGGTGGAATCTCTACAGACATCATGGCAGCGAATGTCTGGGAAGAGATCCACACCCCATATTGCAGCTCCAACAATTATATAGGGCTCCCAAGTTCAGTAAGAAAGCATAAACGAACTCTCTCCTAGTGAGATAGCTTGCAAGGTCTCTGTATTTCCAGCAGTCAGCAGTCTCTGTGTCTTCTGGTATTCTAAACAACCTTGTTGTGTGTTATCTAGTTCCCTAGTTCCCTTTCACCTCATTCCCTTTCGCAAGCAGTTTCCAGGCGTTGGTTAAGCTAACCCCTACATACTTTTCCTGTTTTGTTTTGTGTTTTTAAAAAGAAAGAACAGCGGTGTATGGAAAGCCTGCTCAGCACAGGGCTAGGGTGGGTTGAGGATACCAGTAAAAATCCCCCCAGCTTTCATTTGCTTCTGATAAAGCCCCAATTCTGACCAAGCTGCAATTTCTTTGAAAATAAACAGGTTGGTTGAGATAGCACAACTTGCCTTAACTCTGGTGTCGTTTTGTTCCAGAATTGCAGCCTGGCAATTTAGAACTTGCGGTTGCAAGTTGGAGAGCATCAGGTTAGAGCAGGCTGGAATAGAGTCAGATGATATCCATTTTTTGTCACCTCTGAGTCCAATTTATTTTTATAAATATTAGAGAATTAGAGTGGAACCGAACTTTACACTGTGATCTAAGAATGTTCTTTTTGCCTCATTGAGGAAGTGAACGCAAGGTAGATACTAGGATTACCAGAAGTGTCAATCACACATACAGTAGGTTTAAAAATGATATGCTGCTTCAAGATCTACAAAAGCATTTCAACAGATATGAGACTTAAAGCCCTGGTTTATGTGAGCATCAGCAGAAGACACGTATTGACTTTATCTACTGAACTTTCCTCTTGCACTTAATGGTCCCAATCGTTTGTGGTGAGGTTGAACACTCAGCTTCTTCTTAACCAATCTTAAAGGAGTGAAAACAGGCTGATCCCAGATAATTTTGCTGCAGAGGGCAGCCAGCCAAATCAAGAAACTGCCAGTCAGTTACAGAAAAATTCAAGCAACTGCTGGGTGTCAAATGCATTATCTGTTTATAACCATTCATATTTACATTTCTTGCACCTCTTTTCTCCACCTATATTATATCAAGAGCTAGAAGGGAATCTCTTTTGGGTAAGAGATATGGTTTGCATATCTCTTTGTCATGGTAGTGGACTAACAATGAACAATTTCAAGTTGTTTACTTTTGACCATGTGAGGAATGACTTTCACTGCATCAGTGGAAAGCTTAAGGGACGAAACATCAGCATCTGTTGGAGGGATAGAGCAAAGAGGAGAAAATGATAAAATGTGTGCCATGATATCATGACACAAATGCCTTGATTTATGTACTTGTGCCAACACTGGGATGCAAATTCAAAAGGGCAGGATTTGCATAACGACACCATGATGCAAGTTTCCTCATTCTTCATCATCATGGTTAGTAGCTGATGCCTGTGGATAAAAGGAATGAACAGTGTTGCAAGGAGGAAAGGCCCTTTCTAATCCACTTGCCTCCATATTACATTTCCCAACACACTGTTACTGGAACAAGAGGCCTTGTGGTGGGTGGGATTGCAGCAGAAAGTTCTCCTCTGTGCTGCAGAGTGAGAAGTTTATTGCACACGGATCCATTTGTTGTGCACTGATTTTGAGCTTTTAAAATCAAGGAAGAGAGAAAAAATAACTGGTTGTCTTACTGATGAGAGACCATTGATAAATGGTGTGTGTGCAAGTGAGAGAGAGATCTTCATCTCTGCTTTGCCAAACAAAATGTAACACCTGGTTGTGAACTACCAGCTAGATAATACCCTTGTAGAAATCCAAGCAATTGCATTTATTTTGATCACAACATTAATTTCATATAAAATACCAGTGTGCAGTTGAAGGAGTATGCAGAAAGAATGGCCTGAAAATTCACAGGTCCTCCATATTTCTGCAAAGAAACTCAGGTTTTGTTGTCTTCCTCTGTCAACTGAAACTCCTGAGTTTTCCTTTGAAAGTTATCAGGTGCTATACCTGGAAATGAAGTGTGTGTGTGTATATATATATACTGTATATACTGTGTGTATGTGTGTGTGTGTATATATATACTGTATATACTGTGTGTGTGTGTGTGTGTGTATACTGTATATACTGTGTGTATGTGTGTGTGTGTATGTGTGTGTGTGTGTGTATGTATGTATGTGTGTATATATATATATATATTTCTCCGCTCTTATTGCATCCGCAGAATGCTGCCCGACGGCCCTGTTTAAGATTACTCGATCTCTCTTGGGTAGGGTGGTTTCGACCACCCACCTGCAGGGCCGTGCGGAAGAATTTGCTGAGCATCTGCAGGATAAAATCGCTCGGATTCAGTCTAAGTTGGACTCCATGCCTGGATTGCAGTCTGGGGAGATGCCGGGAGAGCGGTCTTATCCTATTATCTGGGAACAATTTGATCCTGTTGGACCTGAGGAAGTGGACAGGATCCTTCGAATTGTTAACCCCACCACCTGCTATTTAGATCCCTGCCCTTCCTGGCTGGTGAAATCGGCCGGCGAGGTGACAGGTGGATGGGTCCGGGCTATGATTAATACATCCTTGTTGGAGGGGGTGGTTCCAATTGCCTTTAAGGAGGCGCTGGTGCACCCCCTCCTCAAGAAGCCATCCCTAGACCCTACCATCCTGGACAACTTTCGTCCAGTCTCCCACCTTCCCTTTTTGGGAAAAGTGGTTGAGAAAGTGGTGGCGTTGCAACTTCAAAGGACCCTGGATGAAGCGGATTATCTTGACCCTTTTCAGTCAGGTTTCAGGCCAGGATATGGGACGGAGACTGCATTGGTCGCACTTACGGACGACCTCTGGCGGGAGCGGGATGGAGGTAGTGCATCCATCCTGGCTCTCTTGGATCTCTCAGCGGCTTTTGATACCATCGACCATGGTAACCTTTTGGGGCGGCTTAGGGAGTTGGGGGTGGGCAGCGTAGTTTTGCGCTGGTTCACCTCCTTCCTCCGGGGCCGCTCCCAGTTGGTGGTGATAGGGGAGGAGAGATCCAGCCCGCGTTCGCTCCCATGTGGGGTGCCGCAGGGTTCGGTTCTCTCTCCTCTCCTGTTCAACATCTACATGAAACCGCTGGGTGAGGTCATCCGACACCATGGGATAAGGTATCATCAGTATGCAGATGATACTCAATTGTATATCTCCATCCCGGGTGAAGTAAGTGATGCAGTGTCCACCCTGTCCCAGTGCCTGGGGGCTGTGAGGGCCTGGATGGGGGACAACAGGCTTCAGTGGAACCCTGGGAAGACCGAGTGGCTGTGGATTGATGGCTCAGCGTCTTCTGAGAAATTATCATCTTTGGTTCTCGATGGGGTAGCACTGCCCTGTTCAGAACCAGTGCATAATCTGGGGGTTCTTCTAGACTCACGACTCCTGCTCGAA
Organism: Charina bottae; assembly: GCA_023362775.1. Taxonomy (NCBI): domain Eukaryota; kingdom Metazoa; phylum Chordata; class Lepidosauria; order Squamata; family Charinaidae; genus Charina; species Charina bottae. The sequence continues at coordinate 8,137,430 of JALMGJ010000013.1, forward strand.
GAGCAGGTGGCAATCGTGCTTAGGAGGGATTTTGCGCAACTTCGGTTGGTGCGCCAGTTACGCCCATTCCTGGAACGTGATGCCCTCCGTACAGTCACTCATGCTCTCGTCATCTCCCATGTAGATTATTGCAATGCGCTCTACATGGGGCTACCCTTGAAGACTATCCAGAAGCTTCAGCTGGTGCAGAATGTGGCCGCGCGGGCAGTATTGGGTGCTCCAAGATCTGCACATGTAACACCGTTGCTCCGCGAGCTGCATTGGGTGCCGGTTTGCTTCCGGGTACAATTCAAGGTGTTGGTTATCACCTTTAAAGCCCTACATGGCATGGGACCAGAATACTTGAGGGACCGTCTTATCCCCATGTTATCGACCCACCCCACCCGGTCATCCAGAGAGGCCCTGCTACGTACCCCATCAATTAGAGAATGTCATCTGATGGGGTCTAGGAGGCGGGCCTTCTCTGTGACAGCGCCCACGCTGTGGAACAGCTTGCCCCCAGAGTTAAGACAGATCTCCTCCCTCCCGACCTTTAGGAAAGAGATGAAGACCTGGTTCTGCTGCCTGGCATGGGATGGAGGAAGGGATAGTTCATCATGGAGATGGCTAATCCCTTGATTTTATTGTCCTTCTTTAACAAATATCTTATACATCTGGATTCATAATTTATAATTATTTTATATGGTCTGTAATTTTTATGTATAGTTTTTTAATCATTTTATCCTGTAAACCGCCCAGAGTCCCTTATTCCGGGAGATGGGCGGAGATAAATTTAAATTTTATATATATATATATATATATATATATATATATATATATACACACACACACACACACACACATACACACACACACATACGCACAGTATGTATGTATATATGTGTGTGTGTGTGTGTGTGTGTGTGTGTGTATATAATTTTATTAAAGATTACAGTTATACAAATAAAAACTAATACAAACTACAAGAAATAAAAGAATAACGAAAAAATAGAATGTGCAGAAAAAAAGAAAAGAAATATAAAATTAGAAAAGAAAGAAAAATAAAAATATAACAAAGAAAAAGAAAAGAAATATAGAAGTAACTTCCCCCTTCATCACAAGTATAAACAATTTTAACAACTTATCACCTTCTCTTAAAATACAACAATCTCTTCATTCCATATCTCATCTCCTACTTATAAACAGATCTTAAAAGCCTTGTCATTCAGTCCTAGTCAGCAAAAGTCCATTAAGGGTTACCAGAAAAAACAACATAGCTATTTTAACCTTGATAACAAAACCCACTTTATATTCCTTCCTTAAACAGCTCCTTAAAAACCTCATCATTCAGTCCTAGTCAGTAAAAGTCCATTAAGGGTTACCAGAAATAACCAACATCAATGTTCTAATCAGCCTTTTTCTGTTTATCCCCCCCCCATTTTTTTCTTTTTTTCTTTAAACTTATCTTTAAAAGTTCTTTTGCTAAGGATTAAAGGAAACTTTTAAGTCTTATAAGTCTTGACAATCGGAAGGTTCTTAATAGTTGAAGAACAGTTAAGAAGCAAATTCTAAAAGTGATTAAGAAATAAGGTTTGGCAGAACATTGTCCATATAGGCTACAGTACATTATGGCGGTGAGCTTGAATGGAATTCCTCGACTCCCAGCCCCTCAGCTCATGAGCCGATTGCAAAAATGTCAGTTCCTGCAGTTTACTTGTGTGAAGCAGCTGTCCGGAGTACATATGGGCAATATCACAATCTCTCCTTTCTCTGGAGAGATTTTGGCAGCCAGAATTCACCCTCCAGCTGTGGATTTGCCACCGCAATACCATCCCTGCTCCTTCAGGGATGTCTAGTTTGCCATGATCCTCACTGGAGGTGACTGGAAATGAAGTCCTGAATTTGCTTCTTAATGCCTTTATTTGAAGTCTAGTAAAAACATAAGAATGTGCTCATTCTACTGGGAATTGCTGCTCATCTTATTAGCATTCCTGAAACATTTTTTTTTCTAAAAACAACTAAGGTATTCATCTAGATGAGGAACTTGGAAATTTGCTTCAATTTATATCATGTGCAATTCTTGGGTAGAAGAATGTAGAGCAATTGACTATCACTGAATCTTCTTTGCTTGAGTGTTGTTTTAATTGGGAACAGAATGGTTTGTCTAAGTTGGGGAATGGTCCCATCCTTGAACCAGATTGCTGAGACTTAGAGAAAGGTGTGTATCCTGTAAATTCTGTGTTCAGACCTAGTTGTATTGTTATTGATCAACCCAGAACCAGATTAAAGTTTCTTTAGGCCTTGACTACTCTCATAACTGTTGATGTGTGGCTGTAGATTAATGGCTCTTCCCCATCTGGGACATTATCATCTTTGGTTCTGGATGGGGTTGCACCAGACAGATCCGGTGTGGAATCTGGGGGTCCTCCTGGACTCACGACTCCTGCTAGAAGAGCAGGTGGCAGTCGTGGCCAGAAGGGCTTTTCAACAACTTCGTGTTGTGCGCCAGTTACGCCCGTTCCTGGATCGGGAGGCCCTTCGTACAGTCACTCATGCCCTTGTTATCTCGCATATAGACTACTGTAATGCGGTCTACATGGGGCTACCCTTGAAGAGTATCCGGAAGCTTCAGCTGGTCCAGAATGCAGCTGCACAGGCCATTGCTGGTGCCCCTAGATCAGCACATATAACACCGTTGTTGCGTGAGCTGCATTGGGTACCAGTTTCCTTCTGGGTCCAATTCAAGGTGTTGGTTATCACCTTTAAAGCCCTACATGGCATGGGGCCAGGTTACCTGAGGGACCGCCTCGTCCCCAATATATCCACTCGTCCCACCCGATCATGCAGAGAGGGCATGCTACGGACCCCATCTATAAGAGAGTTCCACCTGGCGGGGTCCAGGAGGCGTGCCTTTTCTGCAGTAGCTCCCGCCCTGTGGAACAACTTGTCCCCGGAGGTAAGATTAGCTCCTTCGCTCCTGACCTTCCGGAAGAACCTGAAAACCTGGCTCTGCCGCCTTGCTTGGGACCAAGGAAGGAATAGTCACTCTTGGGGATGGCTAATACCTTAGAGAGCCCCTCTCCTACATTGGATTAAGTAAGATCATTTTACCACTCTTGCCTCTTAGATTTTAATCTTGTTTTATAATTTGTATTTTATATTCTATGTATATTTTATCTGTAGCTTGAATCATGTCAACTGGATTTCTATTTTCTCAGTTGAAACGTTTTGCTCCTTATCCAAGAAGCTTCTTCAGTCTGAGCAAAGTTTGTAAGGGAATCCTTAAATATGTTTCTAGGGTGGCTGTGTGACCTTGCACCTGTGGCTAGGTCATGGTTATTTTGAGATGTTTATTTCTAAGTCCCTTTATCATCCAAAGGAGGATCGTTAAGATTACCTTGCTGTTGTTGAGACTGCGAAATGGTCTTAATCTTCCTAGGCACAGAAGACAAAGCAGGAAGGAAAATAGGGGAAAGATTGTGCCTGAGGCCCCCACCTCTATTTAAAGAAGGATTTTCATCCTTCTTTCAAACATACATACAGACAATTCCACCTGGATGACTGAGAACCTTCATCGACATATTGCCATACATTTTGGGGAAGAAACCCTGAAGTTGGTAAGGAAATTCGAGAAGACAGCAAGAAAGGTGGCAGACTATAGAAACCACCTACGTTTACAATAGAGACTCATCCCGACAAGCCTACGCCTGCAATCTACAGTTAAGGGTAACAGAGCAGACCAGATCCTGCAGATTAAGACCATTTCGCAATCTCAACAACAGCAAGGTAATCTTAACAATCCTCCTTTGGATGATAAAGGGACTTAGAAATAAACATCTCAAAATAACCATGACCTAGCCCCAGGTGCAAGGTCACACAGCCACCCTAGAAACATATTTAAGGATTCCCTTACAAACTTTGCTCAGACTGAAGAAGCTTCTTGGATAAGGAGCGAAACGTTTCTACTGAAAAATAGAAATCCAGTTGACATGATTCAAGCTACAGACAATTCCACCTGGATGACTGAGAACCTTCATCAACATATGTATATTTTATGTTTTTTGTTTTTCTTATTCTGTTGTAAACTGCCCAGAGTCCCTCCGGTGGAGGGAGATGGGCGGTGATATAAATTTTATAAATAAATAAATAAATAAATAAATAAATAAATAAATAAATAACTAACTAACTAACTAACTAACTAACTAACTAACTGTGTGCTCCTGAAACAGATTTTGTAACCCAATGGAAATTTCACCATAATTGTTTGTGAGTTCTTGTAAGCTTCCTTTGTATCATATAGGGTAGGGTAGGGTAGATGTCCTGACTTCAAGTGAAGGAACACGCTGAGACTTGGTGTAAAGGCTCTAGTGTTTTATTGTTCTACTCTGCTAGACAGAATCCAGCTAAACTGAAATGAACTAGTGATGCTCAGAGAAAAGGCCCAAGAAACTAGGGCCGGGCTAAGGTGGTCTGGTACTCCCATCTCTAAGAATTTGCCACAGTTTGTTGTGATCCGCACAATCAAAGGCTTTAGCGTAGTCTATGAAGCAGAAGTAGATGTTTTTCTGGAACTCTCTTGCTTTTTCCATGATCCAGCGGATGTTGGCAATCTGATCTCTAGTTCCTCTGCCTCTTCGAAACCCAGCTTGCACTTCTGGTAGTTCTCAGTTCACATACTGCTGAAGCCTAGCTTGTAGGATTTTGAGCATAACCTTGCTAGCATGTTTAAAAAAGTTTAGAGTTTTGCAATTGTTAAACAGAAGAATGGAAGCATTGATAAGGTTCATCAGGGCTGCTTTACAGAACCTTAGGAGATTTAAATAATGGGTTCCATGTGGGGGAGAGGGGCTTATCCTGTGCCTTTGCCAAGCTGAGATGGAGACTTTCCTTTCAGCTGTAGACAGTTGGATCTGCAGGAGGTAAGGTCAAAATTGGCAAGATGTCAGAAAGAAATAACAATGTTCCATCTGCCATCTGGACAATTTTGAACCCCTCCAACAAATGCTATGGCTGTAGGCTGTCTATACCAAAATATATTTGAACTTCCTAGCATGGTCATCCAATATTCCTGGCCAAAACATGGATCAGCCTTCTCGTAAGCAAGGTGGCTATTGCCAAGAAGGATCATGAGTGGCAGGCATTCTGGGCCATAAAGCTGGTTCTGTTAAACATAAAGCAGAGCTACGTAAGCAGGGAGAGACAGAAAGATAAGCCCCTGGCCGTCTCAGAATTGAGGGCTTGTTAAGTGAGCAGGAAAATAAGAAAAAAAAAAGTAGGGCTGTGCTGATCTTCAAAGGTGAACCTCAAATAAGTGCTTTTATTCATATTGGTAGGGTGGCTGCAGAGAAATAACTTCTATTAAAGTGGTGTTTCTCAAATCAAATCAAATAAAATAAAAAGTTTATACAGCCCTAAGGCCAGATACAATCAAAATATCTAGTAATAACAGTATTACTATATTATATATTATTATTGGTGTTTCTCAACTTGGGCAATTTCCAAATGTATAGACTTCAATTCCCAAAATTCTCAGCGATGGCTATGCCGGCCAGGGAATTCTGGGAGTTGAAGCACTAAAGTGCAGCGGCCAATCAAGACACGTAAGTCCTGCCTTGATGGTTCATAAAGGCAGAGTGATTTTTCTTGATGCAATGGTTTTGCCATCTCAAGGCAGAGCAATATAGCTCCACAAAGCAAAAAAAACCCAAAAACCTCACAGCTGCAGTCTACACAGATCTAGCCAACAGCCCTAAACAGAAAGCTGAGCATTCAGTTTTACTAGCTCCAGAGTAATGGGAAGCAGTATTGTCATCAGCAGATAGGACAGCTGGGTTAGTACTCTATGAAAAACGTTACATCTTTTCTTTTTCTCAGTTTTCCTGGAAAATGTCTGCTGTGTTATCTTTCTATTATAACATTCAATTGCCTTTTCCATCCAATCTTATGTTAGCACTAAAAAGAGCTATGCTGGATGACATCAAAGGTTTATGGTCAGCCCCAGTATTCCAGCACGGATGAATAGCGGCTTTTGTGACGCTCAGAAGCAAAACATTCATTGAAGAATGAAAAGCATAATTGAGGCACCCAACTTTTTCCCAAAAAATCATATTTTTCATGTTTCTCCTAAAGTGTGTGGTCCAAGCTACAGTTTCCTCCATGCACAGTGTTCCTCTTTCTTAGGAAGCTTCACTGGCAGATGTTGTTAATGGCAATATAAACAACAACAGCCAACAGGTTGTGGCTAAAGGTCTGACTGACCGTTAGGTACATTTCCAAGGAGACATCATAGTGGGGGAAGAAAGACAATAGGGAATTGTTTCCTGTCACTTTTCTTTCATGCTTGAAAAATCATGAAAGGGAAAGACTTGGTTATATCAAATATTAGGGCAAGGTTGGGTAACCATCAGGTTGTTTTTGCCCTTAGCTTCTTTTTGACAGCATATAAAGTCCTTCAAAATGCTGAAATTTAGCAGCAAACCACCAACTAGGAGCAGCAGGCTTTCCCACTTTAAAGTGATTGCGTGTGAAGTTTCTCATAGGCTTTTTTAAAGGAAGAAATTGCAAAACAATTGGGGGGGGGAAAGTTAGAGTTCTGACCACGAACCCTGTGATGATTTCATGGGGTTTCCCCTCACTACCTGGAGCCCTTGACAGCAGAAATTCATTCATTCATTCATTCATTCATTCATTCATTCATTCATTCATTCATTCATTCATTCATTCATTCCAAGTGTGGTCCTCAATAACAAGATGGTGGTCCTGAGGTTGAGTTTTTCCTGTCTTACTGAAACACGTTTGACACTTCTCAACCATTGATTATATATACCTGAGGTACAACCTTCAAGCTGACCATGAACTTTGTTCCAGGCCACCACACATTGGCCATCTAAAGATGTGCCTATTTCCTTAGAACATGTGCTTCCCAATTTTCTTTGGATTTTCCACAGTTGCCTTTTCTTTTTAGCTGAGGAGGATCCCTCAGTTTCCCTCACATCTGGCTTAGGCAACATTTCCATAGCAGCTCAAGGATGATTCACCCTCCCAACCATAGTTTGGCTGGTCTTTGGCAGTGGCTAATATCTCCATTATTTGCACAAGTTTCTTGCAAGGTTTCTGCAGCTCCAAATGCCTCTTCCACTGATATTAAAACTGATGGAAACTTAATTAGGCTGTAAGAGTCAGATGTTGTCTGTTTGTTTTTCATTCCATCATTTGTCACACAAAATGCTATTCCACTTGTGTCTGCAGAGGGGGTTTTCTTGTAGCTTTATCCATCAATTGTTTCCATTTCTGCAGCAGGTTTTTAGCACAACTTTACCTAGATTAGACACACCTTGAATGATGGGCATGGAATAACAAGAACAACAACAACCCTGACAGTAATTGCTATGTACACATTGTGGTTTTTGTTTGCTTGTTTTTGAGTCATGATTATAAAAGACCCAATTACCATATTGCTAGTTTTGCACTATAGTATCTGTTTATACATGAGAGTGGATGTGTGAGGGAGAGATCAGCTTACACAAATAATTGAAAACTCAAGGGACAAAACAGTGTAGTGTGCTAGGCATGCAATGTGATAGCACTGCTCAAATTATGGGAAAAAGGGGTAAGACAGTTTTCCAAAATCTGGGCATTCCAGGGATGCAGACTTCAAATGGGTAGATCAATTCCTGGAATTCTCAGTGATGGCCATTCTTGCTGGTTCGAGAATTCTGCAAGTTGAAATCCACATGCATGGAAGAGCCCAAGTTTTTTTTTTTTGGTTTTATTTATTTATTTATTTATTTTCTATCCCGCCTTTATTATTTTTATAAATAACTCAAGGTGGTGAACATACCAAATGCTCCTTCCTCCTCCTATTTTCCCCACAACAACAACCCTGTGAGGTGAGTTGGTCTGAGAGAGAGTGACTGGTCCAAGGTCGCCCAGCTGGTTTTCATGCCTAAGGTGGGACTAGAAGTCTCGGTCTCCTGGTTTCTAGCCCATTGCCTTAACCACTAGACCAAACTGGCTCTTGTCTGGTGTAGAAATTCTCTTAATGATTTTCACAAGCTCTACTCCCAACTCATCCCTACAATTTTGAGCAAATTCTATGCATGCACACCTTGGCATGTTGTTTGGGGCTTAACATATTGGGTGAACCAAGTTGATTTGTTTAGTTTACAGTACAATATATTTTGCAACTCCAGAAAATAGGTTAATTCAGTAATCAGGTAAAGTGGGATGTGAGAACATAGGTGCTGTCGGTCTTCCCCTGAACACAGCATAGAAACTGCAGCTGCTACAGGATGCAGCTGTCAGGTTTCTATATTGAATTGAAGAGGGAAACTGAGCATGGCTGAACATAGAATGAATGCCTTCAAAAGTTAAAGCAAGAAAACAAGAAAAAGGTGTTGGTGTTCCTGGCTGGTCAGTAATAAGGGCAAAGGGGGTAGAAAGAGGAGTGAAATAGAATTAGCAGAATGGAAGGGGACCAAGGAAACAACTTTGTGTACTCGTGAACACCCACCAATCTACCTCCAAGAGCATTCAGCTATGCCAAAATCTGGTTTCTCCAATTTTATTGCATACATTCTTCCTGCATCCATTGTAGACTTCAGAGGAAGACTGGCCTTCTTTATCCAAATAGCACCCGCCCTGGGGAATATCCTGCCCCCAGAGGTGAGGCAGGCGCCCTCGCTCCTAGCCTTCCAGAGGTCTTTAAAGACCTGGTTCTGCCGCCTTGCTTGGGACGAAGGAGGTAATAGTTCCTCCTGGGGGGTGGTTAGCTTAGTAATATCCTCCTTTTAAGATCTCACCATCCTCTGGATTTTTTCTATTTATTATTATATTGCATTTTAAGATTTATAGGTTTTTAATTTTAATATTATTATTGTAAACCGCCCAGAGTCTACTGCTCTAGAGATGGGCGGTGATAAATTTGACTAATAAATAAATAAATTAAAAAAATTACTTAGCTAGTAAATGTTTTGGATATGCTTCACTCAGGCCATTGGGATGATTGTATGAGCAACTGCACTGAGGGGGTACCTTCTGTTGAATTCCTGCTTAGGACATTGTCAATGCCTACTTCCCCTGTTTAAGCTGTGACAGAGAACTCTTAAATCTTGAGCAGAGAAAGCTTTTCCTACCCCTGAGATAAATGAATGGGGAAACTTCATCAATCTGCTTCTAAAGGAACAGGAGTGAAAACAACCCCAAAAAATGGTGGGGAGGGCAGCTTTGTCCCAGCAGCCACTGGAGAAACATTGCTGAGCTTGAAAATTGGCCATTGTTGACCTGGATTCCCAGTTGTGTGAGTTTACCTGGTTGCCATGCCAATGGACTTCTGAGCCTCGCCATTTTGTTGGGAAGGTGGCTGCAGGTTCTGAGGTTCCTCTTCGGACTTTCTGGATGTCAGTCTTGGCAGCAACACAACTCTGTGCCTCTCTTACCTGGGGAGCTTGGTTGGGCCATTTTTCACTGCTGCTTGGCTACTGTCAGCCTTCCCAGGTGGACCAGACAGGAAACACGACCAGATGAGCTAATTCTACTTTATTGTAAGGCTACATTAGCAGAATCTTGCAAGACTGAAAGTACAAATCTCCCGCTGTCACCTTTACAGCCCGAGAAGTTAGAGAGAATCCATAATTCTTGTTCCCCAGCAACTGGTCTTCAGAGGCCTGCTGTTTCTAATCCTGAACAGGGTTCCTGGAGTTGGGGGTCGACTGTGTGTGGAATGGAGCAAGTCTGATGCATTTTAATGATAGCTTGAAAGGGCAGATTTTGCCATCAATAGAATTCTGCCAGGACCGTAAATACAATTATCTAGACATAAATTTCTGGTTTGGTTTGCTGGAGTAAGGGTGGGAGATATTTATTTTTTAAAATGTACAATTGTGTGGTTGGGTTTCTTGGTTTCATTTTTGTTTTCGAAAGCAAAATATCCAGGGTGCTTATATCTTTCCCTTGCAGTGCTTCCTTTAATGACTGTGCAATTATGCAATTTTGCACAATGACATAGTCCAGGAAGTGCTAGAAAGGAGAACCAACCCTTGAACATAGTGCCACGTTTTTTGAGGGTGTAGGGCCTTTTTGTTGTAAAAAGAAACACACCCTCATAAACTCACACACATCTAGAACCCTGGCCACTTTGTGTTTTCAGAAACAAGTCTATCTCTTTTCTTTTCTTACCCTTTATCCTGAGGAAGGACAAACCCTAGTTCAACTTTGTTTCTTCTAGTGCTCCTGCTTTCTTGCTTTGTTTGACAAGCCACCCTCATGAAAATGCGTAGCAAAATTAACCCCTCATGGAGTTTTTGCATAAGAAAGTAAGTGATTTTGTGACTTATGGTTTTGATGATTACAAAGAATAGGTTATAGAAAGAGGGAATTATGATGAAATCTTGGAGAGAGAGGTTTGATTAGAATGGTATGTATAACTGCAGAGAGGAAGACCAGAAGCCACACACACAGACATATAAATTCCCTTCTCACAACTATGGGTGGTATGTGTCTTCCTCAACCTCTGGTCCTCTACCAGAGGCCTGGGAGTTTGAGGGTTCTGTGCAGGATCTTAGCTGTTCCTAGCACTGCACTATTCTGGACAGAGAGCTCTGATGTTGCTCCTGGGATCTGTTGGAGCCATTCTCCCAGCTTAGGAGTCACAGCCCCGAGTGCTCCTACCATTACTGGGACCATGTCTGTAGCTTGAATCATGTCAACTGGATTTCTATTTTCTCAGTGGAAACGTTTCGCTCCTTATCCAAGGAACTTCTTCAGTCTTGGATAAGGAGCGAAACGTTTCCACTGAGAAAATAGAAATCCAGTTGACATGATTCAAGCTACAGACAATTCCACCTGGATGACTGAGAACCTTCATAGACATTACTGGGACCACTTTGGCCTTCACTTTCCACATCCTCTCTAGTTCCTCCTTCAGACCCTGGTACTTCTCCAGCTTCTCATACTCCTTCTTCCTGAAGTTCCTGTCACTTGGCACTGCTACATCTATCTTCTGGTCCTTGTCTACTACCACAACTTCTGGTTGATTGGCCAGTACGTGCCTGTCCATCTGGATCTGGAAGTCCCACAGGCTCTTAGCCCTTTTATTGTTTTTAATAATTTTTGAGATCAGAGCTATAGAAATATTGAGAGTTCAATGAACTGAAACATTTGCAGTAGAAAAAAAATGCTGCTTTTATTTTAAAACAAAGAAACAAAACTTAGTTGACTTTCTGCTCTCCTCAGCTGAGAAGAGCACATGGCTAATTAACATATGAATTATTACATAGCTGTAGGCAGTTGCCTCTCTGCTCTCGCACTCACACTTTCAACACAAAAGGAAGATTTACAATATAAAGCCTTTACAATAACAACTTGGCATTACCTGAGTGGACAACGTTTAGCATGTGACCACTATGACTCAGCACACCTATTATTTATTTGGAAAAGAACCAACAGGTAACTTTCTGATTTGTCAAGACAAACCAGACCTTCAGGCACCAATTAATCAACATTCCTGAGGAGGGAGTTAACATGAGCCCTCCTGACTCCAACAGAAAAAATCTTTTCACTCTGACTTTTAAAATAGCTTTCCAGATTCTTTCCAAATAAAGAATATAATTAAAATAGCTTTCCAGATTCTTTCCAAATAAAATATATACAACAAGCCCTGTCATTCTCCATGACCTTCTGTGGAATCTCCCATCTGGACTTGGGAGGGTCTAGCCCATATGCTGTGCAGATGTTCCTGTACACAATGTACACATACACAGCAGTGTATGCTGAAGATGCAGGCAGGAACAGCATACACTGATATATATTTTTATTTATTTTTATAATTGTATTTATATTTATATCATGTTTTCTATTATTTTATTTTCTTCTTTTTCTATCTTTTCTTTTTTCCTCTTTCCTTTTTTTCCTTTTCACATCTAATTTACTATAATTTTTTTCTTTGAATGCATTTCTTATTATCTATGTAAAATCTTTTAATAAAAACTATTTTTTTAAAAAAAGGAAAACGTGTAGCAAAATTCTCTTAAATGCAGAGCCAAAATTGTAAGTGGTCAGTACGTAAGAAGGCTAAAACAGAAGAGGGCATTTACACATCCCTACTGGCATTGAACACCAAGGATTTTCATCATACATAGGACAGGCCGTCTCAGTCTGGAACCCTCCAGAAGTATGGGAACTGCAGTCCTAAGAATTACCAACCATGGCTGTTGTGGGTCTTCCGGGCTGTGTGGCCGTGTTCTGGAAGTTGTGGTTCCTAACGTTTCGCCAGCATCTGTGGCCAGCATCTTCAGAGGGCAGGAGCACAGATAGAAGCAAAATCTCTGTGCCCAGGTAGAGTGGCAAAGAGAGTGGCAAATAGAGTGGCAAAGAGATTTTGCTTCTATCTGTGCTCCTGCCCTCTGAAGATGCTGGCCACATATGCTGGCGAAACGTTAGGAACCACAACTTCCAGAACACGGCCACACAGCCCGGAAGACCCACAACAGCCATTGAACTCCGGCCGTGAAAGCCTTCGACAATACAATTACCAACCATCTTTTGAGAGATCTGATGAGAATTGCAGTCTCCAACATTTGTATGGTGTTTGGATGGCATCTTTACTACCAGTCAAGAACTGCTCTTGAGAAACTTGAAATGAGTCAAAGTCTGAGTACTGAGTACAAAGTACTGAGAATTTTGGAGACAAATCCACCCTGGAAGGATTTTTTACCCTTTATTCCCCCTTTTCTTGAGAGCAGTTCTAAAATGCAACTGTTTAAAAAAAATGGTAGCAAACATTTCTAAGGCTTTATGAAAGGAAATAGCTTTGTTGAATGCTGTATGGCTTGAGAAATAAAGTAAGTTCTTTCTATTTTGGGCATAAGGGGCAATCGTTCTATTTATATCCATTTGTTGGAATGAAGCAGGGGTAAGCTTCCCCATCTCTCGCTGAGATTATGTAGAAAAGGGCTTGACTTCGCTTGCACTTTGCCCAGGTAGGAACCGACCCAAAAACTTGGAAGTTTTCTCTTTGAAAGGCAGTTGTTTAGAAACTTCACCCAAGAAAGGAAAGGAAGCTGTCATAATCTTTTATTTAGCTTCTTGTTTAACATGACAGCATCAAAGTGTCACTTGCTATGTAGTACAGGGATAAAGAAGGAAAGAGAATAATATGAGGCATTTTCTATTTCTCTCAAGAAATGATTAGATAATTACTCAATAGGTAAAACAGAATGGAAAGGGGTTTGCTCTTTTCCCCCCCCCCACTCTCATCAGCATCTTGTCTTCCATTTTTATTATAGGGAATGAAGTATTTGTGCTTCATTAATTCAAACAAATTGGCACTTGGTAGTTTAAATTATCCCTTGTCATATGTGGTGCAGAATGATGAGAGAAGGAAAAGAAGTGGAAATCTTAAATGGAACCTACAGCCAAGGATGAACCTCCCTCCCTGCTCAATTTATTTCAAATCAGTATGAGAAGTTGAGTATCCTCTTTGTATCCTATCTTTTTTTGCAAGAATGTACCTCTTAATGTTATTTTCACCTGATTTCTCATCCCAACTAACTACAAATCCTGTTCAGGCCTCAAGCAGGACAAATCTCTATGATTGTATATATGTACTTTCATATATGTTTCTAACACAGGCAATTTTCTACACACACTTTCTACTATGTGGATTTTTGCAAGCAATTCTTTCCATGGTCAATCACCTCTAAAGTGCCCCTTCCTGTTCATACTTTCCACCATTGCATTCTTTTTTTCTCCTGCTTGCAAACTGGGTTGCTATATTCTGAGAAGTGTGGGTTTCACCATGGATATGTATCCAGGGTTCTCCTACATGGTTACTATATGAGACTTGAAATCTGTATATTCGCCTGACAATTCTGATGGATGAACATTTTCACCCACCCTATTCTTTCTTCTCCCTTGGACTCAACTCTTTGTGTTCTTTGGCCATTTCCGCACTACTGATTTATAGCTTCTTCATTCATCCACTATTATACCAATGTAAAACTAATGAGCACAAGCTTTATATTGCCGTGTCAGAGTGAGTGCGCGGAGATGGAGCGGCCTGCTTCTCTCCTAGGCACCATTGATCCAAGTACTATGCAGTAAATAGACTCCAAATAGAAGTTATATCAAATATCCTATTTACTTTATATACATACGTATTTACAGATCACTTCCACAAGTAACAAATGATACACCATCAACGATACAGCTTTCACGAGGTAAAATGGGAAATAATGGGAAATGAGAATTTCTCTGCATATATAGTGAACCTGACCAATCACATTATAGGTCACTCTCGTTATTCACCACACCCAACCTAACTCTAAGCACCTGTTGAATGAGTCACACATGACACATCATTCCTACAACAATGGCTGCTAATTGGGTGACTGTGCAGAATATTTCACCTTTTACCTAGAAATCAAGCCTCTCTGTATAATTTATATCTAGAAGTAAATTCCTGGGTTTATCAAACCCCAACATGCCTCAACCATGGCTGGGTGAGGCTATAAGATGCTATAGTGAGGAGTTATCTCTTCTTCAGTGGGCTTAGCACTTCTCACTCTGGTTGACAGTTTTCAGTTAGGAATGCAGCCCCCCAATAGGCAAAATAAATTATTAGACAGAGCTTTATATAGTGAGTGTCAACAGAATCTGTTTAGTGTAGAGAGGTTCTGAACCAACCAGATATCTTAAACCATCTTGAGACAGACTGGGCCTTTATACCTTCTTGCCTTAATGTTTTACGATGAGTGGTCCAGGTGGGTTAAGTTCATAATATCCCTACAGGGGACCAGATCTGCCTTTGTGGCTCAGGGGAGATTGAGATCTGACTAATGTTCTATTTTATTGTATTTTATTAAAATATTCATGCCATTTATAGCACTCTGTTATTGTCTAATAAACCAGGTAGATCTCACATATTTTATACTTTTTTTTTAATTGGCAGATGCAGTTACCCATGTCAAATTTTGTCCTGTGGCTTGTCAATTCCACCAAATGACTCTTCAAAGATCAGGTTAGCGGTTATTCAGGCCATGAATTTTATCTTTATCTTGGATTTCCGGTGGGAAATGGTGGACTGACCAGCTGTGCCCGCAAAATCCATGGGCAGAACTGGCATCGTGGCAGTTTTTTCGGGCTCAGGCTGGTTTCTCCTGAAGCCTGAGATCGCTTTTCTGAAGTAAGGAAAATTATCGTAATCACCCCATCTGTCCTACAGACGGTGAAGTGTAGCCAGCAGTTCGTAAACAGCATCTGCGTTCGACTGGTAAGAGTTCGGGATGTCATCATTTCCGAGCCACGCTGCAGCCTTAAAGGGACATTAAGTCTGACCACCCCATTTCTAAAGCTCCCAATTTGTATATTTTTTAAAGTATTTGTACGCTAAGAGAGGCTTTCTACATTAAGGAGAAAAGATCTCTCTTGGTGCTTATAGTTATTTTTGTGATAAATTCTTTTTAAAATTCTTCTTAAGCTTTGGATTTTGCTTACCATCTAATTCTGAGGAGGACTGAGAGTATATTATCATCTCCCTGTTATTATTTTTTTTCTAATTTTGAAGATTTTAGTATTTTCTTACATGTTGAATCTGCCGTTCTGAAACTTTCACTTTCCTGCCACTACTTTCTCTAGGAACTGTCTGTGATCTTATCTTAACTCAGGTCGGAAATTTTCCATTACCTTTTACTTCTGCCAGTTAAGTATCTAGGGGGCACCATAACGTACTGCTTCAAAAATGGAGGATCTTAACCAGACTTTTTCTGAATTTCATCGAGACATGAAAGCAGATATCAAGCAGATCCTTTCTGATACCTGCCAAGTTATTGTGCGGAATGTTCGGAACATTGTGGAAAATATGTGGTTTGAAATGTACCATCTGGTTGAGGATATTGTGAATGAATTTGAAGAAGTTAACAGGGATGGAAATGTTCATCCCAAGAGTGAGATTCAGGCTTCTGTTGAAATCCTGGATGAAATTGACAATGAAATTGGCAGTGCTGAATGGAAGAATTTAGATGGAGAAATTGAACTGCAAGACATGAGTGAATTTGAATTTTTGATGGAATGTTACAGAAAAGAAGGGGTTATTATGTATGGGTGGTTTTCTGAAGGGAAGTCTGAGTAATGTTTGCTATACTCAGTTTCCAATTAAACCAAACTCATACAATAGAACTGCAGAAACCTTATTGAATGGAAAGTAGTACACAGAACAACCAGAAAGTTGCGAATGGAAATTCCCACTCTTTTCTCCCCAGTTCAACAGTTCGAAGAGCCAGGCATCTCCTCCCCCTCCTCACTCACAGCCCTCCTTCATGCCAGGCAGCAGTGCTTCATACAGATGTCTCTAACAGTTCATCCTCGGATGCCTGAGATAGGCCAAACAACATGCTTTCACACTTCTGGCATGTCCCCCCTCCCAACTTCCTTTCTTGACTCACAAGTTCTAACACGGGTCATCTCTAACTTCATTTTTGCAGGTGAACATGATCAAATGTCTGGGAACATTTGATTGAGGAGCATGACATACCGCCCATCTGAAAAAAAAACTTAACAAATGATTAATAATAATAAACAACAGTATGTATTGTCGAAGGCTTTCACGGCCGGAGTTCAATGGCTGTTGTGGGTCTTCTGGGCTGTGTGGCCGTGTTCTGGAAGTTGTGGTTCCTAACGTTTTGCCAGCATCTGTGGCCAGCATCTTCAGAGGGCAGGAGCACAGATAGAAGCAAAATCTCTGTGCCCAGGTAGAGTGGCAATGTTCTATTTATAGAGCTAAATTATAGGAGATTAGGTGGGGTTTTTTGTTGTGTTGAAATGTTAACGAGTGGCTGATGAGCGTGATTAGCATGTTCATTGTGAGAAGTATTCCCATGTCCTGGTGGTTGGACTGAGTTCATTGACCTTTTGCAGGCTGTGTTTTTCAGGACTGGTAGCCAGGTTTTGCTAATTTTTAAACTTTCTTCTTTTTTATTGTAACTGTGCTGGTGTTTGTGAATTTCAATGGCTTCTCTGTATAATCTGGTGTAGTGGCTTTTGGTGTTATCCAGTATTTCTGTGTTTTCAAATAGGATTTTGTGTCCCGTTTGCTTGAGAGCATGTTCAGCTACTGAAGATTTTTCCAGTTGCTGTAGTCTGCAGTGTCTTTCATGTTCCTTTATCCTGGTGTGAATGCTTCGTTTTGTGGTTCCGATGTATACTTGTCCACAGCTGCATGGTATGCGGTATACTCCTGCAGCGGTGCGGGGGTCCCTTTTGTCTTTTGCTGATTTTAGCATTTGTTGTATTTTTCTGGTGGGTCTGAAGACTGTTTGAAAGTTGTGTTTTTCCATCAGTTTTCCCATGCGGTCAGTGACTCCTTTGATGTAGGGTAGGAATACTTTGTTTGTGGGGGGCTGTTTTTCTTCAGTTGGATGTTGTTTTCTTGGTTTGATGGCTCTTTTTATTTCATTCTTGGAATAGCCATTTGCCTGTAGGACCCAATTCAGATGGTTAAGTTCATTGTTGAGAAATTGGGTTTCACAGTTTCGATTAGCACGATCCACCAAGGTTTTGATCATGCCTCTCTTTTGTCGTGGGTGGTGATTGGAATTTTTGTGTAGATATCGGTCCTTATGGGTGGGTTTTCTGTATACTTTGTGTCCTAGTTTGAGGTCCGGATTGCGTATGACCAGCATATATAAAAATGGAAGTTTGCCATCAGTTTCTTTTTCCATAGTGAATTGTATATTGGGGTAAAACGGCATCCACACCAATGAACATGCTAATCACGCTCATCAGCCACTCGTTAACATTTCAACACAACAAAAAACCCCACCTAATCTCCTATAATTTAGCTCTATAAATAGAACATTGCCACTCTACCTGGGCACAGAGATTTTGCTTCTATCTGTGCTCCTGCCCTCTGAAGATGCTGGCCACAGATGCTGGTGAAACGTTAGGAACCACAACTTCCAGAACACGGCCACACAGCCCGGAAGACCCACAACAGCCAAACAACAGTATGTTGGGATTAATGAATTAATATATATAAATGCAGAAGGTTAGTTATGAGGTTTATTAGGATATTTGTGATAAAATTGCTTTAGCAATTGAACACGATGGCTAAAGCATTTTGTATGATCGGTGACCTGTTTACTCCAGTCAGCAGCAGAGCAAGTGGTAGAGACTGGCTGAGGTAACTCCGGGATAGATACAAATTCTTGGCCATTGACAATTTGAAAAGGATAAAGGCCAGTGCTTTGATGAACAGAATTATTATATGCCACCTCAGTGAAGGGTAAGAGATCAACCCAATTGTCTTGCTGGTAATTGACATAGCAACATAAGAATTGCTTGAGGGTAGAGTTCAATCATTCAGTCAATCCATCTGTCTGGGGATGGCTACTAGAACTCAGGGCTTGCTCTGTGTCAATCAATTTTAAAAATGATTTCCAGAATTTAGAAGTAAATTGGGTGCCTCGATCTGAGATCACACATTCAGGGGTTCCGTGTAATCTATACATGTGTTGTATAAAGTGTTTAGCAAGCTGAGGAGCAGTGGGGATTGTGGTGCAGGGAACAAAATGGGCTTGCTTAGAAAACAAGTCAGTAACAACCCGAATCACTGTTTTCTTTTTGCTCTCAGGCAATTCTACAATAAAGTCCATAGCAATTTCTTTCCAAGTTTTTGAAGGATTGGCTACTGGCTGCAAAAGTCCTTGGGGTTTTCCCCCTTTCTTTTTAGCCATGGCACACACAGAACAGCTAGATACATAATCCTTAATATCTTTTCGTAAAGTTGGCCACCAGAATTGTCTGCGTACCAAATGTAATGTTTTGACGAATCCAAAATGTCCAGAGGTTTTATTGTCATGAGACCACTGTAAAATTTTGTTTCGTAGAGATTGTATAACTTTCCGTCAAACCACCACAATCCATTTCTTTCAGTTAATGTAGATTTGTTAGCTTTCCACCAAATATCTTTGTGCAGCTCTGTTTGTAATTCACATTGTAAGTCAGGCTGCATGTCCACTTTTTCAGCCAAAGTTTGGCTGCGAGTTACAGCAAGCAGTCCTAATTGTTTAGAGGAAAGCACTGTGTCTATAACTTCTTTTTGTTGGCTGTTATGCTGGGGCAAACAGGATAAAGAATCAGCAAGAAAGTTTTTTCCTCCTGGCAAATTTAAAGTGAAATTGAATCAGTTGAAAAACTGAGCCCAATGTATTTGTTTAGCATTCAGCCTCCTAGGAATTTTTAATGCTTCAAGATTTTTGTGATCAGTCCACACTTCAAATGGATGGGGAGCTCCTTCCAACAAATGCCTCCAGGCATGAAAAGCTGACTTTACAGCAAAAGCCTCCTTTTCCCACACCAGCCATCTGCTCTCTGTTTCAGTAAATTTACGAGATAGGTATGCACAGGGGTGCAATTTATCTGTTTGATCTTTTTGGAGGAGAATATCCCCAATTGCCATATCTGATGTGTCTGCTTGAATTACTAATGGCTGTGAAAGATCAGGATGTTTTAAAATAGGTTCAGCAGTAAAAAGCACCTTGAGTTGCTCAAAAGCCATTTGGCACTCAGGGGACCAGTTCAACACCACGCCAGGGCTTGCAACTTTTCTCATCTCTCCTTTTCCCTTGGTTTTTAATAAGTCTGTTAGGGGGAGAGCTATTTGAGCAAACTTTTGGATAAATTTGCGATAAAAGTTAGCAAATCCAAGGAAACTCTGCAATTGTCTACCTGTGTGCGGTGGTTCCCACGTTACTATGTCCTGAATCCTGGCTGGGTCCATTTCTATGCCTTTGCTTGACACCTGATAGCCTAAATAATCCAATTTCTCCTTATGGAACTCACATTTTGAGAGCTTAGCATACAGCTTAACGTGTCTGAGTTTGGTTAACACCTTTTTGACCAAATTTTACTCGTCTGACAAGGACGTGCAAACGAGATAATGACTAGCAGCTGAGACTAATTAACTCAGGTGTTGGCTGAGCTCACCAACCTTGAGAGGTAATTGAGGTAATTGACTGCTGCTAATTAACTGCACCTGTATCTGGGTATGAGTAAGTGGAAGTATTTATATATATACCATGGATGTGAAACATGGTGTGTGGGCAGTTTTTGTATGGAGTTGGTTGAGGAGTGTACTTGTAAATATTGTGTGCTGTATAGTAAAGGTCTGTATATATTTGAAGCAACAGACTCTGTAGCTTATTACAGCAGCAGACAAGCAGATTTCTTTTGCAGCAGCAGTGGACAGTGCAACGCTCTATGCACTCTGACAGAAAGTAGTACACAGAACAACCAGAAACTTACATTCCCTCCCCCCCCCCCAGTTCAACAGTTTGAAGAGCCAGGCATCTCCTCCCCCTCCTCACTCACAGGCCCCCTTCATGCCAGGCAGCAGTGCTTCATACATATCATGCAGGCGAACTTGATAAAATGTTCTGGAAATGTTTGATTGAGGAGCATGACAGTCTATGTTTGTGAGGGGAGCAGTTGGGCTGTTTGATTTTTTTAAGAAAATAGCTCTGTGCCTATTATGGGGACATGTAAATGTTCTGGTCTATTTTGAAGTGGGTTAAGGCACTAAAAATATTTATCTGGATGGTCTTTTGGCTTTGGATGACTTTACTTATTGTTAATGATTGGGATTTTGATTAAGGTTTTTTCTTACTCAAATTTTTTATATTCATGTTTTTCATATTATTAATTATAATGGTAGACAATTTACATGCTTTTTATTTTTTTATTTTTATTATAGTAGACAGGAACATATAGAATAGTTGTAGGAAAGGAATAATGAAGCTCAAATACTTTGGCCACCTAATGCGAAGAGAGGACTCCCTGGAAAAGACCCTGATGCTGGGAAAGACTGAAGGCAAAAGGAGAAGGGGACGGCAGAGGATGAGATGGTTAGATAGCATCACCGATGTAATGAACATGAATTTGAGTAAACTCCAAGAGACAGTGGAGGACAGGAAGGCCTGGCATGCTATGGTCCATGAGGTCACGAAGAGTCGGACACGACTAAATGACTGAACAACAACAAAAGATTAGGATATATATATTATAAATATAATAATATAATATAATATAATATAATATAATATAATATAATATAATAATATAATAATATGGGAGCAATGGTATTTAGTGAGTTTTATAATCTGTTAAGGGGTGTTAAGGGGTGGATTTGTAGAAATAATGTGACTTTGGTTTAATATAGAATAAGGGATTGATTATGGGAAATTGCTGTATATCCTTGATGTTTAAAGTCGGAAGTCACTTCTTTTTGTAATCTATCTTAAAAAATTTCTCTTGTGTTTTCACACTTCTTAGTTTTCCCCCCCTTTTTTTGTTGTTTATGGTTTTTCTGTATTTTTTTACCTTTTTCTGAAATTTAATAAAATTCTTTTTTTAAAAAAAATCTTTATCTTGTCAAGATGATTCTGGGAAGATGTTTTGTTTGCATTGCTATTTTCTGTTTTATAAAATTTGGTATCATTTTAAGAATTGGGACTTGAATTAGCTCTTCTCGCTCCAACTATCTTTGTCATATCTGTAGGATTTTGTATCTTATCAAGAACATTTTATGTGCTTTTGAAACAAATGAACAAGCAAGTTATTTGCGAGAAAAAGATCCCCATGTTCTATGAAAGATTGTACGTTCTTGTTAATCTTTCTTGGAGCAACTAGCACATTAGCTTTCCACAACGGTTTCAAACATTCATGAAAATTGAATCCACTTGCGTGGGATGGGGGGGGGGAAGTTCCTCTTGGGGATGGCTGGTGCCATAGAGCCCTTTTAAATACAAACCCATCGCATCTTGGATTTTATATTTATTTTAACTATTATTGTATGGTATTATATGTTGTTTTAATTGTTGGATTTTAATTGCTGATTTTTCTAAACCGCCCAGAGTCCCCCTGTGGGGAGATGGAGCGGTGAATACAAATCGAATTATAAATAAAAATAAATAAATAAAATTCTACCATAATACAGCTCAGCTAGTAATAGTTAGAGAACGTGATTAGTTTGGTTTCCAGAATGAGATCCTGTCATCAACATACTACATTATTTAAAAGAAGAAACATTAATTAAATTTCACAGAAGCTTAAAATATAAACATATAGTATGAAGCTAGGGCAAAAACACCAAAGGGGAAATAAATTGACTTGGCAAATTAAAGTTAGGATTTATACAAAGATGTGAGTCACTTCTGTCTGTTGTCTTCCACCAATGAACAGGTTGAATATATGTAAAGAGACCATTCATCTCCCACTTTTTCATCAATACAACAGTATAATGTAGAACTAAAAATGCAACTTAAATCCAGAAATATACCTTATATACTCACAGATAAGCCTATCCATGGATAAGCTGACCCTCAAGTTTTTAACCAAAATACCATAAAGTATTGGAAAAGCTGACCCACAAATTTGTTCATACGATAGTTTTCACAATTGGCTTATCTGTGGGTGGCACATTTTTCATGGTATTTTGGTTAAAAATTCAAGAGTCTGCTTATCCACAGATGGGCTTATCCATGAGTATATACAGGATATATGGGCATTTTAAAAAGTATTACTGTATATACTTGTGGATAAGCCCATCCACAGATTAGCTGAACCCAATTTTTGGGGTGTATTTTGGCACCTAAAATTCTCAGCTTATTTGGAGTAGATTGTCATGGAAGAAGCAGAAGATGGCAGTATACTGAAAGAGACAGATGTCAGATGTCAAATTAGAATAACAAGAAATAACAGCCAAAGACAGAAGGAGGTTAGCTATCAGATTGGTTAGTCATGAGAAAGGAAAGTGAAACAGGTATATGATAAATCAGAGTATATCTTGTTACTTGATGGAATGATTTGCTCAGATTGGAGAATAAGCTGAAAAGGAAAAGTTTTACAGGATTTCATGGATCTCTGTTGGATGGGGAAACCATCTCATAATCCTCAATCTGTGGTGTTAAGAGGACAGCATTCAGAAAGAATATCTTGATGAAATGCAACCCAAATGATCAACCCATCTGGCTGGTTGAAGTTCAGAATGCTGGTGGTATTCTGAGCAGAGCGTTCAAGACCAGCTGTTGCCTGCCCTGTCAACTTGCACAAACATTTCAGCAGGTCTGCTGACCCAATTCCTGTAGATGAATCCTGATCCAATAACATACAATCAAAGGTCAACATCTGGTAGGAATGGAATGCCAGCTGGTGCCCGGCTTGCTTCGGTCATGGCATCAAGGGAATAATAACTCATTCCTGTATTTTACACTACAGATTTAGCAATTCCTGCCTCTTGTTTCACATGACTGCAAGGGATGGCTGAAAGGGATCTGTTTTATGGCATGGAAAACACAGTGCATCCAAGAGATTATGGGATATGAATTTCCTGTAGTCAATTCTGTAATATAAAACTTAGTTTTGCTTGTAGTACATCTTCTATATACCACTTTTATGTCAGTGTTCCAGTTTATACACCCTTGCTGTATAAGCCAGTTCCTGGTGAATGCTTGGAAGCCATGGGAAATTTTATACACATCCTTTAATTTCATTTCTTTACAAATCTTGCCTTTCCACTTCCTTCTGTGATCAGCCCTCTATAGAATTTCCCCTCCTCTTTATACATGGTAATTGGCTTGCATATGTATTTGATTGGGTGCCATGATTACAGGGATGGAAAGCGTTCAAATATATTATATCTTCCTGTAGTTTTATTATGTTACAAGGAACTATGTCCTAAAACAGCCATTGCTTTAACTGTCTTATAACTTATTCATAGCTTCTTGTCATTGAGAGAATGGTTTAATGGGGCAAGAAATGTGTATATAAAGTTGTATACATCCTGTTTTATGGGCAGTGGTGGTATTATGGTCCACTGAATAAGGGAATTGATTTCATATAGATAGATGTATATAGGTTTAGCAGGAAGGAAAGGAGCAGGCAATGTCTGTACTGGAACTCTTTCTCATCCCCCAGTCCTACAGAATGGCTGAGCTGCATTAAAATGCAAGGCAGTGGGTGTGCCAAACTTCCATCATCTGGAGGACCCCACCAAATTATGCCTGGATGGAAGGCTAAAAGCACCATAAGAGGGGCAATCGTGCCTGGGGGGAGGAAGAAGAGGTTGAAAAATTTAATGTGGCAGCTGCGTAACTAAAGCCACCCCCTGTTTAGGTGTATTGCATATAAAAAAGGGGCAGGGCTTCAGTCTCACCATTGTGACCATGATCTTGACTTTTTTGACTCCCCCTCCTGCATGGACACCTCTGATGGAGGAAGTTCAGAGTTTAAGGCTTAGAAATGTTTTCTTTCCTGTAAGACTTTAATTCAAGGCAGCTTACATAATGTTCCCTCTTCCTGTTTTTCCTGCCGCAACCACCCTATGAGGTAAGTTGAACTGAGAGTGAGTGACTGGCCCAAGGTCACCCAGTTGACTTTCACCCTTGATGGAGAACTAGAACTCGTGGTCTCCTGGTTTCTAGCCCAGCACCTTAGTCTCTACACCAAACTGGCTCTCTTATAAATGGTCTACAAATGGTCAATTACTTCTGCATATTTATTCTTAACAAACAGTGCAATAATTTGTTTGCATTTAGGTCAGTTTACTTAACCTTAGAGGAGGGGGGGGGAAGAGTAAAGTACAAAGTAATATAAGCAGACCAAATTTCTAAATAGTCTTCAGTCAAGACTCCCAGCCATGAATATCAAACATAGATGGAAAGTTAAGTCCTTCAGACAATACTTTAATTCACAGGGAATGGCTGTCCTTCCATCTCAAAAATTAGTCTTTTTGCAGTTCTAAGATGGAGGAGGAGGAGGAGGAGGAGGAGGAGGAGGAGGAGGAGGAGGAGGAGGAGGAGGAGGAGGAGGAGGAGGAGGAGGAGGAAGATTTTGTCTTTGTGCTAGTTTCCATACTTCTGGATTGTAGGAGGGAAACTGTGCTAGTCTACGGTGGCAAAAACTCAAAAGGAATCTGGTAGGACCTTTTGTAACGAACAAATTTTATTATTGCATCAGTCAAGCCTTCATCAGATGTATGGAGTGGCTTGACTGATGTGGGATTTAAATTGGGGTGATTTGAAGGGGGAAAGGAGCATACATCTAATGAAGTGAGCTGCAGCTCATGAAAGCTCTACCTACCTACCTACCTACCTACCTACCTACCTACCTATCTATCTATCTATCTACCATCTATCATATTTATATGGCTGCCTGTCTCACATCACGTGACTCTGGGTGGCATACAAGCAAACCATAAAAAACAATTTTAAAAACATCCAGAAAGTAGAAAAATGAATATTATTATAAAAAGGCTAAGAGAGAGGGTCGAACAATGGAGCCACCTCGCCAGACCAAAAAATTGCATATTTTTGGAATACCATAAGGCAGGTATAAAGTCTTTCTACACAACTCCAAACAGGATTTTGGTTGGCCAGTTCAAATATTAGTCAAAGGTGATCAAAGGATGGGTTCTGATGAGAGTAACAACATTCCCTAGCCATTCTGTCTCATGTGTGAGGCACTCCTATGCTTCTTTTTTATGCCTTTTAATAATTTTTTTAGTCAGAAAAGGTCCTACCAGACTCCTGATTTTTTTTTCTGCATACCATTGGATTGTTATTTGTAGAATACAAGCATCCATGAAAATCAATGTTTCTTCTGGGATAATTTTAGATGGAGTCCTGCATGTTAGTTGATCCCTAATTTGCTTCCTGGAAAACAGCAAACAGTATAATGTAAAAGCCATTTATAAATTAAAATATGTCCTTATTGTTTATATAAGCTGTTCAATCCTCTAAAATACTGAGGGTTCTGAATCACTTAGGGTTAACTGGAAATGTTGTCATGCTGTGCTTTTTGGCACATGATAGTTCTGTTGCAGCTAACTTCAACATTTGGTCCTATTAACTGATCTAAAGAGACACTCCATGTTCCATCAACGTTCTTCAACAGAAACATTGTTTTTCTGTTTTCAATCTTGAATCGGTTCATATTGTTAATGATTAAACTGGTGTTGTGCTGTCATGCCACTTCCTTGGTGACTAAGATAGGAGGAGGAATTCCATGTTTTCCAAGATAATTGGACCCTAAGGCCTTTCAATTTATAAGAGTTGTCAAATTTGCCAATTCTCAGATAGCCCATAAGGGAAGTTTTCAGTGGATACAGTACGCTATTCATTGACTTGCGACAGAAGCTACACCTTTTAATATAATTTTAAATCTGAAAATGTAAACCTCCTTCTCTAATTGGTAACTGAAACCTCCTGAATGAAAAACAAGGATGAGAATTTCTTTAAATAAATCTCCAAAATAATGCTAGTTTTCTGAAATATGTTTAGAGATACTGTATACTGTATAAAGGAATACCATGTACAGTATAAATGATGAAATATTAACTTTAGAGTACTCATTTTTACCTTGAATATTCATGTATTCATAAGGGGTGTGGTGGCTCAGCGGGTAAGACGCCAGGCTTGTCGATTGGAAGATCGCAAGTTCAGAGGTTCAAATCCCTAGCCCTGCGTGACGGAGTGAGCTCCCGCACTAGCTCCAGCTCTTGCCAACCTAGCAATTAGAAAGCATGCAAATGCAAGTAGATGAATAGGTACCACTTCGGTGGGTAGGTAACAGCATTCCACGTGCGTCATGCGGCCACATGACCGTGGAAGCGTCTTTGGACAACGCTGGCTCTTCGGCTAACAAACGGAGATGAGCACCGGCCCCTAGAGTCGGACACGACTGCACAAATGTGCAGGGGGAAACTTTATCTTTTTTTATTCATGTATTCATTGCATATTGATATAATGAAAGTGCTAAACTGACTGACCATGGTTACAGGCTAAATGAAAGCTGACAAAGTGAATTCATTCACTCACTCACTCACTCACTCACTCACTCACTCGACTTATATGGCCCCCCATCTTAAGAGACACAACTTTGGGCAGTGAAAAACCAAAACACTATAAAATCAATAAAAGAGAAAAGAGAAAACCTGGTGCCACAACCATTCTCATCCAATGCAGCCAACATCACCATATTTAGGCTCCAAACTCAACCTATTCCAGCACTTGGGGAAAAGACAGCTTTTTATGGCCTTCTGGCAGGTTAAGAGGGTGGGGCCTGCTGGATTTCAAGGGGGTGTTCCACAGGGCAGGGGCTGCTATGGAAAAGGCACACTTCCTAGGACCCTTTATTTATTTATTTATTTATTTATTTATTTATTTATTTATTTATTTATTTATAAAATTTATATCACCGCCCATCTCCCTCCGCCGGAGGGACTCTGGGTGGTTTACAACAAAATTAGATGGCAACATTTAAGGAAAGGGACCTGGGGTATGCCTACCGTATCTGATCTGGTGGAATAGGCAGATACCCTCAAGGAGAGGTGGTCCCACAAATAACATTGTCCCCTGCCATGTAGGGCTTTAAAGGTGATAACCAGCCCCTTGAATTGTACCCATAAAAAAACATGGGAGCCAGGGTAGCTTACACAACAGAGGTGTAACATGGGCAAACCTAGTGGCACCCAGTACTGCGTGCGCCACCACATTCTGGACCAGTTGTAACTTCCAGGTGGTCTTCAAGAGTAGCCCCATATAAAGTGCATTGCAGTGGTCCAACCGGGAGGTGACAAAGCATGAGTGACCATGAGCAAGGCCTTCTTGTCTAGGAATGTGTGCATTTGGTGCACAAGATGAATCTGTGCAATGGCCGTTCTAGCCACGGCTGCCATCTACTTCTCAAGCAGGAGCCATGAGTCTAGGAGGACTCCCAAATTGCATAACAGCTCTGCCCAGGGAAGTGCTATTCCATCAAGAGTCAAGGATAACACATCACCAGACCCTGGAGGGCCAAAAACCCAACACCACTTTGTCTTGCTAGGGTTGACTCAGAGCTGGTTTCTCCCCATCCAGACCAGCCTTTCTCAACCTTTTCACCCTGGAGGAACTCTTGAAATATAATTCTGGCCTCATGGAACTCATGAACATTCAGTCTCAAATATAGGCCACAAGTGACAAAATTATTATATTTGTTTCACGTGTAGGCCTTTATGTATTCATTAACAGTGTTAAGCTAAAAATAAAGAATGAAACTTACCTCTTTCATGTGAAGTTGCCTGAATTTGAAATAATTTTTAAATAAATTGTGATCTCCCAGGGAATCCTTAGTGACCTCTCACAGAACCCTAGGCTTCCACGGAACCATGGTTGAGAAGCCCTGATCCAGAGCTGCATGGGCTCCAGGCGTTGGGTCAGCACCACCACTGCATGACCTGCCTGGGCAGTGGTGGAGATGCATAACTGGATCTCATCATGCTAAAAATTAAAAGACAACTCATAATATATATATATATGCATATATATATGTAAGACACACCAGAGGGCAAACTAGAAGGTGAACAATCATTTCTATTATTTTCAGGACAATTATGATATATTGAGCAATGAATTTAGTTATTTATTTCAGTTTTGAAGGTTGCCCAACTCCATAGAGACTCTGGGTGACTTGTTGTTGTTGTTTATTCGTTCAGTCGCTTCCGACTCTTCGTGACTTCACGGACCAGCCCACGCCAGAGCTTCCTGTCGGCCGTCACCATCCCCAGCTCCCCCATGGTTGATTCTGTCACCTCCAGAATATCATCCATCCATCTTGCCCTTGGTTGGCCCCTCTTCCTTTTGCCTTCCTTTTGCCTTCCTGGGTGACTTACAAATAAAAAATTAAAAGAAAACCAAGTATACTGTGAAAAAAGAAGACCATTGACCAGAAGACAAATCAAAAAGAACTAAACAGCAAAAAAAACAGGCCAAAAGAGCTCCACCACCATCCTAACTCAAGGCCTGGGAGAACAAACAGGTCTTTAGCAGTTTGCAGAGAGTCAAAGGGGTGGGAATTGTTCAAAGGAGTTTTACGTAGTGGCATCTCAAGCAGAAAAGCCTTGCCTGGGGAACTAAAAAGCTTCTGTCCATGGTACTGAAGAGCTACTGACATTCAGAACAAACAGCAGTAACTTACAGGAAGTGATTATCTGATTCAGCATAAGGCAGCCAGACATGAAACAAAAAAAGATGGCTCTAAAATAAATGATACGTCTCCTATGTACCTCCCAGGTGGGAATGGGGATAGAATTGTATATCTTTTGCCTCGTATTTTTATAATCTATCAGTTAACTCCCCTCATCTCCAGCATGATTAAGAGTCAGTGACAATCTGAGTTGAATTCCAAAGCACAAAATGAACACCGAATTAGGAAATGCTAAAGTAAATCCAAAGATGTCACATAAGAGGCACTATTGTTGTTATGATCTGTAAAATATTTGGGCTGTTCAAAACAATTTGGAAGGGAACTTGGAGCATTCTTTTGAAGGGACAAAAGAGCCATTGTTAGGACTGCCCATCATTAGAGTACCATATGTGTGCATATGCACACACATTTGCAGTAGCGATTCCAGTGGGTGTATCAACTGAGCATTTGCACATGTGTGGGAAGGCCCTCTAAATGGTTTTGCACAGCTCTATAAAATACATTTCCTTAATAAAGATGAGCAAATTTATTTCAGTAAACAATTTATCCATCAAAGATACTGTACATTATTCCTGAAACCAATGAAGATCAATAATTAGTTTAATTTGTCCTTCTTTTATGGTTAGAAATTGAAAAGCTTTGGATATATGATTTAGTATATCTACTATCTATCTTTTTTACTAAATGTTAAGTCATTCTCTCACCTAACTATGTACATCTGTCACCATCTTAGAAAATTAATGTATCAATTGCATATCTTGAGAAAGTCTTTCCCCCTTCCCCACCCAAGAAGTTTCTTGATCTGCTGTAACTGGATCTCCCTT
This sequence comes from Charina bottae, assembly GCA_023362775.1. Lineage (NCBI taxonomy): Eukaryota > Metazoa > Chordata > Lepidosauria > Squamata > Charinaidae > Charina > Charina bottae. The sequence continues at coordinate 8,167,249 of JALMGJ010000013.1, forward strand.
TGGAAGAATCAAAATAAATTTTGCTGATTGTATTGCTGAAAACGTTGATTTTAACATGTAATATTTTCTAAATTCCCAGCACGGTTTCACTCATTGCCCTTCTACGCCTCCTTCAGTTCAGTGTAATTAGTTAGAATAGGATTGGGGAAGAAAGGGAAAGAGCTGCCACTAAGGAAGGGCAAGAAAGTTGGTAAGTTTATATTTTAATGAAGCTCACCTAATTTCCACTTCTCAAACTAATAATCAAACTGAAATACAACCCTTTGATAATTCACTTTTCCACATTTTGTGCTGCAATTCTCAGAATTCAAAACAATACAAACATTGTTTATATTGCTGAAAATAATTCACAGACCCGCAAGACATCGGGAAGAGTCCCCCGTTTGGGAGAGATGGGTGGTGATAGAAATATGAATAAAAATAAATAAGAAAGAAAGAAAGAAAGAAAGAAAGAAAGAAAGAAAGAAAGAAAGAAAGAAAGAAAGATGCACACTAGAAAAGTGCATTGATGAACATGTATATTGGGAGAAATATGCACAAAGACTTGTTTATGTTGATTTTTTAAAATAACAAAATATAATCAATTGAACAATAGGTTGGGGGGGGGAAACAAATTGGATGGAAAAGTATTTGACCTACCTATGATCTTGATAGTGACACCATATTCCAGCTCTTCTTCTTTCTCTGTGACAGCCTTCCCCAATCTGATACCGTCTAAATGAGTTGAACTCCAACTCCCATAATTTCCCAAATGTTTTGAGACTCAGTTCTGGCACACACACTCAATGTGTCTTCTTTCTGTCTCTTTAACTTGCCAGGTAATGCCACCTCTACTAATTCATTTTAGAAAGGCATGTATGGTGCTGAATTTCAGCTCCCCAGATTCCAGCTTGAATGGCAGTCCTATTCTGTTATCAGCTCTGGGTGAAATTGCAGTCATCTTCAGTGCCAAAGCGCACTGAAGAGAGGGCATGCTTCGGACCCCCTCAACAAGAGAATTCCATCTAGCGGGGTCCAGGAGGCGTGCCTTCTCTGCGATAGCGCCCGCCTTGTGGAATATCTTGCCCCCAGAGGTGAGACTGGCCCCTTCACTCCTGGCCTTTCGGAAGACCCTTAAGACCTGGCTCTGCCGCCGGTCCTGGGACGACAGAGGCGGCAGTGCCTCCTGGGGTTGGCTGGCCCCGTAGTGGTATGGTCCATCCTGCGGTCCCCCCTTGGATTTTATGTAATTTATTATTATTATTATTCAATGTATTTTAGATACTGTTTTTGTATTTTTAGACTTTCAATTGTTGTAACCCGCCCAGAGTCCCTTGCAAGGGAGATGGGCGGGGAATAAATTGAAATAATAAATAAATAAATAAATAAATTATTGTTAAGGAGAAGAAGGAGATTCCTTCTGTTTGAGTTCTGCTCCAAGAAAGGGTGGTGGACTAGCCGAAGAATTCCCACTTCAAGGGTCCAATAAATGTCTCTCTTGCTCTGACCTTTGGTGGAGCTTATTTAAGACAGTGATCTTCTGGGATCATCACATTTTGCCCTACATTATCAATGATGTTGCTAATTGGAGTGGGAAATTCTATGACCTCAAGACATCACTAAATTCTTCCAAACAAGTACAGTTATGCATTTAGCTCTACTTCTAGATAACTCCCAGCAGAATTTTTTGAATCTGGCATTTCTCATCTAGTACCATCCTGCTATAAAATGGTCTCTTTGTTGTTGTTCAGTCGTTTAGTCGTGTCCGACTCTTCGTGACCTCATGGACCATAGCACGCCAGGCCTTCCTGTCCTCCACTGTCTCTCGGAGTTTACTCAAATTCATGTTCATTACATCGGTGATGCTATCTAACCATCTCATCCTCTGCCTCCCCCTTCTCCTTTTGCCCTCAGTCTTTCCCAGCATCAGGGTCTCTAAGGATGGGCAATGGGGTGGGGGATCTTTTCTTTTTTTGGCATAAAGGAAAAGGCAAAGAATATTGGGGAGAAAAATAAGGTTTCCTTAGGAACCAGGATCTCCAGTAAGTAAACAGATGGATTATTTGGTGTTTCAGCAAATGTTTTTCTTTGTATTTGAGTTCTGGAAGAGCTTATTTGCCATTTAACCATATCAGAAGTTATAGGACTGTACTAAGCTTCATGGAATCCTAAAGGTGGAAGTATTGGGTTACCCCCTGCATAGTAGTTCATAAAAATAAAAAGTGCAGGAATGCATATTAGGGCATCCCACACAGATGGCTACCACTTGAAATCATCTAGCAAAGAGGAGCCCATCACTTCCCTGGGAAATTGGTTCTCCTGTCAGACTGCTCTTACTTCTGGAAGGGTTTTATTTTTTTCTCCTAACATTTAATCAGAATCTGTCTTCCTGTAACTTAAATCCATTATTCTGTGTCTTGCCTTCAAGAATGAGAGAAGACTGGTGTTGATCTTCTGTGTGACATCCTTTCAGGTACTTGAAGAATGCTATCACCCGCTCACCTGGTCATATTTCCTCAAGGCTTAACCATATCCAGCCCCTTCAATCTCTCTTCATTGGGCTTAGTTTCTAGTTGCCTGATCATCTTCCATAACCTTTCTGAACCTGTTCTGATTTCTCTGAATCCCTCCCAAAGAACTGGACATAATACTTGAGGCGGGGCTGACCAAAGAAGAATAAAGTGGAAAGATTGCGTCCTGCATTTTGGAAATTATGCTTCTGTTGATGCAGCCTCAAACTTCATTTGCATTCTTTGCAGCCACACCACACTCCTGGCTCATATTTAGTTTGCAATCAGCTACTATTCCAAGATTTTTGTCACAATACTATTACCCAGCCATGTATACTCATGTTATGCCTGCTGATCTGATTTTTGTTTCCTAAGAGGAAATCTTTACACATTTCTCTGTTCAGTTTCATTCTTTTACTTGTAGCCCAGGTCTTCAACCTAATAAGATCATTTTATTATTTATTATTTAAATTTATCCCCACCCATCTCCCAGAACAGATGACTCTGCGCAGTTTACAGCATAACAATGGTTAAAATCTATACATATAAAATCACAATAAAACAATAAATAGATAAAAATAGGTAAAAATCCAAGAGATGGTAAAATCAGCTATCAGGAGGACATTATGGGGCCAGCCACCCCCAGGAGGTACTATTACCTCCCTCGTCCCAGGCAAGGTGGCAGAGCTGTTCTCAGGCCTGTGGAAGGCCTGTGGATATCCAAATTGGGCCTTCACCAAATCTAAATCTACCAGACCTAAAACAGCGACAGATAGGGCTGAGACTCAGAGTAAACGAAAGAACCTGGTCATTCCCTACATGGCTGGTGTGTCTGAAAAGATAAAACAGATATTTGGCAAACACCACATACCTGTATATTTCAAACCCACCAACACACTGAGACATAGGCTTGTACACCCCAAAGATCAAACTCCAAAACACAAGAAAAGCAATGTAGTTTATGCAATCCAGTGCAGTGAGGAGTGCTCTGAACTTTACATTGGAGAAACCAAACAACTTTTGTACAGGAGGATGGCCCAACACAGGAGAAGTAACACCACAGGACCAGAGTCAGCAGTTTATCTTCATTTAAAGGAAAAAGGACACTCATTTGAGGACATTAATGTTCACATTTTAGACAGAGAAGATAGGTGGTTTGAGAGAGGGGTCAAGGAATCCATTTATGCCAACTTGGAAAATCCTTCCTTGAATAGAGGTGGGGGCCTCAGGCACAATCTTTCCCCCATCTTTCTCCCGGCTCTGTCTTCTGTGCCTAGGAAGATTAAGACCATTTCGCAAGCTCAACAGCAGCATGGTGATCTTAACGATCCTCCTTTAGATAATTGTTGTTGTTGTTCAGTCGTTCAGTCGTGTCCGACTCTTCGTGACCTCATGGACCATAGCACGCCAGGCCTTCCTGTCCTCCACTGTCTCTCGGAGTTTACTCAAATTCATGTTCATTACATCGGTGATGCTATCTAACCATCTCATCCTCTGCCGTCCCCTTCTCCTTTTGCCCTCAGTCTTTCCCAGCATCAGGGTCTTTTCCAGTGAGTCCTCTCTTCTCATTAGGTGGCCAAAGTATTTGAGCTTCAGCTTCAGCATCTGTCCTTCCAATGAGCAGTCAGGGTTGATTTCCTTTAGGATTGACTGGTTTGACCTCCTTGCAGTCCAAGGGACTCTCAAGAGTCTTCTCCAGCACCACAGCTCGAAAGCATCAATTCTTCGGCGCTCAGCCTTCCTTATGGTCCAACTCTCACAGCCATACATTGCTACTGGAAAAACCATAGCTTTAACTATACGGACCTTTGTCGGCAAGGTGATGTCTCTGCTTTTTAATATGCTGTCTAGGTTTGCCATAGCTTTCCTTCCAAGGAGCAAGCGTCTTTTAATTTCATGGCTGCAGTCACCGTCTGCGGTGATCTTGGAGCCCAAGAAAATAAAATCTGTCACTGCTTCCATTTCTTCCCCTTCTATTTGCCAGGAAGTGATGGGACCAGATGCCATGATCTGGGTTTTTTTAATGTTGAGTTTCAAGCCAGCTTTTGCACTCTCCTCTTTCACCCTCATCAAGAGGCTCTTTAGTTCCTCTTCACTTTCTGCCATTAGGGTGGTATCGTCTGCATATCTGAGGTTGTTGATATTTTTCCCGGCAATCTTAACTCCGGCTTGTGATTCATCCAGCCCGGCATTTCTCATGATGTACTCTGCATATAAGTTAAATAAGCAGGGTGATAATATACAGCCTTGTCGTACTCCTTTCCCAATTTTGAACCAGTCGGTTGTTCCATGTCCGGTTCTAACTGTTGCTTCTTGACCCACATACAGGTTTCTCAGGAGACAGGTAAGGTGGTCTGGTACTCCCATCTCTTTAAGAATTTGCCAGAGTTTGTTGTGATCCACACAATCAAAGGCTTTAGCGTAGTCAATGAAGCAGAAGTAGATGTTTTTCTGGAACTCTCTTGCTTTTTCCATGATCCAGCGAATGTTGGCAATCTGATCTCTAGTTCCTCTGCCTCTTCGAAACCCAGCTTGCACTTCTGGTAGTTCTCGGTTCACATGCTGCTGAAGCCTAGCTTGTAGGATTTTGAGCATAACCTTGCTGGCATGTGAAATGAGCGCAATTGTACGGTAGTTTGAACATTCTTTGGCATTGCCTTTCTTTGGAATTGGAACGTAAACTGACCTTTTCCAATCCTGTGGCCACTGTTGAGTTTTCCAAATTTGTTGGCATATTGAGTGCAGCACTTTAACAGCATCATCTTTTAGGATTTTAAATAGCTCAGCTGGGATACTGTCTTCTCCGCTAGCTTTACCTTTAGATAATAAAAGGACTTAAAATAACATCTCAATATAACCATGCCCCCAGGTGTAAGGTCACACAGCTACCTAGAAACATATTTAGGATTCCCTTACCAACTTTGCTCAGACTGAAGAAGCTCCTTGGATAAGGAGCGAAACGTTTCCACTGAGAAAATAGAAATCCAGTTGACATGATTCAAGCTACAGGTGTATTGGTTAGAGGAAAATGGGTGGTGTTGTAAGTGGAAGTAGAGATTGTGGCAGACAAGATGAACATAAAATCCAGATCATTACTGGCAGTCAGGAAAACTATTCCTTTTCCAGGAAACAAGCAAAGAGGAATTCTGAATAAATGAGCAGTATCCAGTTGTTCATAGCTTAAAGACAACCATTGGCCTCTGAATGGAGTGTTAAGGAATGCAAGCCAGAATGAATAGGGCTGGACCAGGACAAAAAGTAAACTATCATTGTTATTAAATGGAATTCACATTAATTGAATAAAGTTAATATGGTTAGTCTGAGTGTCCTGAATCATTTTATATTTCCATCATTTAAAAAAATGACGTCAAAAAAATGTCTTCTCTAATGTGGCAGATCAGCTCTGACGTGCCCTTCTCCTGGTAGCCGGGCCGATGCTAATGTTATATTTTAGATCTGGTCTAGGGTTCACAGCTTCACAATGTCTTTTGCCCCTTAGGTGCATCCTTGTCAGTGTTATTTATTGTTGTGTTTTACATTACTCAGTTAAATATCTTACATGGTTTTACTGTTGTGCTTTGTTCATTTTATGGATTGTAACCTGCTGTGAGGTCTGTGGGTAGTGGATGGATTATACATATTTTAAATAAAAAATAATAACTATCTATAAACCTTTGAAGGACCCTTGGGATCCAGCTGTAGCTCTGGACCTCAGGTCTTTCAGCCTAGGTTTAAAAAGTTGGGTGAAAACACCTAGTCGAAGAGAGCTACAAATATTCTCTTTGATTTTTACCACATATGGGCATCAAACGCTCCAGATAACATGCAAATGGGAGAAATTTGTAGGTAGGCAAACCTCCACCAAAGAACACCTGTTCTTTCTGCATGAATGCCTACAACAGCATGCCCTGCCCGCCAGTGTCAGATGCAAACCTCCAATAAACTGTATAGCTGGATGGAAGATAGCACAACAAAGTGGGCGAAAAATGATATGGCTTATGATAATGGACGCCCACCTCAAATTAAACAAATATCAAGAAACCATAGACAGCCTCAAGGAACAACTAGAACAGACTATGGCCCCTGAAAACATCAACATTCTGTCTACTACCATCAAGACCACATCACTGAGACAAGCAGAAAAAAGGAAAGCTAAACTCCAAACTAAACTACTTTAAACCTCTTTGTTTCTGGGGTTTAACACAGTTAAACCCCAGAAACAAAGAAGTACCGGAACCAGAATGGGTGGTCAACATGTCCAGCCACCCATTATCCACTGCAGAACACAATATCCTACAGAGAGGCCTCAATTACAACACAGAGGATACGAATAAATTATATTTCTTTGCAGCTTTAGAAGCATCATTGAAAACTACAGGACTTACCACAGAAACCCAAGAGAACGTAAGACAGATAATCATACCGCAAAGCAGAAGGACATGGAAACAGAACCAACAGAAAGCAGAGGACAGAGCAGCACTCAAAAACCTAAAGATGGACCAAACTATCATCCTCCTCCCAGCAGACAAAGGCCGCACCACCGTCATTATGGATAGATCGCAATATATACAGAAGGCTAAAGAATTAGTTGACAAAGAAATCAATCCACCAATCCAATCCCATACAGAAATTGGACAACAAGGTAAAAAGGACTCTTAACAACCTCACCAAGAAAGGTCAAATCACAAAAGAAGAACAGAGGTGGATGAAAAGCAGTGGACCCATCCTCCCACACTTCTACGGATGCCCCAAAATACACAAATCTGGCATACCGCTCCGTCCAATTGTATCATTACCAGGGACTCCGACTTACAACATAGCTAAAGAGCTCACAAAAAATCTTAGGCATCTTACAGAGGAGAGTGAATATTCTATCAACTCCCCACTACAGTGGCTCCAGAAAATCAAAGACTTAAAAATAGAATTAGATGAAATTATGGTGTCATTCGATGTCATTGCACTCTTTACATCGATAGACCCAGCACTAGTGAAAGAATCCATGGCAGCAGTTCTACAAAACACACCCGACCTAGTGAAATACACTAAGATAGAAATACCCAGAATCATGGACCTCATCAACCTCTTCCACACCACCTTCTTTCAGTTTGATGGACAAATATACCAACAAATCAATGGAACACCGATGGGATCACCACTCTCAGGACTCATAGCAGAAATTGTAATGCAGTGTCTAGAAATGATAGCACTCCCACGTATACAACCTAAAGTATGGATCCGGTATGTAGATGACACCTTCATCATAATAAAAAAGAACTGGAGGAAACACATGAAACCATCAACAACATTTTCAAAGGAATAAAATTCACAAGGGAAGAAGAAAACAACACCACACTACCCTTCTTGGACATCGCCATCAGTAGAGGAAATGGTGGCATTATAGAAACACAAGTCTACTGGAAATCTACCCGTACTAACCAAGTGCTTCATTACCAAAGCAACAACCCAACCTCCCACAAGAGAAGCTGTGTAAGAACATTATTTAGATGAGCACTAACACACTGCACCAACCCAGAACACCAGAAAAAAGAAACAGATCATCTATACAGCATCTTCCAGCGAAATGGATACCCACTCAACTTTATCAAAAAGCGCCTGACCACCCAACCCACTACAACACAACCAACAGAAGCTATGAAAAGGATTACACTGCCATACATCAGAAACATCTCAGAAAATACCAATAGACTGTTACAACCACATGGCATCACCATAGCACATAAAACAACCATAACCCTTCAGAACATCTTAAGTAACCCAAAAGACCCAGTAGCCTAAGAAGAAAAAACAGGAGTTATCTACAACATACAGTGTAAGGACTGTTGCAGCCACTATGTAGGACAGACTAGCAGAAGACTAGCAGAATGCATCCACGAACACCAACTAGCAGTCAGAAGACACGATGAAAACTCTTTAATTTCAGAACACATGGACAGACTCAACCATACTTTCAACTGGGAAACCGTGAGCATCTTAAACCAAGCCAAATCCAAAAACACTAGAGAATTCCTTGAAGCTTGGCACTCAGACAAAGCAGCCATCAACAGACACATAGAGGTAAACAACATTTACATACCATTCATAAGAGACAATAGAAAAGCCAAAAGACCAGAACACTTCCTTGCCAGCAATCAACACCCAGATATGCAAAGATTAACACCAGGATTAGCACCAGAGGAACAATCAAACAGCACAATATACCCTTATCAAGGAATTATTAACTCAGTCAATCAACCAAGCAGCAAACAACAGCCCAATCAAGGAACTCCTAAGGAGAGAACAACACCTCCACCAACACAAGCAGGACAAGCCATGGTATATAAACAGAGAGCAAGTCCCACTCCCTTTTTGCACTGAAGATGTTGCCTAGTCTGGCAATGAAACATCTGCAAGAAAACAACAAGGCTCAGAGAGCACCAAGGACCCCACAGAAAACACCCAAATTGGGCAGGTCTATGCCCTTTTATGTGAACACCTGTCTCAACCTACTGCCCCCCCCAAAGAAATTTTTTTAGAAAGTCTGCTGTGTGATGAGGAACTCTCCCTTGAGAACCCTGTTCTTCTCCTAGGGACATCAAATTGCTCTATCCATGTGCAAATGGTAAGGAAGAAATCAATGCCAGTAGCAAAAAACTGTAATAGCAATTGACAGTTTAAGAAGTGCCTTATTTTCTGGAGTTCCCAAACACTAAGTAAATATTGCCAGTGGGTTTCCAAATGGCTCCAAGGGAAGAGATATTGTTGCTCAGGAGGAAGTAATTATATCCAGAGTAATCTTCGATCTGACTATGGATCTGCCAACGTTTACCCACAATTGCCATTGTAGTCTAACAGATATGACTATTAGTGGTGGGATTTGGGACGGTCCAGAATCTTGACCTTCTATAGCTAATCATCTAGTCACATGGAAGTATGAATGGCATAGACACTTTTTGCATCATTTTTCACTTCTTTCATAAAATTAGAGTTAGGAATAGATGTCACTTTCCAGACTGGCAGCTGATTCAGGAAACGTTTGCACACTTTTAATGGAGTCCAAGAATTTATTGCTGAAAAATACAGTGCTAGCCTCTAGCTTAAGGAACTTCAAAGAAAGGATCAAACAAACCCACAGAGTATGGGACTTTCAAAGGTTTGATATGGAATTAAACTGAGAAGTTGGATGGAAGAATTATTGAAAAATAATACCTTAAAAAAAATGAGCCCAAAATCTACCCAGAGTCAGTTTGGAGTCAGGCAACACCAAAATTGAATCAAAGAAAATTTGTAACCCAGTTTATAGATCCAGTTGTACCATTAGACAACATGAAGGAATTGTCCCAAGGGTGACACTGAGATTTTGGAATAAGAAACACTACACCCTAAATTAGGCCATCTCTAGTGTTGAGTTCAGTTGCTAGTGCAGTCAGCTTTCTCTTCCCAAGACGCAAAGTATCTTGGAATATAAATAGGTTGCCAACATTGAGGGGAAAGGCTTGCAGTTTTGACTCCCATGCCCTCCCCCCCGCAGTTTAGTCTAGACTGGGGTTTCTCAACCAGAGTTCCATGGTGTTATGTATTTTATGATTTTGAAAGAATTTGGAATGTTCTGTTTTAAAAAGTCAGGCTGAGAAGTTTTTTTTCTGTTCGAGTCAGGAGGGCTCATGGTTTAACTCCCTCCTCAGGAATGTTAATTATTGGTGCCAAAAGGTCTGGCTTGAACTGACCAATCAGAGTATTTCTTGGTGATCTGTTTCCAAATAAGTGAATAGGTGAACTGAGTCAGGGTAGTCACATGTGAAACTTTGTCCACTCAGGTAATGCCAAGTTTTCTTCGAAAGGCTTTATATTGTAAATCTTCCTTTTGTGTTCAGCTGCAGCTATGTACTATTGCAGGGCTTTCCAAAGTGCCGCCGCTGGCGACACACCAGCGGCAGTGGCGCCGGCAGTGCGGCGGCGGCGCGCGCGTGCACAGCGGCGGCACGGGGGGATGTGCGGTGGTGCGCGCGGCGGCAGCGCGGGGGGTGTGCAGCGGCGGCAGCCTCCGCTAAAACACGGAACCACTGATCCCGCGCCGCTGCTGCTGCCGCCGTGCACGCTCGTGCCGCCGCTTCCGGGTGGTGTGGCGACACACCACGCTGTGTGTGGCGACACACTTTTGTGTCGCGACACACAGTTTGGAAAGCTCTGTACTATTGGTATGTAAAATAGACCATGTGCGCTCTCGGCTGAGAAGCAATGGGTTAACTTTCAGTTTGTTCCTTTGTTTTAAAATAAAAGTAACTTTTTCTACTGCAAATGCTCAGTTTATTTTTTGATCTTTCAATATGTTTCTATAACTCTGATCTTAAATTAATTAAAACTACAAAACGTGGTGCCCTAGGGTTCCACAAGAGGTCACTAGGAGTTCCCTGGGAGATCACAATTTATTTAAAAAATATTTCAAATTCAGGCAACTTCACATTAAAGAGGTAAGTTTCATTCTTTATTTTTAGTTTAATAACACTGTTAATGCATATATACAGGCCTACACATGAAACTAATATAATAATTTTGTAACTTGTGGCCTATATTTGAGCCTGAATGTGCAGGGGTTCCCCGAGGTCTGAAAAATATTTCAAGGGTTCCTCCAGGGTCAAAAGGTTGAGAAAGGCTGGTCTAGACTATGTAATGTCTCTTCATTTCAAAATGCAAGGAGTAGTATGTACTCATTACATTTCTGCAAATAAACATAGTAGCATTTCCCTTTTTAAAGAATGGGCTCCTTAGATGCTTTACGTGAGCCAAAATTCTAAAGTTTAGCCAAAGTTGAGCTTTAAAAGAGGAAAAGGCTTGGAGAACATGGGGCTGTTATAGGATGGAAAAGGCTCATATTAACTGAAAGATGGAAATAAGTCAAAACAATTTGCTCATTTTTTAAAACCAAGAACTAATTCTTAGGGATTTTTTTCTCTCTCAATGATTTTCAGAGTTTTAGAGAATAGCATCATTTGAAAAGACTGATCATATCATCAGAAGTAAACCTCCAAACTGCAGAGTGAACTCTTTAAAATTTACAAATAGAATTAACATTTATATATATATGGGGGGCGCGATGGCTCAGTGGTTAAGACGCCAGGCTTGTTGATTGGAAGGTCGGCGGTATAACACCCTAGTCCCGCGTGACGGAGTGAGCTCCCGCACTCGCCCCAGCTCTTGCCAACCTAGCAATTCGAAAGCATGCAAATGCAAGTAGATAAATAGGTACCACTTCGGTGGGAAGGTAACAGCGTTCCACGTGCGTCATGCCAGCCACATGACTGCAGAAGCGTCTTCGGACAGCGCTGGTTCTTCAGCTAAGAAATGGAGATGAGCACTGCCCCCTAGAGTTGGACACGACTGTGCAGGGGAAAACCTTTACATACATACAGACAGACAGACAGACAGACAGAGAGAAGCAGCTGGATAGCATAGTGGTTAGAGCGCCACCTTTGGAGTGGGAGACCGGGGTTCAAATCCCGGCTGTACCTACCTTACCAGTAGGGGTCCTTGGGCAAAGACCTCCTAATGCTTCACCTGCCTACCTCAAAAATATGAGAGTGACATGAACTAAGAGAGTCATGCCAGCTCGGACGTCACCCGGATTAACAAGGTCCACATCAGATGTTGGGGAACCAGGGCAGTCTGATGATGAGTGGGCTACTGGAACAAACCATACATGGATGAGACAAGAGAACCTGGAATTGATGGAATGCTACTACAACAGTAGACCTAATGAGGGGATATATGAAACATATGAGGGAACTATGGATGGACAGAAGACCTGCATCCACGCTAACTGAGAAACAGCTAATTAACCAAAGCTTCAACATAGTGAAGAGGAAGGTGCTCTCACAACTCGAGATAGACCAACTACACATTATATCGCAGATTCAAGAAGACCCGGAAGAACAACTGGAGATGCAGCCAACTCCTGAAGCTGGAATGTCACTGTCACCCCCTCCATTACACAGCACAGCAGCTGATATGAGGCAAAAGATCATGGATAAACTAGCTACAGTCAACTCTCGAGACTGATTACCAAGGCTCAGTGGAGAAGTACCATCAGATAGCATGCTAGAAGATGCCAACAGAGCCCTCACGACAATCACTACTACCACTATAACTGAAACTAATAAACTGGTATATGCTACAGCCACTGTAATCCTGGAGATGCTTGGCTACATGATCAAGAAGAACAGCACTACATACCTCCCTGGAAACTGAGGTTGGAGGCTAAGATCAAGGCAACTCGGAGAGATGTTAGTCAGCTGCTATAACTACAGAAGGGTGTGGAGATTAAGGATAAGACTCGGCTACTGAAAAAATACAAGGGCCTGACTCCATCTGAAGCCCTAGAGACTGCTAAACAAAGACTCACAGCACTGGCTACCAGGCTAAGGAGATACACTAGAGAAGCAGAGGCCAAGAAGATAAATGCCCTGTTCACCAAAGAACCATCCAAGGTGCACTCCCAGCTGCAGTGCAACAACACAGTAACAGCAGAGCCACCAACAGCAGAAATGGAACAGTACTGGAAGAACATATGGGAGAAAGAGAAGACACATAACACCAGTGCAAACTGGCTGCAGGACCTGAGAGCAGACCACAGAAATCTCCCAGAGCAGGAACCAGTCACCATCACAGTAGCAGATATCCAACAGCTTGTCAAGAACATGAAGAGCTGGACAGCACCTGGCCCAGACATGATCCACACCTACTGGCTAAAGAAACTAACAGCAGTGCATGAATGCCTAGCAGCACAGATGAACCAGCTGCTAGCAGCAGGCTCCCACCCAGACTGGCTAACACAAGGTAGGACAGTGCTGATCATGAAAGACCCCAACAAGGGAACAACACCGGCCAACTACCGGCCAATAACCTACCTCCCCACAACATGGAAAGTCCTATCAGGCATCATAGCCACCAAGCTGCAGGACCAGATGGGCCAGTACATGAGCACAGCTCAGAAGGGCATTGGGAACAACACCAGAGGCTCCAAACACCACTTGCTCATAGATAGAGCAGTCGCCCGAGACTCAAGGTCTAGACAAACCAATCTGAGCACAGCCTGGATTGACTACAGAAAAGTCTACAACTCAATGCCACACACATGGACCTGTGAATGCCTGGCACTATAAAAAGTCAACAGTACACTAAGGACCTTCCTCAAGAACTCAATGTGACTGTGGAAGACAACACTAAAAGTCAACTCAAGACAGCTCGCACAAGTGGCCATCAAGTGTGGCATATACCAAAGTGATGCACTGTTCCCACTGCTGTTCTGCATGGGCTTGAACCCCCTCAGCCAGATTATCACAAGACCTGGATACGAATACAGGTTCAAGAGTGGAACTACCATCAGCAACCTCCTCTACATGGATAACATCAAGCTGTATGCTAAGAGTGAACAAGACATTGACTCACTGATCCACCTGACACGGATCTACAGTGAGGACATTGGGATGTCATTTGGACTAGAGAAGTGTGGCCGGATGGTAGTAAAGAGAGGGAAGGTAGTTAAGACTGATGGGGTGGAACTACCAGCAGGCCACATAACAGACATACAGACCAGCTACAAGTACCTTGGTATCCCACAGTCACATAGGAACCATGAGGAGGAGGCAAGGAAGACAGCAACACCCAAGTACCACCAAAGGATCAGACAGGTCCTGAAGAGCCAGCAAAATGGGAGTACATCAGTAAGATGGCACCTAAAGATGAGCTGCTGAGAGAATGCCTGAAGCAGCAGCAGACATGGAAGAAAGATCAAGCAGAAGAACTGCCATGGCAAGACAAGACCCTGCATGGGATGTACCATCGACAGATAGCTGAGGTGGCTGACCTTGGGAAATCCTCCCAGTGGCTGGAAAGGGCTGGACCAAAAGGCAGCACTGAGGCACTGATCATAGCAGCACAAGAACAGGCCCTAAGCACCTGATCCATAGAAGCAGAGGTCTACTACACTAGACAGGACTCAAGGTGCAGACTGTGCAGAGAGGCCTCAGAGGCAGTCCAACACATACTGGCAGGGTGTAAGATGCAGGCAGGAACAGCATACACTGAACGGCACAACCAAGTAGCTGTCATTGTGTACAGGAACATCTGCACAGCGTATGGGCTAGACCCTCCCAAGTCCAGATGGGAGATTCCACAGAAGGTCATGGAGAATGACAGGGCTAAGATCCTGTGGGACTTCCAGATCCAGACAGACAGGCAGGTACTGGCCAACCAACCAGACATTGTGGTAATAGACAAGGACCAGAAGACGGTGGTGGTGATAGATGTAGCGGTGCCAAGTGACAGCAACATCAGGAAGAAGGAGTATGAGAAGCTGGAGAAGTACCAGGGCCTGAAGGAAGAACTAGAGAGGATGTGGAAAGTGAAGGCCAAAGTGGTCCCAGTAGTGGTAGGAGCACTCGGGGCTGTGACTCCTAAGCTGGGAGAATGGCTCCAACAGATCCCAGGAGCAACATCAGAGCTCTCTGTCCAGAAGAAGCAGTGCTAGGAACAGCTAAGATACTGCGCAGAACCTTCAAACTCCCAGGCCTCTGGTAGAGGACCCAAGGTTGAGGAAGAAACATACCACCCAGAGGGGTGAGAAGGGAATTTTTTATATATATGAACAGAATTAGATTTATAGAACACTCAGTGGAAGTCAGGTGCTAGCAAACTGTTTGGAAAATCTAAATATATCTTAATATTTATGAACATATTCACATGAAGTGCTTTCCAATACCATACAAATACCAGGATTAAAACGGGCTGGGCACATTTTGAAAAAGGTATGGAAATGTTTGAGACTCAGGGCAAGCATAACAGCTTTCCAGCAGCATCCACAGGAATGGCAGAATAATGGAAGTAATGTTGCGATGTTGTTTTGCAAACCCCACCTCTTTGGGACATCTGTGTGATGTCACAACATGCATTAAAAGGGGTGGGGCTTGTGTTGCAATGCCATAATGCAGCTGATGTCAGTCTGACTCCCCTTCCCTTCCCAGATGTTGAACTGCTCTGATATTCATTCAAGCAGTTTCAAAGAGAGCTTGAAAATCAGTGGCTGCTGATTTGGGGCTTAAGTTCCCACATTGAGTTCTGACTAAATGATATTAACGCCCTGGTACCAACACACGTGCTTGAACATCTAGATGAACTGGAGCCCAGCCACTGAAAAGTTGCTTATGCCCAGATGTTTTTTCATGGATAAGCCTTGCTTATGAGTAAACCTAATTCCAAAGAGACCCTATTTTGTTCCTTCAAAATGACAAACTGAGTTTCCATGATGATCAAATGGTTTGACTGGAGTGTGTGTGTATGTGTGTGTGTGTGTGTGTGTGTGTGTGTGTGTGTGTGTGTGTATATATATATATATATATATATATATATATATATATATGAATATGGATTTGAAAGAAATGCACAATGGAGGTTTTGTTGGTTTATTTTCTTTTTGGAAACTGATTAACCCTAATTGTGCTGTCAAAATAGCTTAATTGTAATGGCTCGACTGAGAAGATGGTTACTTTCATCCCCTCCTCCCTTAATTTCTTTTGTTTAATTTATGAGGTATTATTTATTGGTATAATCAGAGCACAAGGCAACTTACAGCTAATAATTTGTTTAGTGATGTAGTGGAGTCTCAGCAGATACATGATAATAATGTCTGATATTTATCTCAGAGACAGATATAATGAAGTGTGGGGTTGAGGAAGTGATTAGTGAGGTTGTGGATTTATCAAGAAGGACACAGTTGGAAGAAAGGATGGCACTTTTTTAAATGTCTCTGTGCTTTTCAGAAAAAATGGAAGCTGAAATTCAAAAGCCATGCAGCTAGTCCTGTGTGGTGTACCCAGAGAAAGTTGGATAGGGCTGTAGATGGTTAAAAATCTTTTTCTGTTTCTAATATGTACTGGGGTGGTGGTGGTGGTGGACACTGAATTCCAGTCTGCATCAATTATAGAAATCAAGCACATCCGCCTGTTTCCTCCTCCCACCTTTAATTCTATAACTGTATTTTTTGCATAATTTACTTTGCCTTATCATAGCGATGTGGGTGGGGGAGGCAATAACCCTGCATGATAGAACCAGTGACCAGGGAAAGCCTTATTCAGTAAAACGTCTGGCTTCTGCAAGTTCTCACAGGCATCGGCACTATGAACTTGCTTTAAAATGTGTGTGAAGGCTGAGAAGAGTGAAACATCTAAGGAGGACACACATACTCTGTCTCTTCCCCCCCACCCCCACCAATTACATTGCTAGAATTATCCCTTTTTATATATTCATAGGATCCTGTGCTCTCTTTCAGAATCAGGGCCTGTCACACAGGGAGAAGAAGTATATCAAAGTGTGCATTTTTTAAGTGTCTGATTGTGAGGAGTCAAAATCAGAGGGCACATTCCAGCCTTCGGATGAACATTTTGAGTACTGAAACTTAGGGTAGTGATGTATCCCTCTCTATTGCTAGTCACAAATGATTTTCAAAATTCTCAGCCAAATGTTCGGGCAGAGAAATAGGAAGGACGATTTCTCCAAATCTCTCAATGGAAAGAAATATTTGCCAACAGTTTCTCAAGGTCAGGCCTCCCAAATAGCAATGCAAGTAGCACTATCCCTGAAAACAAACAAACAAACAAATAAATCAAGAGAGGAGTTTCCATACTGTTTCTTCCTTGGGAACCAAATTGAAATATGGGAAGTCAAGGTGGCTGCAGACCATTGGAAAGAGGCAAACGCGAAAGACAGGATGGACACCCAACTGATGGGCCACCTTGTAATAAATTGCAAGGCCACCCATAAGGCTTTGTCCAAGATGTGCTTCTCCTTTGAAAGAATTATGAAAGCAATGCTTTATATCAGTGGAACACCAGGTCATCTGAAGGTTCTTTGGTCTTTCCTTTTGCAGATGGATGTGGCAAGGTTTCTAAGAGAGTTGAGTTCATTTCTTTCCTTTTCTTTTTTTCCATTCAGTCTTGTCCAATTCTCAGTCCCTGCAGTTTTCTTGGCAAGGTTTTTCGGAAGTGTTTTGCCATTGCCTCCTTCCTAGGGCTGGGAGAAAGGGACTGGCCCAAGGTCACCCAGATGGCTTTCACGCCTAAGGCGGGACTAGAACTCATGGTCTCCTGGTTTCTAGCCTGATACCTTAACCACTACACCAAACTGGCTCTCTCATACATTGTGCTAAAATATGGATTGCTTAACCATGCTTTGTTGAATAATCCAACACTGAGTGGATTTATACATCGTGTTTTTGTTTATTCCATTTACAGTCATACACCAAAAGACAGAGAGAAAATGGAAGGGAACAGAAAAGCCATGCTTTTGTTGTTGTTATTCAGAAGCTAACTAAAATAAAAGGGAAAAAAACATTAAGCAGTTAGGATTTTTTTAAGGAGGCCCTGGTGCACCCCCTCCTCAAGAAGTCATCCCTGGACCCTACTGTTCTGGACAACTTTTGTCCAGTCTCCCACCTCCCCTTTTTAGGGAAGGTGGTGGAGAAAGTGGTGGCGTCACAACTCGAGAGTATTCTGGATGAAACAGATTATTTAGACCCCTTTCAGTCAGGTTTCAGGCCGGGATAGGGGACGGAGACTGCATTGGTCGCACTTATGGATGATCTCTGGCAAGGACGGGATGGAGGTAGTGCATCCATCCTTGTCCTTTTAGATCTCTCAGCGGCTTTTGATACCATCGACCATGGTATCCTTTTGGGACGGCTCATGGAGTTGGGGGTGGGCGACTGGTTCAAAATTGGGAAAGGAGTACGACAAGGCTGTATATTATCACCCTGCTTATTTAACTTATATGCAGAGTACATCATGAGAAATGCCGGGCTGGATGAATCACAAGCCGGAGTTAAGATTGCCGGGAAAAATATCAACAACCTCAGATATGCAGACGATACCACCCTAATGGCAGAAAGTGAAGAGGAACTAAAGAGCCTCTTGATGAGGGTGAAAGAGGAGAGTGCAAAAGCTGGCTTGAAACTCAACATTAAAAAAACCCAGATCATGGCATCTGGTCCCATCACTTCCTGGCAAATAGAAGGGGAAGAAATGGAAGCAGTGACAGATTTCATTTTCTTGGGCTCCAAGATCACCGCAGACGGTGACTGCAGCCATGAAATTAAAAGACGCTTGCTCCTTGGAAGGAAAGCTATGGCAAACCTAGACAGCATATTAAAAAGCAGAGACATCACCTTGCCGACAAAGGTCCGTATAGTTAAAGCTATGGTTTTTCCAGTAGCAATGTATGGCTGTGAGAGTTGGACCATAAGGAAGGCTGAGCGCCGAAGAATTGATGCTTTCGAGCTGTGGTGCTGGAGAAGACTCTTGAGAGTCCCTTGGACTGCAAGGAGGTCAAACCAGTCAATCCTGAAGGAAATCAACCCTGACTGCTCATTGGAAGGACAGATGCTGAAGCTGAAGCTCAAATACTTTGGCCACCTAATGAGAAGAGAGGACTCACTGGAAAAGACCCTGATGCTGGGAAAGACTGAGGGCAAAAGGAGAAGGGGACGGCAGAGGATGAGATGGTTAGATAGCATCACCGATGTAATGAACATGAATTTGAGTAAACTCCGAGAGACAGTGGAGGACAGGAAGGCCTGGCGTGCTATGGTCCATGAGGTCACGAAGAGTCGGACACGACTGAACGACTGAACAACAAGTGTAGTTTTGCAGTGGTTCACCTCCTTCCTCCAGGGCTGCTCCCAATCAGTGATGATAGGGGAGGAGAGATCTGACCCACGGCCCCTCTTGTGTGGGGTGCCACAGGGTTTGGTGCTCTCCCCTCTCCTGTTTAACATCTATATGAAGCCACTGGGTGAGATCATCCATCACCACTGGATGAAATACCATCTATATGCTGATGGTACTCAGCTGTATATTTCCATCCCAGGTGAAGTAAGTGATGCAGTTGCCGCCCTATCTCAGTGTCTGGAGGCTGTGGGGGCCTGGATGGGGAACAACAGGCTTCGACTGAACCCTAGTAAGACGGAGTGGCTGTGGATTGATGGCCGCTCGGGTTCTAGGAAGTTGTCATCTTTGGCTCTAGAGGGGGTGGCACTACCCCATTCGGAGCCAGTGCGGAATCTGGGGGTTCTCCTGGACTCATGACTCCTGCTGGAAGAGCAGGTGGCAGCTGTGGCCAGGAGGGCCTTTGCACAACTTTGGATTGTGCACCAGTTACGCCCATTCTTGGACCGAGATGCCCTCCAAACAGTCACTCATGCCCTTGTCATCTCCCATATAGACTATTGTAATGCGCTCTACATGGGGCTACCCTTGAGGAGTATCCGGAAGCTTCAACCGGTCCAGAATGCGGCTGCGCGGACAATTACTGGGGCCAGAAGATCGGCCCATGGGACACCGTTGTTACGCGAGCTGCATTGGGTACCGGTTTGCTTCTGGGTACAATTCAAGGTGTTGGTTATCACCTTTAAAGCTCTACATGGCATATGGCCAGTTTACCTGAGGAACCGTCTCATCCCCAGAACATCGACCCGTCCCACTCGATCAGCCAGAGAAGGCTTGCTGCGGACCCCATCGACTAAAAAGTTCCACCTAGCGGGGTCCAGGAGGCGGGCCTTCTCTGCAGATGCGCCCGCCCTTTGGAATATCTTACCCCTGGAGCTGAGGCTGGTTTCCTCACTCCCGACCTTCTGGAAAGGCTTAAAGACCTGGTTCTGCCATCTTGCCTGGGAGGGAAACGCCAACAGTTCCTCTTGGGGATGGCTGGTCCCTTGAAGCCTCCCAGTATCCCATTTTTAACATTTTCCTCTTGGAAGTTATATTATGTATTATTGTAATTTTATACTTATTTTAATTCTGTTTTATTGTGCACCGCCCAGGGTCCCCGCTAGGGGAGATGGGCAGTAATATAAATTTAATAAAATAAAAAAATAAAATAAATATTTTTTTAAAAAAAAATTCAGGGGGAAAGTATTTCTGTTGCTGGATCAGAATTTGGCCTCCTCAAGGCAGCAAAGCAGAATTTGTCCACAGCCAGAGATGTAAGATTGTACTGACCATCCAGCAGTAGTTTATTTATTTATTTATTACATTTATATCCCGCCCATCTCCCCCACAAGGAGGGACCCTGGGCGGTTCACAGCAAGGTTTAAAATCAATTAAAACAATAAATATCAATAATAAACAATATATATATATATATATATATATATATATATAATACAATTCAATCCAGGAATGGTAGATCTCATCCCACCGGTCAATAAGGCTGGTCAGGGCAGACCTAAGGGACCAGCCAACCCCAAGACTGGCTGTTCCCCTCCCCTCCCCAAGCATGGTGACATAACCAGGTCTTTAGGTTTTTTCTAAAGTCCAGGAGAGAGGGGGCCAATCTTATTTCAGGGGGAAGAATATTCCAAAGGGCGGGGGCTACTGCAGAGAAGGCACGCCTCCTAGACCCCGTCAGATGGAACTCTCTTGCAGACGGGGTTCGTAGCATGCCCTCTCTGCAGGACCGGGTGGGACGGGTTGATTGAACGGGGATGACGGTCCTTCAGGTAACCTGGTCCCATGCCATGGAGGGCTTTAAAGGTGATAACCAACACCTTGAATTGAATCCGGAAGCAAACTGGGACCCAATGCAGCTCACGGAGCAAAGGTGTTATATATGCCGATCTTCAGGCACCTAAAATGGCCCGCGCAGCTGCATTTTGAACCAGCTGAAGCTTCCGGACGCTCTTCAAGGGTAGCCCTATGTAGAGCGCATTACAATAGTCTATCTGGGAGATGACCAGGGCATGAGTGACTGTTCGAAGGGCCTCTCGCTCCAGGAAAGGGCGTAATTGGCGCACAACATGAATAGTTGAATAGCTTGGGGCCAGCTTATTTGACGGACCACCTTTTCCCAGTTACATCAACCCGACCCACCAGATCGGGGAGGCACAGTATGTTACAGCCCCCCCCCATTAAGGAGGTCCATCTAGTGGGACCAAGAAGGGCCTTCTCCGTGGTGACTCCCTCTCCCTAACCCTAACCCTAACCCCGCAGAGATAAGATTGGCCCCCACTTTAATACT
This sequence comes from Charina bottae, assembly GCA_023362775.1. Taxonomy (NCBI): domain Eukaryota; kingdom Metazoa; phylum Chordata; class Lepidosauria; order Squamata; family Charinaidae; genus Charina; species Charina bottae. Next base: position 8,188,797 of record JALMGJ010000013.1, read on the forward strand.
CTTCAAAAAGGCCCTGAAGACATGGTTTTGCCAGTGGGCCTGGGGGTCCCAGGTTGATGCGGAGCACATCAAGTGGTTTGTTTGAATTGTGTTGCCACCGGGGTGTGTGTTTAGTGGGTTTTGTATTGGGGTTTTATTTTTGTAAGCCACCCAGAGTCACCGTGAGTGAGTTGGGCGGCCATGTAAATCTCTTTAATAAATAAATAAAGATAAATGTAAAAAAGGACTCTATGTCCTGGAAGGTCCACTAAAAGAGGTGCAATGCACCAGTCCCAATTATGTCTGTAGAACAGGGAGTATAATAAAACATGTTCTCCTAATTTTCTAAAATTTGAGTTGTCTGCAAACTAGTCCAATGTTTTTTTTCTTGAGAATTCAGCCCTAGGCTAAACGTTTTTATAATTTTGTGTGCATATTTCTTTAATGTTACTTAATATCTGTTTAAACAAACAAAGCTGACCTGCAAAAAATAAGGCCATGCATTAATAAACTTTAAAAAAAAAACATGTTATACATCGTGTTAAGCTATGGGGGAAAACTGATCATACAGCCCTATGCAGCTCCCAATACCTTTTTGTGGCCTTCATAGCTTCTTCCAACAGCACCACTCCATTTCAGCAGCATGACTGCCAAGGTCAGGAATAGTTTTGCAACAGTTTTAGAGAGGAAACACATGGATATGGCAGTGTATATAGTTTTTTGTTTATTCGTTCAGTCGCTTCCGACTCTTCGTGACTTCATCGACCAGCCCACGCCATAGCTTCCTGTCGGCCGTCACCATCCTCAGCTCCCCCACGGTCGAGTCCGTCACCTCCAGAATATCATCCATCCTTCTTGCCCTTGGTCGGCCTCTCTTCCATTTGCCTTCCACCTTCCCTAGCATCAGCATCTTCTCCAGGGTATCCTGTCTTCTCATTATGTGGCCAAAGTACTTCAGTTTTGCCTTTAATATCATTCCCTCAAGTGAGCAGTCTGGCTTTATTTCCCGGAGAATGGACTGGTTTGATCTTCTTGCAGTCCAAGGCACTCTCAGAATTTTCCTCCAACACCATAGTTCAAAAGCATCTATCTTCCTTCGCTCAGCCTTCCTTATGGTCCAGCTCTCGCAGCCATAGGTTACTATGGGGAATACTATTGCTTTAACTATGCGGACCTTAGTTGTCAGCGTGATGTCTCTGCTCTTAACTATTTTATCAAGATTTGTCATTGCTCTCCTCCCAAGAATTAGACGTCTTCTGATTTCCTGTCTGCAGTCAGCATCTGCAGTAATCTTTGCGCCTAGAAATACAAAGTCTGTCACTGCCTCAACGTTTTCTCCCTCTATTTGCCAGTTATCAATCAAGCTGATTGCCATAATCTTGGGGTTTTTTTAGATTTAACTGCAACCCAGCTTTTGCACTTTCTTCTTTCACCTTTGTCATAAGGCTCCTCAGCTCCTCCTTGCTTTCAGCCATCAAAGTGGTATCATCTGCATATCTGAGATTGTTAATGTTTCTTCCAGCGATTTTAACTCCAGCCTTGGATTCCTCAAGCACATCGCATGATGTGTTCTGCGTACAAGTTGAATAGGTAGGGTGAGAGTATACAACCCTGCCGTACTCCTTTCCCAATCTTAAACCAGTCTGTTGTTCCGTGGTCTGTTCTTACTGTTGCTACTTGGTCGTTATACAGATTCCTCAGGAGGCAGACAAGATGACTTGTTATCCCCATACAACCAAGAACTTGCCACAATTTGTTATAATCCACACAGTCAAAGGCTTTAGAATAGTCAATAAAACAGAAATAATGTTTTTCTGAAACTCCCTGGCTTTCTCCATTATCCAGCGGATATTGGCAATTTGGTCTCTAGTTCCTCTGCCTTTTCTAAACCCAGCTTGTACATCTGGCAATTCTCGCTCCATGAACTGCTGGAGTCTACCTTGCAAGATCTTGAACATTACCTTACTGGCATGTGAAACAAGTGCCACTGTTCAATAGTTTAGTGTTTCCCTCTTTTGGTATGGGAATATAAGTTGATTTTTTCCAATCTGATGGCCATTCTTGTTTTCAAAATTTGCTGGCATATGGCATGCATCACCTTGACAGCATCATCTTGCAATATTTTAAACAGTTTAGCTGGGATACCGTTGTCTCCTGCTGCTTTGTTATTAGCAATGCTTCTTCAGGCCCATTCAACCTCACTCTTCAGGATGTCTGGCTCTAACTCACTGACCACACCGTCAAAGCTATCTCCAATATTATTATCCTTCCTGTACAGATCTTCTGTATATTCTTGCCACCTTTTCTTGATCTCTTCTGCTTCTGTTAGGTCCTTGCCATCTTTGTTTACCATGTGTCCATGCTGGCATAAACCACAGCTTTGCAGCCTCTTGTTTCTGACTCTTTGTGACCCCATCATTTTGCTAGGAGTGGTTGTCCGTAATTGCTTTGAGTTCTTGTAGGCTCCTGCTGGTGTAATTAGTGATATTATTTAGCCACATTGTCTTCTGTTGGCCTCTTTGATTTTTCCAAGCATCAGAGATTGTGTGTCCAAAATACAAAAGCTTTAATTTCATCATTAGTTCTTCCTGGTTTAACGTCATCTGCCTTTGAATTATTTGCTCTTCTTACTGTCCAAGGTATTCTCAGGAATCCTCTCCAGCCCCACAATTCAAAGGGATTTTTCCCCTTTTTTCATCCTTTCTGATGATCAGTAGATTACAGCCACAGTTGGATAACTACAATACATGAAGAGGGTGCAAATCTTTTCTGAGAACTGTGAGGTCTAATTAGGTAGTAAGATGTGCTGATCTTCCAGGCTAATACAATAATATATATCTGCTTGGTTATTTTATTTTTATTTTTTATTTTATTAAATTTATATTACCGCCCATCTCCACTGTCGGGGACCCTGGGCGGTTCACAATAAAATGGAGTTAAAAAACATAAATATAAAATTATGATATAATAAATAATATAAAATCCAAGTATAAAAGATGTTAAAAATGGTAATACTGGGAGGCTTCATGGGACCAGCCTTCCCCAAGAGGAGCTGTTGGCATTTCCCTCCCAGGAAACCCGGCAGAACCAGGTCTTTAATCCTTTCCGGAAGGTCGAGAGCGAGGAAACCAGCCTCAGCTTTGGGGATAAGGTATTCCAAAGGGTGGGCGCAACTGCAGAGAAGGCCCACCTCTTGGACCCCGCTAGATGGAACTCTTTAGTCGATGGGGTCCACAGCAAGCCTTCTCTGGCTGATCAGGTGGGACGGGTCGATGTTCTGGGGATGAGACGGTCCCTCAGGTAACCTGGCCCTATGCCATGTAGGGCTTTAAAGGTGATAACCAACACCTTGAATTGTACCCGGAAGCAAACCGGTACCCAATGCAGCTCGCGTAACAACGGTGTCCCATGGGCCGATCTTCTGGCCCCAATAACAGTCCACACAGCTGTCTTCTCTTTTTTTAATCAGATGGGTTCTTGGTTTTATTGTTATAGCTATATTATATAGATTAGACCAGAGCTTTCCAAACTTTTCATGTTGGTGACACACTTCTTAGACATGCATCATATTGTGACACACTCTTACAGCAGGGCATCATTTCGCGACACACTCTTACAGCAGGGCACAAGGCAGGCACTAGGACCTGCACGGAATCACAGCAGGTTTGGAGGCAGCAAGGCACAAGGCAGGCACTAGGACCTGCGTGGAATCACAGCAGGTTTGGAGGCAGCAAGGCACAAGGCAGGCACTAGGACCTGCGCGGAATCACAGCAGGTTTGGAGGCAGCAAGGCACAAGGCAGGCACTAGGACCTGCGCAGAATCACAGCAGGTTTGCAGGCAGCAAGGCACAAGGCAGGCACTAGGACCTGCGTGGAATCACAGCAGGTTTGGAGGCAGCAAGGCACAAGGCAGGCACTGGGACCTGCGTGGAATCACAGCAGGTTTGGAGGCAGCCAGGCACAAGGCAGGCACTAGGACCTGCGCGGAATCCTGGCAGGGCTCGGAGGCGGCAGCAGCAGCCGCTATACACCCAGACACTGCAGCTGACACACTAACATGTCCCAACACACAGTTTGGAAAGCTCTGGATTAGACTTTGTTTGATTTATTTGGTTACTGTTATACTGAGATTTCTTTATTAATTAAAACTTAAATGTCTATTGATATGTCTTTAGAATCCATTCCAAACAAATAGTTATTGGTTTTTCTCTTGTGTATCTCACACTATGAAGTGCAATTGTCTGGAAGAATATCAACATGCTTGCTTTAAAATCTTATCAATCCATGTAACTGGATCACTTAAAAGTCCCATTGATTTCAACAAGTGTGACTGAAGCATAGATAACTCTTATAAATTATTTATTTTAAGTATTTTTCAACCTCCTTTCAGGAACATGTTCTCCCTACATAAGAACTTAAAATAAAGACACATTAAACACATTCTACTGTATATCTAAGTGATAGGTAAAGCATCCGATAAATAAACAGATCAGAAAAACATAAAAGCCATTTGCATGGAAATATTTGCAATCTGGAAGGAATATATATTTTAAGAATGTGTTGCCTATAAGGAAGTCATTGGTGTAGGATCCTGTTTTCTGCCTCTCTTTCAGTTGCTTTATAAACATTAAATAATAAGCTGATTGCCTATCATATTCTTTCTTTCTCTCTCACATACATATTCTTGGCCAACACAGTTAAAAATCTCTATTGGACTGCTATAGCACTATAAGGCAGTATAGCTATTGGACTGCTATAGCACTATAAGGCAATATAGCTATTGGACTGCTATAGCACTATAAGGATTTTTGGCATGATTAAAATCATTAACAACAGTGAACATTTAAACCAGGCAGAGAATGTCTATTTTTTCCCCCTATACCATCATTTGATTTGGTGAAAGAGCATTTGCTTCTAAACTTTATTTCAAAGGAGAACATTTTGGGCAAATTCTTAAGCATGGAGGGTTTATTGACCTTGTGGGCATTGAGGGGTATGTGCTTATATCCTGTCTTTGTGCAGTCCTCTGTCTGGAGGTCTGTGACACTCCTAAGAAAGCCTTGCCCCAATTGCTGTGTTAGTTGTGGCATTGTGACATTGTGCAGGTTCATTATTTGTATATCCACTTGCTGTTGATGCCTCAGCAACTTGTTCTGCAGACAGCAGGGTGCTGAAAGGATTTCTTGTCATCTAAAAGCAAGGTTTGATCCCTCTCTGATGAGAGAGTAGTGAGGCTTTCAAAACTAATGCCAGACCTTCTAGGTTGGCCAGGTTAAAAAAAAACCAGACACCACAGCCTCTCTGACTCCCCATCCTTCAATTCAATCAGTCCCAAGGGAAGACATCAGGAAATACTTCCTGAAGACATTTTCAGTAGAAGTGCTACTGCAAAGGGGGAGGTCCTGCCCTTGAGATTGTATTGGATGCTTTGTCCTACCTCCAAAGACATGCAGAGAAATTGCCTACCAAATTTCTCTGCCCATACATTGGGTGGAGAATTTTGAAAGGCCATTTGTGCCCGAGTTAAACTTGCTTCTCCAATGTAGCAAGAAAGGGTCCTGTCCCAGCCTTGAGATTAGGAGTGCAGAACTATGTTCTTGGCTATGCTGGGAACCACTAAGAAGAAAAAGAACTTAAATTTCCCCCTTCACCTGAAATTCCACTGAAATTCACTGCTCGTTAGCTGTTAAGAGCAGGACAGTTGTTGTTGTTGTTGTTCAGTCGTTTAGTCGTGTCCGACTCTTCGTGACCTCATGGACCATAGCACGCCAGGCCTTCCTGTCCTCCACTGTCTCTCGGAGTTTCTTTACAGCATCGGACTTTCCTTCCACTTCCAGACACATCCACAACTGAGCATCCTTTCGGCTTAGGCCCAGCCGCTTCACTCTTTCTGGAGCTACTCAGAATTGCCCTCCGCTCCTTTCCAATTGAACAACGGAAGTATGGTTAGCTGAGCTGTACAAAGCAGCAGATGGAGTTTCCTGGGGCTCAATAAGTCAACTGAGAGCAATTTAAGATTCATTGTGCCATTGGATTGCCCATCTACAACACATGGCTATGGACCTCCAAACCAGCAAGTTCTAGGGCCTACTACTCTTGATCTTCTCAAAACTGATAAATTTATATTAAGATCCTGCAGTCTTAAAGGGCCTTCACATGTCCTAATTGGAACAATAAAGTTGCAAAGGGTCCCTCAAATGGGTTGGGCACTCCATTATCGTGACTGAATCTGCTCTCTCAATAGTGCTTATGGTAATTTTTTATGATGGAAAAGCCTGGCTAGCTTCCAGGGCTGAAATGTAAACACCAAGCAAATGCAACAGAAATAGCCAAGATGCTTCTTATTAATAAGGGCATCTAAATCTTGACTTCCTTGACTGAGTGTTGATGTCATATTCAATTTGTTCTCCAGCTGACAGTGACCACAATCCTTAACAATGAGGCTTTATTGAGGACACAGCCAAAGTGCCTGACTATATGCATTTTTTTTCTTTCCTGTACTAGATTCTAAAATATTTTTTTTTCATTTTTAGCATGGTTAGGTTTACTTCCTTTACTAGCATAATGCTCACAATATGGAAGAGCATTTTGTTCGGTGGTACTTATTTTATGGCTGTTACATTCAGCCTGATGCCCTTCAGATGTCTTGGATCTAACCATGCTGCCTAGTGGTTATCTAGCACGTCTGTAAGGTTCTAGGTTGGAAAAATAGTTAACTTTCCCTTGCTTCAAGACTGATTCCTGGTGACTGTAGAGACACGTGCATGTTGCTATCTTGACAATGCTATAGAAGTAGGCTGACATAGCATTCATCTAGAATGTTTCTTCAACTTTCCAGTTTAGCCTACAACTCTGGTATTTCCTGGTATTCTATTATCATTTTAATATTAACTAGGTCGGACTCAGCTTGGTCTTTTTGTGATCTGCCAAGTTTAGCTACTTCTGTAATCACCAGGATATCAAGGCTGCCCTAAATGCTAGATATTACCCCCTTACCCAAAGAAATTGTTGAGAATTCTTTCCTGCTTCCATCAAACTTAACTGGGTATTTTGCCTAAGCAGGAACTCCCATGGGTCTTGAAATGTTGCTTTTATCAGTTTTGAGGAATAGCTCAATTATTTCCTGTCCCGTGAAATCCTTTTCTGCCACCCCAGAATGCTTTTTATCAACCCTAACTGAACATTGGCGAAACAGTTTCTCAACATGTGAGCCTGGGAGCAGTGAGTCCAATCTACTGAAGGCCAATGCTCCATCCACTGCAGCCCTCATCCTCTTGCAAAATGTTCAGGGTGTCTCCTGGCCACCAGAAGTTTGTCTGCCTCTGGAGAAAGTGGAAAGAAACCGCATGGCAAATCAAATGTGTGTGTATTAGAGATATGCTATCTGGCTCTGAAGTGGAAAAGTTGAGTACTCTTGCTCTCCACACAGTCCCAGGAAAATACACACTGGAATGAAGGAGGAACTGATAGAGTGTGACAAGGTCATCACACCCTGCTCTCGCCTTACTGCCTCCTTATTCAGATGCTTATTTTCCAGGGACCATGCAAGCTGAGGAAAAGGCACCGCTTTTTTAAGGAGGTGCCAACAGGTATGTTGAGCCCTTCCAAATACATTTTTTTATTTCAGATCTGGCTAGTTGCGCATCCCTAGTAGGTATGTGACATACACACCTCAAGATACTATGCTGTTTATTTTACAGTCAGAAGAAGGGATCCTGTGATGCTGAGTCCATAGGGCAGAGCTTTCCAAACTTTTCATGTTGGTGACACACTTTTTAGACATGCATCATTTTGCGACACACTCTTACAGCAGGGCACAAGGCAGGCACTAGGACCTGCGCGGGATCCTGGCAGGGCAGGTTTGGAGGCAGCCAGGCACAAGGCAGGCACTAGGACCTGCGTGGAATCCTGGAAGGGCAGGTTTGGAGGCAGCAAGGCACAAGGCAGGCACTAGGACCTGCGCGGGATCCTGGCAGGGCAGGTTTGGAGGCAGCAGGGCACAAGGCAGGCACTGGGACCTGCGCGGGATCCTGGCAGGGCAGGTTTGGAGGCAGCAGGGCACAAGGCAGGCACTAGGACCTGTGCGGAATCCTGGCAGGGCAGGTTTGGAGGCAGCAGGGCACAAGGCAGGCACTAGGACCTGTGCGGAATCCTGGCAGGGCAGGTTTGCAGGCAGCAAGGCACAAGGCAGGCACTGGGACCTGCGCGGAATCCTGGCAGGGCAGGTTTGGAGGCAGCAAGGCACAAGGCAGGCACTAGGACCTGTGCGGAATCCTGGCAGGGCTCGGAGGCAGCAGCCACCGCGACACACCCAGACACTGCAGCCGACACACAAATGTGTCACGACACACAGTTTGGAAAGCTCTGCCATAGGGGCTGAGTTGGGGTATTGATGTGTTTAGAATGACTTGCTCTGTTCCTTTGCTGATATTCATGGACATAGGGGTGTGTGTCTACAGTCGCAGTCTGCTGCTTTGTTTTGGGGGTGCTCACTGGGAGAACTTGGTTAAGAGCCACTGTTTCTCAGGCCAGACTGGCAGTTGTGTCAACACTTCGGAAATCTCAGCTGCCAGCCCAACAAGTGCCTCATAACTGTGAGAAAGATGAAAAGAAAAAGTGATGAGTTCCAACCACTGGGGTGTAAGAAGACTTGTACACTCTCATAGTCAGAGAGCTATCAACAATTTTCTTTCGGTTTGTTCTTGTTGTAATAAAGCTTCTATTGGAGATTGGAATTCAGCAGGAGCCCATTTTAGAGGACGTGCATTTGAATATAAGGAGAATGGTGAAAGAAGACTGCATTATTAAGGAGCAGAGGACCCCACTGGAGAAAAAAGGTAAATACTTAAGGATTGTCGGGATGCAGAGCATGGACGTGGACCCCATAAGTGAATGCTAACAGATGTTCATTGTATTTGAAATAAAAAGTAGATTTATTAGGAAAGATATAAGGATAGAAAACTCCCATAAGCTATATCGGGAGGGAGGGAAGGAGGGAGGAGGGAGGAGGGAGGAGGGAGGAGGGAGGAGGGAGGAGGGAGGAGGGAGGAGGGAGGAGGGAGGAGGAGGAGCAGGAGGAGGAGGAGGAGGAGATCATTTTTGTCCCTTAAAAAAATCCAGGGATGATGCCTGCAGACCCTTCCCCTCATCTCTCTTTCACCATTTGCGTCCCATTGGTCAAAACAGGCTCTTAAGTGCAAAGAGAAAGGTGCATCTCAAACAGCTTCATACCCAATCAAGCTGTGCCTGTGAGATTTCAGCTGAGCCTTAGCAGTAGAAGTCTTGTTTAGCTTGTAAAATATGGAGGTCTGTGATTTACTGTGAAGTCCTGGTCAGGGGAGGTGGCGCAATGGCTCAGTGGTTAAGACACCAGGCTTGTTGATCGGAAGATCGCAAGTTCGGAGGTTCGAGACGTTTGAGACCCTAGCCCTGCGTGACGGAGTGAGCTCCCACACTCGCCCCAGCTCTTGCCAACCTAGCAATATGAAAGCATGCAAATGCAAGTAGATGAATAGGTACCACTCCGGTGGGATGGGAACAGCGTTCCGCGTGCGTCATGCCAGCCACATGACCGTGGAAGCGTCTTCGGACAACGCTGCCTCTTCGGCTAACGAACGGAGATGTGCACCGGCCCCTAGAGTCAGACACGACTGCACAAATGTGCAGGGGGAACATTTACCTTTACCTTACCTGGTCAGGGGAACCTAATGGACACCTTGCTGCCCAATACCTGACTTACTCCTCTCTGTCATGAGGACAGCCTCCCAGAAAGTTTCAGGGCATGTCTCTGCTTCAAAAATGGGACCATAATCTGTTTAGAGAAGATGTATTTGGGGAGAATTTACATGCAACACCGCCCCCTGAAATATTTAAATACATATGGAAAGATGATCTTCAGCAAGCGTTTATATTTTATAATTAATAAATACTGTATATACAACATGGCTTTAACAAGAACTAGAATGATGCTTGCATTTGTGGATTGTAGACACATACCTTCATACTTGTCATAGGTTTATGCGTGTGCAACAACAAGCTACAGCATTTCAGACACAGAAAGATGCTCATTTCCATTAAATGAAATAGTAGCTAACACTTTGGGGGTTGGGGGGAAATCCCACATTTGCTGAAACGCTGGCTCTGCTTTCCAGAAACTCACAAGCCAAAACCTAGCATTACTTTTTGGTGAAGTGGAAATAGGGGAACAGCAGGAAGACATTGTATGTCCCCTGTGAGTGAGGAACATTGCAATAAAAAAGGGAGCAGTGATAGAATTAGTTTCTGGCTCTGTAACACATCCTTAGTTGCATACACCCCACGCATATGTCATGGGGGCATTTGTTATCATTTGAATCTATTGACTAAAATTCAGATGACAAGAATGGAATGCAAGCTTTTTAATAAAAAGCATGCTTCGGCTTCTAAGCTTGGCTGCATCAATGTCAGACAGCAATCTTTCTTCACCATTTACTGCCTCTTCCTCCCCATTTCATCTGCTATTTCTGTGTTTTCTTCTCCCTATTTTGAGGCCCTCCCTTGCTAAGGGTGATTACAATTATATAGTGAATATACATACATGCATGCATACATACAAACAATCAAAGCTCTCTGTCCAGAAGAGTGCAGTGCTAGGAACAGCTAAGATCCTGCGCAGAACCCTCAAACTCCCAGGCCTCTGGTGGGGGACCCAAGGTTGAGGAAGACACATACCACCCAGAGGGGTGAGAAGGGTGTGTGTGTGTGTGTGTGTGTGTGTGTATGGATGGATGGATGGATGGATGGATGGATGGATGGATGGATGGATGGATGGACGGACGGACGGACAGACAGACATCAGTTGCAGTTATTATTTGCTAATACGGCAGCTGAAGGGCAACGCCTTTGAAAAAGTAGGAGCAATCCACTTTACCTTACTTTTCTCCAGTTTTTCATTTGTGATCACAATGTGGTTCTTGGTGCTCTTATCATTCTGTTCTTAAAGTCTTCTTTTCAAATGCAATTCAATAATTAAAAGGAATGGTTTGTGTAAGTTCTATGAGAAAGAGAAGGAAAACAGAAATGCTCATTCTCTCCATTCTTTCATTTATTCTTTGACTTACTTTAGTGACTCTATTTCATGTCCTATGTACTATGAATAAAAATCTATTTCATTAATTGGGAGTAATTTCAAAGAGAGAGCTTTCCAAGTGTGTGACAAGAAAATCCTGGGCTTCATTACTTGAAGCTGGGTCTCTCTTTCAGAAGGCCGGTTGAGACTTTGGTGCAACATACTGTAGCCCGTTCACCACCCCTGAGTCTTCTTGCCAACTGCAGCTGCCAGGAGCATCTAGTAGAGTGTGGTCAACATTCTCGGCTAGTGTCCTTTGTGGGTGATGGATAGATGAGCTCGTTGGCTGCCAAAGAACATCTTCCCAGAATCCTTTGACAAGGGTTCATTATCACATGGAACACCTGAAAACAGTGTGTGAAAATCACTTATTTATTTATTTATTTAATTTTTTTTATCCCACCTTTATTATTTTTATAATTAACTCAAGGCAGCAAACATACGTAATACTCCTTCCTCCTCCTATTTGCCCCACAACAACAACACTGTGAGGTGAGTTGGGCTGAGAGGGAGTGACTGGCCCAGGGTCACCCAGCTGGCTTTCAAGCCTAAGGCAGGACTAGAACTCTCAGTCACCTGGTTTGCCATTGGCTCCTTCCTAGGGCTGAGACACAGGGACTGGCCCAACGTCACCCAGACAGCTTTCATGCCTAAGGCGGCACTAGAACTCTCAGTCTTCTGGTTTCTAGGCCATCACCTTAACCACTAGACCAAACTGGCTCTCCATACATTTGTCTCTCTATACATTTTTTATACATTTGTCTCTCTAGCCTTAGAATGAACCTTCTTTCTTCACTATAACATACCCATCTTAATGACACTTGCAATTCCTTTCTTGTTCCTAGAGATGGAGAAGTGGGTGCTTCCTTTCCTTTCACTTTCAGATTTAAATATTATATTGATATTGAAAACTCTCAGATTGAGACTATGTGGACAAACTGAGACTATGTGGGTTTCTTGCAATTGAAGCTATGCACCCACTAATCTTGTTGACACATTATTTATTTTTTGTATTTATTTAACACACTTATATACTAGATTGTACAGGGGGCGTGGTGGCTCAGCAGGTAAGACTCCAGGCTTGTTGATCGGAAGATCGCAAGTTCGGAGGTTCGAATCCCTAGCCCTGCGTGACAGAGTGAGCTCCCGCACTCGCCCCAGCTCTTGCCAACCTAGCAATTCGAAAGCATGCAAATGCAAGTAGATGTATAGGTACCACTTTGGTGGGTAGGTAACAGCGTTCCGCGCACATCATGCCGGCCACATGACCGCGGAAGCGTCTTCGGACAACGCTGGCTCTTCGGCTAACAAACGGAGATGAGCACCTAGAGTCGGACACAGCTGCACAAATGTGCGGGGAGAACCTTTACCATTTTATACTAGATTGTAAAGACTGAACATTTAATATTAGGAAAGAAGCTGTTCTTAGACCAGATTGGACCAGCTCACTTAGGTAGGGATTGACTCCACTGACAGGTAGTCTCAGGCTGGAGTTTTGCTTTGTCCTCCTTGGCACTGCCATGGATTGTATACTGGAGCATCTGCCAAAATAAATGCTCTCCCACTGAGGATGAGCCCCATTCAATGAAAGGCCTGAGGTGTGCCATATTCAATGCATCAGTTTTATTAGCATGATGCAAAGCTTTGATTAAAGAGTCACTTCAAAGGCTGTTAATCAAATATCTCAATCAATTCTCCAAAACACTTATAAATCAGACCAACTGAATAAAATGACCTTCATTCAGTGATTTGACTTGTAGCATCAAATGAAGTAGACTTGAAATGACTCAAGTATAAGAATTAAATCATGTTTGAACTGGACTGGAACCTATTTGCACACCTCTAATTTGACAACCGTAAGTGATGTCCTCATTGATTCAGGCATAGAAAATATATTGTCTTGGAAAACTTCAGGTTCCAAAATGTGCAAGTATTGATGTACTAGTTTGGTGGCACTTCAGTGATGCAGCTCCCAGCTTATGCTATTACTTAATCCTGGGGCTCTTAAACTTTACAATACCATAATTCCCTAAGTGATAAAATGAATTTACATGACCCTCCAAATGTAACTAATGATTTCACCGGGGCTAGAGCCAGGCAAGAAATAAATATACTACTTTAATAATTAAATTTTAATGTATGTATCAAATGAAATAATGATAGAACTTCACCGTGTTATTGTCAGCCTTGCCAGGTAGACCATACAGGAAACATGACCAGTTAAGTTAATTCTACTTTATTATAAAGCTGCATTAACAGAATCCTGCAAGTCTGAAAATGCAATTCTCCCCGTCTCCTTTACAGTGGGAGAAACTATGGAGCGACCCTTCTGAGTCTCTTGCTCCACCCACTGTCCAGCTGTGGGCTATGCTGTCGTTTACCTCTTTGTCCCATTTCCCAAGGTCTTTCCCACATACCATTACAGTTATAGAATAAGACAATTGCATTGGAATTAAAAAAAAGCAGAACAAAACAAAGTCAACCAACCAAAGCTCCAAGTATAACAAGCCAAACCAATACAAATGTAAACCATATCTATCAGAGAAGGATGAGCTTGTTTAATTTTGTATAATTCCTGAAATCTGGGTTTCATTTTGCTGGTATTGCACCAGCTAAGATCAGCAGAGAAGTAGCAGCAGATGTTGAGAGAACAAAACAAGAGAATGATCCCCGGCACCCTCTGTATGGGTATGAGCCTCAAACCCATCGATTAAAATCTAGGAAGTGTTTTATGGTAAGAACAAACACCCTTGAGGGTACGCAAGAACAAAACTGAATTGGCAGATGGAGGAGATAAATCACTGACCAAGGAATAGTTCCAGAGGAGAATATGGCTGAGCGATCTGATCTCCCTTATGTCATTTGGAGGACTTTGAATAGGTTGAAGGTTGGAGTGCCTAAGTGCAGAACTAATATGCTCAAATGGGGATTGTTGATGGATAATAATACGCAGTGTGAGTGTGGAGAGATACAGAATTCGGCCCATCTGCTGACCTGCCGATTGCATGCACTGAAAATGATTTGTTTCTGGCCAATGATAAAGCTAAGAAGGTGGCATCATATTGGCAGCTTAAGGTTTGATCTGGATACAAAAGAAGAAGAATTTGAAGAAAGCTACTCTGATTCACCAATGTCTGGACAAAAAAGAAAAGAATATTTCCTTGCCTTAAAACAGTTTCTCTTAAACTCCTCTTAAAATATTGCAGCTTGCAAAACACTGGCAGGCTGTAAGTTGCTTTTGGCACTCTCTCCCCCAGCACAGCTGGCAGCACTGATGTTATAGTCATAGCCCATTGGCTCTTCCCCTCCCAGTCTAGTGCTAGAAAAACCTTTGCTCCTTTCTTACAATTTCCTCCATTCTGCCTTTTCGCAGAATTTTTGTCACAATTCCCACAGCAGGGGGAAGGCCAGCGCTTTACCAAAGAAGCCTTGTGCCCCACAGGCATGATTAGTTCTCCTTTGAAAAGCAAATGTAGTGTGTTAAAAAAAAACATAAAAGAACACTCTGGCTTCATACAGGGCTATGAATTTTTGCATCAAACATGCTCAGAAAGAATGTAGAAGGCAGTCATTCTCTAGTGATCCTCCATTCATTGCCTTATCACACACACACACACACACACACACGGACCCCCACACTTTGAGAAATGCTATTTCAATAAAATCTAAAGAGAGAGTATAGTGAAGGTCTTTACCCACTGTATTTTGGGGAGGGGCAGAAGAACTAATTCCTCCATAATTGACCGACCTATCCTAGAAAGATCTGAGGAGTGTTCTACTCTGGTGATCCAAACAAGCAAATCAACACTGAGGATGCTCCATCTTCATGTATCCTTGGACAGTGCAGGAAGGTATATATCTAGCCAATGAGCTGAGCAAACAGAGAAGACAGGCAGGAAATGATGAGCTTACCTACTGGGTAGGAAACCTGCTCCAGGAAAGAAAGGAAACTGAGAAATCTCTTTTAGGATCCTGGTCAGAAAACTGCAGGCAGCAGACTTTTTTCTGTAAGACCTGATGACATACTTGGGGGACCCTTGATGAGGGGAATGTAGAATCTAGGCAGGGCAGCCTCTAGCTCAGAGCTTCCAATCCTATTGCTTCTCCATGTTTTTTTCCCAGACATATGGGCAGAGCACAAAAGCATTGGCACTGATGCTCGTGACATCTGGAGGAGATCAAAAGGAAGGGCTACACGACAGAGGTGGGCACAGACCACATGTGTCCCCCATAATCCCTTTTACAGCCTGCAGAGCACCCACCGATCATCTTGCGGAAAGTCAACAAGAAGTCCTTTGAGATTAAGAATTTCCTTGGAACTAATTTACATGCTTTAAAAAAGCCACCCTGAGAAATAGCATCCATCTTATTGGAATTAATTCAGCTTCTTTTCCACTTCCTGAAAGGTCCAACTCCAAATTTGCTCACAACTTTTGCTTTAGTTGAAATTGCAGCACTATCTTTGTACAGTGTGCTGATTTGGCTGAGACCTTTAAAAAAAACACTTCCCAGTTTTTTATAGGCATCAATCAGAGCAAAATGATGAACAGAGATATTGTCTGTCTACGATACAAATTCTTGGATCTTAGAGGGTTTTTTAAAAAAATAAAACCAAAAACAACTCAGAATGATAACTGCATCTTTCTTTACCCTAATGGTGGTCTGGCCTCCCATTGCCAATGTCTGCATCAACTCTGTGGCATGTATGATATCTCTGGCACTTTAACCTGTTGACCTTCAGCTTTCTGTCGGCTCATCACTCCTGCCTATAATGGGAGATGGGAAGGACATCAATCAAGGTTTAGCATTATTTCAATGCCTGACAGCTGTTATAACTTCTGCTGGGCTGAAAATGCCAACCAGAGAAACCACATGATTAGGAGTGAGGTTAATTAACTCTTCAAAGTGCTTCTGAGTAGGGGAACTATCATTGTGATACTCACTATCATCTCAACTTGCAGATAACTCTGATCTGCTTGCGTGCTTCATTTGGGCATCATATCTTATGGGATGCCAGAGATACTGCTAGTCCTTGTAACTGCATGTGTTTTGTCTGGCTAATTTACACAATGTAAAGATGATGATGATGATGATGATGATGATGATGATGATGATGATGATTTACATGCTGCCTGACTCCCAGGAACTCTGGGAGAAGCTGCTGTCTTTCCTGAGATGTATACAGGTGAGATAGGAAATGAAGGCAAGACACCATCTAAATCCTATGAAGAACAGGTAAAGGAACTAGGCATGTTTAGCTAAATGAAGAGAAGACTGAGGGGAGACATGATAGCAACCTCCCAATACATGAAGGACTGCCACAGGGAAGAGGGCATCAATCCATAGCACCTGAGGGTAGGACAAGAAGCAATGGGTAGAAGCTCGTCAGAGGGAGATCCAACCTGGAAATAAGGAGGAATTTCCTGACAGTGAGAACTATTAAGCGGTGGAACAGCTTGCCTCTCAGAGTTGTGGGTGCTCCATCATTGGAGGTCTTCAAGAAAAGATTAGACAACCATTTTTCCCAGATGGTATGAGGACTCATGCCTTGTGCAGGGGTTTGGACTAGAAGACCCCCAAGGTCCCTTCCAACCCTATGATTCTATGATTCTACCACACCACAAGGCTTTGCAGTGGACCCATTGATAATTCTTGGGATATGCAAATCGGATCAAACCTATTCCATTTATTTATTTGCTTTGGGGAATTGACTTCCACTCTAGTATTTTCTTCTCCAGTTTTTTTTTTTGTTTGTTTGAGAGGAAAAATCATTGAACCTTTTAGGGGCTTACATTGAGATTCTTTTACCCGCTACACGACATAGCCAATAAAATTTTCCCTTTTGTGTCTTCTCTAGAGGGTAGCACTCTTTCATGCTGCTTCCTGGAATGACTGTGTGATGGTCATAAGGTCATTCCAGGATCCACTGCATGGGAGGCAGCATCTCAGTGAAAGAGCTCACAAGGAATATTTTAAATATTTTATGGAAAATCATTCTGGCCACATTAGAGAGTGGATAAATTAAGCTTGTGCCCATGTGGATTCTTTTTAATGGTGGGGGATTCAAATTGTAGACAGCCTTTGAAATGCTATGGATCTGCTAGAAACAATGCCCAACTTGACTCCTATGAGGATTTGAGGATTCTTTTACATCCCTAGACATTGTCATCTGATGCGGGAGGGCAAATCAGCACTATTTGGAAGGGAGAGTTGTTTCACTAGACTCCTAAAAGCAATAGGTTTTCCACAAGGTCTTATATGTGGAAATTTAACTTATTGCACAGCCAGGTACTTTCAGTCATATCTTTCCTCTCACAAAAGTTTTTTTTTTCCTTTGAAGTTCTGAGAGTGCCGACTTTTCAGAATGGGTTTCCTTGATGACCTTTTCTTTGATTAATTTACTTTTTTTTTTTTGTTCCTTGGATTTTAGTTTGCCCGGGTGTCCCTCTTTCTACTTAAACTCTAATAGATTTTTGTTTATTTGGAGGAGGAATATCTATTGGGTTATTCCAAATTAAGCCTTGGGTCCCTTCTTGTACCTCTTTTCTTTACTTCTTATTATAAAGTAAAGCTCGCTGAGGGAGGAGCGAGCAAACATACAAGTTTGTCAGGGTGTTAACTGAAAGGAAAGAGGCAGGAAAAAACAAAAGATTTGAAATGATTCAAAGAGACTGTTGAGTCTGCTGAGTGATTGCTGCTGACTATTTCCTGAGTACTTCTGATTGCCCATTATGTGTGATTGGAGCACTGCTTAATGCTGACCTAGCTGAGGCAGCTTCAAGGGATATATAAGGATGGCATCTCCCCAGAGAAGAGCAAGTTTGCTCAGCAAACAAGAGTTTTTCAGGGGAGGCACTTTTTAAATTGTTGCTTGTTGTTCATCAGAGGAACATGGAGATGGAAGAATTTCTCTCATGACATGCAGGATGTGTGTCATGTTCTTTTTCCTCCCTGAAGACAAACTTAAGACTTATACATGTTCCAAGTGCAAGCTGATTGCTTATTGCTGATTGCCTTCCTAGAAAACAAGGTGATGGGGCTAGATACAAAACTGTCTTTCCTCTTAGTAGGGAAGATTGGGAGTTCTTGCATTGGGCACAAGAAGTGCTAGCAGAAGGACAATGGCATCAAGAAGCCTCCCAGAAGAGAGAAGAAAGACAAGCAGAAGGGACAAAGATGGGAAAATGTGACACGAAGGCCAAAGTATATCAAGAAATCCTCTTCCACTCTGGGATGTCACCATAGATGACAAGACATGAATCTATATTGCAATCAATGACAAGTCCTTTAAATACATTGCATACATGTAGACAATATTGATTAGCCGGTTAGGTAAACTGATCAATCAGACTGCTGTGCATCTTACATATTACATGACAAATTTGAGCACACTTAAGGAAATAGAGTCATTAAACCTGAAAGTAAAAGTTTTAAATAAAACTGATCAGAGTGACCAGGATATTTAAGTAGGTGTGGAGTTAACCGCTCATGATGAGTGTTGGCGTAAAATGAACAGTATAATAAAAGATGTGTGGTGGCTTCAGTGGTTTCTTCACCACATGGGCAAAAGTCTGGAATTGATTGAGATGCCCTTCTACCTCCCCTCTAAAACTGCGGATGGAAGTGCATTAAGCCATGCCAAGGTTAATGCCCTCCTTAATTCGGGCACGGCAATTTGGTTTAGATATCTGGAGGTCTATAGGGGCTATGGATTTCATTTTTTATTTTTATTTCTATCTATTTTTAGCTCTAATTGTATTTTATATAGTATAATTTATATATTGTAATTTATTGTTTTATTGTCTCTATTGTTGTAAACTGCCCAGAGTCCCTCCAGTGGGAGGAGATGGGCGGTGACAAATCAAATCAAATCAAATCAAATCAAATCAAATCAAATCAAATCAAATCAAATCAAATCAAATCAAATCAAATCAAATCAAATCAAATCAAATCAAATCAATAAATGAGGGCTACTTAGAAATACATCTTTAGGGAGGGATATCAGGTCTGTTTGAATCTTAATGTCCTTAAGGCATTGCTTAATTGCCTCTGCTGTACGTTCTTGCCCTAGCATGCACAACTGAGTTAGGGTTAGATGACGTTTGTCAATGGCCTTCACTCGGGCCGGGCTGGATACATTGCCTCTGCCACAAAAGCATTCCCCTTTGTCAATGGATATGTCCTTGTGGCTCAAGGGATTCCTTGAGCCACATGTTCTTTCACTGCTCTCTCTACAGGGAATCCTAGACAATTTTCATTTATCCTATCGTGAATAAATTTCCTGGCAAACTTCTGTTTGATCATTGTCCAGATATATCCTTCTAGGTTGGTTAATTCTGCACTTCTAGATATACTATCTGCTTCTTCAGTCTGAAAAATAAGGTTTTGGGTTTTTTTTTTAGTATTTTTGTGTTTGTATTTTTTTTTCTTTTTAGTTTTATATATCTCCTTTTTTACTTTTTTTTCTGATTTATTTTATTTTATTTTATTTTATTTTTTATGACTTATGACTATAATAAATGTTCTTGCACCCCTGAATGAAGAGCAGTTGCAACAAGTATTGGGCTGAGGAAGAGGATTTTACAGGTTCTGCAAAGGGAAGGATTCCTGCCTCTGGTGTGAAGAAGGGAAGCAACAGCTGATGGTGACTGAAGACTCTTGATAGGTTGTTCAGTGGAATAAAACTCTTGAGTGGAATGCAGGGATTCAAAAGGATACAAAGGACTCTATTGTGAACCTCCCAGACTTATTTGCTTAACATGAGTGGCCATATCAATTTCTGAAACAAACAAACAAGACATAGATCCAAGAGAACAGGAGGAAAACTAGCCTTATGTGAAGGAAGTGCACACGTGTACTGAGAGCCAGGAATTTGAGCACAAGGGTCCAATGAAGTGCCTTTAAGTAAGAATGTAAGGAAGGGGTAACAATTAAGATACTATTGTGGTGATACCCTTTAGACAACCAAGTCAAGCAGAAAATCTGGATAACTCCAGTAATGGTATGTGGGAAAGACCTTGGGAGATGGGGCAAAGAGACGCTGCCAAGGGAATGGTCAGATAAGAGACATCATAGCCCACAGCTGGATAGTGGGTGGGGCAAGAGGCGCAGAAGGGACCCTCCCTAGTTTCTCAGGCTGTAAAGGAGGTGGCAGGGAGGAGAAACGTACTTTCAGACTTGCAAGATTCTGTCAATATAGCCTTACAATAAAGTGGAATTAGCTCATCTGGTCACAATTCCTATATGGTTTACCCCATGAGGCTCACATCAATCTTGCTAGTCTGAAAGTACAATCCTTCCCCCCCCCCCAATCTCCTTTACAGCCTGAGAAACTAGGGACAGCTATGCTGTCTCTTATCTGATCATTCCCTTGGTGGTGTCTCTTGTCCCAGTCTCCTAAGCTCTTTTCCATATACCATTACAATTCCCTCCTGGAGCAGATTATGGTGTATTTAGGGAAGGGAAACATTATTATTGTCATGTTGGAGGAATGAATGCTATGTATGCCTCCTTAAGGAAAGTTGGCATAGAAATCTGATAATTTCATTAATGTCAGTATGTGATATCCTGCCATGGAGACAGGAGGCGACATCCTGCCAGTCTATCGATGGGCATACCTGCAGGGTCGGGGGGAGGGAGTGCTTTGCAGTGCAAACTTGCGAGACTTGTAGAGTAGGTGAGAATGCTTGTGATGGGGTCCTGGTATAGTTGCAGGACCGCAAATTATGCTGATTTGAGTATTGTGTTAAACAGTTCAGCACCAAAGACAGATCAAAGAACACTGTCATCGTGTTGGTTGATTCAGGATCGGGAAGATCTAGAAATTGTGAGACAACGGGAGGGGCCACGGATCCCCGGTGGGGGGGGGGCAATCCTGAAGATTTTAACTGTTGGTTTGTGCGGGCTCCCCTCATTCAAGTCCTTAAGGTGTAATGGATCACTAGCTTTAAGAAAGAACTCTTCATATCCTTAATGGCTTGTGTCGAGAGTTTCTGATTTGATAGCTAAAGGATCACAATCATGACAATTAATTTGTTGGAAAGCAGCCAAGATTAAAAGATCCCCCAGATTCCTCAGTGATCTTGCTGACTGTTTATACTGAAAAAATACAAGAAAAATACAAAAATATACAAATAAAAATATCTTAAAACTAAATGAAATATGCAAGAAAAAATAGACTTAAATGATAAAGAAAGAGATTTTGGATGGACATTGTTCAACAATGGAATAAACTACCTTCGTAGGTGGTGGTGTTTAACCACAGGCTAAATGGCCATCTGTTGGGGATACTGTAGTACTGTAGTGGATTCCTGTACTGGGCAGGGTTTGATGATCTTCAAGGTATCTTCCAAACCTTACATTGTATGATTCTATGAAAGCCTCCAAGCATGGTGCCTGATAGCAAAGTTCAAGATTTTAACTCTGCCCTTTTATATGTGTCTCTTTGGGAGAGAGTTGTGAGCCCATCTGAATTAAAAAGGTGAATCCCATGAAGCAAATCTCCTGTTGAATGTTAAATGCATAGATATAAAAGGAAGTGTCTGGTGCAAGGTAACTATTGATTATTTAATGGTTTGGTAAGTACCATGGAGAGCTACAGTAATTACTCATTTATACTGTCTTCCCAGCCAGTGAGGCAAATGGCTCAGCCAGCTTGTGCAATTACAAAACAGGGAAGTGTCAGGTACGGCAAATACTCCTGTTAAGTGTGACTAATAGTTTGTTAGAGGTACTGGATACCTCTAGTGTGAGGATAGCTCAAGTGTGAAGATTCTTCATAGAGTATTATAATCTCATGAACTATGGGGCATCTCCCAATCTTTCAGATGAATTATCCTTATCACCCCACCCATGTTTGGAAGGTGTAATCCTGCAGCATGCAAGAAAGTTTCCTTGCACATTGTAGAAGTTTGATCTTCTGCAGGTTTTTACCTCAACTGATGGAAGACAAGAAGGGTAATGATGGGGACATGAAAATGGGACTGGTACACTTCACCCCAAGCTCTATCTGATTTTGATGGCAATTTATGAAGGATAACAGTTGAGTGGCATCAAGGGCTTTGCTTCAAATGGTCTCTATCACCATTCGCCCTGAAGAGCAGGGATAAGCAAAATGATTTAACATCCAAGCGTTATGTCCTCAGAATGGTGATTTTAGGCACTCGGATCTCAAAACAAAACAAAGCCTTTTTGAGCAATGTCACTTCAGGAATTCTATCTTTTCCAACCTCTACAATTGGACTGTTGTTCTGTAGCTTACATTTGTATACGTTTATTTGGATAATTCTTTTCTGAAGAATGTTCACTGAATGTTGTTGTTTATTCGTTCAGTCGCTTCCGACTCTTCGTGACTTCATGGGTCAGCCCACGCCAGAGCTTCCTGTCGGCCGTCGCCACCCCCAGCTCCCCCAAGGTCGAGTCCATCACCTCAGGAATATCACCCATCCATCTTGCCCTTGGTCGGCCCCTCCTCCTTTTGCCCTCCACCTTCCCTAGCATCAGCTTCTTCTCCAGGGTATCCTGTCTTCTCATCACCTCCAGTTCACTGAATACAGGTGGCTTAAGATCAATGCAAGCTTCACCCAATAATGTCATAATATGTATATCATTCCAAGCAAAGCTTTTTTTTTTTTTTTGTAAACTTGTGAGTTCCACTGTTATAGTTGCTGATACTTGAATAACTATGGGGAAAACTTTTGTTGGTTTATTCCACCTCTGTGTATTTCAGTTGTTACGGCCTGATATTTTACAATAGTTTTCAGTTCCTTTTGAGCATCTCTAGTCTCATTTTAGTATTGCCAAACCTATAAGTAATATTTGCTTTTCTTCAACTACTGTGATGTTTGGCATGTTGTCTCTTCAATGTCAGTCTATCTGAATTCAGGAGTCCCATGTATTTTTCTCATGATCATTTTGAAGCACTCTTTCAATGCTGTGATTCAACAGATATTTTGGGACATCAAATCTATACTTTCATATAGATCCCAATGTACCATTTTTCCTACCTGATCATGTCTTGTACTATAATCTATCTCAGCACTTTTGCGACAGCCATTTAATAAGTGGTCAATGGACTCATCCTTCTCTTTGTACAGTCTACATTCAAGTTGCTTCCGGTTTTTTGAATTTTCACTTTTATGGCATTTGTTATTAGTGCTGGTTCTTATGCTGCAAACATTAAGCCTTCTGTTTCCTTCTTGAGGGATCCATTCTGAAGGCCTTGCCAAATTTTGTGACTGATTGCCTTGTCTTCAACTTCTTTCTGGTATTGACCATGCAGAGGTTTATCTTTCCAATACTTCATTCACTGTAGTAACTGTTCAGTTTTATATGCCACCTCTGATTCTATGCCATTCCAAATGTTTTTCCTGCAGACAATCATTAGCATTTTCTCTTTGTTGCTTTTATTTAAGCCTCTGATTTAATCCTCCAGTGTCTGTTACATTTGCAACAAACCACAACTACCAATTTTCCTTGGTGTTTACACAATAAATGATTTGTGTCACTTTCTGGATGTAATACATGATGTATTGCTAGGTTGACCATACGTCCCATTTTAAACGGGACAGTCCTGTTTTTTAAGCATTTTTCAACCGTCCCGTCGTTTTCATAAAAATCTCAATTTAGTCCCGTTTTTCAAACCCGGCAGGAATGGTGCGGAAGGAGGATCCGAGCTGGAGTGCGGACCGGGGGGCGGGGTTTGCAGGTGGGAGCCAATTGCGCGGACCAGGGGGCAGGGTTTGCAGACAGGAGCCAATCGCGTGCACCGGGGGTGGGGTTTGCAGGTGGGAGCCAATCGCGTGGACCAGGCGGTGGGGACCCCTGTCTTTTTAATGAATACGGAATATTACATAATACCCCATCCCGTTTTGCCATCCTGAAATATGGTCAGCCTGTGTATTGCTTGACATTTTCAGGGCTTATGATCTAAAGGATCTAGTTCAGATGAGGATGAGGATGAGGATGAGGAAGTTATAGTATTTCTGTGGAGTCCTTGGTGCTCTCTGAGCTTGGTTGTTTGCTTGCAGACATTTCATTACCCAACTAGGTAACATCATCAGTGCTAGTGAGTGTGGGGTTTGTTCCCTGTTTATATACAGTAGCTTGCCCTGTCAGGGTTGGTGGGGATGTGGTTTCCTCCTTGGTGATTCCTTAATTAGGGTATTGTTTTATGCTTGATTGTTTGCCTACTGTTAATCCCTGCTTATCTGGGCATTGGCTGCTGGAGAGGATGTATTCTGGTCTTTTTGTTTCCTTCTTAGCTTTTTTATTGTCTCTTTTGAATGGTGTGTAAATGTGGTTTATTTCTATGTGTCTATTGATGGCTGATTGGTCTAAATGATAAGCTGTTACAATGTTAATATACATGATACTAAGAAATACCAGCAGTTTTTTTTTTTTTTTGGCTACCAGCAGGCATTTTTATATGCAAGCAAAAACATCATCAAAAACTAACATATTTGCTTTTGCTGGGTTTGCATCTCACAGGAAGCTTGCAAAGAAAAAAGAAAAAAGAAGGAAAATGCTAAATCTGTTGCTTGATCTTGCTAATTAAGTGGAGTATCAGTACCTGCAGAAAAATTAGCAAAGGAGATCATTTCTTCTTCTTTTAATCAAAACATTAAGAGGACTTTATAGAGAAGATGTGCTAATTGAAAAGAATGTTAAGGAGATTAGCTGCTTTCTTTGTACTCTAATCCCAGAGAATTTACTTAATGAAACTGAAGAAAAAAACTTTATCTGTTCTCTCCACTGAAGTGGGGTGTGAGGAATTTTCGCTAACAGATTCTAATCAAACTTAATTTTTCAATGGAACTCTGTCCCCATTCTTTTCTGCAGTTTTCATGTTTTCAAAAAGGTTTTCAAAATCATCCCCTTGACCAGATTTTCTGCAATTTGGATGGTGGAGAGAACTCAGCATTGACTAACCTTGTGACCTTGGCTTGAGGAGCAAAGGAACACAGCTCGTCCCAAGTTCTCCTTCTTCCTTGTGGCTGGAACACTAAAAACATTTTATGTTTCATTCTGATAGGAGGATATGAAATATTTGAGCCTTGGAATAAAACGATATTTTGTCATAATGTGTTGTGTGTAATGTTTTCTGCTGATCTGGAAAGAAAACACATTTTCTGTTTCATGCACCCTCCGACTAATGAGTGTTCAAGTTGGTCCAAATCAGGCCTTAAAAAACACTTTTGTTTTTAGCCCTGTTTTTATGGATTGTTGTGAGCCGCCCAGAATCATTATATGAGATAGGTGGTCATAGAAGTCCTGTAAGTAAATAAATAAATAAGGCTAGATGGCCTTCTTACAATTTTTGCAGCTTTTACAACTTACAACTTATAACCATGGATGCTAAAAATGTTAGTTGAAACATGGACAGCTGCATTGAACTTTTATGAATCCTCCTGAGTGTCTGAAACCAACTTCTGGCTCTTCCCCAGCACTCCTTTCTGTTCCCTGAAGATTCTGCCTTGGCCTATATTTTTTCTCAGCCTTTTGATGATTGCTTCTGGCATGGTGGTACTTCACACTTTCTTGCTTTAATTTCTTTTCCATTTTTTCCCTTCTCCTTTCCCCCCCCCACTCCTTTTGGGGCAATCTCATTTCACTTTAAAAGAAGTCATCTTTTTCCAATGAGCTATCTTGGCAGTCCTGTCAACCTTGACTTTCTGGTTTCCATTTTTTCCTCCTCCTTAATAATTCCATTGGAAATTTTAAAAAGAAATACAGATGATAGAGATAGAGATAGAGATAGAGATAGAGATAGAGATAGAGATAGAGATACTGTATATACACACATATATAGTACATACTGTACATACACACAAGTTTTTTTAAAAAAAGACAGCAATACACACAACCAACAAAATAATTGGTTATTGAGTTACTAATAGCAAATCCAATAAAAAGTCCTAAAAAATCAACATACTAAGTTCATATAGAACATCTAAATATATTACAATATAGTAAATATTTATCTACTCTTGTAAAATGTGAAATCTCTGCCAAAGGGAAACACATTGTGTAATTTTTCGAATCCTAGAAAAAATAGCCTTTTCAAAACTGGGTTAAGTACACATTTCTTAATTCCAGTCTGATATCTGGTGTAATAGTACTTTTCCAGCCTCTCCACATAATTCCTTTGGCTGTTTCCTCCATCTGATCTGGTTTTCTTTTTGAATGTCACCGGCTACAAGTTGGGGATTCACGAGTACAAATCTCCTTTATGAGTACTCTGTATCTGCCACCCATAGTGAGGGCCCTCTGGCAGCTTTGGATTTTGGACTGATGCTTTCAAGGAAGAGCTTGAAGAAGCTATTTCATCTCCCAGACATTTCCTCCATCCATGTCCTTGTTGAATAAAAAATAATCCTCTTGAACATGATTTCTGATGATTTCATAGAACCACTTCTGCAATATGAAAGTTGATTGTCATTCCTTCCTGCCTTCCTGCCTTCTCCTTATTTAGCAATAATACAGCATATACAAATACAGAAAGAGATATACAGTATATTCATCTCCCTCTTTTAAAAGGTACATTCACAATACTTTTTGCTGTTTTATTTTTTAAGTCGTAAAAATACATTACCTATGAATGAACAATTACTGAGGTTATACAATTATTGCTCAATATAACATTATTAAAAGATACCAAGTGGAGAGTATTAAATTTGTTTTTATGATATAAAAATATTACCGTATATACTTGTGGATAAGCCGAAATTGTAGGTACCAAAATACACCCCAAAAATCAAGTTCAGTTTATCCGTGAATGGGCTTATCCATGAGTACTGTATATACAGAAATACTTTTTAAGAGTACCCATATTTCCCATATATACTCATAGATAAGCCCATCCACATATAAGCAGATTCTTGAATTTTTAACCAAAATACCATGAAAAATGTGGGTTGGGTAGTGCATTTTTCATGGTATTTCGGTTAAAAATGTGAGGGTTGGCTTATCCGCGGATGGGCTTATCCACGAGTATATAAGGTATAAATCGTTGAGCTTAATGCAAAAATCTCCTCTATATTATTGCTTATAAATGTTAAAGAAAGAGAACAAAAGAAAAGCACCTGGAAAAATAATATAGGTAAATATTTAGTTTCTGACTTCCCCCTTCTTTGTACACCAACTGATTTTCAGTATGTTGGTTTAAGCTTTAGAAATCATACTCTAAATGTTTGTATTTACCTTCCTGCATAATATGTAATATATATGGAAGCCATTCTTGCTTACATTTACTTAAACTAACATTATGCATATATACTGTTAAATTTCACCATTGTTGCATATTCTCCCGGTTTCAGTTCCCAATCTGATATCATCGGTGCTTGGCATTTTTCCAGTGTTCTGCAAAGTTTGTCCTTGGAGTGATGGTTTTTCAACTTCCTTGTTTTAGCCCACATCCTGGGACTTTGTGGTAGTCTCCCATACACGTTAGTCCCTTCCTGCTTAGCTTTTCAAGATTAAACAATGCTGCCATTTAGGCAGATGTACAGTTGAAGGGGCGTGGTGGCTCAGTGGGTAAGATGCCAGGCTTGTCGATCAGAAGATCAAAAGTTCGGAGGTTCGAATCCCTAGCCCCGTGTGATGGAGTGAGCTCCCACACTCGCCCCAGCTCTTGCCAACCTAGCAATTCAAAAGCATGCAAATGCAAGTAGATGAATAGGTACCACTTCGGTGGATAGGTAACAGCGTTCCACTCGCATCATGCTAGCCACATGACCGTTGAAGCGTCTTTGGAAAACGCTGGCTCTTCGGCTAACAAACGGAGATGAGCGCCAGCCCCTAGAGTCGGACACGACTGCACAAATGTGCGGGGGGAACCTTTTCCTTTTTTACAGATTTGCTCAGATTTGCTGTGTGTTTATTTCTGGTGTTTTGGATTTTTTTTAAAATTGTTGTTTTAAACTAATGTTAGCCACCCGGAGTTGCATTGTGAGTAGGCTGGCCATATAAAATGAATGAATGAATGAATGAATGAATGAATGAACGAATGATCTGTACTTCTCTGGCTTGTTTCCTATTTCGGAAGACCAATGGTCTCATCCATATTTGCTGCATTCCACAGAGAGTACTATAGATATAGGTTCAACCAAGATCACTCAGTTCATTACTGATAAATTATACTTAATGATATTCTAGGGAACACTGCAGATGGGCAAGGCTTCAGGTAAAAAAAAAGAGCATTAACAGCCTTACCCACAGTGGCAATCTGCAAATATCTGGAGTTTTCTGGGAATCCTGCGAATTGTAGTCCTAATATACCTGAAAGTCAGTAGGAGGCTGCCTTGTTACTGTATTGTTATATGTATCTGTATATCTGTATATCTGTATATCTGTATATCTGTATATCTGTATATCTGTATATCTGTATATCTGTATATCTGTATCCCTATATCACATGTGTGTGTGTGTGCACACACAGAGAAAGAGAGATAATGCAAGATATATTAGAGTAATGCAAGCTAAATTAAGACTGTAAATTTCATATGGGGAAAGTATCCCCCAGTGCGTGATTTGTAGCACTTACAAATTCATTACAGCTTAACTCCTTCCATCCTAAAAATAAATTGAAACTGAAAGGGTTTTTACAAGGATAGCATCTCTCTGCCCAGCTGTATCATTTTGGGTAGCAGAGAGAGATGTGTAGAGAGAACCCATTAAAAGAATGATTTGTTCACTTAGAAGTAGGTGGTCTATTGGCACAATAGGAAACACAAAGAAATGCACATAATGCCAGCTGTTGTACAAGCTGGATCATTTTTTTCCCCCTAAAGAAGGGAATTATTAACTTAGAGACAGAATTTAATAAGGAAGAAGAACAAGCTTTGGATAAGCTTGAGGGGTGGAGGGAGAAGAACTTTATGTACCAAAACAATCTTGAGAGAAGCGGTGCACTGGAGAAGACAGATACATCACACACACAAAAGAGGAAAAATTAGGTTGTTTTGACTATGTCTATGAAGGTTCTCAGTCATCCAGGTGGAATTGTCTGTAGCTTGAATCATGTCAACTGGATTTCTATTTTCTCAGTGGAAACGTTTCGCTCCTTATCCAAGGAGCTTCTTCAGTCTGAGCAAGTTCACATTTTAGACAGAGAAGATAGGTGGTTTGAGAGAGGGGTCAAGGAATCCATTTATGCCAACTTGGAAAATCCTTCCTTGAATAGAGGTGGGGGCCTCAGGCACAATCTTTCCCCCATCTTCCTCCCTGCTTTGTCTTCTGTGCCTAGGAAGATTAAGACCATTTCACAAGCTCAACAGCAGCATGGTGATCTTAACGATCCTCCTTTAGATGATAAAAGGACTTAAAATAACATCTCAATATAACCATGACCTAGCCCCAGGTGTAAGGTCACACAGCTACCTAGAAACATATTTAGGATTCCCTTACTAACTTTGCTCAGACTGAAGAAGCTCCTTGGATAAGGAGCGAAACGTTTCCACTGAGAAAATAGAAATCCAGTTGACATGATTCAAGCTACAGATAGGTTGTTTTGAATTTGCTTTGATTTCTTTTCCTGAATATAGTAAATGTAGACAGGTCACCTTGGGGAAAACAGCATTAGATCTGGAAAAAACATGGAATACAGAACACCTTAGATGATTCCAGAGCCAACCATGTGACAGCTGAATGGACCAATCAGGTGTCCCATCTATAGTTTTTCTTTTAATAGTTCAGTCGTGTCCAATTCTCAGAGACTGCCTGGACAAATCCCTGCAGTTTTCTTGGCAAGGTTTTGCAGAAGTGGTTTGCCATTGCCTCCTTCCTAGGGCTGAGAGAAAGTGAGTGGCCTAAAGTCACCCAGCTGGCTTTGTGCGTAAGGTGGGACTAGAACTCAAGGTCTTCCGTTTTTTAGCTTGATGCCTTACACGACACCAAACTGGCTTCATCTATAGTTACCTGACCTTTACTTTGTATTTGCCTGATGACAATTGGTTTATTGTCAAAGTGTTGCATTTTTCTAGATTATATTGTGTTGTACATTAAAATACGGGGCACGATGGCTCAGCGGTTAAGACGCCAGGCTTGTTGATCGGAAGGTCGGCGGTTCGAGACCTGAGCGTGGGATGGTAACAGCGTTCCATGTGTGTCATGCCGGCCACATGACCGTGGAAGCATCTTCGGACAATGCTGGCTCTTCGGCTAACAAACGGAGATGAGCACTGCCCCATAGAGTCAGACACGACTGTGCAGGGGAAAACCTTTACCTTTACCTTACATTGTTGTTGTTCAGTCTTTTAGTCGTGTCCGACTCTTCGTGACCTCATGGACCATAGCACGCCAGGCCTTCCTGTCCTCCACTGTCTCCCGGAGTTTACTCAAATTCATGTTCATTACATCGGTGATGCTATCTAACCATCTCATCCTCTGCCGTCCCCTTCTCCTTTTGCCTTCAGTCTTTCCCAGCATCAGGGTCTTTTCCAGTGAGTCCTCTCTTCGCATTAGGTGGCCAAAGTATTTGAGCTTCAGCTTCAGTATCTGTCCTTCCAATGAGCAGTCAGGGTTGATTTCCTTCAGGATTGACTGATTTGACCTCCTTGCAGTCCAAGGGACTCTTAAGAGTCTTCTCCAGCACCACAGCTCGAAAGCATCAATTCTTCGGCGCTCAGCCTTCCTTACGGTCCAACTCTCACAGCCATACATTACTACTGGAAAAACCATAGCTTTAACTATTCGGACCTTTGTCGGCAAGGTGATGTCTCTGCTTTTTAATATGCTGTCTAGGTTTGCCATAGCTTTCCTCCCAAGGAGCAAGCGTCTTTTAATTTCATGGCTGTAGTCACCATCTGCGGTGATCTTGGAGCCCAAGAAAATAAAATCTGTCACTGCTTCCATTTCTTCCCCTTCTATTTGCCAGGAAGTGATGGGACCATTATTATGTGTGTGTGGGGGGGAAGGCCATTGAGGGTGATTTAGATAAGTTTAAGCAACACTCGCAAAGATTTTGTTTGTCATTATGTGACTGGTCATGCTTAGAAACTGGAAGGAACTATTGTTGGTAGGGCTCGTAGAACCAGGCTGCAAGAATCCAAATGCCTTTTCCATAGGAAAACCCTTCCCCTTGAGATCCGGCAGACCCCCACCCACTTAGTTTTCTGGAAAGCGTTTAAGAGCTTACTTTTTCCTCAGGCCCTGGGATAGCAAGGTTGGAACCTGGGGGACTGTATAGTTCAGTGTTTCTCAACCTTGGCAACATTAAGATGTGTGGACTTCAACTCCCGGAATTCCCCAGCCAGCATGCTGGCTGGGGAATTCCGAGAGTTGAAGTCCACACATCTTAATGTTGCCAAGGTTGAGAAACACTAGTATAGTTGGATAGATGTTGTTGATTGGGCACCATGTTTTTCTTGTTTGTTGGATTGTTTCATTGTTGTGTTTTTATTATTGCTGTTAGCTGCCCAGAGCTGTGTCTCATAAGATGGGCATCCATATAAATCTTTTCAATAAAATAAATAAATGACCACATAATAGCAGCAAAGATTTAGTTACATCCGTAAAACTCTTTGCTGACATCTAGTGGTCATCTTCATTATTGCACCCAGATCTGGTAGCCCTAATCACTGGACCAGAAGCAGGAATGCCCAGTTCTGAATAGAGGTCCTCCAAAGGGCATGTAGCCTGTTGCAAACTGAGGTCCTGGTCTCAGGGGTGACAATAGGTAGATATAATAATATTCCAAACCAGGATCACCTATGTGTGTGCTCGGTCACTGAAGTTGGGTCTGTAGCCCACATGTGACAATAAAGTTGTCCTTTATCTCACACCAGGCATCTCAAGGCTATGGAACCATTTGTCAGTAAGCAATTCCACCTGCCTCAGTCAGTGATTACAGATCAGTTGCTGCAAGACTAATTTACAGAAACATCATCTAGGAAGGTTGCAAAATTTTAGTTGTAGCAATGGCCATCGGAAGTCATTTGGTATGCCCTACAACTAATTAAATTTTGGACTCTGTTTTCTCCTTATTATCACGTGGCCTGCCTGTTTTGCCCTGGCTTCTTTATTCATCTCTCTGCAGGAATTCTCTTGCCATGGCAATCCTTACTAGATGTTGCTGAGCAGGATTTACCTACTTCTGATATGTAAGCTGCTTGTTTACTCTTTTCTTCTTTCCATTATTCTATAGCAGGGTTTCTCAACCTTGGCAACTTTAAGATGTGTGGACTTCAATTCCCAGAAATACCCAGCCAGCCATGATTTAGTATCTTTGGGGTCTATGGCCATTCAGTTGATACATGCATACATACATATAAACATAATTAAATACACAAATAAGTAAATTAGGTTTTTTGTGTAGTTATCCAGCAAGGCTATGAGATATAAACTGCCCAGAGTCACTGGGAGTCAGGTTTATATAATATATATAATATATATATAAAGATTCACAGGCATTGAAGAGACCCTATCCAATGGGAGTTTTCTTGATAGGAAGGGCTATATCTGATAGGGTTATCAGGTAATAAATAACAATGCTTTTAAAATGTCTGAGTTTTTACAAAAGGAATGAAAATTTAGCTAAAATGGAAGAAGGGCAATATTTGTAGCTAAAATATCAGATATCTTCTCTGTTTGGTTCAGATGGTCTTGGAAACTCTGAAGGCACTGAGTGCATAGGAGAAGGCCTTTGCTGAGATTAAACTGGGAATGTATTTCCATCAAAAATTTACAGAAAAACGTTGGTCAATATATAAGAAATCCAGTCTAGACAGTATACTGTATGATTAATGGTTTTAAGGAATGTCAGATATGTCTCATATGATTTAAGAACTTGCTTAGTTAGGAAATATAACTTTTAAAGGTTTATTGGGCCCTTCAAATATTTTTTTTTTAAAAATTGGCCATCATTTTTTCTATCCTGGGTTTGCAATACATTTGAAGGAACTTTTGTGCATGTTACGAACATCCCCACTGGTAACTTCCTAACAGTTAAATATTAATACTACAGTGAACCAGGTTCTTGGAAGGAAATTAAGGGTCAGATATGTTACTGTTTTGTTAAACTATATCCCAGACATCTAGCATCTCTCAATCTATGAAGATCTTTAAATGGATCAATCTTGGACTGTTAAAGGTGATTATACACTTCTGGAAGGACGTTTGACTCCAAAAGCTGGCTTAATGAATTCTGTTGATGCTCAGGCTTTGAACTGAGGAGATGGCAACACAATTCTTTATGGTGA
The DNA here is from genome assembly GCA_023362775.1 of Charina bottae. Taxonomy (NCBI): domain Eukaryota; kingdom Metazoa; phylum Chordata; class Lepidosauria; order Squamata; family Charinaidae; genus Charina; species Charina bottae. The sequence continues at coordinate 8,222,080 of JALMGJ010000013.1, forward strand.
GGTTGAATTTGCTGCTTTAAAACGGAATGGTAATGATGAAATTGAGAAATTTAATGCAAATTTGGGGGGAAAATGTTTACTAGATTTGGGCTGAAAAACACCACCTAGTCCCCGCCAACCGACATTCCTTGGCTGACGGGACCTGTAGCACGCCCAAGCTACCAGACTGAATTGGATGGGTAGAAACAACTGGGAGAAGACGGTCCCTTAGGTAACCCTGCTGATACTGCCGAAGGGCTGTGGATCCTGGCTACAGTGGGAATCCTATTTTCAGGAGCAGCAGTTCTTGGCAGGAATTTTCCGCATGATGGTCAAAAGGTTTGTGGCGCTGATGCTTCCTGGTGGGGTGGGATCCCTCTGCCAGGCATACATACTGGGATGACATGTCTCCACTTCAGGAGCATGAGCACCCACAGGGGAAAAGAGGGGGGGATGACAAAACATGCATGATGGCATCATCACACTTATTTGCATCAGATGTTAGGATGCAGGTACATAATCAAAGTATTTATGTGAAGTTGTTACTGCACACATTATTTTGGCATCATTGTGGATCGCTGCGGATCTGGTGTTCACGAGTATGCTGGCCAGCTGTTCATTGTGTGGCATGGGTTTGGTGTGACCCCATGGTATTTATTGTGTGTAGTGTCCTCTTTGAACTGTTTCTTTATGGACTTCACTTTGTCTGGGCACTGGCAATAGGTGTGGTGGAAGTCTTTTACATTTACATTTTCTGTGATAGTTTCATTCAAAATTCCGCTTGGATTTTTTATTTGCCGTCTGTACTTCTTCCTTGATGAGAAGTTTGATGAGGCCAGCAGTCTCCCCAATGTCTCAGGTCTTTCCCAATTTCTCTTGTGACTGAATGGTTGTGTAGTGTCATCCCAGACAATCCTGGTTTATTCAGGATGTGGCTTCACATACCATATGAAGTTAGTCCTCCTTTGCTGTAGAAAATTGTGGGGGCAAATACTGAAATGCATTCACAATCCATCCTACCATGACCACCTTGGTCTGTGTGATTCCTATCCTATAGAAGATGTGTGACATGTTTCATTATATGTAATTTTTATAGAGACCGAACATGCAGCATTAATTAGACCTTTTGTAAAACAACAACAGCAAGAACTGCCAGGTAGAAGTAACGAATCTCTACCATCTCTTTTCTTCTGGTAGACGATAGGGCCATTGTTATCTACAATGTCAGCAAACTGCAATGTTAAAGTTTGTGTTGTTTTTCTTCTTTTTTTAATCTTTGTTGCATTTTGTACCCTTTATTATTGTATGTTTGTGTTATGGTGGACTGTGTGTGTGTGTGTGTGTGTGTGTGTGAGAGAGAGAGAGAGAGAGAGAGAGAGAGAGAGTGATACAGTACGTAGCTTGAATCATGTCAACTGGATTTCTATTTTCTTAGTGGAAACGTTTCGCTCCTTATCCAAGGAGCTTCTTCAGTCTGAGCAAAGTTGGTAAGACTGAAGAAGCTCCTTGGATAAGGAGCGAAACGTTTCCACTAAGAAAATAGAAATCCAGTTGACATGATTCAAGCTACAGACAATTCCACCTGGATGACTGAGAACCTTCATAGACAGTGATACAGTACATACATGTCTATGATTTTCTCACTTAGGAAACTGGCAAGTTCATGAGGAACAGCAAGATCAGCTAGAATGTTTTGAAAACTACTGATTAAGGAGAAACATTTTATGCCCTTCCCATTGTACCATATTATTATAGACTGCATGAATGAGACACCAAGTGTCCCTTCCATGTAAAGAATGTCTGTGTAAGGAAAACTGTCAACATACTGTAAGAGGAAGACCTAGTTTCCCTCTGACATGCTATTTTTCTATTTACATCAAATATTCACACTTGCAATTATTTATTTGTGCTTGACAACGGGGCACTGCATTCTTTTGTTTCCTGTTATTTGCTGTAACCTACCAAGGACCATAATATATTAGGATGTATTTCAGTGGTATGAGACTACAGAAGATTAAGACAAAAACCTAGATGCAAATGCATAAATCAAATTTAAAGGGTGGTGGCAGCAAAGATAGAGAAATATGTGGAGTTGAAAAGGTTCCTAAATGCTGAAAAATAATGTAGGGACAAGATCAACCTACAAGCCAATGCAAGGAAGAACTAGCAGGTGTAGAGTAAAACTGACAGAGTGGTCATGAAAAATACAGTGGAGAGAGGATACATATGGGGAACACAATAAAGAGAGAGAATAATGGCTCTAAATAACTAACGTCTGGATGCACTGTTTGAGTATTTGATGATTGATGGGCTATTATAATGCTTTTATGAGCATGTTTCTCAATTGTGTAGGCTCCTGTCCCAATGAATATAGGGAACAAGGCCTCCCTCCTTGTGTATATATTGTAAACAAGAGGCACATTGCCATTAACATTGATCTGAGTAGTTCCCATGAAACTAGGGAACAATATAAAAATGTTTTTTCTTTGTTCTTCAACTTCACCATAAAAACACTGTTTTAATAAACTGGAAAGAACCCAGGCTTTTCTTCAAGTCACTAGGGAATTTCTGTCTCATTGCCGATGCTTCCTTGCTTTGCAGCTATTAATGGGAACGGTTCAAATTAATTGAGAAAACTAGAACATAGAGAATCTATTAAGGTGCTCTGGGATTGGTCCTGAAGTCCTATTTTCATTTCTGAAAAAAAGAAAGAGTTTTGGATCTTCCTCTTTCTCTCTCTTTCTCTCTCTCTCAACAGTAGGAGCATATATAGACAACTATAGTGAAATCGTTTGTTATTGATTGTGTTTATGGGCCAAAAAAATCAGTGTTGACTTTTAGTGACCACTTAGATTTATTCTAGGAGGACCTTTCCCTAACCTGGTCCTTCAGCTCTTCCAAACAGGGTACTCATTGTCATTGTTACTGAGTCCATCCAACTTGCTGCTGGTTGTTCTCTTCTTCTCTTCCCTTCTACCTTTCCCAGCATTAGAGCCTTCTCCAGAGAGCTGGGTCTTTGCATAATGTGTCTGAAGTAGGATAATTTGAGTCTGGTGGTTTGTGCCTTGAGTGATTACTCTCAGTTGATTGGTCTGATGGTCCATTGGTTCTTGCCAACCTAGCAATTCAAAAGCATGCAAATGCAAGTAGATGAATAGGTACCACTTCAGTGGGTAGGTAACAGCGTTCCACGCATGTCATGCGGCCACATGACCGTGGAAGCGTCTTCGGACAACGCTGGCTCTTCGGCTAACAAACGTAGATGAGCACCGGCCCCTAGAGTCGAGCACAACTGCACAAATGTGTGGGGGGAACCTTTACCTTTACCATTGCTTTGCTTTCTTGGGTGTCCATGGCATTCTCAGGAGTCTTCTCCAACACCAAAGTTCAAAACCCTTCTTACTCTGCTTCTTCAAAATCCAACTTTACTTCCATGGAGTGTTACAAGGAAATACCACTTGTACGATTCTGATCTTTGTAGGTTTGGACACATCAGGACATCTGAATATCTTTTCCAAGACCTTCACTGCTGCTCTCTCCAGTGAAGGTCTGTGGCATATTTCTTGACTGCTAGTTCTTTTACTGTTGATGGTTGATCCTAAAAGGCAGAAGCTAATCACCACTTCAATATCATCATTGTCAGTTCTAAGGCTGGTTGCCACATCTGTTGTCATTAGTTTGGTCTTCTTTATATTTAATTGTAGTCCCATTTTTTTCACTGTGATCCTTGACAATCATTACTAGAGGTTGCAGATCCTATGTACTTTCAACTATCAGAGTAGTGTAATCAGAATAGTGTAGGTTATTGATGTTTCTTCCTCCAATTTTAAAACCATGCTCACCTTCTTCCAATCCAGCTTCCCTTAATATATACTATATTCTGCATATAGGCTGAATAAAAAAGGGGAGAGTATACATCTTTGTCTCACTCTTTTGGCAACCTGGAGCCAATCAGTTTCATCATGTTTTGTCCATACTTTTTGATGTTCCCATAAAACAATACCCCCCCATTGACCTTCTTAAACATGTGGTGAAAAGGGACCACTTGGTGACCAGCTCATCATTTAAATCATCTGCTATTCCTTGTGGAACAGCATTTGAAAATGCCATCACTGAACAATTCTTATTCTCATTTTGAAAACACTCACATACACACAAGTGTCTGAATCACAAAAATTTCATTTAAAAATGATAAATTACACCCAATACATCTTGAGTCCAAGTCCTCTGTGTTCATTAGTTTTATGCCTCTTTGTTATTTAATGCATACCAGACAAACTGCTAAACTTTATTACTTTTTATATACAGTATATACAGTGTATGTGTTGTCTGTCTGTAGCAGGCATTTAAAATATGCTTCTTATCCCATTATCTCTAGAGAAGTCTCTAATGCTGGGAAAGGTGGAAGGAAAGAGAAGAAGAGGACAACTAGCAGCAAGGTGGAGGGACTCAGTAACAGCAGCCATGGGGGCACTGTTGGAAGACCTGAAGGACCAGATTAGGGACAGATTGTCATAAAAAAGGTCTGTCTGTCTGTCTGTCTGTCTGTCTGTCTGTCTGTCTGTCTGTCCGTCCGTCCATCCATCCATCCATCCATCCATCCATCCATCCATCCATCCATCCACATTATGCAAAGACTCAGCTCTTTGGAGAAGTCTATAATGCTGGGAAAGGTGGAAAGAAAGAGAAGAAAAGGATGACCAGCAGCAAGGTGGATGAACTGGGTTACAGTAGTTATGGGTACACTGTTGGAAGACTTGAAGGACAAGGTTAGAGACAGACCCTTCTGGAGAAAATCTGTCCACTAAGAGTTGACACTAACTTGATGTCACATAATCAATCAATCAATCAATCAATCAGTACCCCATTATACAGAAATGTGTGAATATGAAGCAGCATTAGGGATGGATTCTACTTTGGATTTCCTTTTGTTTGGAAACAATGTTGGATTTCTTTTACATCCCTCATCAACATACAACTCTACTTTCAAGGTTTTCCCTCTAATCCACCTCCCAGTTGAAATTAAACTTCTCTAGCTTATTGATTTCTACAAAAGAGCCCTGCTTATTTCTCTTGGGCTTATTTTCATAGGGAGAAAATAAATGCCCTGAAGTATTTCCTACAACAAAACCTAATTTCAGTCCCACTCAGAGAGGTCCCCGTTCCCATTTAACAAGTAAACAATACTTCTAGAAAGCACAATCAAGAATTTGCTAGGAAAAGGAAACATTGGCAGTGATGGTTGCAGCAAATATTCAACTGGAATGAAACATTCCAAGGGCAAATGCCCTCTCCTTAACATTCCAGTCTCCCTCGTTGCACAAAATGGATTGTATTGGCATGTAAAATATTTATGTTGAATTCATTTGGAAGGCTACTGTGTCCCTTCTCAGTAAGCCCCGTTCAGCCACTGAGCACTTCAAAAAGCATTTGGATCCTTCTGCAGGGAAAATTTCTTACAGGCAGAGGCCTCATTCTGTTTGTTCCATTCCCCCAGCTTTACCCTATAAAACTATCATCACAAAGCAATAGCAAAAAAAAAAAGTTATTCTCAAAGAGATGGTCTCGGAGATTCAACACAATGTCTTATTCTGAGAGTTTCCTTTGCTGACAAGGGCTGAACCTCACGGAATCCAATTAGACTTACTTCTGAGTAAATGTATCTGGGAAAGGGTAAGATCATCTCTGCCTTATGGAATAGTGGAAGTTCAACTATTAAGTAAGTAATTGGCATAATGCTGAGACACTGCATTTCCGTTTTTGTATTTGCCCCTTTCTCCCATAAGCTGCCTCCTCCGTTGCCCTCCTACTTGCTAGGATACTGTTTCCCTTGAGGTTGGTTTGGCCTTGACCACACCATTCTTTAGAAAAGCTTCTAAAACCTAGCTTTACAAATAGAGCTTAGAGTGATGTGTAACCCCACCTGGTGGATATGGGGTGGCTAGATGTATATGGATGGTTGTTTGCATATTTTCCCAATGTGCTAGTATTTATATATATGGTCTTGTATGATTTCTTTCTGAGGGGTGTGGTGGCTCAGCGGGTAAAACGCCAGGCTTGTCGATTGGAAGATCACAAGTTCGGAGGTTCAAATCCCTAGCGCCGCGTGATGGAGTGAGTTCCCGCACTTGCCCCAGCTCTTGCCAACCTAGCAATTCGAAAGCATGCAAATGCAAGTAGATAAATTGGTACCACTTCGGTGGGTAGGTAACAGCGTTCCGTGTGCGTCATGCCACCCACATGACCACGTAAGCATCTTCGGACAACGCTGGCTCTTCGGCTAAGAAACGGAGATGAGCCCCGGCCCCTAGAGTCGGACACGACTACACAAATGTGCGGGGTGAACCTTTACCTTTTTTATTGTTTCTTTAACTTTGCACACTGTCTTGAGTCTTTAAAATAGGCCACTTTACAAATCTAATAAAATAATTCCAACAATACTCCAAGAAATAATTCCAAGTGATAATAACCTCTAGCTAATAAATTGAACCAAACAGTCAAAAACTCCTGATACAGTAAAGGTATCACCCACCCACCCATCCACTAAAATGAGGACACAAATTCAAACTGAGTGAAAGGATTACAATTGTTTACTATCTGAAGCCCTAATACCTCCAATAGAAGAAAATATATGTAGCTCAGGGTTGAACTGTGGAGTGCTGGTGCTCTCTGAGCACTTTTGGATTTAGCTTGGTCTAGGATGCTCACAGTTTCCCAGTTGAAACTACGGTTGAGTCTGTCCATGTGTTGTGAGATTAAGGAGTTTTCATCATGTCTTCTGACTGCCAGTTGGTGTTCATGGATGCGCTCTGCTAGTCTTCTGCCTGCCTGTCCTACATAGTGCCTTGATCCTGACAGTTGATTTTACCATCTTTTGGATTTTTACTTATTCTATCTGTTTATTGTTTTATTGTAATTTTATGTATAGATTTTAACCTTTGCTATTCTGTAAACCGCCCAGAGTCCCCTATTCGAGGAGATGGGCGGGGATAAATTAAATAAATAAAAAAAAAATAGTGGCTGGTACAGTCCTTACATTGTATGTTATAGATGACTCCAAAAACACTAGGGAATACTTGGAAGCTTAGTATTCAGACAAATCAGCCATCAATACACACATACAGATAAACCACATTTACACACCATTCAAAAGTGACTGCTTATTGGAAGGACAGATATTGAAGCTGAAGCTCAAATATTTTGGCCACCTAATGCGAAGAGAGGACTCACTGGAAAAGACCCTGATGCTAGGAAAGAGTGAAGGCAAAAGGAGAAGGGGACGGCAGAGGATGAGATGGTTAGATAGCATCACCGATGCAATGAACATGAACTTGAGTAAACTCCGGGAGACAGTGGAGGACAGGAAGGTCTGGCATGCTATGGTCCATGGGGTCACAAAGAGTCGGACATGACTTAACGACTGAACAACAACAACAAAAGTGGCAATAAAAAAGCTAAGAAGGAAACGAAAAGACCAGAACACATCCTCTCTAGCAACCAACACCCAGATAAGCAGGGATTAACACCAGGCAAACAATCAAGCAGAAAACAATACCCTAATCAAGGAACTACCAAGGAGGAAACCAACACTGGCAGGGAAAGCTACTGTATATAAACAGAGAGCAAACCCCACACTCACTAGCACTGATGATGTTACCTAGTCAGGTGATGAAACGTCTGCAAGCAAGCAACCAAGCTCAAAGAGCACCAAAGACTCCTTAACCTTAATACCTTTACAGTGGACAAGAACACATGAGAAGAAGCTGGGAACCTGTCAGGGAGATAGAGGACGGCGGCGGGGGGAGTTCCCTCAGAGAAGGGAAATGCGTGCGCAGTTCAGAAGTATTGGCCTTGTTTCCCAAATGCCTCCAGAAAGCTCCGCTCTAGCCTGAACTTATGTCTCTGGGATTCTTCAAGCCATTTAGTTTAGCAGGATTCTGTGAGTAGGTAGCAAATAAACACTAGAGACTCGATTCCTAGCCTTGGTGTGTTATTTCTGCACCTACACCAGGACAGAACCCTAAGCTATTCAGATAGTTTGTGGCAATTTCATCTGGTCCTAGGAAATGAATCGGTGAGGTAGCCAGCTTGGCTCCTATCGGTGCTTTCCCACTATACAGATAGATGAGGGCCTTTGCATTCTCTGTTCCATCCCTATACTTCATCTGTCCCACTGGCATGTAATGTGGTATCCACAGGGGCACCTATGCCATCATCTTCTGAACTTCCCATCAGTTGTGAATGAAGCCAAGTAAGCCCAATGGAATCAAACAGGGATGGAACTAGGGTCTGTGTCACCCGGGGCAAACATGGATTCCGCATCCCCCATGGGTTATTTTGTCATTTTGGTGCGGCCTCCCAGTGCAGCACCCGGGACACATGCCCCGCTTGCCCCCCCCTAGTTGTGGCCCTGGAATCAAAGCACCTAATCCAAAACAAAATAGTTAACGGTGGAGGGGAAAGCAGATGCCACCAAATTCCTGTTAATCTCACAGTAAAGGGAAACTGGCTCATCAGTTTGTACCTCAGTTGGTACTACACAAGGTGAGTGAAATAAAGTTGGGCTTGGATGCAACTGTCAATGCCAGATTCCCATTTCTGCAAATATATTGAATGTAGTCCAATGAATTTGATTGTCTGAAGTTTGCACTAAAATTTATATGTCTTTTGGTATACTTGGGTATACAGAGTACCCGTTTTCTGGGGGAGATGGGTGGTGGCAAAATTTGAAATATAAATACATACATACATACATACATACATACATATATACATACATACTTTACTCCAAACATATGTATTTTTATTTGTAGTTCAGCTTAATGTGTCCAGTTCTTGCAGACAAATTTCCCTCATATAATACCGTTCGGTATATTATTTTCTTGAATATATGAATCTTTGTATACCATTTACCCTACTCTAATTTTATTGGGGTTTTTTTTGTGAACTGCAGCACAAAATTCAGAACTTGGAAGGATAACTGAGTTAGGCTTATGTAACTTTGTTTTTAAAAATCAGATATTGAAAAAGGTTGCATCCAGATGCAAAATAAATACATTTCTCCATTATTTCTAGTGGAATCCATGCCATAGGAGACAGAGGATAACTTGAGGTGTCCCTATAAAACAGTGAATAGTGAATAGATGGAATTTCATCAGCAGCCCCATATGGATGAGACTAGGCTTATGTGTAGGCTGACCATATTTCCTTGAGAGGAAAATGGGACGCAGGCACCCGCACAGGCAGGCATGCAGGCGCGCGCACGCAAGCAGGTGTGCGTGCGCAGGCAGGCGCACTGGCGTGCGTGCCAACACACCCACCCACACACTCTAACTTTGAAAACGGGACAAAATGGAGATTTTGTCCAGAGCGACGGGACGGTTGCAAAATATTAAAATAATGGGACTTATTATTTTGTTCAGCCTACTTATGTGTCCTCCTGAAAAGGAAGGGGTAATATCACTCAGACTCCAATACTTATTACTTGATTTTTAAAAGCAATTTAGGGAACAGCATGCTTAGAATTGAATTGATGCATTTGAATTGTGGTGCTGGTGAAGATTACTGAAAATACCATGGACTGCCAGAAGAACAAACAAATCAGTTTTAGAAGAATTACAACCAAAATGTTCACTAGAGGCGAGGATAACTAGGCTTAGACTCTCATACTTTGGGCACATTGTCAGGAAAGACCGATTGCTTGAAAAGGACATCGTGTTTGGTAAAGTTGAGGGCCAGCGGAAAAGAGGAAGACCTTCAACGCGATGGATTGACACAATTACCACAACAATGGATGCAAACATTGGAACAGGCAGGCAATTGGCGCAAGACCGTTTAGCATTTCATTCTATTATACATAGGGTTGCCATGAGTCGTAAACGACTTGACGGCAACTAACAACAACAACAACATGCTTAGAACAAAAAACTTAGAAACACCTGTACAGGTACATGTAGTCCATAATGGTTTTATGTCAACTTGTGTCAGCCCTCCCAAGTAGACCAGTCAGGAAACACGACTAGATGAGCTAATTTTACTTTATTGTAAAATATAGTATCTGGAATCAAAACTGGAGGTCAAAACACTAACCATTTGAGATATGCTGATTACACCACTTAAAAGAAAGTACAGAAGACATAGAAAAGCAAGTAAATGGAAGCAAAAATGAAAATAAAAATCCAGGTTAATATTAAATACTAGGAAGACAAAGATAATGTCAACCAACTTATAATGGAGAGTGAAGAAGTGTATGTAGTAGACAGCGTTTGCTTTCTTGGGCTTAGAAATGAGATAAAGGTGGACAGAGTGCTGTAGAAATAAAGAGAAAATTAACCTGAAGGAGGAAGGCAATGACAAACAAGAAGAAGGACATTTCTATGATAGCAATGAACAGAATAATTAAAGCAGTGAGTTTTTTAAAATAATTATTATTTGCATTGTATGGCTGTGAAAGCTAGACATGGAGAATAAACAAGGGAAAGAAGATAGATGCCTTCAAATTAAGGATTTGGAAACTGTTACTAACAGTAACATGGACTGAAAAAGGAACTAATAGCTTAGTCCTGGGCCAAATAAAGATAGATTGCTCCCTTGAGGTGATGATCAGCAGGCAGAAGCTCATATCTTTTAGACATGTAATGCAAGCAGATGATGAACTAGAAAAAATACCATTATGCTTGGCAAGTAAAAGAATGGGAACACAACAAATAAGATGGGTTGATGGATGGGAATAAAAGAAAATTACTGGAATGTCCTTGGAAGAATTACAGGTTGCTATTGGAAATTAATTGAGATGGTGAGCATTTGTCCACATGGTCCCCAGGATTCAGACTTGACTTGATAGCTTCTAACTGTGTTGCAGTCAGTGGCCAATGCTGCTCAACTACTAAAAGTGTGTGAACCTTGTCAGCTTCTCTACTTTGCTTTCCCACCTTTGCGTTCATCCATGGATTATCTGCAGAGTATCTCAGAAATCCCACCCACACCCACCCCGCTTTTCTGAATAAGTCCTGCAATTGTTAATTAAAGGTCCTTGAAATCAAAGCAGACAAGCTGTACGAGAACTGGCTGCCATACATGTATTGAGCATCTGCTGTACCATTTATGGCTGGTGATGTGCTTTTTGAACAGAGTACTTATTAGAATGTACGTCCCAATGTGTGTCCCACAGAGAGTAATTTATTGCCAGCAGATATCTGCATTTAGATGCATGTTCAGTTTGCTTTCCCCACCCACTCCCCACTCCTTCCTTGAGTGAAGGATTGAGGATTCAACCAGCAATTATCTCTTTCCTCTGTCAGAAAGTAAATCAGAAAGAATCAAATAGAACAAAGATTTGAGATAATTATTCTTGTTGGCAGAACAATACTGAAGGCAAAAGAAAGTGAAACTGTAAGATAATTGGGGTTTCCCTTCCTGATTATTTGAGCACCCCTTTGACTCCTGTGATGAAATGTGAGAATGTCCTTGGAAGACGGGGGGGGGGGGGGGGGGATGCCTAGGGAACAATCAGATAAAAGGGAAAGGAGCCCGCAACAGAGTAACAGGCAGAGAAAGAAACTTAGGAAGGACCCGCCCTAACTACTCAGGCGGTAAATAGGGAGGACAGGAGGTTTGTACTTTGAGATTTGCAAGATTGATGTCAGCCCTCCCAGGTAAACCAGACAGGAAATATGACAAGATGAGGCAATTCTACTTTATAGTAAGGCTACATTAACAGAATCTAGCAAGTCTGAAAGTACAAACCTCCCGCCCTCCCTATTTACTGCCTGAGTGGTTAAGGCTTCCTAAGTTTCTTTCTCTGTCTGTTACTCTGTTGCGGGCTCCTTTCCCTTTTATCTGATTGTTCCCTAGACGGCATCTCTTCCCCCCATCTTCTAAGGTCACCCTCATATTCCATCACAACTCCCTTCATCCGTGCATGTTCCCTGCATTAAGAACCTAGGTTCTGTCCAAGGAAGACTTCTCCAAACTTGTACTCTTTAGATAGGTTGAGATTTCCACTGTCTGAGAATTATCGGAGTTGAAACCCAGCATACTTAGGGGGAACCAACTTAGGTAAGGTGGAGTGTAAGCTGACAAGATTAGATAAACATCTGAATGGAGGGACAGCCTGGGCCTTCCCTACCCAGGAACAAAAGCCCCTGTTGTGTGAAAGAATATCTACTGTATATGAATGTGACCAGTCACCAGGTCACATTACTCAGAAGCAACCCATATGCTGCAAAGAGAGATAAAGAACCAAAAACTTTCCCTTTGTGTATAACTCTAGTGCATGTGTACTTTAATTTAGGGCAGTAGGAAAAATGCCACCACCACCCCTTTTGTGTCTTTTTTTGCAACCTACCCAAAGTATTTAGGGAAATCTAAGCTATTTCAGGATAGTGAATATTGCCATCTGTGGCTAGTGATACATCCAGGTTTAGTTGGTCTATAAGTTCTACAAGTTTATTTCTTCTCACCTTGGTAAAGCAAATCATTTCAGGCCCAGGTAACTGCCATATATTTCCTGCAAGGAAGCATGGTTTATACCATTTGTAAAAGGATGATTTCTTTTTTTTTTTATAGAATTTTATTAAGTTTTACAATACATAATAAAAGTTAGAATAGAAAAAAGAAATAGAAGCAGAAATACAAAATAAGAAAAAGATAAAGAAAAAGTGAAGTCAAGAAATAATAAGCAAAGAAAATATAGAAAATAGATGTCCTCCAATCTATCTTTGAACTTAAAGTACAATAATTGATTTTAAATGTTAGTCCTTCATACAGTATACAGGAATTTTTCTTTGTCATATGTCTTTTGATTTCTTTAATCCAATCTTCTAATCTTCATATAGGTTTCACCTTTCTTACTGTCTGTAAAAGGATGATTTCTCATTGTAAGAATATGATCTAATGGGTCACTGCCCCTCTTCCTTGGAGTTTTCACCTTCTCCAGACCGTAATTATCCATGATAACAGAGAAGTTGCAAGGTCTGGGGTGAGCTGGTTGTATTACCTCCAGAAGTTTTACTTAAAAGCCTCTCTACCTTTCTATGCATTTTCAGGTTAGTTACTCACTGACATTATAGACACCAGTGTCTTCTCTAAGAATCAGAAGGTCACTACACTGAGCTTTTAACCATGCCTGAAGTTCCCACTTGCTTCCAGAGAGAAACATTTGCAGATACAGCTCCAGTAATTACATTTCAGGGAACCAAGAGTCCCAGCTGGATGGTTCATGTTTGAGAAAAAAATCCAAGGAATTGTTTCCAGACAAACCCAGGAGAGGAAAATAGAAATTTCCCATTTCCCCTAGGTTCCCATTTAGTTCTCTGTGTAGTTGAATGCTAGTAGAATTGTGTTGATTGCCTTGCTTGACTAATCCAGAGCAATGCTGGCACAATTCAATTCAATTTATTATGGTCATATTTATTATGGTCATAATAAATTATGGCACAAATATTGGGACTAGACTACCAACCACCATAATGACTTTCTGGAGGCTAGCAAAAACAGCTTTTCTGGAGCACATTGGGGGATTATGTGTGAGTGAAATCTGTGTTGTTGTATAATTGTATTTTTTCCAGTTTTAATAATTGGTTTATTGTTTTTACTTTTGTATCTGCTAGGAATCCATGTAGGATACATTAAAGAAGTACATCAATCAATCAGTACTTGAGTAGACCAAAAAGATGCTGTCTAACTAAGCTGCCATGCAGTAATGTGATTTGTTTATTCCAGGTTTGCATACTGCAAGAACCTAGACAACTGTGGTTTGTAAATACATTATATAACACGTGGCTTTTCATGTTGTGGAAACCCAGTCTCAGAACAGGTAGTCTGTCATCTATGAGCAGTGGAGTGTTCAAAGATATCAGCTGTATGTTTGTACCATGCCCTAAACTCTGCCTACTTGGCCGACTGTTCCTATATAATGTTAGTCTACATATCTCTTTGTGCCTGGCTTCACTCCACTATATCTCAGTGGCTTCTTGTGCAGAAAATCCTAGTTTATATCCTTGACATCATTAGGTAGGTAGGGCTGGACTGATCTCTCTCTAAAACCCTGGAGTCATTTCACAGTCTACATAAAAAATATTGACTTACATGGACCAGTAATTTGGCTGGTTTAATAAAAATAAAAATTAAAAATAGGAGGAGGAAGGAGTATTAGGTATGTTTGCCGCCTTGAGTTATTTATAAAAATAATAAAGGTGGGATAGAAAATAAAAATAAATTAAAATAAATCAACTGTTATGCCTATCTATAGCGTTTTGTTTTGCTTTGCTTTGCTTTGCTTTGCTTTGCTTTGCTTTGCTTTGCTTTGCTTTGCTTTGCTTTGCTTTGCTTTGATTTGCTTTGCTTTGCTTTGCTTTGCTTTGCTTTGCTTTGCTTTGCTTTCTTGCAAGAAATTTTAGTCGCCTGGTTGAATTGACCTATAATCCCAAAGCATCAACTTTGTTGTTGTTTATTCGTTCAGTCGCTTCTGACTCTTCATGACTTCATGGACCAGCCCACGCCAGAGCTTCCTGTCGGCTGTCCCCATCCCCAGCTCCCCCACGGTCGAGTCCGTCACCTCCAGAATATCATCCTTCTTGCCTTTGGTCGCCCCCTCTTCCTTTTGCCTTCCACTTTCCCTAGCATCAGCTTCTTCTCCAGGGTATCCTGTCTTCTCATTATGTGGCCAAAGTACTTCAGTTTTGCCTTTAATATCATTCCCTCAAGTGAGCAGACTGGCTTTATTTCCTGGAGTAAAAGCATCAACTACATTTTATAAATCGCAATGACTGGATTCATACATAATGCGTCATGAGAAAGCCACTTCCTATGCACTTTCCAAGATAAGGTCTGAAGTTCCTGTTCATTCCATGGACCTCTTTTGGCCTTGGAAAGGCAAAATATCCCCTAGAGGCTGAAATGCTACCACGAGCTTTTCAAGGGAAATGTAAGTGCACATTTGATCAACTAATAGAACTGTGGAGATGACTAAGCTTGTTCTTAGAATTCACTGCTGGTCTCTCCACTTCAAGAAATACTATTGGCTTCTTTGGAAGATGCTCACACTATTGCAATTACAAGTAGATGGTGCTTTTGATTTTAATAATTAAAAAGGCACATAATAAAAACCAAAACAAAACATGATGTTCTCAACCTCAGCTACGGAAAGGACTATCCCATTTATTTTAGTTTCTTACAGTCCTGAAGGTTTTATGAGCACTTTTAAAGCAAGGGTAAGATTGCCTTATTTTTATATTGGAAAAAACAGTGTTCTCTCAAACAGCTTTACTGTGATGCCCTCAATCCATTGACTATTAAATCAGAGTTCCTGACACAAGCCACTCAGGAATATGAAGGAATCTTTATTATAGCCAGTGATCCATTGCACGATACTGCCCTTTGATCTATCCTGGCTGCTGAAACGCTCCGCATGAGACTTTGATTAACATAGTTTGCAGTTCTGTGAATACACCAAACCCCTACTTTACACATCTGGTAGTTTTACTGTCAAGCACCCCCAAACAACCCTGTGAGTTTAATGGAGTGGCGGGATGTTCCTTCCTGGCGCCATGGCAGGATGGCATGGATGACATCCTGACATTTACGTTTGCCCATCACAAATGTAGTTACTGTCTGTTTTAGACCCTCCATATAGATATTTGTTCTTTATTTGTTTATTTATTTGAAGCATTGCTGGGTCTAAACTGACGGGAGAGGGGCTCAGGAATGTGGAGAAAGTGTGTGGTAAAAAGAAAAGGCTTTTATAGATTTACTTATCTGAATTATTATACTTACCTCTCATGGAAACTATCTGTAACTATTATACTCAGTTGCTGCAAGTGACAAAACGTGGTCCACTGGAGGAGGAAATGGCAAACCACTCCAGTATCCTTGCCAAGAAAACCCATGGACAGTATCAAAAGGCTAAAAGATATGACGCCGGAAGATGAGCCCCTCAGGTCGGAAGGTGTCCAAAATGCTACTGGGGAAGAGCGGAGGGCAATTCCGAGTAGCTCCAGAAAGTGTGAAACGGCTGGGCCAAAGCCGATAGGACGCTCAGTTGTGGATGTGTCTGGAAGTGGAAGGAAAGTCCGATGCTGTAAAGAACAATATTGCATAGGAACCTGGAATGTAAGAACTATGAATCAAGGTAAGCTGGATGTGGTCAAACATGAGATGACAAGATTGAACATCGACATATTGGGAATCAGCGAACTAAAATGGACAGGAATGGGCGAATTTAATTCAGGAGACCATTATATATACTACTGTGGGCAAGAATCCCTTAGAAGAAATGGAGTAGCTCTCATAGTCAATAAAAGAGTGGGAAAGGCAGTACTGGGGTACAACCTCAAAAACGACAGAATGCTTTCAGTTCGAATCCAAGGCAAACCATTCAACATCACAGTGATCCAAGTCTATGCCCCAACCACTGATGCCAAAGAAGCTGAAGTTGACCGGTTCTATGAAGACCTACAACACCTTCTAGAACTAACACCAAAAAAAGATGTCCTTTTCATCATAGGGGACTGGAATGCTAAGGTAGGAAGTCAAAAAATAACCGGAATAACAGGCAAGTTCGGCCTCGGAGTACAAAATGAAGCAGGGCAAAGGCTAATAGAGTTTTGTCAAGAGAACACGCTGGTCATAGCAAACACTCTTTTCCAACAACACAAGAGACGACTCTACACATGGACATCACCAGATGGTCAATACCGAAATCAGATTGATTATATACTTTGCAGCCAAAGATGGAGAAGCTCTATACAATCAGCAAAAACAAGACCTGGAGCTGACTGTGGCTCAGATCATGAGCTTCTTATTGCAAAATTTAGGCTTAAATTGAAGAATGTAGAGAAAACCACTAGACCAATCAGGTATGACCTAAATCATATCCCTTATGAATATACAGTGGAAGTGAGGAATAGATTTAAAGGATTAGATCTGGTAGACAGAGTGCCTGAAGAACTATGGATGGAGGTTCGTAACATTGTACAGGAGGCAGCAACTAAAACCATCCCAAAGAAAAAGAAATGCAAGAAAGCAAAGTGGCTGACTGATGAGGCTTTACAAATAGCTGAGGAAAGAAGGGAAGCAAAAGGCAAGGGAGAAAGGGAAAGATATAAACAACTGAATGCAGAATTCCAGAGAATAGCAAGGAGAGATAAGAAGGCCTTCTTAAATGAACAATGCAAAGAAATCGAGGAAAACAATAGAATGGGGAAGACTAGAGATCTCTTCAAGAAAATTGGAGATATCAAGGGAACGTTTTGTGCAAAGATGGGCATGATAAAGGACAAAAAAGGCAGGGACCTAACAGAAGCAGAAGAGATTAAGAAGAGGTGGCAAGAATACACAGAAGAACTATACAAGAAAGATCTTAATATCCCTGATAAATACGATGGTGTGGTCACTGACCTTGAGCCGGACATCCTAGAGAGTGAAGTCAAGTGGGCCTTAGGAAGCATTACTAACAACAAAGCTAGCGGAGAAGACAGTATCCCAGCTGAGCTATTTAAAATCCTAAAAGATGATGCTGTTAAAGTGCTGCACTCAATATGCCAACAAATTTGGAAAACTCAACAGTGGCCACAGGATTGGAAAAGGTCAGTTTACGTTCCAATTCCAAAGAAAGGCAATGCCAAAGAATGTCCAAACTACCGTACAATTGCGCTCATTTCACATGCCAGCAAGGTTATGCTCAAAATCCTACAAGCTAGGCTTCAGCAGCATGTGAACCGAGAACTACCAGAAGTGCAAGCTGGGTTTCGAAGAGGCAGAGGAACTAGAGATCAGATTGCCAACATCCGCTGGATCATGGAAAAAGCAAGAGAGTTCCAGAAAAACATCTACTTCTGCTTCATTGACTACGCTAAAGCCTTTGATTGTGTGGATCACAACAAACTGTGGCAAAGTCTTAAAGAGATGGGAGTACCAGACCACCTTACCTGTCTCCTGAGAAACCTGTATGTGGGTCAAGAAGCAACAGTTAGAACCGGACATGGAACAACCGACTGGTTCAAAATTGGGAAAGGAGTACGACAAGGCTGTATATTATCACCCTGCTTATTTAACTTATATGCAGAGTACATCATGAGAAATGCCGGGCTGGATGAATCACAAGCCGGAGTTAAGATTGCCGGGAAAAATATCAACAACCTCAGATATGCAGACGATACCACCCTAATGGCAGAAAGTGAAGAGGAACTAAAGAGCCTCTTGATGAGGGTGAAAGAGGAGAGTGCAAAAGCTGGCTTGAAACTCAACATTAAAAAAACCCAGATCATGGCATCTGGTCCCATCACTTCCTGGCAAATAGAAGGGGAAGAAATGGAAGCAGTGACAGATTTTATTTTCTTGGGCTCCAAGATCACCGCAGACGGTGACTGCAGCCATGAAATTAAAAGACGCTTGCTCCTTGGAAGGAAAGCTATGGCAAACCTAGACAGCATATTAAAAAGCAGAGACATCACCTTGCCGACAAAGGTCCGTATAGTTAAAGCTATGGTTTTTCCAGTAGCAATGTATGGCTGTGAGAGTTGGACCATAAGGAAGGCTGAGCGCCGAAGAATTGATGCTTTCGAGCTGTGGTGCTGGAGAAGACTCTTGAGAGTCCCTTGGACTGCAAGGAGGTCAAACCAGTCAATCCTAAAGGAAATCAACCCTGACTGCTCATTGGAAGGACAGATGCTGAAGCTGAAGCTCAAATACTTTGGCCACCTAATGAGAAGAGAGAACTCACTGGAAAAGACCCTGATGCTGGGAAAGACTGAGGGCAAAAGGAGAAGGGGACGGCAGAGGATGAGATGGTTAGATAGCATCACCGATGTAATGAACATGAATTTGAGTAAACTCCGGGAGACAGTGGAGGACAGGAAGGCCTGGCGTGCTATGGTCCATGAGGTCACGAAGAGTCGGACACGACTGAACGACTGAACAACAACAACAACAACAACAAATCACAAATGTAGTTACTGTCTGTTTTAGACCCTCCATATAGATATTTGTTCTTTATTTGTTTATTTATTTGAAGCATTGCTGGGTCTAAACTGACGGGAGAGGGGCTCAGGAATGTGGAGAAAGTGTGTGGTAAAAAGAAAAGGCTTTTATAGATTTACTTATCTGAATTATTATACTTACCTCTCATGGAAACTATCTGTAACTATTATACTCAGTTGCTGCAAGTGTCAGTGGCTGAGATAGATCAATTTTCCTCTAATATTGTCCAGATATTTTGGTCTACAACATTCAGAATTCTCAGCCCTCATGGCCACAGGGATCCTGGGAGTTTCAATATCAACGGAACTGTAGGGCAGTTGTATATTTAGAAGGAGAGGACAAATGTGTGACTTTGCAGATGTAATTCCCATCAGATTTTATTACTGACCATGATGATTAAGATTGACCCAAAGGGCTTCACGTTATCCAACTTTGGTATGGAGTAATATAAATAAAATAATCCTATCATATGTTATACTAGAAGAAATGTGGGTATTTCACTCTCATTGTCCTTTATAGAGAGATTCATCCTAGCATTAAACAAAGTCTGCTAACATTTGTATTTTCCTGCTATTTTTTTAGTCTGGGGAAAGGGTATGTGGTTGAAAGTTACATGCAGGCAGAAGTAATTTAGAAGAGAGCTTACATTGGGGAAAATGTACATGTCAAAGGGAGGAAAGATAGTTTCATTAGAAAGTTATTTGGCTATTAAATAATGAAGACAGGATGCATAAAGGAATCTCAGTGTTAGGAGTCATTGCAATTGTAAATGGTTATAAAACTACTTACGAACATTTTAAGAAATGCTTCATCACTAGTACAAGCAGAAAAGCAGAGAGAAAATGTTTAGCGATTTGCACATCTGGAATGTACAAGGAGAGCAAAATTGTACCTGTTACTGTCATGGTGTTGCAATCCAAAGATTTGAATATTGAAACCAATTTTAGGATTTGAATGGATAAATTGATTTGATTACTCAGACTGAATTGAATGTGGATGCAAAGAAAGACCTAAGTAGCCAGCAGCTATAACCACTTTCTACAAATATTTCCTCCTCTATTTTTTTATTGCCACCTTTTTGATATATCTGGTCATTTTCAAAAAGCCAGTGGTTGAATTATAATGTCTTTTAGTGCTGTCCATCAATCAGATTTTATCACAGGCAGGCCTTATTACTGATAATGTCTCCTTTTTCTTCACTGGACACTAAAAAAAAATCAAAAGAAAGAAAAGAGAATTGCTTCAGAAGTGACTGGAGAGAGAAAAAAATAAAATCTGTCCAAAAGTTGACAGAAGCAACCAAGTTATTTTTCTCATGCTACCTGAAGGAGCTGTCTAGATATTTGTTAAAGAAAAGCTCTGCTCTTCAAATGATAGATGATAAAATAGTTTTATCTCCTTGAGCTGCTTTAATAAATATCAGGATCTCTCCAAATTTGGCAGCTGTTAGAGAAAAATGTAAAAAATAGTATGTTTTGTATCATTACCACGTAACATGGCACCTTCTCTCTTCTTACATTAAGAAAGGAGCTCAGGATTTCACATTGAAAAGAGATGAATTAAATTGTCCAGTTCCATTGTACAAGGCTTGGCAAAACAATCAATAATTGTTGGATTGCATGGCTTTAACCTGCATGATAAACTGGCTGGAAACTAATGAATGAAAAAAGGATCCAGTGTCTTGTAGTAAACATGAACACAGAACCTATCTGGTTATTCATATGCAACCTAGAGCTGGTACTGGCCAGAAAGATACTTTCTCTTCATTTTTTTTCTGCCC
The DNA here is from genome assembly GCA_023362775.1 of Charina bottae. Taxonomy (NCBI): domain Eukaryota; kingdom Metazoa; phylum Chordata; class Lepidosauria; order Squamata; family Charinaidae; genus Charina; species Charina bottae. The sequence goes on from JALMGJ010000013.1 coordinate 8,242,817, forward strand.
CTCATTCAATTGGATGAGAGAGGAATTGCTTTAGAAATTTATTTCAAAGCAGAAAAGGATTCAGGAAAATTCTCCCAGGTGAAATGTGATGTTTTTGTGCACACTCTGTGTGTGCTTTATGTGCAAATATCCGGGTTTTCATTGTCCAAACATTTCTCCAAAGGTCTGCAAACTCCCTGAATCAGGGGCATCTACAAGGGAGTAGTTTGTAAAAAAAAAGAAGAAGAAGAAGAAGTCAAGGTGGCAGGTATAGAAACCCGATTAAACCCCTCTCCAATCGAAGAGAACCTCATCAACCTCTGCCTCACCACCTATTTTCAGTTTGATGGACAAATATACCAACAAATCAAAGGAACACCTATGGGATCACCACTCTCAGGACTCATAGCAGAGATTGTAATGCAACGTCTAGAAAGGATAGCACTCCCACGCATACAACCCAAAGTATGGATCCAGTATGTAGATGACACCTTCGTCATAATAAAAAAGGAACAACTGGAGGAAACAAATGAAACCATCAACAACATCTTCAAAGGAATAAAATTCACAAGGGAAGAAGAAAACAACACACTACCCTTCTTGGACATCCTCATCAGTAGAGGAAATGATGGCATTCTAGAAACACAAGTCTAGCAGAAATCTACCCACACTAACCAAGTGCTCCACTACCAAAGCAATAACTCCACTACCAAAGCTATAAACCAACCTCCCACAATAGGAGCTGTGTAAGAACACTATTCAGACGAGCACAAATGCACTGCAGCAATCCAGAACACCAGAAAAAGGAGACAGATCATCTATACATCTTCCAGTGAAATGGATACCCACTCAACTTTATCAAAAAGTGCCTGACCACTCAACCCACTACAACACAACCAACAGTAGCTATGAAAAGGATTACACTGCCATACATCAGAAACATCTCAGAAACTACTAATAGACTGTTACAACCACATGGCATCACCGTAGCACATAAACCAACCCAAACCCTTCAGAACATCTTAAGTAACCCAAAAGACCCAGTAGCTAGAATGCTAGAGAATTCCTGGAAGCCTGGCACTCAGACAAAGCAGCCATCAGCAGACACATAGAGGTAAACAACATTTACATACCATTCATAAGAGACAATAGAAAAGCCAGAAGACCAGAACACCTCCTTGCCAGCAATCAACACCCAGATAGGCAAAGATTAACACCAGGATTAGCACCAGAGGAGCAATCAAACAGCACAATATACCCTAATCAAGGAACTATTAACTCAGTAAATCAACCAAGTAGCAAACAACAGCCCAATCAAAGAACTACCAAGGAGAGAACAACACCCCCACCAACACAAGCAGGACAAGCCATGGCATATAAACAGAGAGCAAGTCCCACTCCCTTTTCGCACTGAAGATGTTGCCTAGCCTGGCAATGAAACGTCTGCAAGAAAACAACAAGGCTCAGAGAGCACCAAGGACTCCACAGACCCCTCTCCTTTTTTAACATGTGTGATGCATGTAAAAAAAATATAGGGTTTCAATTCCTTATATGGGCTCAGCCACCTCTTATCCAACTGTGGCCCTGGCTGTGGCTCTTCCCACTATCTCCCAAGGTCATCCCCACACACCATTACAGAAACTCACTGGGTGTCTTTCTGCTAGTCTCACTTTTCAGCATAGCCTACAGGTTGTTATGAGGAAAAATGGGAGGAGGAGCAAGATGTATGCCATTTTGAACTCCTAGAGTAGTGTTTCCCAACCTTGGCAATTTTTGAAATGTGTGGACTTCAACTGCCAGAATTCCCCAGCCAACTTTAAAGATGTGTGGACTTCCATTTCCAGAATTCTTCAGCCAGCATGCTGGCTTGGGAATTCTGGGAGTTGAAGTCCACACATCTTAAAGTTGCCAAGGTTGGGGAACACTGTCCTAGACGAAAGGTTGGATGTTAGCAAGGGAGGTAATGAAATGTCCCTAAGTAAAATGCCAAGTTTGGAGGTCACCAAGAACCTAACAGTCCACCTCTGAACTATGCATAGTCTCCATTATTGCCACACAAGAGAGAATATGGATGAATGAGAAAAAGCTTCTGCAGTATGGGGGCATGGTCTGTGCGTGCACACACCCACACTTGAAGCAGGAACACACCAAGACCAGTTGTATGGAACAAGTTGAAAGGATGGGTTCTTGGAAGTCAAGGTCAGAACCATAGAGACAGGTGCCAAATCTGCTTGTCTTCAGCATTTTCAAGCAGGTTAACAACAACAACACGTTTATTACAGCCCTAAGGCCAGATAAAAATATATAATAGTAACAATCATATATATATATATATATATATATATATATATATATATATATATATAACAGAAAAATAATTAGTATGATACGATCTAAAATTAATTAAGAATAAAAATATTAAACCAAGTGATGAAAACTTGGCAGGTCTGAATCTGGAATGGATAGACAGGAAAACTTTTCTCCTTTCTGTTGCTGTGCAGGGCATTGCTTCAACATGAGCTCATAAAATTCTCCTCCCTCAATCAAATATTACCACTAACAGTCTTTAGATCAGAGGAAACTGAAGAACAAAGTTATGTCCTGGGAAATTTTTGGAATGAGAATGTGTAGATCGAGGGCGTCACAGACGATCACAGAGAAAAGTTGTGGGGGCACCTGCTCTTTTTCATGAAATTCCCTGCAAAAGCCTTGCCTAGTTCCACATCCAAATTGGATTCCTTTTGGTGCCAGCAAATACTTTGTGATAAGTTCATTTTATTTTAAGTGTATTTTCTTTGGAAAACATTGCTGAGTCTCCAAAATAAAAAATCACGAATTTTGTCTGGTTGCTGAAAGATCCTTCTTGGACACAAATTATGCAGAATTACTTAAGACATTGTTCCTAAGTCATAGCTGTATGTTTTCCTTCTCTGATTTCTTTTCTTCTCTCCCCACCCACTCTACTTTTATCTTCCTCTTTTTCCCCTCAGGGTGACTCGATCCAGAGTGGGATTGGAAAGGTTTTGCACAGAAAGCCATCCCATAATGAATATTCTATGGGATTGTCTAAATGTGTCTCTCTATCTCTCTACCTCTACCTCTACCTCTACCTCTACCTCTACCTCTACCTCTACCTCTACCTCTACCTCTACCTCTATCTCTATCATCTCTATCTCTATCTCTATCTCTATCTCCTTCTCTCTCTCTCTCTCTCTCTCTCTCTCTCTCTCTATCATCTATCATCTCAATCTCTCCTATGTGTGTGTATATACATCTATTTATATATATATATATATATCTGTCTGTCTGTCTATATCCTGTGTGTGTTTGTGTATCCTATGTATGTGTGCATGTTATGTGTATGAAAGTGTGCATGAAGGAGACACTTCATTAAACTATGACAGAACATTTAAAACACCCAGCTTTTCAAAACTGATTCCTCTGACCTATGTTTCTGAGGTAAACACAAAAATAAGATAGGGAAAAGTTTCTATATTGAGGATAGAAGTTAAATTAGAATCATGCCTAAAATACAAAGAAACCATTAATAAGCAATAGTTCTTTCCACTAGTACTGTGTTTGAATTTTATCCTCTGTCCTTGGTTCCAAAGGGACACATAAGGTCTAAGTCTATAAATTCCTGCCAGGAGCACACACATTAAATCATCAAGCCATCAAAATGCAAGAAAATTCTCATTTGTTTTTTTCATGTATCATGCCATACATTCTGATCAGAGAAAATTGCTCCATTTTATTTCCTCCTGACTACAGCGGAGTCCAAAGGGTGGTGTGGAGGGAGTCAAAAAAAGCAAGATAGTGGACACGTTGTGATGTAAGCCCCAGATATTTTGTATAAGCATCATGAAGCTGCATCTGCCGTCTTCCTTTTTTTAAATACCCACTGCTCTTCCACCATAGATACCAGTTCTCATTCAGTTTGAAAAGAGAGAATTTGCTTTGGGATTTTTTTTTCAAAAGAAGATGTTTATGAACATTGTGGGTCTTGCTTTTAGTTCAGTGTTTCTCAAACTTGGCAACTTTAAGAGGTGTGGACTTCAGCTCCCAGAATTCCCCAGCCAACATCTTCTGGGAGTTGAAGTCCACACCTCTTAAAGTGTTTGAGAAACACTGATTTAGTTTGTCAGATTCCTCTGAAATGGAGCAGCATATAAACCAAAGCAATTAATCCATAAATCAATCAATCCATCAATGTGGCCAAGAAGAGCGAGTGATTCCAGTTCTCCTATATTTCAATATACAGTCCTCTTTCTAGTGGTTTCCACTATCCCTGGCTTCTTGTGCTTCCAATAAATCCCAGAGGAAAATCTTAAGAAGGAATGTTTTCCTCTTAGGCTTTCTAGGGTTTGTAGCTTGCTCAAGCTGCACAATCAAGTAGATACTACATGTCCACAGACATTCTCAATACACAAAGCCATGAGGGGAGAGAAATATATTTTTGGGGTCATGTACAGTGTCAGATTATCTCAGGACTTCCATCTTCTGGGTACAGAAGATTGTATCCTTTGACAACAAGTGAGGCGAACCATCTCCCCCAACAACCCTTGACACATGGCTGGAATTCCTAGGAATCTGTGTAGAATTCCAGGTAAATTCAAAAGTTAAGGGAACATCCATTTAGAAAGCCTGTTTGTACAGCAGTGTTTCTTAACCTCAGCAACTTGAAGATGTATGGACTTCAACTGTATGACATGTTGGCTTGGGAATTCTGGAAGTTGAAGTCCACACATCTTCAAGTTGCTGAGGTTAAGAAACACTGCTGTACAGATAGATAAAAGTTGAGCTAGGAACTTGCATTAGATATTTTATTTCTTTTCTGTGTTGTGTAAATCGATTATTCCTTATTTCTCTATCCAAGCTCAGTGACTTTGTGTTAGTCCTTAATGCCTATATCTAGTTGTGCAGGAGAATATTTTCTTTTTTTCAAATCTCTTTTGGTCTTGCACTGTTTTTGTGTTTTTGCATTGTTCTTTGTTTTGAAATCTTTTTAACAACTGTAAACCACCCAGAGTCACTGGGAGTCGGGCGGCATATAAATTTAATTAAGAATAAGAATAAGAATTTTGGTCTAAAACATTGAACTGGATTTTGCCATTTCGTCTCTTTCTCTTTATGGAGAGATTGGGGCAGTAGTTAAACTAATTGCAGCTGAGCATCACCATCTTGTAGCTTGACCTGAATATTAAATCAAATCAAATCAAATCAAATCAAATCAAATCAAATCAAATCAAACCTCTATTAATGGCTTTTGGGCCAGAAAGCACAACAATAAAAGACATAGACTTGTAATTATTAATAAAACTTTTAAAAGAAAGCAATAAAATTACATAAATTACATTATTATATTAACTTTAGTACAAAAAGCAGTGGCAATCACCAAAATTTGTGCTAAACATCAGCCGTAGGTAGGACGGATACAACAAATGATAGCACAAAATTGGGCAACCTGGAAAGAGATGCCAGGGTCCTGGTCAGATCGAAGCAGTGACAGACAGACATTGTGCTCTCCTCCAGGGTAGTTCTTTAAAATGGGATAAATATATACCTTCCTTGATTCCCTATGGAGAGAGCAACAGAGCAGCAGATGGCTTAGGGATTCCACACAGTCATCTCCACATGGACATAACCACTGCTGAAAAGGGATGTTTTTATTCTGCCCCCACAGAGGATAGAGCATCCAACCTGGCCAAGGTGAAAGCCCAACAAAATTTCAGAATTAGAATTGAAGAGAAATAGGATGATGGCACATGCCCATTTGAGAAGAAGCCATAAACTCTAGGGTTGGATACTAGGCCTAAACTGGTTTGAAAATCAATATCCCAAATACATTGTTTAAGATGACTCCTGGCATTTTCAAGCCCTAATGGACAGAGACTTTCCAAAGAAAGTCCTAAGGACTGGAAGAACATTACATCTTTTTTTAGACTTCCTTTATTTTTACTCATTTAGAAGCAGCTGTTTATCAAAATAGCTTTGTATTTCTCTCCTGTAGTGATGTAAAGTATCCTGTGGGCTAGTGATAGAGAACAACTATTGTGGCTTGGATGACTCAGGGCTGGCTCCACCCACACCAGCATCCATTTTGTTTTGACTTGCCCATAACATCCTCTCGAAATTCCAAATGGGCCAGGAAGTTTGCCAACCTGTAAACAAAGGTTTAATATGATTGATTCTGAAGGGGAGCAGCAAAGGGTTATCAATTTCTCATTTTTGTACTCCAATTGTTGTAAAAGGCTCAGGGCACACAAGAGAAACAATCTTAATTCTGGAAATCAGATATGAGCATGTTCATAATTGCTGGCAAAGAAGGCATTTGGTGCAGGGATTGAAACCCAGACAAAAATGTAATTTATTTTTCATTTTGCTTTCTACCACCCCAGCCCTCTTTCCATCTTCCTCCCTTCTCCTCCCTTGTGTCTCCTCCTGAACTTATTTATTATATTAAGGAAATTATATCCTTATATGGTATGACTCTTGAAAGCTCCAGGGTTACTTACAAATGAATTCATATAAAATAGAACTTTTAAAAAGTTAAGGAGCAAAAATAAATTGAAAACAGCAAAATGTTCCAGATAAAAGTAAAAAGATTAAAACACAGACACACACACCACACAGAAAAGCCTGTAAACACCATCAAAAGGATAACTACATTTAGAATGGACTTCACCCAGTGGCTGAAAAGCCAAGACTAATAGTATCAAGCTAATGTGTTCAAGGAGGTATTACATGCTTTGAGACTTCTCTCTGGTAATTATTTGTTTTTCTCTACATCAGCCTGGCAACTAAATGCAGATTAGTCCGCACTACCGTGTTTCCAATAGCTACCTATGGTTGCAAAAGTTGGACCTTGAAAAAAACTAGACAGGAGGAAAATCGACTCCTTCGAGCTGTGGGGTTGGAGAAGGCTCCTGTGCATTCCTTGGTCAGCAAAGGTGACAAACAAGCTAGTACTGGAGTGAATGAAACCAGACATATCGTTGGTGGGCAAAATCACAAAATTCTGCCTTACTTATTTCGGCCTTGTCATGCATTCAAATTCGCTGGAAAAGGCAGTTATGCTTGGAATGGTCAGTGGTAAAAGGAAACGAGGCTGCCGAAAAACATGGTAGCTAGACACCACCTAAGCCAACGCCAGCCAGAGCATAAAACAACTAAAAGAAGCCGTACAGGGTATGGAAAATGTGGAGACAGCTGTTCCATAGAATTGCTGAGAATCAGACACGATTGAACAGATAGCATCATCACATTCATTTAAAAAACCCTGAAATTCTTTCTGTCCCATTTGTAAAGTAATTTGAGAATTCAGGTAACCTTATCAAAACAGAACCAAATTCAGTAGGTGTAGGAATTTCCTGCGCCTTAAATAAGGCCACTGGCTGGCTACCTGAAGATACAATATGAATTGAAAAACAAACACATTTTGCTGCTGTAATTGCCATGATGTAATCCCTAAGATGGGCTCTTACATGTCATGTCTCTGGTTGGATTCAACTCTTCATTGTCCTCCAAGGGCCTTCTAGCTGTCTCTTCTATCATTTCAACTCCAGGAACTGCTCAAAATACCAAGGACCACACCCCTCTCAGGATCATAAACAGGGAAAGGCCATGTAGGAGCAATGTGATCCAAGACGCTTGACACCCACCCATTCCAGATGGCAGTCAAAGACTCTGTTGAACTGCCCACTGAGCCCCATAGCCATGGTGGCCATGAACCCCTGAGCTGCTCCAGATTCACTGAATTTGAAGGCAGATTAAGTCTCCAAGACCTGACAGTTTTAGAGACTGCAACCCATTGATGGAACAGAGCAGCTCAGGCAGGGTTGCTGCTGAGCCTCAGAGAGGCTGATACAACAGCAACAAATACAATTAACCTAGAACCCAAGTTCAACCACAGGGGCTCATATCCTGTTATCTGCAGCTCATGCCAGGTTGGCCAACTCATCCAGAATAAGACTGGTAATGAAGACAGTTTACTCAACCAAGGCCAACAAGGATTTGGAGACCTGGCATCAAAGTTGAACACTGGGGGCTGAAAGGCAGAATTGATTTCAAACACCAGCTGCATCTCCCCATGAGTTTCACGCCCCCAGATTCCTACCATATCTCCACTTGCCTGTTGTGACCGTGATGTTACTGCCTGGCCTCTCTCCACCCTCAATCTTCCCCCATGCCCACCATCTCAGTAACCAACTAATCATTCCAACCCCTACCCCCGACAGCAACCATATATTCCCAGCATAATTCTCAGAGAGTGACGCTCCCAAGCTACTTCTGCCAACCACATTATTCTGTTCGGAGTATGAGACCACCAGAACTCTTTAAGGGAATAGTTTTATTTATAATTAAAACTATTTACAAATGGCAAAAATCCTTTAAGCACATAACTGTACTTCGACTTGGATCAACTGGACTACACAGCAGGATGCACTTGGAAGGCTTGGCAGCTCTGCAGTAACCCTGCCTAGCGATCACAACAAGTTGAACAGACCAAAGTCCTTAGAAGCAATGATACAAGGCTGACTGGAACTGCAGGACTAAACTGGTTTCACTCCAAGGCAGGATCTTCTGAAGCACTGAGGCAGGACTGGACTGGATTACAGGACAAGCTGGACTGGATCCACTGGACAAGGTTCTTCTGGGGTGACAAGGCAACTCTGGACTGGAACTGCAAGGCAAGGCTGGACTGGATCCACTGGACAAGGTTCTTCTGGAATAACAGGACAATACTGGACTGGAATTGCGAGGCAAGACTGGACTGGATTTACTGGACAAGGTCCTTCTGGAGTGACAGGACAACGCTGGGCTGGAACTGCAATAGAAAGCTGTACTGGATTCCCTGGATAAGGTTCTTCTGGAGCAACAAGACAATGCTGGGCTGGATTTACAAGGCAAGGCTGGACTGGATTCATTGGACAAGGGTCTTCTGGATCAACAAGACGATACTGAAGCTGGACTGGCAAAACTAGGCAAGGTACTTCTGGAACAATGAAATGCAACTGCACTAGATTAGCACGATAAGACTGCCTGGGAGCAAACTGATAAAACTTAGCTGAATTAGCAAGGGGTTGCTTGACTAAGGCTGCAGGAGAAAACTTGGCTGAAGCGGCTGGGCGAGACAGGACTGAAGCGTTGAGAACACTACTGGCTGGAGTCCGATGAAAGACTGTGACATAAGACCCCTTTTGACTTGGCGAAGGAGCAGCTTGAGATTCCAAAGCAGCTGGGGTCAATTCCAAAATGATGCAAGGCTCTTGCTCTGGTTCCTCGGCAGCTAGAGGGCAGGACTCTGAAGACTGTTCCAGCTGGACTTCTCCCAAAGAAGCTGTTAGCTCAGTGGAACGTTTGTCACTGGCGATCGGGTGCTTGTGCTGGCATCCTTTTATTCTGTTCTCCAAATGCCTTCTATCCTCAGAAGCCAATCGGGCTTCCTTCTGCTTGGCGTGCTTCTCAGCCCTCCTTTCTCATGCATTGACTGGTGCCCTGGGCTTTGTTCCTGGTTCTGGACCAATCGGCTCCTCAGGATTCTCCCGCTGTGCTAGGTCATCCCCGGGTCTGTTTCCCTGCACATGCTCATCATGAGTCTGGTCACGAGTATCACACTTTTGACCCTGCACCTGCTCATCATGCGTTCCACTTGTCGGTTGCTGCACAAGATCAGTTTCGTTTCTCTGATAAGTAGTCATTTTCCCCTAGCTCAGAGTCAGAGTCAGGCTGGACTCTGACATACATTCAGCAGCTGCAAGGCACAGTCATCAGAAGAAGGCTGCCTGCTGGTATGTATGTATGTATGTATGTATGTATGTATAAATACATACATACATAACAACAGTCCTCCTGCTGACACATTCTCAAACCTATGTTTGAATGTATGAACAACTGACTTGGTCCTGAGTTATGTTTGCTTTTTATTTTTACGATGATGCACAAAAAGTCTCTCGAAATTCTCTGACCTTTGGGAGCAGAGAAAGTGGGAAGACAATTTTGAAGAATTTCACTAAGAGGAGAATAAATTCTTCAGCAGTTTCTCATGCATAAAATTCATCACTGTCAAACCCCCCTTTTCCTCCTGTAAAACGGCAACAGCAACAACTGTGTCTGTAAGCAGTGTGGGCTCAAGGATATATGGCATTTCTAGGCCATGTTGACTGATGGCGCCGCCTCCTGCTGATGCAAAGATTTGCATTTTTAGAATGATTTGGAAGGTGGGGCAGTATTGGCACTCGCTAACTTTTGATGCCCTAGGCCACTTCCTACTTAGCCTTAGCCCAAAGCTGGCCCCCTCTCTGATCTTCCACAACAGTGTTTCTCAACCTTGGCAGCTTTCAGACGTGTGGACTTCAACTACCAGTTGAACAGTTGGCTGGCTGGGGAATTCTGGGAGTTGAAGTCCACACATCTGAAAGCTGCCAAGGTTGAGAAACGCTGCTTCACAGTGTGCTTGATGTAAGGCCCTTCTAAGGCCAGAAGTAAGCAAAATGACTGGGGCTAATGTATCTGAGCTGGAAAAAGCTGGGAGACTGCTAGAGCAGAGGAATTTGATCCTGGAAGGATAATGATCAATTAAACATTTGCTAAAGGCTTCTACTAGGTTATAGTTTATTGTGAAAAATCTGCCTTGCAATTTCTTGGGGGGAAAAATCTTTCTCTATGAAAAAGTCTGCTGTTTCTGTTCTCAGGGTGTTTGAGAATGTCCTTTCAACATCTAAACAGGTCCACTATATATGGGCTGCAAAGATCCAGACAATTACAGGTTGGAATGGCAGCAGATTCTTAAGAATCTTCCCTATGTCTCTGCCTGCACAGAGTAATCACCTGGATTTTTATATTCCAGATCTGGAAATCTTCATTTAACCATCTTAAATTAAACATGGTTTATGCATAGCACAGTTAACACTCAATTAAATGTTTAGTGACTGCATTCCCACAACACGCTTTGGTTAATTTTAACTGTGGTTAAATGGTAGCTCTAAACATTGTTTAGATTCGTATTAAATATGGGTGTAAAATCTTTGGAGGAAAGTATGCATTTTTTCCAGAGGAGTGGCAGAAACAAAAAAAATAATCCAATAAAAATCATCAGAAATTTTCAACTCAGGAAAAATTTTAGCTCAGTTTTAGCAAATTGTTTTTCAGTTGAAAGTTGAAAGCAGTTTAGAACAGAAGTAGCCAGTTATTTACTTATTCATTTCTCTCTCTACTAAGAAGGTTTGGCAGGTATTTGGGAAGTAATAGAGAGGCAACAGAATATTATTGGCAGCAAAACTTCTCTTAAAACATTTCCAGCTCTTTTGAAAATAATTATTTACGTCTGGCCTATACAGATAGCTCACATGCATGAATAAAAGAACAAAACAAAGCTATTCGGATATAAAAAGAATCAAATTGCATTTGTATCCTTCCTTATGTCTCCTTATTTTCTCCCACTACAATCCTGCCCTCTAGAAAGGTCCAAAGACAGAGATGCTTCTGGAATACCATGGGTTAATCCTGACACGTTTCTTCTGCCAAAAGCAGACCCATTGAAGGTGAGCAATTAAATATCACTTGGCTGCAAATAATACTGCAGTTACTCACTGACTTGCAAGCTGTTTAAAATGCCATTTGGCCCCATAGACTGAACTATGTTGGATAATGGACGGTTTCTATACAATCTGACATGCCTTTACTCACAAGAGTTATGAAGGGAGCAGAGGCATAAATCTTCCTTAGCAAGCCAGTTTAATCTTTTTATGTTACTAAAAAGCAAATGGTATTTTGGGTTGCATTAGCAGAGAAGCTACAGATAAAATGAGAGGTTGTTTCACACACAGGCACCGACACCCCCTTCCAGACATACAAGTATGTAAGATCCATCATTTTTCTTTGAGGCAGGAAGGCCATGATATTGGGTCTGTTTTTCAGCTGCTTTGGAGGCTTATCTATAACCCAATCCTTGGTGGAAATTGGAGGTTCCTACTTGGGTGCAACAAAGAAAGAACCTTAGAGAATACTCTGCTGACAGGCAGCTTTCTCCATTTTGTCTTCGGGGAAAAAAACAAAACAAAACCCTCCTGTGTTTCTACTTCATGCTCTTCATGAATGTCTTTAGATTGTTTTTTTGTGTTGCTTTTTTTCAAGTGGATGTGTTACTGCTGCAAAATAGGGGTTGGAGAGAACTGTTGTTGATATCTCCATGAGGCATATATCCTTGGCTGCCCCCACTTCCCATTCTGAAAAAACCCAGCAGGAGGAGTTGCTGTCCCAAATCCCACATCTCCTCAGGAATTAATAAAATTATGCAAAACCCAGGAGGGTAGGCATCTGGTATAAGCCACAATGAAGTCACCCCTGTCGTGATATCATCTCCTGGATGATGCAAATGATGCAATGGCATACCTGAGACAACTCGCTCCTCTTTACCCATTTGAGCACCACTGATCTCCTGAAAGATCTGAGGAGTAAGTGATCCGAGGAGAAGAAAGCACATCCGCTGAAAATTTGTACCCATCCCCTATCCAATTCTGTTGCAATTCTGTTGCTAGGATCTTGCTCCTTGGGCTGCTCAACCTGCAGATAAAACTATTTCTCCGCAGGCTAAGTAATTAGCAAAGGAGCAGAAGCAGGCAGTTTTCATCTTAATACCAGTTCAGGCTTTCCGAAAAACAATGCAATCAAACCGCACCTCCCATCTCTTCCGAGCAGCTATTTCACCAGCATTTACTTGCATCAGCCAAAGCAGGTGGCAGTATCTAGGAGATCTCTGCCCCTACCCACCCATCCACCCCTGGCACTGGGTTGGGTCATTTAATCCCCATCTGGACCATGTTCATTGTGTTGGGTTATTTGAAGCTGCCTCAGGCACAATATATTTTGTTATGGCTTAATACCTTTCAACTGTTATTTGCTGTTTTCGATTGTATACACCGTTCTGAATTGCATGTCGATTGGGCAGCTGTATAAGATTTGGTAGATAGACAGATAGTCAGACACAGACTGATAGAGGAATAAGCAAGCTGGCTAGCTAGCTAAGCAGGGTGGGACCTGATAAAGACCATTAGAAAATCCCAGGGCTGTAGGAGAGACTGGGAAGTTGGGAAGCATCTTAGCAAAAAGCAATGGCACACCACTTCCATATTTATTTATTTATTGATTGATTGATCTGTTGTTGTTGTTCACTCGTTAAGTCGTGTCCGACTCTTCGTGACCTCATGGACCATAGCACGCCAGGCCTTCCAGTCCTCCACTGTCTCCCGGAGTTTACTCAAATTCATGTTCATTGCATCGGTGATGCTATCTAACCGTCTCATCCTCTGCCGTCCCCTTCTCCTTCTGCCTTCAGTCTTTCCCAGCATCAGGGTCTTTTCCAGTGAGTCCTCTCTTCGCATTAGGTGGCCAAAGTATTTGAGCTTCAGCTTCAGCATCTGTCCTTCCAATGAGCAGTCAGGGTTGATTTCCTTTAGGATTGACTGGTTTGACCTCCTTGCAGTCCAAGGGACTCTCAAGAGTCTTCTCCAGCACCATGATTGATCTGACTGATTATTTATTTATGGAATCAAATTTATATAACCATTGAATTCAACCAACTCTGAATGGCTTACCATAGAAACAACCAATAAAAAACCCTAATAAGATGGCCTTTGTGCATATAATAACCTCACTGTAGTTATCATGTATAAAAACAAAGTTCCATGACATTTTTCCAACTGTTTATCAATCAGTCCCAAAAGGAAAGCCTCTGATTTTAATTGTATATTAGTCTTTAAAGTCTTCTGAATTAGTATATGTAGAGAAGGCACGTTTCCTGAAGCCTATTAGATGGCATTGTTCATTGCTCCATTGGACCTGAAGAATGCCCACTCTTCTGGATCTTAGAGGGTAGGCAGTGGGAGTGGGACAATGGGAGAAAGGTGGTTTCTCAGGTAACCAGGCTCCATGACATGTCACCACCAGCTCTTTGAATGCAACCAGAAGCTCACCGGTAACCAATACCAGTGACTCTATTACTGCCAAGAAAATACATGGATGTCTCCATGAAACTATCAGGAACTGAACTCATTTCTAGGTAGTTTTTTTAAACCTTACTTCCCATCTAGGAAAATAGGATAAGGCATTGCAATAGCTTTCCCAAGTTGATAACATCTAGATATGTGAAGTGATCAGCTTCCAGGATTCCCACTAAGGATGGCCCAAGTGCTTGTCGCCCAAGTCATGGAAATCCCCTTTTGCTTTAAAGGTAGGCTGACCATATTTCAGGATGTGAAAACGGGATGGGGTCTTATGTAATATTCCGTATTCGTGAAAAAGACAGGGGTCCCTGCCCCCGGTCCGCAGAATTTGGCTCCCGCCTGCAAACCCCGCCCCCGGTCCGCGCAATTGGCTCCCATCTGCAAACCTCGCCCCCAGTCCGCGCAATTGGATCCCGTCTGCAAACCCTGCCCCTCAGTCCGCGCTCTGGCTCAGATCCTCCTTCCATGCCATTCCTGCCGGGTTTGAAAAGTGGGACAAAATTGAGATTTTTATGAAAATGACAGGACGGTTGAAAAATGCTTAAAAAATGGGACTGTCCGTTCAAAACGGGACGTATGGTCAGCCTACTTAAAGGAAGCTGAATCTGGCATCACCAACTTTTTGTTCTTAAACTGACTGGTTGCATTGCCACTTCCAGTTGCTGCAAATCCTTTCCATTTAACTGGGTCCCAAGTAAAAACCAGTTATGCTGATAGCACAGTTCAGAATAGGTGAAAACTTCCAGCCAATCATAACCAGTGTTGTCCCTTCTTTAATTGCCTCAAAGTGGTTGCTTTGAATATGGGCAATGATGGTAAAATGGCTACAGCCAGCTTTGGTTACTGGCATGCCATCTGGAAAACAGCATGTGTAATTCATGCAGGGTAATGGAACCTTACAAGTCCACCTCATTTTGAGGTCAGTTGCAAATTCTGAACACTGCCTCTTCCCCAAGGTACTGGGAATACGTATGGAGATGGAACTCATCCATTCTACATATCAGAGTTGATCTGATGGATTTTATGCCAACCCTGATACCCGAGGCATTTAACATGGGAGGCAGGCAAATCTCTGACCTTTGACATTTTGCCATCGTTGTCTTCCTGTCAGCATCTGTCTCTTGGGGCCACCATCTGGCTACCATCTCATTCTATCTAATGGTGGAGCTGGCCTTGTAAATATCAGCCTGGCTTAGGAGATCTATTAGATTGCTGTCAGAAACAGGATGTTCGATTAAATGGGTTCTTGGCTTAATCCAGCATGGCTCTTCTTGTTTTTATGTTCAACATAGCATTATACTGAAGGTAAGCTGGCAGTGTTCATAAACATATTGTCTCAGGAAGGCTGAGGAAACAGGCTTCTGAGTTCCGTGCAAGTTTTAAATTAGAGAAGGTCCCAGCGCTAATCTTGCCAAAACTCCAAGCCCTTTTCACTTTCCTCAACTATAATTTATTTCTCGCCATGCTGACAGTGCATAATCATGATGACTTTTGAAAACAACACTCCTAATAAGAATTAACCCAGAGTCCACCTTTGTTTTTCTACTGATGCTAAAAGGTTTTTTTTTTAATGTCTGCATTATCACCGCCAAACCTTTCTTCTGAAGGAAAAGACAGATTGTGCCAGTCCACGTATTTTAAAGAACAGCCAGCTTCTTGCATGAGATCCACTCGGGCTTGCGAACAGCAGACTACATGATCCAAAGTCAGTTTGAATTAGAGGGTCTGGAGTGCAGCTGTGACAAGGCTTTAATCAGACAATAGAGGAAGGCAATGCTTACTCTGATAAGCAGTTCCCCCAGATAGCTGACTGAGCTCCTCTGTTGCTTTGTCATGATGTATGGAATAAGACAGCACAATGATTTTAGAGGTGATTCTGGAAGATAGGAATTGGATTTGGTCCTTAGATGTACTCAGCCCAGCCTGTTTCGGGTTTATTAGGCATGTGGAGAGGAGAGCTCTCTTGCTAAGTGTTTGCTCCTCTTATTCCCCATCATCCTTCCTTGAGGAAGGGGAGAATTTGCCTCCATACTGTACCAAAGCATTCCTTTCAGATGCACACCGAGAAGTGTGCGTGCGTGCGTGCGTGCGTGCATGCGTGCATGCGTGTGTGTGTGTGTGTGTGTGTGTGTGTGTATATATATATATATATATATATATATATATATGATTGATTGATTGATTGATTGATTGATTCATTCATTCATTCATTCATTCATTCATTCATTCATTCATTCTCCAACAGATCATCCTAGGTACAACATCACAGCAATTCTAGCATTGCAGAAGAGTGCAATGCTAGGAATAGTTAGCAGAACCCTCAAAATCCCAGGCCTCTGATAGAGGACCTGAGGTTGAGGAAGACACATACTGCCCATAGGGGTGAGAAGGGAATTTATTTTATTTTTTAAAAGTTGATTTGTCTCAGAAATGGAGACAGTTTGTAATGGGGAGTGTTTCTTGACTGCTTCCTTCAAATAAACAAGCTCACATTTTTTCACAAATAGCAGAAAGTCACCAATAGCATGGGAAGTAATTTCCCCTCCCCCAACTTCCTGTTTGCATTAAGTTGGGACCTGCTTTAATAGGCATCCCAGGATAAACTTCAGGGATTGGGAATATGTGCCCTTAGCATTAAAGGCTGTCCCAAGAGGAGAAAATTAAAGTGGGCACCCATTTTGGATTCAGCCCCACTGTGATGGAATGTGTCTCTGAAGAGGGAGGTGGATGTGGTGGATTTCTGTAATGCTGCTGGTTCTCAGGAAGGAGGGAGCACATTCCAAGGATGAGGACAAGATAAGAGGAAACACAGTCCAGGAAGCAAATGTGGGAAAACTAAGAGGTTCAGACTAGCCCCGCCCTAGAGCCTTCCCAGGTTATTTCCCCCGAGGTTAGGTAGAGTAGCTTTAGTCTGGCAAGATTCTGTCTATACGGTGTGAGCAAATAAAGAACTGAAGTTTGGCTGGATTGATTCTTTGTTGTTCTTGGGCCGGGCTTGGCACCCACTTACTACTTGCTTAAGCCCCTTCTCATTGACCTCTGGCCTCAAATGGATGATTTTCAAAGGCATATCATGAAAGAAGTTTCCAACTCCCTTGGTCTGTCTCCATCAGAAATTGTTTGCAAGGGGTTTTTGCCAGCTGAAATATCTGTGTGCATGATTATGACTTTCTGGTATATGTGCTGCCAAAGTGAGCCCTGATTGTAACTTTAGTTTGTGAGCTATGATTGCATAAATGTGCAATACCATTTTTTAAAAATGAATGAAACGAGATAGACTATAATATAAGACAGAGACAGGTGACTGGTCCAGATCCACATATTCCCCCAAACTGTCAAGGTTCCATTGACCATGAATGAAGAATCATGGTTTCCCACCAGACTGAGGTCATTTAACGGTAGAAACTGTAATGCAATCTCTAAATTAGATTTATCACAGTTTAACATTTCTTCTCCTTCTCCTTCTCCTTCTCCTTCTCCTTCTCCTTCTCCTTCTCCTTCTCCTTCTCCTTCTCCTTCTCCTTCTCCTTCTCCTTCTCCTTCTCCTTCTCCTCCTCCTCCTCCTCCTCCTCCTCCTCCTCCTCCTCCTTCTTTCCTCCTCCTCCTTCTCCTCCTCCTCCTCCCCCCCTTCTTCTCTAATCCCAACCCTAACCCTAACCACAGATGTTTAAAAAATATGTCTTGCTTTTAACTTTCATTTGAGTTTTAGGGTAACAATTTGAAGACTTTGATGGCCTCCTTTACTTAAGATTGACAACCAGTTTCCAGTGTTCTGTGGCTGGTTTGGTTTGCTTTTTTTTTTGGAGGGGGGGGGAGAAAGTACCTATCTGAGATTGGTTGATCTTGAAAAGCTAAACAAGTTCAGACCAAGTTAGTAGCTGGATCAAAGACCATCAGGAAATTCTAGAGTAGTAGACCAGATTGTATGTATTGTATTGGTATGTATCTCTCAGAAGATAGCAATGGTAAATGACTTTTTCAACACTGCCAAGAAAATCACATAGATTTGTTTGTGTTGTCACCAGGATTTGAGCTCAACACAAAGGTGACTTAATCTTTTTTTTTTTCCTGTGTGATCTGCTTCTGCCTTGAAATCCTATTTTTCAAACCATTTTTAGCAACACATAACCTCAAGTCAAAGCTTGGCTGTTAATTGTTTTCTATGCTGAGTGGGTTTAACAACAATTTGGTTTTCCCAAGAGTTAATCTCTCGCTGCTTGAACTATGCAAGCAAAATAGCTTAGGAACAAGGGGATTCAGGGACATAAACAAAAAATAACTGGTTTTAAACTTCCTTGACTAGATTTGGTTAACATACTCCACTTATTTCTAGAACTAATTGTTCTATCCCTCCCTCCATGAGACTTTCCTCCTCTTCCTGCTCTTCTTTTTCTCCTTCTTTTCCTTCTCCTAAGACTCCTAGGACCTAAAGGTGACATCCAAAGTTCCTCCCTACATTTTTATCCTTATAATGTTTTTTTTAATCTTCTGGTTTGGCTAACACATAGTGACTGGTGCAAAATTGGCTAATGAGCATCATGAATCTGGGTCTTCCAAAATAATAGAATTGTTTAAATTCAGGGCCAGTTCCAGGTCACTGAACAATAGGCATGTCATCTGGTTTCCATGGTTGCTGCATGGTATACTATAGCTAATCTATCAACATTTCCACACAGAGTTAGACTCAAATGGCCTTTCAAAATTCTCTATCAAATTCGTAAGCAGAGCAATAGAGTTGATGGCTTCTCCAATTTTCATTTTCTGAGGGGAACAAGGATTTTCTCCAGTCACTTCTCAAAAGGAGACTCCTCCTTAGCAGCGATGGTTGGTTCACTACTGAGTCTCCCCTGTGGAACAGGTCACTACTGATTTCTTCACTTGACATGGACAGGAAGGGCAGGAAGCTAGAGATGCCAAAAACCACTAGAAAGTGGATTGTACAGGGAAAAACTGGACATCCACATACCCACATCCACACCACTTGGCAACTAAATAAGTACAGGATCATCACAGTCCATCCATAAAGATTTCTCCAAAATCCTCTTCTCCTTTCAGTATTCTAAAGGCAGTTCTCTTTCATGAAATTGAATTACAACTGGGAGGAAAAAATGCTAAATAATTTCTTTGTCTGGCACTATTTTCACTTTCCAGTTTACTTCTCTCATATATTTGAGACATGTATCTTCAAAAACAGTGGGGCGTGGTGGCTCAGCGGGTAAGACGCCAGGCTTGTTGATCAGAAGATCTCAAGTTCGGAGGTTCGAATCCCTAGCCCCGCGTGACGGAGTGAGCTCCTGCACTCGCCCCAGCTCTTGCCAACCTAGCAATTCGAAAGCATGCAAATGCAAGTAGATTAATAGGTACCACTTTGGTGGGAAGGTAACAGCGTTCCACGCACGTCATGCGGCCACATCACTGTGGAAGCGTCTCCAGACAACGCTGGCCCTTCGGCTAACAAACGGAGATGAGCACCGGCCCCTAGAGTCAGACACGACTGCACAAATGTGCGGGGGGAACCTTTACCTTTTATCTTCAAAAACAAGGAGAATATTTTCACAATACTGATCAACACTGCCAATCTCTATGCAAAAGACAACAATAATGGCAATCATAGGGATCTGCAAGGGGGCTGGGGAGGGGAAGTGACAAAACATACATCACAAGATTGTGATGCAAATTCTGCTTCTTAAATAGGAAGGACTTGAGACATGATGGCATAGTGTACGTTTTCGCATCATGGTATCATTGTGGTCATGAGTTGACACCTATGATGGCAATATGCCCCAAAGAAGGAGGAAGTAATTCCCACATCTCAGGCAATTCAACTCTCAGAGCTATCCTTAACCTGAAAATGTGAGAAAAATAACTACCACATCCCATTTTGTCATGAAACAGCAGAAGTAGAATTCATTGGGATATTTATTGTGGCTCACAGATTAAACAGAGAGAGAATTTGCTTGTCTCTGGGTTAACACAGCATACTACACTGAACTAAAATAGGATTGGGTTGTTTCTGGTTCACTAGCCATTGTGTTAGAACAGGGCTTTCCAAAGTGCCGCCACTGGCGACACACCAGCGGCGGTGGCGGCAGCGCGGCGGTGGTGCGCGCGTGCACGGCGGCGACGCGGGGGGCGTGCGGCGGCATGCGCGTGCACGGTGGCGGCAGCCTCCGCTAAACCACGGAAGCACTGATCCCGTGCCACTGCCGCTGCCACCGTGCACGCGCACGCCGCCGCTTCCACAGTTTGGAAAGCTCTGTGTTAGAATGTTGTGCAAACCAGGCCATCATCTTAAGGCATCATACCTTTGAGCACACCATGTTATGTGAACACAGCAGTTGTATTTAGTATTCCAGGTTTAAGATTTACCATATTGTTCAGACTCTGCTGTCTGTGCTAAGTAAATCAGCAATGCAAGAAGTCACACCTTACACACTTTTGGCAAGGTTCACTATCTATAGGTAATTTCCATTATCTCTCACTTCTTTCACCATCCTTCTTTCTCTCCCCGCCTCCCATGTATGTTTGTATGTATATACTGTATTTGTGCACGTGGGAGTCTATGCCATATTATTCCTTTCTCATTTTTCCATCTGATAGACTGAATTGCTATCTGCAATAATAACTTTATTAGCTTTGAAAATATCACAAGATTCTTCTTTATTTTCGGTGTTACACATGTTTCCCTTTCAGGAGTGCAGGAAGCTGGTATAGGCTACAGCTGATCTGAACCATCACAATGCAGAATAAACTCTCTTAATTAACATAGTACAGTGGAACCATCCCTTCCCCCAAGTTCTGGCTATACTGCCACCTTATCAGAGCCTTTATCTGCTATGTCTTTGTTTTGTTTTTGCATTAGCAATGGAAAATTATATTCCTGGTATGCTGGAACTAGATAGCCCAGTTAGGATGCATTTTGTCTAATCATGGTTCCAACATATTTGTTGGACAACTTGATTCTGCTACATCTCTTTTCTGCCTGAATAACAACTCTCCCAGGTTCTCAAGATTTCCTTGTTTTTTCCAGCAACACCCAGAGATGCACATAGGGGACAAAGCATTGAGATTTATACCCCTTCCTAATGGACAGGTTTGTCTCCTTGGGATTTTGATGGCTGTTTTCAGCCTCCCCGTTGACACATTGTAGCTGCACTCCATCAGAACAATGAGCCCCTAATGATGTATTACTTTAATTTCTTATATCTCTATTATTCATAAAAGAGGTGGTTTGATGGGGTGGAGATTTGGCTGGAAAGCATTGAAGAGGGGTTGGAAATAGTTGGAGAAAGGGAGAAGAGCTGAGCAGGAAACAGTCTGCCTTCTGCGTGCATTCGTCTCTTCTCAATGAAAATAAAAATATATTTTGGGATTTTGCTTGAAAAGGAGCTGTAGGCAATGCTGTTACAATTAACAATGGGGAAGAACTTTGTTTACTTCACATCTGAAGGCAACTTACCTAGTTTCATATTTTAATAATAATATATGACCTGTAAGTTATCGTTCAGAATCTGCACTTACTTGAAGTTTGCAGAGCAGTCCATCAATAAAACCGGATACTACAGGAAAGACTGTGCAAAAGTGCATACATAATGCATTTGTGCAAATAATGTCAAAAAAGACTACACAGTGGAGGGATTTTTTTTCCTGATACCATGTACTGTATATTAGGTAAACCAATAATTCTCTTTGCAAAATTGTACAGTTAAATGCATATATATATATATATATATATATATATATAAATAATCTCAAATGTGACAAGCTGAACTTGAACATTTGCAAATTTAAAAAATGAAGAGAAACTGAAATTCACTCATCTGAAATCATGAACATTCATTCACTAAAGATGAAGCAACTTAATGGATAGAGAAAGGGGTTTGTCTCCAGCTCCCCTGATGTGGATTTCAGTAATGCTGCTGGTCCTCAGGAAGGAGGGAGCACATTCCGAGGAGGAGGATAAGGTAAGAGGAGATATAGTCCAGGGGGCAGTTGTGGGAAGACTAAGAGGTTCAGAATAGCCCCACCTAGAGCTTTCCCAGGTTATTTCCCCTTAAGTTAGGTAGACTTGCTTTAGTCTGGCAAGATTCTGTCTATATGGTGTGAGCAAATAAAGAACTGAAGTTTGACTGGATTGATTCTTCGTCGTTCTTGGGCCGGGCCTGACATCAATCCATTCCAGGTTCATGTGGTTTGCAAATTATGGGATTGAAGTCTCATAAAACAGAGAGCCATTGTGGCAGAGTAGTTAAAATTGTTGATCTATGGCTAGGGAAACTCCATCCTACAGCCATGGAAGTTCTCTGGGTGGCTTTGGGTAAGTCTCTCCATTTCACCCAAGAGCCAGTATGGTGTAGTGGTGAAGGTGCTGGGTTAGGAGTGGGGAAATGCAGGTTCTAGTTCCCCCTCAGGCACAGAAACTCCCTGGGCCAGTCCCTCTCTCTCAGTCCAAGAGCCAGGATGGGATAGTGGTGAAGGTCCTGGACGAGAAGCAGAGAGAACCAAGTTCTAGACTACCTTCAGCCCTGGAAGCTCACTGGCTTTCAGTCTTTCAAGGTAGACCAGACCAGAAATCCAAAGACATGTAGGCCAATGCTACTTTTATTGAAAAAGGAATAGAAAAGAATCTCGCAAGTCTGAATGTGCTTCCCCCCTCCCTCCTTTTATCTCTATGAGAACTAGGGAGGGGCTGGTCTGAGATGTTTTCTCAGGTTACATTTTGGCCCTGGACTCAGCCCTCTTTTATCTGGCTGTTCCCTTGGTCCTAACTCTTCCTCCTGTCCCTCAAGGCCAGCCCCTCTGCTTTGTGCATTGGGGGACTCTGGGTCAATCTCTCCCTATGGGCCCAAGAGCCAGGGTGGTGAAGGTATTGATCTAGGACTAGAGAGACCCAGGTTTAAGTCAACCCACAGTCATGAAAGCTCCCTGGGTGACTTCAGGCCAATCACTCATTATTCATCCAGTTTACCTCAGGGTACGCCATTTTGAGCTCCTGGGTAAAAGTGGGATATATATCTAACAAATAAAGAACTGGAGGGGCAGTGCAGGTAAAGCTGACGTATCCCACTGTTAACATGCTTGCAAGTCGTGTCAAAAACAGATCCCCTGGTTTGCTTGTCCTCTGATTTTGTTTTGCTTTTGAAAGGGAAGATAGCTATTTGTTACTTCCATTTTATTCCAAGTTGCCCTGCTGAAGAATTGACTAAGGGTGGCATCTCAACTCTTTAGATGCAAATTAATTATTCCATCGGGCTTTCACAGCCAGCACTCTTGAATGCAATAAATCCAAAAAGGAAGATTTAGGCTTAAATCATTAAAAGCATTAAAAAATGACCTTTACCTGCTGAAAACATAATCCATTAATAATGTGTCTTGTACTGGAGAGATAGGAGGGATCTTCCTCTGGGGATTAAAGGATTGCGAGAATTTGGAGCTGTTGATCACTGAGAAAGCAGTTTGTATCTCAGAAAAGACTCTTACCCTCCCCCCCCTCCACCATCTACCTATTTGCCATAGATCTCTAGTCTCCTTGTGATATAATCCTGAACAAAATTTGTTATCCAGGAAAACAAAGATACTAGAGCTGGTACATGAAATTTTAAATTATCGGTGACTTTTCCAAATTGTCCATAAGTTTAGGGAGAGCTGGGAGTTTTAAGTTTTAGTTTGCTTTGCAATTTTCAGTTCAGATGATCTTGTTCTGTAGAGCTTATCCTTCTAATCTGCCCAACCAGGATGGACATCTAGAGGGGGCCTGTTGAGGGATTCCCCTTCCTTGAGAGCTACATGGGATGGACCAGGCAACAGGCCCTACCCCAGAAGTACAGGTGGTCCCAGCGCTCCTTGTGTTCTGAAACCAAATTAAATTGTTGCTGTTCCAACAAGCTTTGGGGCCATTAGTGGATGGAGCCATGGAGATGATCTTGGAGAAGCCATCCAGACAATAGGTGCAGAAGAAGCATGTGCTGATCCCAGGGAGGTGGGAAAGTATTAGAAAGAAACTCATGGCTCCCCCTTCCCTCTCTCTGGGTTATAAGAGAGAGGGAAGGGAAGGGAAAATATAGGCAGACTTGCAAGATTCTGTTACTATTATTCTAAGCCGCCCAGAGTCCCTTGCATGGGAGATGGGCGGGGAATAAATTAAATAAATAAAATAATAATAATAATAATAATAATAATAATAATAAATAATACTATAGCCAATCTCAATAAAGGACACTTCAAGCTTTCCTATTGAGTCAGTTTCCTGATCTAGTCTGCCTCATAGGGCAATCATCATAGATAGCCCATTTTGCCCAATGTTTGGACAATCATCATAGATAGCCTATAATTGTTAATATTATTAAATGTTTTAATTGTTTTTGCATATTGAATTGTTGTTCACCACCCAGTCCATCTAGATTGGGGCAGCCTGCAAATACTGTAAAATAAATAATAAAATAAAATAAATATAGTTCCTTTAAAAAAAATCAGCAAATCTGTGCATACCCCCTGCATCTGCCTTATAGGGTTCAGGAAAGTGATGTTGTCTCCCGTGAAAAGATCTGACTCACCTCTAAGCTGGTGCAAAACATTGAACTGAATGTTCAGTGCCCATCCCTGCCTTAGCCCGCCTCTGGAACTACACAATGCCAGACAAGTTTATTGCCAAAGAGAATCATTCCCTGATTACAAGGATTATAGTCCTAAACAGCAACTTTGCGAACCCTTCAAACTTTTTAAAAGGGCTTTTCATTGGGGAGGCTTGGTAAACTGTGTGTCTATTTAGGGCCTGATTACTTGAGGGACCACTTGCCTCCCATAATATCTACCCAGCCAATTCAATTCTGCAGGGTTGGCATGCTCCTGATTCCTTTGATTAAACAATGCCATCTGTCAGGACCCTGGAAGCGCCCCTTCTCTTAGCAGTGCCTGCCCTCTGGAATGAGGTTCCCCCCAAGATCTGGATGGCCTCCACTCTGCAGTTGTTTAGAAGAGCTCTTCACCCAGGCCTTTGGGGAGGGAGAATGAGATTCCCCACTTCATTGTGCTGGCCATCTTTTATCTTTATCTTTTATTGATTTGATTGTAATTTCTTTGATTGTTGTGAGCCACCCAGAGTCATTGAGAGTTGGGCGGCATACAAGTTTAATTTATTATCATTACTCTATTACTATTAATATTGCTATATCTACACACGCACACATATACACATATACAACCAAGTAGCTGGCATTGTGTACAGGAAGATCTGCACAGTGTATGGGCTAGACTCTCCCAAGTCCATATGGGAGATTCCACAGAAGGTCATGGAGAATAACAGGGCTAAGATCCAGGCAGGTACTGGCCAATCAACCAGACATCGCGGTAGTAGAGAAGGACCAGAAGACAGTGGTGGTGATAGATGTAGTGATGCCAAATGAGAGCAACATCAGGAAGAAGGAGTATGAGAAGCTAGAGAAGTACCAGGGTCTGGAGGAGGAGCTAGACAGGTTGTGGAAAGTGAAGGCCAAAGTGGTCCCAGTGGTGGTAGCACCACCCGGGGCTGTGACTCCTAAGCTGGGAGAGTGGCTCCAACAGATCCCAGGAGCAACATCAGAGCTCTCTGTCCAGAAGAGTGCAGTGCTAGGAACAGCTAAGATACTGTGCAGAACCCTCAAACTCCCAGGCCTCTGGTAGAGGACCTGAGGTTGAGGAAGACACACACCACCCATAGGGGTGAGAAGGGAAAGTATATATAGTCTGTCCTCCCCTGAAGTTCTTTTGTTGAAACCCGGAATGGGTTTATTCTAGATGTTCATTTCCATTTCTGGGGGAGCTCATTGATTCTCTCTTCTGCCATGCTGAAAAGTTTTTAGTGTGTTTTTCAGTTCTCATTCAGTTTCATAAGAAAGAAATTGCTTTTTCTTGTGTTCTTCCCCCACCCCACCCCACCCGACCCAAAGAAGAGAATTTGGAAGACAGACTCACGAGGGAAATGTGATGTACTGTTTGAGATTCTTCTTCAGTGACGAGGAAGCTAATGGATCTCTTCTGTCATGTCTCCAGTGGTCTCCAGTTTCTTCGTCTCCCCATATTCCCAATCAATCCCAGAGGAAGACATCAGAGGTGTACTCCTTCTCTCAGTCTTTTTCCAACTGAGTAATTTGGACCACAAGGGATGCTTTAGATTGGTGGAACGAAGGCATTCCTTACATCAGTTTCAGCACCACCAAAAGAAACTTGAAATAAATGGGTAAGCTCCCTGAGAATCAGCTAGAAAACAAATGCCATTTTTCTGCAGGACAAGGAAACTTCAGAGAACTTACAAAGCAAATTTTGGCACAGCCTTAGTTACAGTATCTGTGTCTGAGATGACCCAGGCAGGAGAAGACATTACACAGCCCAGAGATTGATTCCATTGAATGGGGTGTCTGCAGGATGTGGTTTTTTTATGTGACACACATAGAAAAACAGATTGAACTTTGATGTTACCATCCCGGCCCCAAACTTTCCTTTTTTGACCACACCCTGCAGACGCCCCTGCAAATATAAATCATCCAATTAAAGGCAGTAGAAAGAAGGATGGTTCTCTACATGGACATCAATGGCAAGGTGAGAATGAAAGCAATTCAGATGGAGGTACAAGATTTCACTTGTAATCACACACAAAAGTGATTTGGAAAAAAAATAGATCATCAAAATGTATTTCTTCTCCTCAGTTCATACCTAAGCTCTATCGCTTTGTTCTGTTCCCTGTTATTCTGCCATGAAGAACCTTAAGAAAAAGAAAAGCAGATCCCTAGATCACACCTTTCCTCTAGAGGGGGTCCTCCTCCTCCTCCTCCTCCTCCTCCTCCTCCTCCTCCTCCGTTTTTGACCCTTTCACCACATACCCTCTTCAAAACAAGATTTCAGGATGTTTTCAGAATATGACAACCTGCCGCACAACTATTGTCAGCTGCAAAATGCAGAGTGAATTGCACAACAGAGGTTCGTTCCCCTCTGGTACAGGGTTAATGGAAACTAGCTTAAGGTTTTGCCATTCCCTCCATGTAAATATACCCCTCTCAGTGGATGCGCAGCAGGTAGATAGGATAAAATAGACCAGGGCTTTCCAAACTGTGTGTTGCGACACAATACTGTGTCGCCTGGGGGCCCCAAGTGTGTCGCGTGACAACCCAGAAGTGCTGATGAAAATGCCCTCGGTTCCGGCAGGGAGGCGAAAATCGCGCACACATGCTGCCGGCCGCCTGGGATGGAAATTCTCCGCACCGATCAGCTGTGCTTCCGGGTTCCAGGACGCCGCTGCTGCCACTGCCCCTTCGAAAGGGCAGGCTCCGGGGACCCCGAAAATGCCCTCAGTTCCGGCAGGAAGGCGAAAATCACACCTGCACACTGCCGGGCTTCCCAGCGCACAGCTGATCAGCGCGGAGAATTTCCACCCCCCCCCCCCCGCACCGATCAGCTGTGTAGCAGGGAAGCAGCCGGCAGCGTGGCAAGGCTTTTCACCTCCCTGCCAGAACCGAGGGCATTTTTGGGGTCCCCGGAGCCTGCCCTTTCGAAGGGGCAGCCACTGCTGCTGTGGCAGCAACCCAGAAACACCACCGCCGGCGCTTCTGGGTTTTTGTGGGCCGGCCATTGGTGTGTCGCCAATGGCAAAATTTTGGAAAGCCCTGAAATAGACATTAGTAATAGGAAGAATAACTCCTACCATTATTAATGTTACTATATTTTATAGTGTTCTTCCTCCAAAAGCAAGCAGAGCTGTGTTCTAATTTAATAAAAACAGGTAGTACCACAGGAGAAAAGCCATCCCTACATTCTTTCCTGCTTAAAAAACATTTAAAACTTCAGTGGAAAGAGATGAGGTTACCTGTATCTACATAGCAGATTTTTGAGCTGTAATCAGAGTGAAAATATATTTATTTATTAAATAAATGTATGTGGCTGCCAATCTCATGAATGCAGCTCTGGGCAGCTAACAACACTTTAAAACAATAAAAAATATATAATCAAAGAATTAAAAAAAAATGTTCACTGAGGATAAACCCAGCAAAACAATTCCTGTAACAGAGGCCCCTCATCTAATCACCTGACCCTGGAGCACACAAAATGGCTGTGTTCATAGAATTTGCTTACTTTGGTTATTGAATGACCCTGTTTTCTGAGTTTGCACAAGACATTGAACCATAAAGTAATCAAAGAGGATGAGTTAAATGCAAGCTAAGCCACAATAATCTAACCGAGATGAACACGAATCAAATTTCACTTGTTATGAGACTGTAGCTGCTAAGGGCATAACTGACCCAGTGATGAGTATTGGGTGAATATAACAAATGTATACTGGCTAGAGCATTGGGATAGAGCAAAGATGAAAAACGTAAGGTCATTTAGTTGTTTTGATGATCTAGACCAACAGTGCCTTGCCATATCCAGGTTGAAGCTGGTGGAAAATGAAGTCCATCACTTCTGGAAGGTATCATTTGATTACTTTTAAATGTTGGCTGGGAGTTGTTGGCCCAACAATACTGTCAGGAAGTCATATTGAGAATGGCTAATCCTAGCTACTACTTCTCAGTTTAATTAACCTCATTGATTCCTTCATTCTGTCCCTATAGGTTTAAAGGTTTTCCCTGCACAGTCGTCTCCGACTCTAGGGGGCGGTGCTCATCTCCGTTTCTTAGCTGAAGAGCCAGCGCTTTCCGAAGATGCTTCCATGGTCATGTGGCCAGCATGACGCGTTCAAAACGCTGTTACCTTCCCACCGAAGTGGTACCTATTAATCTACTTGCATTTGCATGCTTTCAAATTGCTAGGCTGGCAAGAGCTGGGGTGAGTGCGGGAGCTCACTCCATCATGCGCCGCTCGGGTCTTGAACTGCCGACCTTCCGATCAACGGGCCTGGTCTCTTACCCGCTGAGCCATTGCGCTATCTTTCTATCTATCTATCGAGCCATCTGTCCCTATATATACCGCTAAATCTGTCAAGACTCCCAAAGGTCTGCGGCACATTTCTTTTTTTATATATATATACAAATTTTATTAGAGTTTTAAAATATACAAAGTTAAAAGTTAGAAATAGAACAGAAAAAGAAATACAAATCAAAGAAAAGGAAAAAGTGTAGAAAAGTAAAAGAAAGATAAAGAAAGACTTAGAAATTAATCGACTTCCGATCTATCTATGGTTATAGGAATAAAAAATTCTTTCTTACATGCTAGCTTTAAATATAATATTCGTATACATTTCTTGTCTAATATGTTTTACTTCTGTATAATCTACAGTAGTCATCAAAACCCCATGCAAGCTTTCCTCCACCTGCTTTTTGCAAATAGTCTATTAATGGTTTCCACTCTTTAAGATAATAACGATTTGAGTTTTCTTTTAGTAAACATGTCAATTTATCATTTTCTGCCATATCCATTCGTTTTAACAGCCATTCTTGTATCGTCGGTAAAGTCTGGTTTTTCCAATTTTGTGCATAAAGAAGTCTTGCTGCTGTAATCATATATTGTATAATTCTAATGAAATGCTTTTCTATTTGTACATCTAATAATCCAAGTAAAAATAATTCTGGCTTAAATGGAATTCGTATTTGTAATATGTTTTGCATCAGTGAGCATATTTCAGTCCAAAATTTCTTTGCCACCTTACATGTCCACCACATATGGTAAAAAGACCCCTCTTGTTTTTTACATTTCCAACATATGTTGGAAACAGTCCCATACGTTTTAGCAAGTTTTTGTGGGGTCATATACGATCGGTACATCATCTTATAAACGTTTTCTTTCAAGTTGTAGCACAAAGTAAATTTTAATCCTTTATTCCACATATCTTCCCATTGTTGCATTTGTATATTATGGCCAATATTTTTTGCCCACTGAATCATACAGTCCTTAACTTGTTCCTCCACCATTTCTCCTTTTAACAGTAATTTATACATTTTAGCAATTAAGTGGTCATCTGTTTCACATAATTGTATCTCGAATTCTGATTTAGTTTGTTCAAATTCAATTTTTTAATCTAATTTAAATTTCTCTATAAGTTGCATATAAGAAAGCCATTGAAAAGTATATCCTTCTTGTGCAAGTTCTTCTTTTGTTTTGATTACATAATGCCCTTGCTCCTTTTTAAAAAGTCCTTATAAGTTTGCGGCACATTTCTTGACTCCATGTTCCTTTACTGTTGATGGTTGACCCTGAAAGGCAGAAGCTATCTACCATTTCAATATCTTCATTGTCAATTCTAAGGCTATTGTCATTAGTTCGGTTTTCTTGAAACTTAGTCCCATTTTTTCAGTGTACTCCTTGATTTTAATACTAGTGCTTGCAAACCCTTTGTATTTTCGGATATCAGAGTAGTGTCATCAGCATAGCACAGGTTATTGATGTTTCTTCCTCCAGTTTTAAAAAGATTCTAATCTTCTTCCAATCCAGCTTCCCTTAATATATATTCAGCATATAGGATGAATAAATATGGGAAGAATATACATTCTCATTGTCTCATTCCTTTGCCAACCTGGAGCCAGTCTGTTTCACCATGTTCTCTCCATACTGTGGCTTCCTGACCTGTTCCTGACTTGTTTTGCATAAGGACAATGAGATGTTCTAGGATTCCCATTTTTCTAAGCACATTCCACTGTGTGATATGATCAACACAATTGAAGGCCTTTCTATAATCAGTGAAACACATCCTGACTTCTTTAAGATATTCTTTGGCTTTCTCAATTATCCAGCGTGTATCTGCAGTAATGTCATGTTCCTTGGTCTTTTCTAAAGCCAGATTGAATGTACAGCATCTCCCTTTTCCATGGAGGGCACTAATCTGTGTTGGGTGACCCTAAGCATTATTTTGTTAACACGTGAAAGAATTCTTGCAATCTGCTGGCCACTGCAACATTCTCCAGATTTGCTGGCATAGCTTGATTAGAACCTTTACTGATTCTTCTTTGGTTGCTTCCCATATTTCTGTGGGTATTCCATCAGTTCCTGAAGCCTTCTGATTTGGTAATGATTGGAGTGCTAATCAACTTCTTGTACAAGAGGTTCTTGTAAGTAGGGAATATCTTCTAAGATATTGAGATTTCTTCTGTATAGTATTTCAGTATACTCCTTCCATCATGGTTTGACCTTTGAATTGGTTATTATCTGTCTTCTGGCATCGTTTAGCATACCAGTTTGAGGTTGTAGGGGCATGGTGGCTCAGCGGGTAAGACGCCAGGCTTGTCGATCGGAAGATCGCAAGTTCGGAGGTTCGAATCCCTAGACCTCCGTGCGGAGTGAGCTCCCGCACTAGCTCCAGCTCTTGCCAACCTAGCAATTCGAAAGCATGCAAATGCAAGTAGATGAATAGGTACCACTTCAGTTGATAGGTAACAGCGTTCCACTAACTTCATACTGGCCACATGACCGTGGAAGCGTCTTCAGACAACGCTGGCTCTTCGGCTAACAAACGGAGATGAGCACCGGCCCCTAGAGTCAGACACGACTGCACAAATGTGCGGGGGGAACCTTTATTTATTTATTTATTTATTTATTTATTTATTTATTTATTTATTTATTTATTACATTTATATCCCGCCCATCTCCCCCACAAGGAGGGACCCTGGGCGGTTCACAACAATTTAAAAGAATTAAAACAATAAATATCAATAATAACAATATAAAATTACATACATACATACATACATACATACATACATACATACATATACACACACACACACACACACACACACACACCCCTACAGCATCATATAATTTGATCCAAAGGTGGTAGATCTTATTCCACTGATCAACAAGGCTGGTCAAAACAGATCTACCAGACTGGCTATTCCCCTCCCCTCCCCACACCTGATGACATAGCCAGGTCTTCAGGTTTTTTCTAAAGTCCAGGAGAGAGGGGGCCGATCTTACTTCCCGGGGGAGAATATTCCAAAGGTCAGGGGCTACTGCAGAGAAGGCACGCCTCCTAGACCCCTAAACCTTTACCTTTCACCATGAGGTTGTAACCTCTTTCTGAGTTCAGAGACCTTTTGGAAGCCTTTCCTTGTTTTTCCATGTCTGTTTTCATCTTTGATGTCTTTACAGATATTGTTGTAACAATGCTTCTTGTCTCTTCTAACACCTCTCTGAAGCTCTTTGTTAAGTTCTTTGTCTTTCTTGGTTTTGGCTTCTCTTTTTGGCAATTTCCATGGTTTGTTCTGCAACCCAGTCTGCTTTCTTCTGTTTTTTCATCTTTCAATCTCTTTTCACATTCCTCTTTAATGACTTTTTTTTACTTCATCCCACAGTTCTTCTGGTTCTCTATCCATGAGGTTCAGGATTTAAAAGCAATTCCTGATGTTCTTGAAAATAGTGGGCATATGCTCAATATCATATAGATAGATAATAATAGATATTCCATATCTATTATGGAAACTGTTTTCATCTTCTTTAATTTAACTTGGAACTTGCACATGTACTGTTGCACAGTCAGCACCTGGCCATGTCTTTGATGCTATAATTGAGCTCCTCTACCTCTTTTTAACAATAATGTAGTCAATTTAATTTCTAGGTCCTCCATCTGGTGTTGTCCATGTATACAAGAATCATTTTGGTTGTTTGAAGACAGTGTTAGCAATGAAGGAATAATTGGATTAGCAGAATTTGATAAATTGTTCTCTTGCTTCATTTCTGTTTCCCAAGCCATACAATCCAACTACATTTTCCTTCTTAATATTTCCAATGTTGGCATTTCAGTCTCCAAAGACAAACAGCACATCTTGTTTGCATGTTCTGTTGATTTCAAACTGAACTTGATTATAAAACTCAACAACTTCATCTTCTGCATCAGTGGTTGAAGCATAAATTTGAATGATTGTCATATTAAAGTGTTTTCCCAAAGACTAATTGATATTATCTGGTCATTGTTTGCCTTGTAGCCAAGTACCATTCTTGCTATATCCTTCCTAACTTTTTTGTTTTTCATTTCCTGAGTAATAAACAGTGTGACCTTCTGAGTGGAAGTGTTCAATCCTGGTCCATCTCAATTCTCTAATGCACCCCCTCACTCCCTCCCCCATTTACCTGCCTGCGGGCCTGGGACTTGCAACTTCCTGCCAGCTTCACCACTGACTTTGGTTGTGGGAAGCTGGCAGGAAGTTGCTTTGCCTAACAACTGTGGGATTCAATTAATGATGGCAACCAGGACTGCAGGGATTGTCGTTGCTAAGCAATGCAATCGTGCTTTATGACCGTATGGCTTAGCAATGGAAATTCCGTTCCCAATTGCCAGCATAAGTTGAGGACTGCCTGTGCTATTGCCTTCTCCCACACAGTATGAATTGATGCCTTTGTCATTGTCACTAAAGCGATCACCCACCTCCAGCATCTTCCTATATTGCTGCTGTCTAATATAGGTCCCTGCTTGCTTTAGCTGGGCAGCTGGGATGATTGTCACATCTTGGCTAACCCTGCTGGGAATATATACCCTTACCATATACCCCCACATTCTTTGCTCATCCCTTCCAGAAACACACCCCTACCACAATGAGGCAGTACAGCAGGACTTGGGGAGAAATAAATAGATACCTATACAGATATCCCACAAGGCCAGGGCTACAACAAAAAAGTAACCCCTCCTGGTTTTGCCTCCTCTCATTTCACATGCAACCGAAGAGTATCTCCAAGAAAAACATGCAGGATGGACCTATTCTAGTTAAAGAAATTTGTACTTAGACACCAAGCCACATAGCATTTCTAGGTTAAAACCAGCATTTTCAATTGAACCCAAAAACTTATTGACAAAATCAATACAGGGTATACAACACAGGTATAACCTTCATAAGGTTGTTGTGAAGGTAAAATGGGGAGGGGGGAATAATCTAGTGTATATCATCTACAGATTAGGGATACATGAAGAAATCTTAGGTGGCACTGATCCATATGGATCATATGGATCAGTACTGCAGAGATGAGCAGTCTACAGCTCACAAGCCCTTGTGGCCTCTAAGATTTCAGAACAGATGGCCCCAAATTGTTGGCCCTTTTTGCATTGGGGGACAGAGTATCTTTCAAAAACTTCAGACCCTCATTTTGCCCACCAAACGTTTCCCAAAAATGTAGAAAATGAAAGAACGAAAAAGTGGACATAACACTGTCCTTCCTACTTTGGTAACATGATGTCACTGGCCATTCTCAGGTAGGGCAAGAAACAATAGGTTGTAGGTGAAAAAACAAAATTGCCAGTCCCTAATCATAGCAGCTGCCGAGAGTTGCAGGCATGAACTTTCCAAGCTGGAGATAACAGGATTTTCTCCATGAGAATTGTGTGGTCTGCATTTGAGCTGTAGCTTTTTAACTGCTTGAAAGAAATGGATAGATCTAAATGTAGATATAAAAATATCCCCGCTCCCATCCCCATATCTTCATAGATCTGTAGGTTGGAACAAGCTGTTTCTTCATATTGCAACCCCTAGATTTCATGTCTGAGTGCAGGTGACTAAGTCTTTTGCTTCCTGCTCTTGTCTGCAGATTCTTGCTTAACCCAGCAAGTGCACTTTCCTCTTTATCCTAGCCCAGCACTCATTGAAATTCTTCTTAGAAAGCTATCTTGATAACTTTCATTAGGCTGTCTGAGATTAATCTCTCTGGATTTATTTCCACGCAATAAGATTTATTGACAAGCATGCTTTGGAACATGAGTCCCCCTTGTAAATCCCCTTTCCTGGTGAATAAAATGCCAGTAGAATCGGGATGAAAAAAGGAGGAGGTGGCAGTGATGGCACTTAAAAGTATGGATAAGCTTGAAATTCTGCTCATCTGACACTCTACTTGAATAGTGAAATTTAGAATGGCTGTGTCCATACCTGTAATGATACGCGGGAATGACCTTGGGAGATGGGGGAAGAGATGCTGCCTATGGGACGATCAGATAAGAGAGAAAGGATTCTGCAACAGAGTAATGGCCAGAGAAAGAAACTTAGGAAGGACCTGCCCTAATTACTCAGGTGATAAATAGAGAAGACGGGAGATTTTTACTTTCAGACTTTCAAGATTCTGTTAATGTAGCCTTACAATTGTTGGAAATTCAGCAAATCAACATGCCTCATTTGCATGTAGATGAGTTCATCCCAGGATGCAATTCTCCATGTCTTTGAGGAAGTTGTTTTGTTGCCACTCCCACTTCCTCCTCCTCCCTTCGTAGTCAGCTCTCTCTGCTTCTTCCACCGGAGAAGAAGGACGCACGTGGCATGCTGCTCCTATCCATGGAGAGGCCATGTGCTAGGCCTCAACTCAGGAGGCTTTTGTACCCCCTTTCTCCACATAGCCTTCACCAGCTATGAGGGGTGAGGGTGAATTAAGTTTAGGGAACCAAAGGAGAATCATTTCTCAACAAAATGTATGTAACTGGACCAATAAACATAAAAACTCTTTTGTACTTACTTTTTGAACCTACTATGTCTAAGCATGTGATTCTTTATGCTTGGGTGGGCTAAAAGTGTAAGATCTCTCTAACATGCTCACTGGCTCTGTTTTTAAACAATATTCTTTTTCTGTGCACAAGCTTATACTACGTTAAGCTCTGCTCCATTCACTGGTTCTAACAGGCCACTGAATGATCTTCAACAATAAAGTAGAATTAGCTCATCTGGTCATGCTTCCTGTTTGGTCTATCAGGGAAGGCTGACATCAATCTTGCAAGTCTGAAAGTACAAATCTCCCGCCGTCTCTTTTTACAGCCTGATAAGTTAGGGAGGATCCTTTCTGAGTTTCTTTCTGTACCCATTATGCAGTGGCGGGCTCCCCCAACTTTTATCTGATCATTCCATAGGGAGCATCTCTCCCCCCCCCCCCCCGCCATCTCCCAAGGTCATTCCCACATACCATTACAGTATCCCACACTTAACCTGGTGGCTGAATTAATCCATTATTTGAATTTGCACATTATATTGACCTATAAACTTTCCAAATAGCTTAGATTTCATTCATTCATTCATTCATTCATTCATTCATTCATTCATTCATTTTGTATGGCAGTCCGTCTCAAAGAAGTGACTCTGGGCAGCAAGCAATCATAAAATCAATTAAAAATTGAATTACAATCACAATACTAAAAATTAAATACATACAGCAGCTGAGAAAAATATTGCAATCCATAGATGTTAACATAACCAGGAAATGGGGCCCTTCACACACTTGGGACCCCAGGCCTGGGCACATAACCAGGTCTTCAAGGCCTTACAAAAGGCCAACAGGGTTGGGGCCATCCTAATCTTTGGAGGGAGAATGTTCCAGAGGGCAGGCGCTATGGCAGAAAAGGCACGCCTCCTGGTCCCCACCAGCTGACATCCTTAATATATTAATCAAGATTAATACTAATCAAGCTTCGCATAACTGAGTGAATGCAGATAACAGATTTGTAACTGGCTTGCTGTTCCCACCCATTGACTTAGGGGGTAAGTGTGTATCTGTAACTGTAACAGCTAGAATTGGGACTTGAAAAAAATAAAGTCATAATGTGGATAGTCTTAGGAAACAACATTCTGTGGCCAGCAGCATCACTGGCAGCTTTTCTGTGCTTGCCCAAAATCATGGCTTCAATGCCAGTGGCAAATGAAGTTGAATTGCCTGGCTTCCAAGTCTAGCTGAACAACAATATTTTCCTTTCCCTCCTGTGGTTTCACTTAAATGTAGGACAAAGTCTTGATTGGAATGCTGCAGAAAGCTAGGGGCAAAGGCTGGGAAACAGTAAATTAAACTGTATCTCTGATACAGTAATCAGCTGGTTCCTTCCAGTTCTTGTCCCTCTGTATGGTGATTAAAACACAAGTTCATGCTCACCCCTCGTTGTGCCTAAATAAATGATGGCCAAACTATTTGTTTACAGCTCTCTGGGAAAGGTTGTGATCCCATTTGGCAATACTAGCAGAATGATTGAAGGCTGTTCTCCCTCCGCCTTCCCAGATATCATGCAGCATTTCCTCCTGCACAAAATGATCTGTTAGAAGCATCTCACAAAAGCAGTGAAGAGATTAATATACAATTTGGACCAGAGGTTTTTTTCTTTTGGGATTGATGGACAAACAGTTGGAAAAAAGTCATGGAGCTTTGTTTTTGTACATGATAACTGCAGAGAGATTATTGTATGCACAAAGATGGAAAGATTCGGAATTACCCACAATGGAGGAATGGTTGGTGAAGATGATGGAACTTGCCGAGATGGCTAAATTGACTTATTTGATCAGAGAAAAGACAATATCCACATTTATGGCTGAATAGAAACCTCTTATGGGGTTTTTGCGTAAAACAGAAAAAAATGAACTTATGATTTATTTATTTATTTATTTATTTATTTTTACTTTATTTGTTTATTAAATTTTGCCACCGCCCATCTCCCCCCAGAGGGGGACTCTGGGAGGTTTACAATAAAGATAAAAACATTAAAGACCATAGACATAGTTAAATATCGACTACAAATACAATATAAATATAAATATAGTATAAAATCCATTTATGGTTTTGATGATTGGACAGGATAGATTATAGAAAGAAGAGAGACGTTGTAACCATAGAGTAAGAGGTAAATTTATAATTGTATTTATAACTTCTGTAAAGAAGATCGGAAGCTACTTCTTTGTATCTTTTCTTTTCTTTTCTATTTCTATTTTACTTTTTTTTCCTTTCTTGCACTTTTAGCTTTCTCTTTGATTTC
Source organism: Charina bottae (assembly GCA_023362775.1). NCBI lineage: Eukaryota > Metazoa > Chordata > Lepidosauria > Squamata > Charinaidae > Charina > Charina bottae. Next base: position 8,280,452 of record JALMGJ010000013.1, read on the forward strand.
TTTCTTTTTCTTTCTTTTTCTTACTTTATATCAGTTTGCATTAGTTTTATGTCTGGGAACTGACTTTCAGCAACATCTCATAGCAGTTTTTCTCCTCTCAGATCTAACCCTTAAGCACCATCATGTATATGATGCTGGTTGCAAATGGAAGAAACTTACATTTAAATTCCTTTTCATCCATGAAGCTCCAAGCATCCTCTTAAGTCATCTCCTCTGACTCTCAGCCTAACCTGTCTATTGTCAGATTCCCTTCTTAAATGTGTCACACTGAACTCAAAGAAAGCTAGGATCCAGATCTGGATAAACACAGCCAAATCCTGGCTATTTAAGAAAATGCACGGGGTATGGGAAATTCCATATATGCGTAATATCTCTACCAGGAATCAAATGAACATCGTTGCAAGACCAGCAGAATTTGTCTGTACAGAGTCAGAGATTAATATCTACGTATGTGAAGATTTCTGCATTGGTTTCCAGGTGGATCTCATATGTCATCCCAGTTTACACTGCAGTGGACAACTCTCCCCATTTGTTATTCAGCAGGCCTTTTGTTCACACGTGGCTGCAATGCTCTGCCTCACTCTAGGCCTGCAGAGCACGCAATCAGAGGTGCTTAAGATGGAATAGAGGCCTGCCTAAATGACAGGGGAAGATTGTAACCTGCTGCAGGTGGACTTCTGTTGAAGCCCAGGATTAAAGCCTACTTAGGGTGTGCTTTCATTAGTATTCTGCTATAATTCCAAAGAGGTTGCATTTAAAACTCTTTGTAGCCAAAGGAATGGACAATCGCTACACCAAATTCCACTGAATGGTGCTCTGGGAAGCATAGATTCCTAGTTCAGCGCATTCCTGACAGATTGCTGTCCAATTTCTCCTGGATTACATCCTGCCAAAAAAGCCCCCTGCCTCCCTAGAAGATTGGTTTCCCTGTCAAACTGTTTTTTCCTCACATTTAACCAGATTTTGCCTTCCTGTAATGTCAGGCCATTGTTCTGTGCCTGCACTCTGAGGTGACAGAAAACAGGTCATGGCCTACTTCTGTATAACAGTGCTCTCCAGGCATTTGGAGGGGCCTATCATGTCCCTCCTTGGTCCTCTCTTCTAAGGCTAAACATGCTCAGTTTTCTCAGTCTCATCTCATGGGACTTGGTTTCCAGTCCCTGATGTCTCCTCCTTGCCCTCTTAGCAGCTAGAGTCAAAACAGGGGAAGAGACAAAATAAGTGAGAAATATTTATTTATTATTTATTTATTTATCATACTTATATCACCGCCCATCTCCCCCTACAGAGGGGACTCTGGGCGGTTTACACAAAGTTGACAATTAAAACATATAAAAACATATAAAATATCGTAAATAAATATATATCAATATAAATTAATTAAATATATAAAACCCAAGAGGCTCTGATGTTAAGTTTAAAAGAACTCTACGGAGCAAGCCATCCCCAAGAGGAGCTATTACTCCTCCCATCCCAAGCGAGGTGGCAGAGCCAGGTCTTCAAATATGAGGGAAGGTTTCTCATTCTCAGACAAATTCTGGGGATTGTAGAGAAAAAGCCCCCCCCCTTAACCTCCCCCTTAAATATGACTGACCATGTTTAGCTTCTGAGGTCAGCCAAAAATAGTGATGTGCTGCCACCTTGGTTAGCGTTTGGATGTAGGACCAGCTGAGAATTCCAGAGCTGTTGGCCAGACTGGGAAGCAAAAGAAGGCAATTGCAACCACTTCCATGATCCCTGAAGAAAACTTCACGGATACAATCACCAGGAATTGAGTTCATCTGGAAACCTTCTTTATTTACTTGGCTTAATGGTCTTTGGGAAATATCCCTTCTGGGAGACAGTTCTCACACATCTGGACCACTTCCTCACCGATGGGTTTTAGCAGGACTGTAAAAACTTGGCTACTTGTTCGGGCCTTCAGGGGATTCTAAACTGGGCCTGCCCCTGATAGATGGCATTTTTATTAGATGGTTTTCGTCCTTGGTTTCTTTCTGCTGTTTTAATGCATTGTCTTTGCACGTAAGATGATCAGAAGCAGTCTGGAATGGTGCAGCATAGAAATGTTAGTAATGCATATATACGTACAGACTTCTATAGCATATTCAGAATCAATCACAAAGAAAAACTTTGGATAAGAATGATTAATTTTCAGACTTAACTTGAAGCATTCTGTGATGATCCTGAATTATAATCAGTACTCCACACATAAGACACGAAGGAATCGTTAGGAATCTTTATTATATCAGTGATCCCAGGCACGTCAATGCTTCAAGTGAATTAAGGTTCCAAAGATTAACATATATACACACTCTCCTATCCCCTCCCCATTCGCCTCGCACCTCTTTGTTGTTCGTTGCTGTCCATGGTACTGAATATACATTATCTTCTTTCTGTTTGTTCCGGCTAGAGCTTTCAATTACTTGTCTACGTGTCTCTTGGCTGGTGCCATGTCACGGATGGTACCCAGGTGGGTACACTTATTCCCTCTTGCAATTTGGGGTCAACAAATGGGGTCTGGGGGGCTGCCTGCTGCCCCTTGGCTGTGGGTTGCCCACTTCTGATTTAGGACATGAGGGTACATGGTAACATTATACTGCAGATCCTGCTTGTAATTCACCATATCAGCAAAGGTAAGAATGTCAAAACTTTTGTAACACTTCAATCATAATTTAAACGCACACATTTAAACAACATTACGGGAACCATTTCACAGAAAACTATAATCTCTCCCTTTTGAAAAATGATCAAGTTGAATATTTTGCACGGATACTAAGCATTTGTCTGGGCCTCCAGCATAGCTGTGCATATCTGGCATCAGACATCACTTGTAGCAACCTGGATTGGAAATAATTAATCCAGTCTCTCACAGTTGCAATTGGTAATATTTATTGGAAAGAGAGCTACGGTTACAACACAAGAATTCCAGTAAATACTCTACTTTCAAATTAGAAATCTGTATATAGGCAATTTAAGGTGCTGTGGTTCTGGATTGTTTCCTGGGCTTATTCAGTATAAAGGGAAGGAGGTGATTTCCCTTTGTGAAGATGGGGCAGGCTGCACTTGTTGATAGCTACGAGACTTCTTTATCAATATGAGAAGTATCTTTCAAACTCTGTTTAAGGTAGCAGTAAATCTATCATAGCTTTAGTTCATGTTTGATAGATGCTGAAGCAGATTGCAAATGTAGAAAGAGAAGCCAAAGACAGACTAATTTCTAGGAAAGGGTCTTAAAAGGTAGGAGTTCTTAGGTAGGAATCAGTATGGCCTTGATGGATCAATGTTGTTCCTGCACTCTTACCAAGCCCAGATTTCTCCTTAAATACCAGGAGCCCCTGATCTTGCCTAAGCAAAGCTAGCCCTGATCAGATATGCCTGTCTCCAGTGCAGCAGTCTCTCAGCACATCTGTGCATATCCCTCTATTGATGGTCTTCCTTTAGACACTGGTGTCCTTGAGGGCTAAATGGAGAAGGCTTCTGGTCTGCATCAGAGTGAGCTGGATCTAGGGCAGGAACAATTGAACTGCATGATGCTTCACCCTGGAGAAAGGCTATGACTTCCAAATAGGTCCAAAGAGAGGATGAGCTCCCTCCTTCATTGGATGTGTGTTCAAGTGGAGGCTGGAGCGCCACCTGTTGAAGAGTCACCTGATTGTGGTGGTTTAAAAAGTCTAATATTTATTTATTTGTTTGTTTGTTTGTTTGTTTATCACATTTCTCCACTGCCCATCTCGACAAACGACTCTGTCTAAAACTAAATTTTTAAAAAATGGATTTCTGCACAGAGCAGGAGGGTAGACCTGACAGCTTCAATGCTCCCTCCAACTTCATGATTCTGTGATTTTTATTCCCTTTGCTGTTTCCTACTATAAATACTCTTTTTCTGTGATCCCAGTATAGATCAGCTTTCTGTACCAAACTCATGATCTGTGGTCATACAACATACTTAACTTAGTTACTGAATTAACCTACTTCTGGGTTAGCATATTTGATTGATTGATTGTCCGAGACAGAGAGAGAGAGAGGAGAAACCCTGTAAAGTTAACATTACATAGAAAGGACCAAACAATTCTTATAAGCTATGGCTATAAATGACAATTTTGCTACTGCAGAAGGAATGGCAAAGGTTAGGATAATACTCTGGACTGTAAACTAACCAAACAAACTGGATTTGTGTAATTCACAAAGCCATAAGAAACTAATCAACTATATTATATTAATGCACCCACTTGGTTATTTAACTGACACAATTAAGAGTATTGTGCAAATGTACCGTGTATTGTACAAATGACACCATTAAGAGTTTTGTGCATGTTCCATTCCTGGTATCTCCAGACATACGTAGAAGAGGTGTGTTACAGAAACCTTAAAGAGTCAATGTTGGTGAGTAGATTATATTTCCTGGTGTGCAAGATGCACTTGGAAATATTTTTGGTCAAGAGCTAAAATGGACAGAAGCATGAGCAAGAGGAAGGGAAGGACCAGGTTGTGAAAAGGGCAATTTGTCAGCCCCACCATGTAGACCAGACCATGAAATCAACTCCACAGGAAGTTTAACACTATTGAGATTGGCTATGCTAACAGAATCTTGCAAGTCTGATTGTGCTATACCTCCTCCTCCTCCTCCTTATAGTTCAGTGAATTAGGGAGGTGTCTGAGCTGCTTCCAAACATTATTCTGGACTTTAAAAATGTTTCAGCCCCCTTTGCCTAAGCAACAGCTTCTGCACATGTCCATCAAGGTCATCTTCCTTACTCTCTATACAATCAGAGAGGCCTCTGAGGGGCTATAGAATGCGTGCTGAGTGCACATGTGGTCTGCAAGCTGCAGGTTTCCCATTCCTGATGTGGAAATGAATCTGTGAAAAGGTGGGTGCATGCAAATCAGATCAGACCTAATTTGAATAGTTAATTCAATTTGATTTGGATTTAGGAACCGGAATGTCAGATTGAATTCTCCCAATTTGGACTGTCCATTTTGAAAAGGAAAAAGCCTATCAAATCATCAGAGTGATTTGGAAGCCACTGATTTGATTCAACTTTTGACACCCCATTGATCTCCAGAATTGATTTGGCTGATCTGGCTGGCTAGGTGGGTGTCTCCTTCCTCCCTCACTGCTTCATTTGTGTCCCTCCAGAAGCTCCATGCTCTGTGGAAGAGAATGACCATCCAGATAGAAGGAGTGTACTGATCTTTGGATTCAACAGCTTGATCTGAAACGACAATCCTGTTTGGAAAGACAGCTTGACAAGGAGAATCAATCAAATCACCTCCAAATGGATTCTTTGCATCTACTCTCTGCACAGGGATACTAAATGGACAGATAGCTTGATTGCTTGTAAGACATCTTCCTCTGGAGCAATAGGTTCCCATAGTGACTATTTCAGCCCTGCAATTAAGCAATGACTAATTAATTGAGTCTGTCAAGTAGAACAGAATAGGCAAAAAGGGGCCCACTTAGACAGACAGTTCCAGAAGGAAACTAAAATAAATTCCATGTAGACAACTAGGAGACCAGACTGTCATTCTGTGGATCATTTGCAGCTATTCCTGGCAAAAGAGGGCTGAGCCATTTTCCTACTCTCAGGGTTGTTTAGTAATACCACTGCTATGATGAATAATAATAGGGCTTACAATTAAAATGTAGTAAAAACAAATGATAAAATATACAAAATAAATGGCATTTTGGGGAAGTAAACAAAAAAAAATCAACCATCCCTCATCACTCCGAGCAACCACAAAACACTTTGGACTATGGCCTGTTAAAAAAAAACTAGTTTTACAGTGCAAGATATCCTGGCCACTAAAGATGTATTTGGAGGAAAAAGGTTAGCTAGAAAGAAACCACAGGACCAGAGTCAGCAGTTTATCTTCATCTAAAGGAAAAAGGACACTCATTTGAGGACATTAATGTTCACATTTTAGACAGAGAAGATAGGTGGTTTGAGAGAGGGGTCAAGGAATCCATTTATGCCAACTTGGAAAATCCTTCCTTGAATAGAGGTGGGGGCCTCAGGCACAATCTTTCCCCCATCTTCCTCCCTGCTTTGTCTTCTGTGCCTAGGAAGATTAAGACCATTTCACAAGCTCAACAGCAGCATGGTGATCTTAACGATCCTCCTTTAGATGATAAAAGGACTTAAAATAACATCTCAATATAACCATGATCTAGCCCCAGGTGTAAGGTCACACAGCTACCTAGAAACATATTTAGGATTCCCTTACCAACTTTGCTCAGACTGAAGAAGCTCCTTGGATAAGGAGTGAAACGTTTCCACTGAGAGAATAGAAATCCAGTTGACATGATTCAAGCTACAGACAATTCCACCTGGATGACTGAGAACCTTCATAGACATGTTAGCTAGAAAGCTTCACGTGAAATCTCCCTCTCACAACAATGTGTCAGAGCCAGGAAGTTCATCAATGCTCACACATCAGTCCAGAGAGGCACCTTGCTATTGGCTCTCCTTAAAAAGGATAGTCCTCTGTCTAGCTTGACAGCAGGAAGAATGGATTGGGTAATTCAGTGTCAGCCCTTCAAGGTAGTCCAGACAAAAAGCACCAACCATGAGAACTAACACTACCTTTATTGTAAGGCTACAGTAACAGAATCTTGCAAGTCTGAAAGTACCTCTCCCTCCCTTACTTCTACTCTCCCCAAAACTAGAGAGGGTGCCTTATGAGATGCTCTCTCCACCTCCACCCCTCCTTCAGAGTCAGTTTTCATTTAATCAGACCATTGTCTAGGCTGAGGCTCTTCCTCCTATCTCCCAAGGTCATTCCCACATACAATTACATTCAGGGGGTGTTCAGGAGCATTTTGTTCAAATCCTCCTTTAATATAACTTGATTCAATATTACTGTTAGGAATCAAATATCCAAACCAAAGATAAAATATCCTCTGACATTCATCCTTCTCTGGATTTTGTGATGCCACAGATTTTTTTAAAAAAAGGCATACAGAACAGTGTACACAAGAACACAAAAAGGCAGGTAGTCAAGAAAATAACCTATTGACTTCTTTTGCAGAACATGTTTAAATGAGTCAATGGAGAAGATAACATGTTGTATGAATCAATTAATCCAGCCAAGCAAGGGCAGTTTTAATTCAAAAGTGTATCAGGGCATTTGGAAGGCTAACTACCCTCCTCTAATCAGAGGTGGTATGTGAATCAGTCAGTTGTGCAGCAACATTTGAGTCCTGTTCAGTTGTTCATCCAAGGGATAGAGTTGGAATTGTAGAGCACCTGAAAAAGCAAAGGATTTCTTATAAAGCTCACTACCTTTTAGGACATGCCTGCTCAACACTTCTGCATTAGCCAACCCACTCCTCCTGCTGTCCACCTGGCTGATGGGGGACAGGAGACTGATGTAAGGAAGGTGTGTCAGAACTCTACTGATACTAGGGTTCATAGAATCATGGAATCAAGAGGCATTTGAACCCAACTCCAGCTCAGTGCAAGGATCTGCTTTAAAGCACCCCAGACAGATGGCTGTTAAAATTCCATATGAAGACATCCAATGAAGGGAAGCAGAATTGATACTAGTATCAAATTGCCCTTACTTTTTGGAAGGATACTTTCTAAACATTTGATCAGAATCATTATAGCCCTAATAGCCAGACAGTAAAGGGATGAATAGGGGGCGTGGTGGCTCAGAGGGTAAGACGCCAGGCTTGTCGATCGGAAGATTGCAAGTTCGGAGGTTCGAATGCCTAGCCCCGCGTGACGGAGTGAGCTCCCGCACTAACCCCAGCTCTTGGCAACCTAGCAATTCGAAAGCATGCAAATGCAAGTAGATGAATAGGTACCACTTCAGTGGATAGGTAACAGCGTTCCGCACACGTCATACTGGCCACATGACTGTGGAAGCGTCTTTGGACAATGCTGGCTCTTCAGCTAACAAACGGAGATGAGCACCGGCCCCTAGAGTCGGACACAACTGCACAAATGTGCGGGGGGATGAATACCTTAAAGGGATGAATAGTTGAAAAACTGTGCTATCTGAAAAAGATCTGGAATGTAATATAACAATTGTATTAGAGTATTTCCAAACACAAAAGGTGTCAAGCCAAGATGTGAAGGATGGAGGATTTTTGAGCATACCATTCTTGTACCCCTTACTATCCTGATATGGTCATGGCAAAGAACATCTTGATACCTAACCAGAGTACTAGGATGAATGACCACCAAAAATTGATGAATGATGCTGCTCAGCAATTCAGCTGAGGTAATCCAGCATTGCCTACAAAAATGCCATTTTAGGCTGCATCAAGTATAATTTTCAAATTATGGGTGATAAAGTACTGTACTCTAGTTCTGAGCACCACACTTTAAAAGGATTCAGAGACATTGAAACAGGTTCAGAAGAGGTCTATGAAGGTTCTCAGTCATCCAGGTGGAACAGTCTGTGGCTTGAATCATGTCAACTGGATTTCTATTTTCTTAGTGGAAACGTTTCACTCCTTATCCAAGGAGCTTCTTCAGTCTGAGTAAAGTTAGTAAGGGAATCCTTAAATATGTTTCTAGGCTGGCTGTGTGACCTTGCACCTGGGGCTAGGTCATGGTTATTTTTGAGATGTTTGTTTCTAAGTCCCTTTATCATCTAAAGGAGGATCGTTAAGATTACCCTGCTGCTGTTGAGCTTGTGAAATGGTCTTAATCTTCCTAGGCACAGAAGACAAAGCAGGAAGGAAGATAGGGGAAAGGTTATGCCTGAGGCCCCCACCTCTATTCAAGGAAGGATTTTCCAAGTTGGCATGAATGGATTCCTTGACCCCTCTCTCAAACCACCTATCTTCTCTGTCTAAAATGTGAACATTAATGTCCTCAAATGAGTGTCCTTTTTCCTTTAGATGAAGATAAACTGCTGACTCTGGTCCTGTGGTGTTACTTCTCCTGTGTTGGGCCATCCTCCTGTACAAAGGTTGTTTGGTTTCTCCAATGTAGAGTTCAGAGCACTCCTCACTGCACTGGATTGCATACACTACATTGCTTTCCTTGTGTTTTGGAGTTTGATCTTTGGGGTGTACAAGCCTCTGTCTCAGTGTGTTGGTGGGTTTGAAATATACAGGTATGTGGTGTTTGCCAAATATCCGTTTGATCTTTTCAGACACGCCAGCCATGTAAGGAATGACCAGGTTCTTCCGTTTACTCTGAGTCTCAGCCCTATCTGTCGCTGTTTTAGGTCTGGTAGACTTAGATTTGGTGAAGGCCCAATTTGGATATCCACAGGCCTGCAGAGCTGTTCTCAGATGCTGCTTTTCATTCTTTTTGGAATCCATGGAGGTGGGGATGGTTTCTGCTCTGTGTGACAATGTCCTGATGACTCCTAGTTTGTGCTGCAGTGGATGGTGGGAGTCAAACATCAGGTATTGATCTGTGTGTGTGGGTTTCCTGTAGATCCCTATTTCTAGCTTGCCACCGGTCCCAATGAGGACTTCACAGTCTAGGAATGCCAGTCTGTTGTCCTTGGTGTCTTCTCTGGTGAAACTAATGTTGGCATCTATAGTGTTTATATGGTCCGTGAAGGCCTGTACTTCCTGGGCCTTGATTTTGACCCAGGTGTCATCCACATACCTAAACCAGTGGGTGGGCACCGTTCCCTGGAATGTGTTGAGTGCTTTCTTCTCCACTTCTTCCATGTATAAATTGGCCACAATGGGTGACACAGGAGAACCCATGGCACAGCCGTGTTTTTGTCTGTAAAAGTCACCTCTGTATGTGAAATAAGTGGTGTTAAGACACAGGTCCAGAAGATGGCAGATCTGGTTTGGGTTGAGATGGCTTCTCCTTTCCAGGGTGCTGTCCTCTTCTAGTCTCTTCCTGACAGCGGATAGAGCATGAGTGGTGGGGATGCTGGTGAAAAGGGAGGACACATCAAAGGAGACCATAGTTTCATCTGTATCCAGTTTCAGGATCTTTGCTTTGGAAACAAATTCTTCCGAATTATGGATGTGGTGTTCAGAGTGTCCAACTAGAGGTGCTAGTATGGTAGAGAGGTGTTTGGCAATGTTGTATGTTACCGAATTGATGCTGCTGACTATGGGTCGGAGGGGTGTTCCTTCCTTGTGGATCTTAGGAAGTCCGTAGATGCAGGGGATGGCTTCTCCAGGATACAGACGGTGGTAGGTAATCCTATCGATGGAGCCATCATGTTCCAATTGTTTCAAACTGTCTATTGCCTTTTTCTTGTAATTGTTGGTGGGGTCTCTTTTCAGTTTTTCATATGTATGGTGATCCTCCAAAAGTGAGGTAATTTTATTGTGGTAGTCTGCAGTGTTTAGAACCACTGTACATCTTCCTTTGTCAGCAGGTAAAATGGTGATGGTTTCATCTTTGCTGAGGGCTGTCAGGGCTCTCCTCTCTTGGGCGGTAAGGTTGGGGGGAGGAGGTTGAGCACTGGACAGAGCTGCAGATATTTTAAGCCGGAGTTGTTCTGCTTCTTCAAAAGGTAGGTGGTTGTTGTGGATGTCAGATTCTGTGGCTGTAATGAGCTACACAACCGGAACTTGCTTGGGAGTGATGGCAAAATTAAGACCTTTGGCTAGGACATCTCTCTCTGGTTGGGTAAGTTCTCTGTCTGAGAGATTTTTCACCCACATGTTCTTTTTGTCCTCTGTGGTCCTGTTGTTGTTGTTCCTCCCAGCGGTTTCTCCAGTTCCTTGTTTCTGCTTGCTGCGAGAAAGAAGAATGTCAAATTTCTTAGTTAGCCTCTCCTTTGTCTTGTGATGCTGGGCCAGCTGTACTTTATTGCCAAGCTGAATAACTCTATCCAGGATTGGGTCAGGAAGGGTGGCTGTGAGTTCCTGGTGAAGGTTTTCAAAATTGTATTGCAGGGCATCAATGGTGAAGTGGACTTGCCTTATTCTTTCATTTAGAAGATGTCTTTGAGCCTGCTGCAGGATCTGATCTGCTCTGTGACCCTTAACTGTAGATTGCAAGCGTAGGCTTGTCGGGATGAGTCTCTGTTGTCTGCATCTGAGGTTAAAACGTAGGTGGTTTCTATAGTCTGCCACCTTTCTTGCTGTCTTCTCGAATTTCCTTACCAACTTCAGGGTTTCATCCCCAAAATGTATGGCAATATGTCTATGAAGGTTCTCAGTCATCCAGGTGGAACAGTCTGTGGCTTGAATCATGTCAACTGGATTTCTATTTTCTTAGTGGAAACGTTTCACTCCTTATCCAAGGAGCTTCTTCAGTCTGAGTAAAGTTAATAAGGGAATCCTTAAATATGTTTCTAGGCTGGCTGTGTGACCTTGCACCTGGGGCTAGGTCATGGTTATTTTTGAGATGTTTGTTTCTAAGTCCCTTTATCATCTAAAGGAGGATCGTTAAGATTACCCTGCTGCTGTTGAGCTTGTGAAATGGTCTTAATCTTCCTAGGCACAGAAGACAAAGCAGGAAGGAAGATAGGGGAAAGGTTATGCCTGAGGCCCCCACCTCTATTCAAGGAAGGATTTTCCAAGTTGGCATGAATGGATTCCTTGACCCCTCTCTCAAACCACCTATCTTCTCTGTCTAAAATGTGAACATTAATGTCCTCAAATGAGTGTCCTTTTTCCTTTAGATGAAGATAAACTGCTGACTCTGGTCCTGTGGTGTTACTTCTCCTGTGTTGGGCCATCCTCCTGTACAAAGGTTGTTTGGTTTCTCCAATGTAGAGTTCAGAGCACTCCTCACTGCACTGGATTGCATACACTACATTGCTTTCCTTGTGTTTTGGAGTTTGATCTTTGGGGTGTACAAGCCTCTGTCTCAGTGTGTTGGTGGGTTTGAAATATACAGGTATGTGGTGTTTGCCAAATATCCGTTTGATCTTTTCAGACACGCCAGCCATGTAAGGAATGACCAGGTTCTTCCGTTTACTCTGAGTCTCAGCCCTATCTGTCGCTGTTTTAGGTCTGGTAGACTTAGATTTGGTGAAGGCCCAATTTGGATATCCACAGGCCTGCAGAGCTGTTCTCAGATGCTGCTTTTCATTCTTTTTGGAATCCATGGAGGTGGGGATGGTTTCTGCTCTGTGTGACAATGTCCTGATGACTCCTAGTTTGTGCTGCAGTGGATGGTGGGAGTCAAACATCAGGTATTGATCTGTGTGTGTGGGTTTCCTGTAGATCCCTATTTCTAGCTTGCCACCGGTCCCAATGAGGACTTCACAGTCTAGGAATGCCAGTCTGTTGTCCTTGGTGTCTTCTCTGGTGAAACTAATGTTGGCATCTATAGTGTTTATATGGTCCGTGAAGGCCTGTACTTCCTGGGCCTTGATTTTGACCCAGGTGTCATCCACATACCTAAACCAGTGGGTGGGCACCGTTCCCTGGAATGTGTTGAGTGCTTTCTTCTCCACTTCTTCCATGTATAAATTGGCCACAATGGGTGACACAGGAGAACCCATGGCACAGCCGTGTTTTTGTCTGTAAAAGTCACCTCTGTATGTGAAATAATAACTCCAAAACACAAGGAAAGCAATGTAGTGTATGCAATCCAGTGCAGTGAGGAGTGCTCTGAACTCTACATTGGAGAAACCAAACAACCTTTGTACAGGAGGATGGCCCAACACAGGAGAAGTAACACCACAGGACCAGAGTCAGCAGTTTATCTTCATCTAAAGGAAAAAGGACACTCATTTGAGGACATTAATGTTCACATTTTAGACAGAGAAGATAGGTGGTTTGAGAGAGGGGTCAAGGAATCCATTCATGCCAACTTGGAAAATCCTTCCTTGAATAGAGGTGGGGGCCTCAGGCATAACCTTTCCCCTATCTTCCTTCCTGCTTTGTCTTCTGTGCCTAGGAAGATTAAGACCATTTCACAAGCTCAACAGCAGCAGGGTAATCTTAACGATCCTCCTTTAGATGATAAAGGGACTTAGAAACAAACATCTCAAAAATAACCATGACCTAGCCCCAGGTGCAAGGTCACACAGCCAGCCTAGAAACATATTTAAGGATTCCCTTACTAACTTTACTCAGACTGAAGAAGCTCCTTGGATAAGGAGTGAAACGTTTCCACTAAGAAAATAGAAATCCAGTTGACATGATTCAAGCCACAGAAGGTTCAGAAGAGGGTAACAAAGATGGTCAGGGAAACTCATTTTTCAAGATTATGTTTTTACCCCAGAATAACATGAAAGACTCCCTTCTGAAATTCATGCGGTTCTTGTTCCTTTGGTTGACTAGTTATGCTGGGCTTGACCCTCGGCAATGTTATTTATTTGATTCGGCTCCACCACACCACCATAACCTTCTGGCTGAATCCCAGCTTGGATGACTTGATTAATCAAGCCATTTTACACAACTTTCACAAACTCCATGATGCCCCCGCTCCCAAGGCACCCCAAAAAGAAAAGGTCTCTCATCTCCCTTCTGCTCCTTTCTATGATTTTTATTACTCTAGTAGGGTTGGTGTGTCTTGACTAGGCAACTGATTTTAAATCCAGCTGCTTTATCCGTCTGGCAGAGGGGTCTCTCTCTCTCTCTCTCTCTCTCTCTCTCTCCCCCCCCCTCCCTCCCCCCTCCCTCCTTGTGAGATCTCTTGCACTTAGGTCTCAATGACTGACTTCTCCCCTTTCAGTTCCCCTCCCTTCTTATGAATGACACATGTCAGACACAACTGTGAAGTGCATTGGGGATTCTTCCATCTTCATTCCACATCTTGACTTGCTTTTATTGCTTAAACCTTTCCGATTAAAAACCGTTGGAGATTCCTGACCCTACAGAGTTAAAGGAGGCTGAGGACACCAGGGGATTCCGGCTTCAAAACAAACTGAGCAACAACATTGGACAGGAATTCTCACCCTGATAGAGCCATGCTGGCCTGGAAAGGGTAAGGTTATAACCCTTGAGTGAGAGGAATGTATAAAAAGGCATTGAGAAGCACTTCACTAGCTACTGAACATTTGAAGCTCTGTGTATCTAGGAGTACAACTAGAAGCCAGCTAAGAACGTCATGTATGCCCAACAGCTTTTAAATAAGCAGACTTGCTTTCTATGGTCCAGTGTCTTTGACAGGGGTGGAAATCCTTCCAGAAGTAGCTGAACTTCACCTTCCAGAATCCCTCACTGGTGGCCATGCTAGGTAAAGGTGCTAGAAGATGTGGCTCCTCAGCATTGGAAGTCCATAGGACTTATACAGATGGATTTCTGGCATAAGCAGTGTATTTATATATTCTGGACAGTGATGCTAATGAACTAGTGATTAATTCCCAAATAATTTTCAAATGCATTATATGCTGAGCATCATGATGGTTCTTTTCTGGCTTGATTATGATAGAATCCAGGGAAGAACTTCATCCTTTCTTGTAATTCACCAATACCCCTCAGTTTCAGTTGAATTTCCCCTAGACTCTTGCAAGACAGGGCATAACAGGAACATTGTTCTTGGACTCATAAGAAGCAGAGATCCTGAATTTGGAATTGATTTCACACACACACACCTTATTCTCTACCAAGAGGTCATATCCATGACATATTTTAACTAATACCTTGGCTGTGTTCACACATGACACTTTTCGTCAGCTCAGTTATAAAGGTAGTCTGTATTCTTATAACTTTCTAAGATTAGAAAGTTTAGTTTTTTGTGCATGTCTGTCAACATGCACATCTATGCCCCAAATACTTCTAATCAACCAGTAACCTTTTACATTTAAAAGTTTGTCTTCCCTTTAAAACAGATCCATTCCTCCTCTTGAATCTCTTCTCTCTTTTCCCTCCCCACCCCCCAACTTTTCTGGTTTATTCTTCAGGATCTGCACACTTCTTGGCTGTAAGAAATGGTTGACCATATTATGCAAATCCAGGAATCAAGGTACATTGTGATCTATTGGTCCATCTAGCTCTGTTCTGCCTGCATCAGCATTCCAGAACCTGGTATTCTCTGATCTCTTGGTTTTCATTTCCCATCATTCCTATCCAGAATGCTGAGAATTTGATGGTCAACATATCTGGAGGAATCAGATGGTAGAAGCTGTCCCAGACTGATCAGAAAAAAATGGGCAGTTCATCCACATAGAGTAGAATATTTAATACATGTCCAGTAAAAGGTATCTAAATTGCATCAGTGGAAAATGTTTTTTTTCTTCTGCAGCTATTTCTCAACTCTGCCTTTCCTTTCACTTGGCTGGTTGGATGAATCATCTTGTCAGAGGAAAAATCCCTAGAAGAAAAAGCTGTTATGTCTGTCCTTATGAAACCCATAAACACTTTTTGGCTCCTCCTGTTCCTCTGTCTTTCTTATTCTCTTGCTCTTCCCATCCTCCTGTGCTCAGCTTAGCTTGTCTGTTTCAGGTTAACATCTTTAGGGGCAGATGACAAGTGCAAGAAGGGGCAGAGAGGAACCTTGCTTTTGATTGATAGCATTTAACAACAACACAGCCACTAGTTCTGTCCTTCCCCCGCCACATTTCAATTTCAGTTCAGACCTTGCCATCGCTGTAGTGAAACTTGTGAAACAGTCGAGAGAGAGAGAGAGAGAGAGAGAGAGAGAGAGAGAGAGAGAGAGAGAGAGAGAGAGAGACGTGATAGGAAAATTACATTTCTGATGCTACCCAGTATTCTGACCTATTGCAATTGATAGTGATGCTGGGTTGCCATAGCAACCACAGAACCTCAAAAAACGGGCCTGGTGGGGAAGAGGTCTCTTTCTAAGATGGTCCAATAAAGTCTAGAGAATGGGTTGAAATCTAAATACCAGAAAGGAAATCCCAGTGGTAATTTTTGAAAACAGAAGAAGGAAAAAAAAGAGGGGAATGATTGAATTGGACTTCAGAAAATTCAGTCTTCTTGATATGATGACAATGATAGTGATCAAAGGCACTAAACTTGAGAGCCCTTTAGATACATTTGTAGTTGGACAAATCCATATTCCCATTCTGTATTGCTTTTTCATTTTTTTACCATGATTTCACTCACTTCCATTTTCCCTTCCATCCCTGTTAGTCTGCAAATTAAAAAAGCCCTCTCCTTTTAACGCTTAGTGCTATTTACACATCTTTCATTTTCTAATATGATATTCTAATATAATATTCCATGCATAATCTTTGATTGCCAAGTTCAGGTCTGCCCATCAGGCCAAGGGATGTGAGTCTGCTCATTTTGCAGAAGAATAGGTTAATGTTTTCTAGCTCTGTGTTTGCATGATGGGTGAGGTTAGTGCATCATGTGAAAATCAAATCTCAGTCATCATTGGGATTGCAGAGGGATAGTTTTAGCCCCAAATAGCCCAGGATTAATTTGAATCAGTTGTGTTGTGTGAAGGTAAGCGAGGAAATGGACAGAAAGTTAACTCTGTCTTCATATTGTTGATACAGTGTCTCTGAAAGTCCTAGAAAGACCCCATAAAATGAGGCTATTCTAGGAATTCTACTTTTCTGTTCAGTTTACTTTTCACTCCCTTGGTGATGTCATGGGGATCCTGTTCCCAAGATACAAATCAACTGTTGTGGCTATTTGCATGCATACAAGCAATAATGAAGTTTGTTTGTTTGTTTGTTTATTTATTTATTTATTTATTTATTTATTTATTTGGATTTATCACCGCCCATCTCCACCGAGGTAGACTCTGGGTGGTTTACAATCACATTATAAAAAGTTAAAAACCTATACATCTAAAATCTACTATAAAAAATAAAAAATACAAGAGATGGTGTGTTCTTAAAAGGAGGATATTACTAAGCTAACCACCCCCAGGAAGAACTATTATTTCCTTCATTCCAGGCAAGGCGGCAGAACCAGGTCTTTAAAGACTGCCTGAAGGCCAGGAGTGAGGGTGCCCATCTCACCTCAGGGGGCAAGTTATTCCACAGGGCGGGTGCTATTGCAGAGAAGGCACACCTCCTGGACCCCGCTAGATGGAATTCTTTTAGTGATGGGATCCGAAGCATGCCCTCCCTGCATGATCGGGTGGGGCGGGTGGATGTGATTGGGATAAGACGGTCTCTCAGATACCCTGGTCCCATGCCATGTAGGGCTTTAAAGGTGATAACCAACACCTTGAATTGGACCCGGAAGCAAACTGGTACCCAATGCAGCTCACGGAGTAGCGGTGTTACATGTGCTGATCTTATAGCACCCAGAACTACCCGTGCAGCCGCATTCTGGACCAGCTGAAGCTTCCAGATACTCTTCAAGGGTAGCCCCATGTAGAGCGCATTGCAGTAATCTATATGGGAGATGACAAGGGCATGAGTGACTGTTCGGAGGGCCTCCTGATCCAGGAAGGGGCGCAACTGGCACACAACCCAAAGCTGTGCAAAGGCCCTCCTGGCCACAACTGCCACCTGCTCCTCGAGCAGGAGTCGTGAGTCCAGGAGGACCCCCAAGTTTCGTACTGAATCTGAACGGGGCAGTGCCAACCCATCCAGAGTTAAAGATGACAACTTCCTGGGAATCGAGAGGCCATCAATCCACAGCCACTCCATCTTACCAGGGTTCAGCTGAAACCTGTTGTGCCCCATCCAGGCCCCTACAGCCTCCAGACACTGAGAAAGGGTGTCAACTGCAACACTTATTTCACCTGGGACAGAGATGTACAACTGGGTATCATCAGCATACTGGTGATGCCTCATCCTGTGGTGACGGATGATCTTGCCCAGCGGCTGCATGTAGATGTTAAACAGGAGAGGAGAGAGAACCGAACCCTGCAGCACCCCACACGAGAGGGGTCGAGGGTCAGATCTCTCCTCTCCTATTACCACTGATTGGGAATGGTCCCGGAGGAAGGAGGCGAACCAGCGTAAAACAACGCTGCCCACCCCCAACTCCCTGAGCTGTCCCAAAAGGATACTGTTGTCGACGGTATCAAAAGCCGCTGAGAGATCCAAGAGAGCAAGAATGGATGCACTCCCTCCATCCCGCTCCCACCAGAGATCATCCATAAGCGCGCCCAATGCAGTCTCTGTCCCATATCCCGGCCTGAAACCTGACTGAAAGGGGTCTAGATAATCCGTTTCATCTAGAATCCTCTGGAGTTGCAGTGCCACCACCTTCTCAACCACCTTTCCCAAAAAGGGAAGGTGGGAGACAGGACAAAAGTTGTTTAAAACTGGGGTCCAGGGAAGGCTTCTTGAGGAGGGAGTATATACTGGACCCCCAGCAAAGCGTTGATACTTTGCTGAGTGACCATGAGCAAAAGCAGAACCAGAGCTTATATACCTTTGGCCCTCTACATTGCAAGGCAAATAACGGCAAAGGCAGAACAAGAAAAAGGCAGACACAATGGAAATTACTGCAAGATGTTCGAATATTTTAGATAAACCCATCCGTGTGACCTTATTATTATTGATCCCTTCCTACTAGGTCAGCATGCTAGCTATACTATCTTTGAGGTATGGTCGATGAATAGAAACACTTTGGTGTACTGGACCACTGGTTCCTGACTGAGTCTTCTCCCTGTCGCCAGTCAGGGTCAATTCAGCTTGCTGTGAATGGGCACTTTAAGCAGTTTATATGTATTGGTAGGGGGCATCTCATAGGTTAGCCACCCCTTAGCCGCCTTCATGTATACCAGTATGTGACCTAGGATGACTTGATCAGATTTTTGTGGCCATGTTTTAGTCCTTCCAGAAACCTCAAAGGAGGCTGAGAAATTTTCAGTCCCTTCCCTCCCTTCTTCTCTTCCATTCCGAAGGTAGGGTGTGTGGGAAATAAACTCTGAATGAGGCAATCAGGAGCAGGACTATCACAAACAGGTTCGGAGGGGTCCTGCATCCATTACCAATTTCTGTTCTTCCTCCCCAGTGTGCTGTTTGTGAGCTGGGAGGGGTGTGAAAACCAAAATGATCCCAGAAGCAGAGTGCCCTGTGAAGCCTTCGTAGAACTTCTCTAGGACCTTGTCTTGGTCAGAGATGTCAGAATGGCAGTTAAACCTATGGTACTGTGGTGGATTTTGGTGGTGCTGCTGGTTCTCAGGAAGGAGGGAGCACATTCCAAGGAGGTGGAGGAGATAAGCGGACGCACAGTCCGAGAGGCAATGGTGGGAAAACCAAGAGGTTCAGGATAGCCCCGCCCTAGAGTCTCCCAGGTTATTTCCCCTTAGGTTAGTTAGAGTTGCTTTAGTCTGGCAAGATTCTGTCTATACGGTGTGAGCAAATAAAGAACTGGAGTTCGAATGGACTGACTCTTCGTTGTTCTTGGCCTGAGCCTGACATCAATCTTGCCAGATTAAAACTACTCTAACTAACCTAACACTGCCTTCCGGACTGTGCCTCCTCTTATCTCCTCCACCTCCTTGGAAAGTGCTCCCTCCTTCCTGAGAACCAGCAGCACCACCAAAATCCACTGCATCACCCCCCCTTCAGAGACACATTCCAAAACAGGTATGGAGTTTGCAGAACATGGGGAACAATTCCCTGGGCGTTACTTGACTGGGTCAGTTGATCCCTTTTTGATATTCCCACAATACAGTAACCCCCTAATTAACCCAGATAAGTGCATGGTGGGGACAAGGCTCAGAGGTGTATATGAAACTGGGCAAAGTAGAGTAAGAGTGGGTAAGGAAGACTTTAGAGTAAGACTCCCCTAAATCAGTCCATAATGGGACTGACCCCAGGCTACCACAGTTGTTGTTGTTGTTGTTGTTGTTTTTGTTGTTGTTGTTTAAGAAAAAACACATCTTGATCATCTCACCAGAATAGTCTTAGTCTGGGGTAGCAGCAGACTGGATCAGCTGTGTAGGGGATTCAGCTCCATTTAAAAGGGTGAATAACAGATTTGGTCACCCCAAGATTTAAAAATGCTTGAATGATCAAGGGAGCAACTTTCTGAGAAGAAAAAAAAGGGTCGGAAAAGGATTTTTAATTTAGCAGGGGAAACAGTTTCAAGTAGATTATGATACAAATTATACACAATTATGATTCATATGGGGAATACACAGCTAATCTGTGGAGTAAGTAATTAAGATTGGAGTGATCAGCCACAATATCTATTGGCCACTGCAGGCAGAGATCATCCATTTTCAGAGGGGATTAACGGCAGACTATTCAAGGAGAAAATACTGTATGGTGCCAAATTAGCCAAGCAGAAGATCCCCTCCCCAAATACATTTTCCCAGGGTATATAAACTATCAGCTGAGCCATAAAACCTAGACACAAAGTAATGCTGATTCAGAAGTGCTAGGAAGCAGGGCCATTTGATAACACTATGGAAAAGTAACATCTTAACAGACACATTCTTAGACCCCTTTGCGCAAGTCAAAAAACCATTGTTTTCATCCCTATTGCCTTACCTGTCGATGAAGGTTCTCAGTCATCCAGGTGGAACAGTCTGTGGCTTGAATCATGTCAACTGGATTTCTATTTTCTCAGTAGAAACGTTTCACTCCTTATCCAAGGAGCTTCTTCAGTCTGAGTAAAGTTAGTAAGGGAATCCTTAAATATGTTTCTAGGGTGGCTGTGTGACCTTGCACCTGGGGCTAGGTCATGGTTATTTTGAGATGTTTATTTCTAAGTCCCTTTATCATCTAAAGGAGGATCGTTAAGATTACCCTGCTGCTGTTGAGCTTGCAAAATGGTCTTAATCTTCCTAGGCACAGAAGACAAAGCAGGAAGGAAGATAGGGGAAAGGTTATGCCTGAGGCCCCCACCTCTATTCAAGGAAGGATTTTCCAAGTTGGCATAAATGGATTCCTTGACCCCTCTCTCAAACCACCTATCTACATTTAAAATAGGGCATTATTTTTCGGTCTGAATTTGTCTTATTTTCATTGCAGAAACACAAAATTTGGCAACTGTACACGTAATATAAGGTTTTAAATCCTGAAGTAGATAATTGATGTAAAAATTATTTCATTCTTTTTGGAATCCCTGGATTCCAAATCAAAAATCAGCACCTGAGAACAGCTCTGAAGGCCTGTGGATATCCAAATTGGGCCTTCACTAAATCTAAATCTACCAGACCTAAAACAGTGACAGATAGGGCTGAGACTCAGAGTAAACGGAAGAACCTGGTCATTCCTTACATGGCTGGCGTGTCTGAAAAGATAAAACGGATTTTTGGCAAACACCACATACCTGTATATTTCAAACCCACCAACACACTGAGACAGAGGCTTGTACACCCCAAAGATCAAACTCCAAAACACAAGAAAAGCAATGTAGTTTATGCAATCCAGTGCAGTGAGGAGTGCTCTGAACTCTACATTGGAGAAACCAAACCACCTTTGTACAGGAGGATGGCCCAACACAGGAGAAGTAACACCACAGGACCAGAGTCAGCAGTTTATCTTCATCTAAAGGAAAAAGGACTCTCATTTGAGGACATTAATGTTCAAATTTTAGACAGAGAAGATAGGTGGTTTGAGAGAGGGGTCAAGGAATCCATTTATGCCAACTTGGAAAATCCTTCCTTGAATAGAGGTGGGGGCCTCAGGCATAACCTTTCCCCTATCTTCCTTCCTGCTTTGTCTTCTGTGCCTAGGAAGATTAAGACCATTTCGCAAGCTCAACAGCAGCAGGGTAATCTTAACGATCCTCCTTTAGATGATAAAGGGACTTAGAAATAAACATCTCAAAATAACCATGACCTAGCCCCAGGTGCAAGGTCACACAGCCACCCTAGAAACATATTTAAGGATTCCCTTACTAACTTTACTCAGACTGAAGAAGCTCCTTGGATAAGGAGTGAAACGTTTCTACTGAGAAAATAGAAATCCAGTTGACATGATTCAAGCCACAGACTATTGCCTTACCATTTTGATCTCATTAACACACGTATGCCATAACCCAGTATTTCTCAACCTTGGCAACTTTAAGACGGGTGGACTTCAACTCCCAGAATTCCCCAGCCAGCATGAAGTTGATGTCCACATGTGTTGAAGTCCACATGAGTTGAAGTCCACCCGTCTTAAAGTTGCCAAGGTTGAGAAACACTGCCATAACCTAATCAAGTATTTGTGGTACTGATTAAATGTGTATTATAATTTGCATAAGTCTATAAAAAAGGGGGTTGTACCCACTATTCTTTTAGACTTGTCTTTTGTCTCTGCTACCATAACAAACCAATTTGTTCTTCTGTGGAATTGGGTGCTGATCCCTGGTTCTAAACAAACTCCTAAAAATTCTCCTACAGTACGCTGGTAAGCATTCTGAAACATCTTAAAATAGATGCATAGCCTGAAGTCCCAGGGTTATATCCCCCCTTCAAAAGCCTTGAATGTGATCTCCCAGTTCTTTAAAAAGTTGTCACCAAGTTTTAATTCCTACTGTGAGAGATGAGGAAAATTATCATATACACGATAACTTTGGGGTCCCTTTCAGTCTGAACATTTGAACTCAATCCACTTTGGTTTGAACATTCAGATTGATTTTACAAATTTATCTCAAAGTGAGGGGTTCCATTCCCAACTTAATCTGATAGCCATCTGTCTTGAATTAGTAGAAGAAGCACATCACTCACCTGCTTCATTTCATCTGGAATCAAAGGGGCAAACTGTTGCTAGCCCAGCATGCTTTCAAGATTTGTAGCAAAGAGAATGACAGAACAGTCATTCTGTTTGCTACATCCAATATTCCAAGCCTGACGTCTTATACATGTTGAGATGCAGCCTGAAAAAGTTTCCCTTAGCTCAGTTACTATCAGACATTTATGGAAACCCATATTGTTGGTGTGAGTTATTCTTTGACTCACTACAAATTTCTAGAAGTTGTAAATCTGAGGTGGACATTTACACCAAATGTAACCAGTGTTTGATTTAACTTTTCTAGCCCGGTATCAGAGTAAAGTGGCTGAAGCCAATAGCACTAAGTTTGCAGATCCAGGGAAGTATTTTAAACACATCCCTCTACCCCAAAAATAAAATTCAAGCCCACCGCCCAAATAAAAAAGGGAAAACCTATACACTGTAAAACATTGAAATCAATACATCAGAAAGCTTTAAATGACAGTATGTCACCATTATTTTAAATGAAGAATAGTGCCACTGAACGGTGACAGCACTATCAGAAAGGGCTTTGTGGATTGAAAATTGGTGGCCCCCAAAACCCATGGGGTGTGGTTATTCATCCCAGATATCACTGTTCGAGAAATATTATCTTTGTGCATTCTGATGCAAATTGATATGATCTTTATCTTCTAGAATATTAAAGATGAATAAAAATGCAAGGGAACAGGACTATATTTTTTTCTTCTCCTAATGTACACTCTTGGCAGTGGTTTTGTAATGATGCATTTGTATTTGTAACTATTCTATAGATTCTACTGTTACTTCCTTTAATTTGATGGTACATTATATGTTATGACCTGTAGTTACAACAGTAAACTTACTATTATATAGCACCAGTTCCTCTTCCTCCTCTCCTCCTCCTTGTACAGTACTGACTACTTAGGATGACCATATTTCCTTGAGACAAAAATGGGAGAAGAGGAATCGAGAGCCGGAAGTAGCTGGAGTGGCGTGAAAGAGACAGAGCAGCTGATTGGAAGGAACCTGGAAGAGGAATCACCTCCACCTATTGCACTGCTCTGCTCGGCCCGCCTCTCCCACCTCCTTTGCCACACACTGATAGGCGGAGGCGATTCCTCTTCCAGGTTCCCTCCAATCAGCTTCTCTGGCTCTTTCACACCGCTCCAGCTACTTCCGGCTCTTGGTTCTGGCTCTCGGAGTCTGGCCTGGCGGCAGGGACAGGCTAGTTCCTGACAGGTTTTTTTAAAAATGGGACAAAATTGACTTTTATATTAAAACGACGGTCCAGTCTGGAAATGTTAAAAAAACGGGAATGTCCCATTCAAAACAGGACGTATGGTCAGCCTATGACTACTGGAGTTTGGCACTGCCACACGGTTGACTGGATTTTGGTATTTGCACTCTATGGCTGATTGGGGAACATGGCTTAAACTGGAACTATTCTAGTAGCAGGTTGGAGATAAAATTACTCCTCTCCTGTGTCAGTTTGGACAGATTTTATTTTTTTACATTTAATTTTTGCATGATCTGATCCCATCATAACGTATTCCACCTATTCTTTGGACTTTATTTCAGGACAGACAAATATTATAAAATGAATTTCACCATTCCCATTGATTGAATTCATCTTAGATTCATTGCTTATTACATGGCTTAGCAATGAGGTATTTGCAGGACTGTCTGCCCCAATCGGTTTCATGTGTCCCAGGAGAACCTGCTAGTGGTCCCCCACTTCTGGAGAAGGTGGAGGCCCCAGGTGCTGTTTCTCTGTCAGTGTTGCCTTCGTTTTGGAAGAGCCTTCCCTTAGAGATTGGATCAGACACAACATTGTTGGTTTTCTGTAAGCTTTTAAAAACTGAGTTATTTTGTAGAGCTTTCATGATATGTAGTGAAGTGACACCATTGTTTTATATATAGTAAGGGGTTGGATGGATCTGTTTTATCTTCTTATTTGGCTGATTTCTACTACCATGAACTTTTTATTGCATTTTTATGGATGTACTGTAAATCACCAAGAGTCTTGGTTTGTGGCAGGCAAAAATACAATACGTTGATGGACAGACAGACA
The DNA here is from genome assembly GCA_023362775.1 of Charina bottae. Lineage (NCBI taxonomy): Eukaryota > Metazoa > Chordata > Lepidosauria > Squamata > Charinaidae > Charina > Charina bottae. The sequence goes on from JALMGJ010000013.1 coordinate 8,304,918, forward strand.
GACTGGAGGTGTGGGAGCTTCAGAGCTTCAGAGCTTCAGGCCCCTAGGCTCCAAACATTCCCTTCCATGCTGTGGCTTCTACTCATGTTCAGAAAAAGGGGAAAAGCCCCTTTTCAGACTAATTTACTCAAGGGGATTATTTGCCAATTATTGAGGCTTCTTAAATGTCTTGCAGCAACGGGTCAAGGCAACCAGCTTGATTGATAGCTGGCAAATAGAGGGAGAAAACGTGGAGGCATGACAGACTTTTATTTCCAGGTGCAGACGCTGACTGTTTTAGCCTTCACCATAGACCATGACTGAGGGGAGCTGAACTAATATTTTGCTCATATTTGATTCGTGCCATTTATAATTCACATGTGAAATTTCAAGCAATTGGTTGGACAGCTCATGTCAGGAATAGGTGGCTTCTTTGAATGAGAGGCCCATTTGCAGTTTGGAGAACGTGTTGTAGGCACACTGGCCAGTTAAGGCATTCCAGACAAACAGTGGTCCAGCCACTTCCTGACTCTTCCTTCCAGTGCGGGAGATCCCACCACCTCTCTTAAGTCAGTGATTCCACTGACCTTATTTATTTGTGCCTCGGAGTCATTCTTGACTCCAGGTGACAACCTGGACAAGTCCCTGCAGTTTTCTTGGCAACAGATTTTGAAAGTGGCTTGCCATTGCCTTCTTCCTAGGGCTGAGGGAGAAGGACTGGCCCAAAGTCACCCAGCTACCTCTGTGGCTAACACATGAATGCATGTTCCCCTGGTTCTAACTAAATGCTTTTAACCACTACAGCACACTGGCTCTCTCACATCTCCTTACATTCAACTGGAAAGCTTGCCATGGAAGATAGGCTTAAGCACAAAGTGGCTGCCATGGGGGGGCCAGTCATAAAATAACCACTAACCAGGAGATAAAATAGCCCCCCAGGATGTTCTCTACCATCTCCATGGAATTTTGGAGGGGCTCCAAGGCAGTCCTGCCAATAAATATCATACCAGAGACTGGTGTTTGGCTTTGCATCTTGTCAGGTTCCTACCTTTTGATAATTCAAAGAATCTTCAAAAAAAAAAAATATCCCACGATAGAGGGACTGATAATGGCAGGAGGCTGACGTGGACACCATGTTAACCAAATTTCCTTTGGAGTGGGTGAATGCTCTTTCAACAGGCTTCTTGCTAGGAAGCAATGGTGTCCAGGAAAGCTGTTGTCTTTCAGCAGGGTAAACCAGCCTAAACATGTCAAGGTGCATCCTTCTCTGTTCAGAGTCCTGGCAATGCTGACTATTTGTGACGAGTGACAGCTCACTAGCTCTTCTGCTTTTCACTCCAGTTCAGGGAGTTTGTCACCCTTATTCAAAACTATATTAATTTCCATTCCGTACAGCTTCCCCCACCCTCACTCTGCTTTCAGACATAAATGCAAACCCAGGGAGATCACGGGAAACTGGTGCAGGAATATTGCAGGTACATCAGTACAACACATGCCATGACAAGAACAATTTATCTTGTGCTGGGGTGGGGTGGGATCTCCTCTTTCTATCCAATGAAACGTGCGTCACCCATCACATTTGTTATTTTTATAACAGTACTGGAAGTCCCATACTCTTCACTCCACAGCCAGACTGTCGCTGAAAACATATTACTGAACTATTTTAAAAAAGGAAGAGAAAGGCGAAAATGTGTTTATTTTGACCTTTCGCCAAACTGAGACCCTCTAGGTATGTTGAACAGTAACTCCTGTAATTTCCAGGCAGCCACCTGGGGTGGAGGGGGGTAGAGTCAAATCCCTCCAAAGGTTACCAGGTTGGGGGAAAAATGATTTATTAGGACATCTAGGAGCCAGTTAAATGAGTTTCCCATCCTTTGGCTATTTACCTGCAGACGCTCACCCTTCCCAGTAATGGTGCATGTCTCCGAGCAAAATACTGTTGCTAAGCTGCCCAGATAGAGACTCATCAGAGGCAACAGCCTTAACTCAAGTTAGACCACAGGTCCAGGTTGTGCCATTTCTATACAATCATGGAGTTGGAAGGGGCTGTTGAGGCTACTGAGTTCATGTTCCTGCTAAGTGTGGGAATCCAGGTTGAAGCATCCCAGGCTGAGGGCTGCCTAGCCTCCCCTTGAACATCTCCAGTAATCAGGGATGGAACTATGGTCTGTGTCACTTGGGGCAAACATGGATTCTGCGCCCCTCCTGGGTTATTTTGTCATTTTGGTGCCCCCCAGGCCTCATTTTGGTGCACCCCCCAGCACGGCTCCCGAGCACATGCCCCGCTTGCCCCCCCCCCCCCAGTTGCAGCCCTGCCAGTAATGAGATGTCCATGCAGGAAGTCAACATCTGGAGTAGTGATTTCACGGTTTGAACTGTTCAAACATTCAGTTGGAATCTGCCTTTCTCTAACTTTAATCCATTATTCCTTGTCCTGGATTTTAATTCTTCTAGCAGGCTGTATGTTGCCATTTGTGAACTTAAGAATTTTTTTTAAGGAAAAAATAACCCTTTGCACTGATTTTTTAAAAATGTAGTTGGATGCACATTTCTCCAAACATATGGATTTTTTTCCTTCTACTTTTGTCTAATACACACAGTCTTTGCAACACTATTTTCCATAATATAATGCCCTTTTGTAACTTATTATCATGGATAGATGTATTTCTGCTCTGCGTTTTCCTTTACTCAATACCTGGGGTTGAGATAAGCTGTTTTCTCAGTCTCCCAGCTGCAAAATGGGAATAACAATTAGGCTTGTGCAAATTTGGAACATTTCATGCTTAAACCAGGTTGTTCCAAGGCAGTTCCAATCAAAAAGTTCAAAAGTTGTTCTAAGAGGTCCCACTCCCTTTTCGCACTGAAGATGTTGCCTAGTCTGGCAATGAAGTGTCTGCAAGGCAACAACAAGGCTCAGAGAACACCAAGGACTCCAAAGTTTAAGAGGTTTGTTGGTGGGCCCACAGAGCAGAGATCTCTGACCTGGCATTTGGTTGTTGAACTCCATTCCCAAAGAAATCAGCTTGAGCTCATTTTTGTTTTCCTTTTATTGATTGTCTCTAAGTTTTGTTGGCTTTTCAATTATGCTTCCTAGCTTGTCTTAAAGCTTGTTTTTATTTTTTTTGTTTAACCTTGAATTCAATCATTTTGATGTACAAGTTTGACTTTAGTGTTGGATATTGCTTCTTTTGGCCTGTTGTTATAAAGAGGTTGAACAGCCTTTATCAGTCATATGAAAAAGAGCCCTAGATCTAGAATACTTGTTGGCTGTGTGACACCAACCCTTCTTGAAATCCTACTTGGCCTAGGAAACCAAAGGCAGGTCCTTGTGTTTCTAAAATACTGTAAATCACCAGGTGGACAACCATAGAGAGACAGAGGAGCAGAATAATTACAGGCTGAAAAAAAGCACTGAGAATTCTTCTCAAAAAGCTGCCCTTAAGGCAGGATTGCTCCAAAATCACCTGAGTTTTCCATTAGCACATCTTCTGACACATTAGCACACAGCTCCTTAGGGCTTAATGTGCTTCACTGCCTTTAAAGAGGATGCAAACGAGGTTGTTGAGAGGCAATTAATGATAGGAGAATGAAGTGAAGAGACTCTGGGGTTTTTTCTTCGTGTTTAGTGGAAGCTTTAAGCCCCACTTTATTCGTGCTTCTTTAAGGTATGCAGGAGAAAAGTTACACCATCAAGAGTGTGATGGAATGTGAGGGTGACCTTGAAAGATGGGGGGAAGAGATGCCACCCAGGGAATGATCAGATAAAAGAGAAAGGAGTCCACAACAGAGTAAGAGACAGAGAAAGAAACTTAAAAAGGACCCACCCTAACTGGTTAGGCGGTAAATAGGGACGGCAGGAGATTTGTACTTTCAGACTTGCAAGATTCTGTTAATGTAGCCTTACAATAAAGTAGAATTAGCTCATCTCATTGTGTTTCCTGTCTGGTTTACCTGACAAAGAGTAATCAAATACAGGTAGTCCTTGACTTATGACCACAGTAGGGATCGGAAAATTCGTCGTTGTGGTGCGGTCATTATGTGAGGCATTACATGACCACACCCAGGGCTACTACATTTTTTGCAGTGGTCGTTAAGAGAATCACACAGTTCCCCATTGATTTTGCTTGTCAGAAGCCATCTGGCAAGGTAGCAAATGACGAACATGTGACATCGGGATGCTGCAACCATCGTAAGTACATGCCAGTCACCAAGCACCCGAATTTTGATCACATGACCGTGGGGATGCTGTGATGGTCATAAGTGCGAGGACCGGTCGTAAGTCAATTTTTCCAGTGCCGTCATAACTTCAAATGGTCACTAAATGAATGGCTGTAACTCGAGGATTACCTTTGTGACTCTTTAAGCAAGAACCAAACCTGTCACATTTACTCAATTACATTGGCTGTTCCGAGCCAATCTGGATCACCCTTCGCCAGGGTGAAAGTGCTTCCAGTCAGGTGGATTTCTATCCCAAAGTTCTCAGCAATGACCATGATGTCTGGGCAACTCTGGGAACTGAAGTCAACAAATACGGAGATGGACCCAGATCAGGGAAGTCTGTTTGGGCCATTGGTGTCTGCAGGAGACAGGGCGACAAGGGGGGAAGTGTACTGCAACATCACAAGGCAAATTCCACCTCTTACCTATTTGTATGAGATGCAAGTATGAAGGGTAGAGCTTGTTTGGTGATGTCACAATGCATGTTTTATCGTTTTGGTGACCCTTTTCTATCTTGCATCATCTATGAAGGAATTCAAGTGAAACTTACTTCAAAGAATGAATTATAGACCTGTTAATTTCCCTTCCTATGATGGAATGTCAATCTGATCCTGGGTATGGGTAGAGGAGGAGCCAACCATTAAGGGAGGAGTTTCAGAAAAATTCTTCAGCCCTGGAAAAGAAGAAAATGTGAGACAGAAACTCAAAATAACCCCACCTTGATTTGCTATGTATAAGCGATAATAGAGAGAAACTCTCATAGGCTTTCAAGAGTCTGTTATAAAACCCTAGCAACAATAAAGAGTATTCTCAGATCCCAGTTGTTCCTGGCTTTTGACCTGGCCTATCTCGAAGGGTTGACACTTGCTTAGAATTGATTCTGATTAGAAATGGCTTTCCAGAGTTTCAGGCAGAAAATCTTTAGGAAAGCTGTCTACCACAGAATTATGGTCTGAATGATTTCCTGCTGTTCATCGTCTGTGCATCCCTCACTCTTCAAACCCATTTTCCAGACCAATCTTTTCTGCAAGGTTTGCATCTTGAGATGGCGTCCCCAATTATAAGGGAGCAAAAATAATGGCATCACTTCACATCCATTCTGTATCATTTTGTCTTCCCCCTCTCTGTTTTAAGATTGCAAAAGCCTTGGGGACAGGAATCTGTCTTTATTTTTAGAACTCTGAAAAAGCATCATGTAAATGAATTACATGCAGTGATGATAATCCTGTTACAGTCTCACAAACCATCCAGAGAACATCTGCTGATGAACAGATTATAGATCGGGTAAATATATTTTAATAGTAAGGAGCCTTGGGAAATCTATTTCAGGATGCTTCCCAAGGCACTCTCTGCATAGTTACCTACTATTCAAGCAATCAAGCACTGAAAGGAAGTTTGGAGAGGAAGTGCTACTGTTATAGAGAAAGGTATTTAGCATCTTAGAAAGGGGAAGTTGGAATGGACCTTGGAGATCATCAGGTTCACTTTCCTGCCCAGTGCAAGAATCTGTTGCTACAGTGTCTCCTACAGATGGTCATTCGGATGGTTTGAATACCTCCAGTGAAGAAGAAACCACCACCTCCATTGTTGAATGGCTCTTACTGTGGGGTGTTGCTGGCTTTTGGGGTTCCAGGCGCAGATTAATCCAAACAACGTGTTTTAAGGCTAACAATATCTTTATTGGTAGCATAAGGCAATAATGGATGTATAGTGCATTATTGCAAAAAGGAAAAAAACAAAGCATACGCAGAGTTCCATCAACAGATGTGAGGAAAGAAAAATCATGGTCTATGCAAAGACCAGGCGTAGTTACAGTTCAGAAACAAAGAACATGGCAACATGTAGATAGCAGTCAAACAGAAGCATAGAATGAGTGAGTGAGTGAGTGAGTGAGTACCCATAGTTCATAGCTGAATTATTCAGCATTCGGATTGGCTTACATGTGGGCCAGGCCATTTTTCAGCTTAAAAATGTAGTAATAGTTGTACTTACTATAAACTGCCATGAGATGGCGGTGTTGCGCATTGGCTTCCCTCCGGGACACTGTTCCCATGGGACAGGGCTGATATCGCTTTGTCAATGAAGGTTCTCAGTCATCCAGGTGGAACAGTCTGTGGCTTGAATCATGTCAACTGGATTTCTATTTTCTCAGTAGAAACGTTTCACTCCTTATCCAAGGAGCTTCTTCAGTCTGAGTAAAGTTAGTAAGGGAATCCTTAAATATGTTTCTAGGGTGGCTGTGTGACCTTGCACCTGGGGCTAGGTCATGGTTATTTTGAGATGTTTATTTCTAAGTCCCTTTATCATCTAAAGGAGGATCGTTAAAATTACCATGCTGCTGTTGAGCTTGCGAAATGGTCTTAATCTTCCTAGGCACAGAAGACAAAGCAGGAAGGAAGATAGGGGAAAGGTTGTGCCTGAGGCCCCCACCTCTATTCAAGGAAGGATTTTCCAAGTTGGCATAAATGGATTCCTTGACCCCTCTCTCAAACCACCTATCTTCTCTGTCTAAAATGTGAACATTAATGTCCTCAAATGAGTGTCCTTTTTCCTTTAGATGAAGATAAACTGCTGACTCTGGTCCTGTGGTGTTACTTCTCCTGTGTTGGGCCATCCTCCTGTACATAGGTGGTTTGGTTTCTCCAATGTAGAGTTCAGAGCACTCCTCACTGCACTGGATTGCATACACTACATTGCTTTCCTTGTGTTTTGGAGTTTGATCTTTGGGGTGTACAAGCCTCTTTCTCAGTGTGTTGGTGGGTTTGAAATATACAGGTATGTGGTGTTTGCCACATATCCGTTTTATCTTTTAAGACACGCCAGCCATGTAAGGAATGACCAGGTTCTTCCATTTACTCTGAGTCTCAGCCCTATCTGTCACTGTTTTAGGTCTGGTAGATTTAGATTTAGTGAAGGCCCAATTTGGATATCCACAGGCCTTCAGAGCTGTTCTCGGGTGCTGTTTTTCATTCTTTTTGGAATCCATGGAGGTGGGGATGGTTTCTGCTCTGTGTGATAATGTCCTGATGACTCCTAGTTTGTGCTGCAGTGGATGGTGGGAGTCAAACATCAGGTATTGATCTGTGTGTGGGGGTTTCCTGTAGATCCCTATTTCTAGCTTGCCACCAGTCCCAATGAGGACTTCACAGTCTAGGAATGCCAGTCTGTTGTCCTTGGTGTCTTCTCTGGTGAACCTAATGTTGGCATCTATAGTGTTTATATGGTCCGTGAAGGCCTGTACTTCCTGGGCCTTGATTTTGACCCATGTGTCATCCACATACCTAAACCAGTGGGTGGGCACCGTTCCCTGGAAAGTGTTGAGTGCTTTCTTCTCCACTTCTTCCATGGGTCAAAATCAAAAGCCTTTGATGTACACTCATTGTACATCTGCTCTTAGCTCTTCTCCATCTAATGGTAGCGTAGCCCAGGCCACATTTTGTCATCTTCTCTTCTAGAATCTCATGGGAGACTTTGATATTCCTCTGCTCTTCCTGATTCATCTGAGATAGTGGAAAACAACCAGAGAAGACCTCCTCCCAAATATTCTCATTTGGTGCTGGTTTTTCATAAAGGTAAATCTTAGAAGTGCTGGAGAAATACTATAATGCGTTTTCCCTTCTTTGTCTTTTCAGTCAGAAAGTCACAGTAGTTTACATCTTTGCCATTAACAAATACCTAGTTAGGAAGTAGATGGGGTCCTCTTTGTCTCCCTCCTGAAATCTATGATGCATTTTGCTTCTGCACTACACTTAAACCAGCTGAGGAATTCTTGGAGTTGAAGTTCACAACCTAAAGTTGCAAAGTTTGAAAAACACTGATTTAAACAAAGGGTTGAATTCCAATAAGAATTCCTAAGATATCTACCCCACCTCCCAAATATGCATGACAATGAAGCAGTGGCGGGTTTCTCTTCAGCCCCTATAATGCTTCAAGGTCAACATGGCTTCTACAAGGAGCCCTGGATCAGGTGAAGCTGGTAGCATGAAAGCTTATGCCTTTAATAACATCTATTAGTCTGAACTCCTTTTGATTTTTGGCTATCATAGACTAACTTGGCTCTCCTCCTGCAAAGAGCCCTGGGAAATGCTCCTTTCTTGATCACAATGAATTATGACAAAAGTTATACAAGTATAGCCCCAAGAGCGTGCTAAAGGTTTCCAGTGTGGAGAAGAGTGCAGTGTGCATTCATGACCTCTTTGGGGAGACAGGTTTCAGCAGAAGCAATTACCTAGGTCACACCCTGTACATAATACCTTCAGGTATTTGGAATGATCAGATGGAACTAGACATTCAGCACAAGGCAGTAGAAAATATTATTTGGTTTCCTTGTTTATCATGCCACTGGCTTCAATGAACAAAAGACAACGAAGAAAACACAGGGAGGGGATATCAAAGTTGATTATTTCTAGAAATGAACATTTTGTCTCAGATCTCTCAAAGCCTTTCAATATCCTCATCTATACTGGGTTGATATATCAGGGAAATAATCAGCAATAGGGATTCCCAAGGACAGAGTTAACCAGTGGACTTCATTACCATGAAATGTTCATAATGGCCACTAACTTAGATGGCTTTAAAGAAGGATTGGATAAATTCATGGAGAATAGGGCTGTTAATCTGAAGATTCAGAGTTATCTCTAGGTTCCAGGAGTCTCTCCAAATGCTAGTTGCAGGGGAACATTGGACAGGAGACCCACGTTAGCTATGGTAGTGAAAAATGAGGAGGAGTCTGGTAGCATCTTTTCCAACTACCAAATTTTATTAAAAGGCATATGCTTTTGTGGGCTGCAGCTCACATTATCAGTGTAGGAATTCTGGGATGGTACTCCACGCAGCTTCTTATTAGTATGTAGCAGAGTAGAAGCGTTCCCATAAACTTGCACAAGGCTTAAACAGTTCAAAACACAAAATAAACACACTTCACAGGTTAATGTAAACTTACAAAAAAAAAGAGTTTACAATTTTATTGTAACTCACAGTTCCTTAGTAGAAATGGTCCATGCATGCGAGCAAGAAGGTTCTGACCAAACCCACATGCTTCTTTAATGTGGCCTTGCTGTATGGAAGTATGAGAAACACGTGGACAGCCATAGAAAGGCCATCCTCCCTGGTGGAGATTCAAGCAGAAAGAGAGAAAGAGAAGGGAACAGGAAACCGGTATTCAGCCCCTCCCACAAAAAGCAAGTAAGATTAGGTTACAGCAGAGGCTTCCTGCTCCCTCAAGCTTGTGTGAGATGTGCTTGGTTGAAACCCAATCTCTAACAATCAGATGTATTTAAATCCGACAACAATGGCTTGACTCATCAGTGGATGAAGTAGGGAGAGGGAGGAGGGAAAGACCGGTTAGTTGTTAGTTATGCAGATTTACCTTCTCAGTTAACAATTGTAATGTCTTAAAAACCCCATTGTTCTGCTGAGATCTTCTGAGATTGCCTGAAACTTTTTGATGTATGTGAATTCAGCCATCTCTCACTCAGTGGTGCTATTAAAGTCTCATTCTTCCAAGATGGTCACTTTGAAGTCTGTTACAAAGTGCCCTGGGAGACTGAAATGTTCTGATATTACTTTGTCCTTGTTTTTGAGTCCTGATGTGTCCATCAATTCTTTTGTGCAAAATTTGTCCCGTCTGTTCGAGGTAGAATCCAGACGGTTTGATAAGGTAATCTGTCTCACATGTACCCTGCATCTGCAAAACTAACCTGTCTTTTCCCCAGCCAGCCCATCTCTGGCCTCACTCCAATTTAAATCCTAGATTGGTCCAGCCACTCCATGCATCTGATGAAGTGAACTGCAGCTCATGGAAGCTTATACGTACCTTTTAATAAAATGTGTTAGTCTGAAAAGGTGCTACCTGGACGCTTCTGATTTTTTTGCAGGGGAACCAGTGGCACATCTCCCTCCCCTGCCTGGGGGCATCCCACAGGCATTTGGATGGCCATTTCAAAAACAAAATGCTGGACTGGGATGGGCTCTGGCTTGATTCTGAAGAGCTATTCTTAAGACTGTGCAATGGTATGGGGCACTTCTAGTGTTCGTAGTGGCAGTAAGGTGGAGTAGAAAGAGGTAAATAAGCCAGAGGATGAACTGACCAAGAGAAGAAACAGGAAGTAAAATTAAAACCATGTTTTTCTCTATGTGCAGAAATTAATCAGCAAATTTCCATAGATCGATTCCAGCTTCTACAATTTTCACTGGCCATCTGAGTTTAGAACAGGTCAAGATAGGGATTTTTCTTTCTTCTCTCTCCTTGGGAGATCTTTGGGTTGTGTAACTGCACTATCCACTCAGTTCTTTATCCAGTTCTTTAAACTATCTTCCATACTTCATTTAAATAACAAAGTAAACAGAAACACACTCTTCTATACAATCATTTTTGCTTTCTTTGACATTCATGCCTCACAACAGAGCACATAATAGCCACCACCTTTCTACTAGCCTTTTTGCATCTTAAAATTATTCAAGGCACAAAAATTCATGTACTTGCTCCATTTTAGTCACCATTTATGTATAACTTGCAATCATTCACTCCATTTTCCTTATCAAAAATAACTATGTTGGTTTTCAATACTCTGATTTTCAGATCCATGTTCCTCATTGCATCATACAATATATCTAACATTCACTGCAAATTCTTTGGTTCTCACCCAACAATATTGCATCATCTGCATATAAAGGAGCATGTGTAGTAACCAATACCCCTCTAATCACCACAAGCATTCCTTATAAATTAATGCATACATAAAATCACCACAAGGGCATCACATATCCTAGTCTTACCCCTTGTTCAATGCTGAACCATTTGCTAACCATTCTATTTATTTTCATAAATGCTTTACTTCCATCATATACAGCTTTGATCATATCTCTCAATTAACCAGCAAGTCCAGATGGGCCCACCCTGCTGGTGTTTCAAAGGGTCTTGATGACTTGGCTCTTCACCCAGGCCTTTGATGAGGATGAATGAAGCCCCCTTTGGATTGTGTGGGTTTGTTTGTCAGGATGTCATCCATGCCATCCTGCCATGGCACCAGGAAGCTCCTGCCAGTCTGATTAAAAGTCACAAGGTCAGTTGGGGGGTGCTTTGAAGTAAAACTGCCAGACATGTAAAGGGAGACTTGGTGTATTCACAGTTCTGCAAACTATGTTAATCAAAGTATCAAGGCGAGCGATTCAGCACCCAGGACAGATCAAAGGGCGATACCGCCGCGTTAGTTGATTCAGACCTAGAAAGAGAAAAACTGAGAGATGAAGGGAAGGGCGATCGAACAGTGAATCCCGATGAGGGGGGAACTTGGAGATCATTAAACTATTGGTTGCGGGAGCTTGATTCACTCAAATCTTTAATGTGCAATGGATCACTGGCTTTAATAAAGATTCCTTCATATCCCTGAGTGGCTTGTGTCAGGAACTCTGATTTAATAGTCAACGGATCAGGGACATCACATCGTTTTTCTTTTGTTCCTCTCCAGTTTTCATTATCCTTGCCTTCTTTTATTCTTTTATTTTTTATCCATTCTTATATCTTTTTCTTGTTTTTAATGTTTTTACTTGTGGGCTACCCACATTCGCTGGGAGTTGGGGAGCATACAAATTTAATGAATAAATAAATATAATGCAAAACTTTCCATAACTCAAACCTATACACTTAATTACATGGTTTTTCTAAATCAACAAATGTACAATATGTGTTCTGTTCTGTGCTCCAGTTACACAGACATGACCAGCTTCTGATAATGAATTCTAGGTATTTATTACAGTCATATTTCTTTCATGAATGCAACAGAAAACATAGTGCACACTCAAAGCTTTCTATGTAGCAAATAGGCACGAAAGCTTATTTTAGCAAACAAGTCCAGAGAGACAAATCTCAAGTTCAGAAAGAACACTCGGTTTCCAATACAATTTTCCAGGTAATCCAAGAGCGGTATAGACACAGAATTACAGATGGGAAATTCAAATGTAATTTGCCAGAAGGAGCTAACTAGAAAAGCCATGTCTCTCTTTGTAATGGTACCAACGCTGGATGAAGGTCAGGAATGGACCATAGGAGTTGTTGGCAGAATATGTTGAGGATGGTTTGTGGATGTAGTGAAGGATTCAGGAAGACTTGGAGGGTCTTCAGATCCCGTCTAAGATGTGAGACAGTGTGAAGGATAGCAAGAGACAGAGACAGAGCCCCTGGGGCAGCCTCCCGAGCTGTATTCATCCTCCGGTGCTCCTCTGGGAGCTGGACTGTAGCTCTGGTGGGAGGAGGGGAGGAGGGCACTGAATTTGAAAGCGTTGTTTCTGACTCCAGCCAACTCAGAAAGAGCAGCTGCAAGTGGGAAAGGTGGTGTGGTATGAGTGCATGGGTGGCCGGGGAAAACTGGCTGACTGGGAGGGATGCTGAATATTAGGCAACATCAACTTAGAGGACTGGACTAGCCAGCTGGTTGGATGATCACATTTCCAGTGTATTAGTTGGGGTCCTCTGACCTGGGGGAGGGATGGCAGGAGTCGGGGGGGGGAGTGATGAGTCAGGGGAAGGGACAGGCAGTAACATCGTGGTGGTGATGGGCAAAGGGAGATATGGCAGGAGAGAGAGAACAGGATAAGGCGGGTTTTTTCGCCCCCGACCTTCCGGAAAAACTTGAAGACCTGGTTCTGCTGCCTTGCTTGGGATGGGAATGCCAACAGTTCCTCCTGGAAGTGGCTGGTGCCATGAAGCCCACCTTATTATTAACACCTTCTCCACTTGGATTTTATATGTATTTTATTGATATTGTAATTTTATATGTTTAACTTGTTTTATTGTGAACTGCCCAGAGTCCTCTGGTTGGAGGAGATGGGTGGTAATACAAATTTAAATAATGAATGAATGAATCAATGAATGAATGAATGAATCAATGAATGAATGAATGAATCAATGAATGAATGAATGTCCTCGGGGAAGGCAGTCTTGGTGCTTCATGCTGATCCTGCATTCCAGCCCTCTAAACCAGAGCTTTCCAAACTGTGTGTCGTGACACAAAAGTGTGTCGCCACACACAGTGTAGTGTGTCGCCACAGCACCCGGAAGCGGCAGCGCATGCGTGCACGGCGGCAGCAGCAGCGGCGCGGGATCAGTGGTTCCGCGTTTTAGCGGAGGCTGCCGCCGCCCACGCACGTGCCGCCGCACGACCCCCCGCGCCACTGCCATACACGCGCGCCGCTGCACACACACCCGCGCCGCCGCCGTGCATGCGCACGCTGCTGCGCACGCCCCCGCGCCACCGCACGCCCCCCTGTGCCGCCGCCGTGCACGCACGCGCCACCGCCGCACTGCCGCTGCCACCACCGCTGGTGTGTCGCCAGCGGCAGCGCTTTGGAAAGCCCTGCTCTAAACTCTGCTCTTCTGCTTGGTCATTGGACCCTCAGTGGCTCTGGTCTCTGGCTGCTGTTACTGAATGTGAGGTGGGCCAGAGTCTGTTCATTAAAACCCCCTGGTCAAGTGGCGAAGCTCTAGTGATCGTAAACTGGTGGCATTGAAGCAAAGAAGTTTATTGGTTTGTTTCCCTTAGTGTCTCGCAGAACTCCATCAGGTTCTCATGTAACCCTAGGTAACTGCAAAACCCTAAGACAGAGCTTTCCAAACTGTGTGTCGCAACACGTTAGTGTGTCGGCTGCAGTGTCTGGGTGTGTCGCAGCTCCTGCTGCCTCCGAGCCCTGCCAGGATTCCACGTAGGTCCTAGTGCCTGCCTTGTGCCCTGCTGTAAGAGTGTGTCACAAAATGATGCATGTCTAAAAAGTGTGTCACCAACATGAAAAGTTTGGAAAGCTCTGCCCTAAGACTTATCCATATTAATGCCCCATGCCCATATAATGACAATACTGTTAGTTCTGGCACATTTTGGTCAGTATGTTCCCAGCCCAACAAAAGCCCAGTTTTACCCCAAGGATGCTGATGCTATTCTATACAATAGAGACTACCTTACAAGCCAACAAACTGTTACCCACATCCCACCAACTAGGAGGTACTGTATATGCAGCATACTGACACAGTGATAGGAGGCACTCCATTTTATTCCATAATTCCTGGGAGGATCTGCACGGATCACTCAACGGGCAAATCAGGAGTGCTGATGCATCTGCATTCCAATGTAATTAGCCACATTGAGATGACCACCAGGCAGAGGGATAATCTCATATGGCACATCTCTGTGCATGGTTTCAGCAAAGGAGAAGCTTTTCTCCAGCAAGGGAGGAAAGAAATTTATCAATGACATCCCATAGCTAGTTTTGTCACCTGTCACCCCAAGAGTTGGAAGAACTCTTCCTAAACCCAACGTGACAGAAGACTGTGAAGGATGGCTTGAAGCTATCTGTTGACTTACAGTCACTCATGCTGAGTATATCAGATGGAGAAGGATTTTCGTATTTTACTGACGTATCCTTAGTGAGAAGCTACAATATTTCAGTCACTGCACACCAAGAAAGTTATTGACTTAGCCAGCATTTTTATTTATTTTCTGAGTGCTGGCAAGAAAGTCTGGATTTGTAAGGGGAGAATGATGCTGTCGGTTGCAGTGCCAGTTCAGAGAACAGTTGTGTTGTGCTTTATGAACTGCACAAGTTTCTGGTCCACAATCCCTCTACTTGAATCCAGTTTACTGCTTTTACTTGAAGTCAGCCATCCAGGAAACCACTCTGCTATGAGCAAATTAGCTACAAATAGATTAATTAGGGATTAATTAGAAAGAGGGTGCAGGGAAGGAAGTTGGCATAAATAATGTGTTAGTATCATTAATTTTAAGTAATGCTGACACAAGAGTAGGGAAAGGAATAATTATATCCAGGCTGCAAACTTATACACATATTTACTTGAGAGTAACCCTCAATGAAATTACTAACCCCAGAAGTAAGCAAATGTTGGCTTATACTGCAAATGTACTTGACTCCAATTTCATACATTTTAAGACCATGGAGAAGGTCTGTTTTTTTAAAAAAATATAAGCTTTCTTGGGCTGGGAAACGGGCTACTTCATAGAAGTATTTCCCTCCTTTAGATGGAGTATTTTAATATCTGGTGCTGCCATTTTTCTTTCTGGAGTCTGTCCTTTTGATTCAGTCAATTGTTTTCTGAGAACATGTGCATAGCATTCTGCTATCAAACCCATTGGCTGGGCTCACTCATCATGCTAAGCCAAACTATGGCTTGGTTCTTTTTGACTTGGTGTAACACATAAGCCTACCCATGGTGTCTCTGCATTATGTCCAAACCTGGCCCTCAAGATTTATTCAACAAACCATTGCTTTTCACTTCACTTCATCATTGAATGGGGTGGGGGGGAGACCAACCAATCAATCAATATTTTATTACAGTCACACACCAGAATTACGAATAAAATACAAATTTGTACAAATACAAATTTGGGGGGAGAACCAATTTTGCTTCCTTTTTACCTTGAGGGTTTGAGGGACTGTTAGTTTCTTTCGGTCCCATTTATCAATAAAAATACATATTTTGTTCTTTTCCCAGCGTCAGGCTTCTTATTTCATTTTCTGTATTGTGTTTATTTTAAATTTCATTTAATAAATATTCGGTCTTTTTCTTAATTCCAGAAGGTCTGTGACGATATACACGTAAAAATCTCCTCCAGCATTAGTCAATGATTAAAAGGCAATTAAAGCTCACTTCCAAAGTTAAAACAATCATAACACTCTAGAACTTAAACTGATCATAACATTCTGTATCAGCAGTATCAAATTACAGCAGTTACTCTGAAATCAAGTTTATCTTGCTTTGCACTTGAGATGATGAAGCAGAGTACCCACACCAGAAAGTGTCCATCAATTGCTAAAAATCCTGTTCATTTCATTGCTGGTATTAGCAGAGCAGTATTCTAGCTTCTGAGAGCCAGTTTGGTGTAGTGGTTAGGCTAGAAACCAGGAGACTGTGAGTGCTAGTCCTGCCTTGGGCACGAAGCCAGTTGGGTGACCTATGGCCAGTCACTCTCTCTCAGCCCCCGGAAGGAGGCAATGGCAAAACATTTCCAAAATATTGCCAAGAAAACTGCAGGGACTTGTCCAGGTAGTCAGCAGGAGTCAAGAGTGACTTGAATGCAACGAGAGCCAGTTTGGTGTGATGGTGATGGTGATGGTGATGGTGATGGTGATGGTGATGGTGATGGTGATGGTGATGGTGATGGTGATGGTGCTGGGCTAGAAGCCAGGAGACCATGAGTTCTTCTCCTGCTTTAGGCACAAAGCCAGCTGGGTGACCTTGGGCCAGTCACTTTCTCTCAGCTCTAGGAAGGAGGAAATGGCAAACCACTTCTGAAAAACCTTGCCAAGAAAACTGCACGGACTTGTCCAGGCAGTCTCTGAGAATTGGACACGATTGGATGGATTAAAAAAAAATTCTAGTCTCTACTACAGAGCTTTCCAAACTTTTCATGTTGGTGACACACCTTTTAGACATGCATCATTTCGCGACACACTCTTACAGCAGGGCATCATTTCGCGACACACTCTTGCAGCAGGGCACAAGGCAGGCACTAGGACCTGCGAAGAATCCTGGCAGGGCTCGGAGGCAGCCGCTGTAACACACCCAGACACTGCAGCCGACACACTAATGTGTCCCGACACACAGTTTGGAAAGCTCTGCTCTACTAAGTGGCAGCACCTAGCCAAACCTGGGTGATCCCTAAAAAAACTAAGCAGGGTCTGACCTGATTGGAACTTGGATGGGAGACTACTAGAAAATGCCAGGGCTGTAGGCAAGACTTGGAGATTAGAAAAACAACCTGGAAGAAGTGATAGTCAACCATGTCCATACTGGTTCTAAGAAAGCTTAGTGTACACAACCATGATTATTAGGAACTAAGCTTGTATATGAGGCATCATTCGAATCCAGAAGCCTTTTTGGATTTTTAAAATTGTTGCTCAATCTAGAGAAGATTGCATAATCCCTCAAGTTCACACTACCATAGATAGACGTTTTCTCACCAACTTCCCTGGTATTTCCGTGGATTCTGGAAAGCTCTGAAAACCTGGCTTTCATTCCAAGCCTGGGGTTTGATGTATTATTGTTTGTTTAGGGCCTCTGTATTGTTTGATTTTTGTTGTCTATAAGACTATTGCAGTCTGGTCTGTCCGTTTGGTCTGATGTTTTTATCTGTTTTTTTATGTTTTTTTCTAGTTTTGTATGCCACCAAGAGTTTATTGGAGTTGGGTGGCTAATAAATTCAAATAAATTAATAAATAAAATATAAATTAACATAAACCACTCAGAACCATTTTTTAAAAATGGCAATCAGCCAGTTTTTCTTATTTTACAAACACACTGTCTCATGGGGGGAAAAAGACTGAATTTCAGTCCCGGAGGAATTCTTCTGCATTCCAGCACAGCCCTGAAAGAAGGGAAAGATGGAGATGAATACAAGGAAGGAGAGAATTAGTAGATGGAAAAGAGTAATATCTTTGTAAGAGGTGGCTTAACTCCATCCTTCCTCCCCTCTACTCCTAAATGTATGAACTCCTTAGTGACTAATTCTCAACAATCAGCGTGCATGCGCACACATGGAAGCCCTTTGATATCTCACTTGTGTATCGGCATTGTAGAACAGAGCTTTCCAAACTTTTCATGTTGGTGACACACTTTTTAGACATGCATCATTTCACGACACACTCTTACAGCAGGGCATCATTTCGCAACACACTTTTACAGCAGGGCACAAGGCAGGCACTAGGACCTGTGCAGAATCCGAGCAGGTTTGGAGGCAGCTAGGCACAAGGCAGGCACTAGGACCTGCGTGGAATCCTGGCAGGGCTCGGAGGCAGCAGCAGCAGCGACACACCCAGACACTGCAGCCGACACACTAACGTGTCCCGACACACAGTTTGGAAAGCTCTGCTGTAGAAGATTGGTAAGGAGATACTGGTGTGAACATGTAAGATTTAGCCCAGTGTTTCTCAGCCTCACCAACTTAGTGGTTGGGGAATTCTGGGATTTAAGCTTACACACGTTAAAGTTGGTGAGGTTGAGAAACACTGATTTAGCCCACTGAGGCAATATCTGTCTAAATTCTTCCACATGCATGCTTAGAAAAAGTGACTTAGCAAGCTTTGCAGATTGCATCACTGTAAATCTATCTTGCCTGTGAACCTTTCAATTGCACCCTATTTGTAACAATTAAAATAAAAAGGAGAGCATTAACCCCTTAATCTAAGGGGAGGAGAACAATGGCTGCATACTAGAAACATTCCCAAAGAAATATTCTGTGAAAGGGCCACTTCTCTGGGGTCCCAAGTCAGCTTTGACACCAGACCATCCCCAGGTGTTGTCTGCTAGAAACAAGGCCATATCTTTAGAAGGGGGTCAGTAATCTGAGTTCTCAAGTTATTGACAAAAATGTCATAGAGCCTGCCCAGGTGTTGTCCGTTGGGACCCTGTCTTGCTTAAACATATACTTGATAGAGGGTCCACGGTCTGATGTTGGGACCAAACCATTGATAAGACGTCCTACCAAGCCATCTTCAGGTGTTATGGTTTATACTCCCTGTCTCTTAGGGAAACTATAAAAAGGTGGCAAAAACAGTGGGAATCTCAGTGTGGACTTCAAGTCCTGGGGAGAAGAGATGCTGTGCAACTATTGGCCAGCTCCAAGGCCCATCTGTTGACATTTTGGGGGTTACTTAGCAAGCTGAACAGGTGGGAAATGGATACATCTTTCTCTCTGTAACTTTCTTAATATGTAGCCAATGGCATTTCACCTTGGTTTAAGCCTATTGCCTCTGAATCCTAAAGAACCAACTATTTCTTGGCTGGCCCCTGCATGGCAGCACAACTGGTAGGTACAATGTGATTAAAAACCCAGTCCCTCATTGTGGATCAGTCAACTGAAATGCTTCTTGTGATGAGCAATACCAGCTGGGGCTTCCCACTCACATTTGCATAATCATTTTTCACCATAAAGTTATTCTTTATGGTGTCGTGTAAACCCGGAAAAAAGCAAAAAAAAAAAAAGCAAAGCAATGCAATGCAATGCAATGCAATGCAACCTATGCTTATGTCTGTGTGGTCCACTCAGAGAGAAAGCAAGCACCATTCAGGAGCCATACCTAACAAAGTTCAACCAAACCAGGAGTGTTCTAACAGTTCCCACATTCACATTCAGATGCAACCCTAGATTCCTGATGCCATGCTTTGGATGAAGTGCTTTAGAGTATCCACACCATATACTGTACAACCACACCATGGATTACATATAGGTGCTATATGTATGAGCACCAGTTTGGTGCAGTGGTTAAGGCACTGGGCTAGAAACCGGGAGACTGTGAGTTCTAGTCCTGCCTTAGGCACAAAGCCAGGTGGGTAATCTTGGGCCAGTCACTCTCTCTCAGCCCTAGGAAGCAGGCAGTGGCAAACCACTTCTGAAAATCTTGCCAAGAAAATTGCAGGGTATAGTCCAGACCAGCCTTTCTCAACCTTTTGACCCTGGAGGAACCCTTGAAATATTTTTCAGGCCTCAGGGATCCCCTGTGCATTCAGGTTCAAATATAGACTACAAGTTACAAAATTATTGTATTTGTTTCATGTGTAGGCCTGTATATGTATATGTATTAACAGTGTTCTTAAACTAAAAATAAAGAATGAAACTTACCTCTTTAATGTGAAGTTGTGTCCTGATGTAGGTACTGAAATAACACGCCGAGGCAAGGAATTGAGTCTCTAGTGTTTATTTGCTACCTACTCACAGAATCCTGCTAAACTAAATGGCTTGAAGAATCCCAGAGGCATAAGTTCAGGCTAGGGCGGAGCTTTCCGGAGGCGTTTGGGAAACAAGGCCAATGCTTCTGAACTGCACACGCGTTTCCCTTCTCTGAGGGAACTCCCCCCGCCGCTGTCCTCTATCTCCCTGACACACCCTCCCCCTCCAGAAAAACATTCCATCGAAGCCCCCTCCCCGCCTGTGTCCTTGGTGTCAGCAATGGTCCCGTGGGAATTGAACTCCGTCTCTGACTCCTCCTGAGAGCTGGGCAGAGGAGGCAAGTCCACCATAGAAGGAATGTCAAGGGAGGAAGTGTCAGTGTCTGTGTGAACAGATAACATCTCGGTTGCAGCTGGTGGTTCCTGAAAAACAGCTAGAGGGTTAGCAAGGCTTTCCCCCCTCCCCCCTGGGAACTGCAACCCAGAGGTGGACGGCCGAGAATCCCCCTCCTCCCCCCTCGCTGGCTCCGGTGCCTGGTGCTGAGGCGAATGCTGGTAACTTACAAACTCCTCAAGCTGGGCGGCCTCGTCGTCTTCAGTCAATGGGCTCAGTTCTGGTAGTTGATTAGGCTGTGGCTTATTGGGGAAAAGCTGATGAAACTTGTGTACTAGCAAGGGAGCATGCACGTCCTTGGCGTTTTCCCAGGAGCGCTCCGTTTGAGAATACCCCTTCCAGTGTATTAAATACTGGATCCCCCGGCCCCTCTGCCTGGAATCCAAAATGTCCTGAACTTCATACTCCTGTTCCCCTTTGACAAGGACTGGAGGTGGGGGGAGAGTCTGTGAACACAAGGCACTTGGAGGGGACTCTTTGACCAACAATGACCTGTGAAACACTGGGTGGATCTTCATGGAGTGTGGAAGCTGCAACCAATAAGCCACAGGGTTTATCTGCTGTAACACTGGGAAAGGGCCGATGAACTTAGAGTCCAATTTCTTACAAGGTCTGCTGGAGGACAAAAACTTGGTAGAGAGCCAGACCTTGTCTCCCACAACAATCAGTGGCCCTTCTTGTCTGTGTGCATCTGCATGTCTTTTATAGGCTGCTTTCGCTGTCAAGCTGCTCCTTTAACAGCTGATGGGCCGCCTGCCTCTCTGCAATGAAATCAGTGGCTGCTGGGACGGCTGCTTGTCGGGAGGAGAGAGGCAAAACCCGTGGGTTAAAGCCATAGAGTGCCTGGAAAGGGGACATCTTGGTCGAGGAATGCACTGAATTGTTGTAAGCAAATTCTGCCATGGGGAGCAGGTCTGGCCAATTGTCCTGGCGATAGTTAATGTAACATCTGAGATATTGCTGCAATAATTGGTTAGTTTTTTCAGCTTCTCCATTACTGCAAGGATGATTCGCAGAGGATAAGTGTATTTTGACCCCCAATGTCTGGAAAAGCACCCCCCAGAACCTGGAAGTAAATTGCGAACCACGGTCTGAGATCAAGTGATTAATCATGCCTCTATGCCGGAAGACATTGTCCAAAAAGACCTGTGCTGTTGCTTGTGCCGTTGGAAGGCCCTTGCAGGGAATAAAATGTGCCATCTTTGTAAAACAGTCCACCACCATGAGAATGGAAGTAAGGTCTTGGGCCGGCGGCAAGTCAGTGATAAAATCCATGGAGACAGTGTCCCAAGGCTGGGAGGGCATGGGCAGGGGTTGTAAAAGGCCTGGCGGCTTTCCTGCAATGGTTTTGGCACGTCTACATGTGTGGCAAGAGGCCATGTAAGTCTTAATGTGCACAGCCATCTTAGGCCACCAGTAATCTCTGAGAGTTCTGTGCAGTGTTTTGAACACCCCCTGTGCCCTGCTGTTGGGCTATCATGACATAGCTGTAGGACCTCTTCCCTCAAGGTAATGGGAACATACAGCCACCCACTATGCCAAAGGGTCCCCGCCTCTACTGTGAATGGGGACGGTGTTCCATGCCGGGTCCCCTGGAGGTCATCCAGCCTAGCCCTTGCATATGGGTCTTGTTGCTGCTGAGCCTTGATTCATGCAAGGAGATCGTCCGCTTGCCTGACGGCTGCTAAGATCTCTGCTTGGTCCCTTTCGGGAGGCCTCTCAAAATTTTGAGGTTGCAAAATTGTCACTGGAGTGGCCTGGTGGGAGTCTGTAATGTCCTGTGGCTGCCTGGATAAGGCGTCAGCCAGTTTATTCTCCTTGCCAGGCAGGTAAGAGATTACAAAATCAAAACGTGAAAAAAATTGACTCCATCTGACCTGGCGGGGGGTGAGTGATCCGGACTTTTGCAAAAGTTCTAAGTTCTTGTGGTCTGTGGAAACCTTGACTGGAAATTTTGCCCCCTCCAACCAATGTCTCCACTGCTGAAAGGCTGACTTAATAGCAAGTAATTCTTTATTAAAGATGTCATAATTTTTCTCTGCTGGTGACAGAGTGAGAGAGAAATAGGCACAAGGAAGCAAGTCCTCCCCTTTTGGGTCCGCCGCTTGGAGTAGAATGGCGGCTATCGCCACGTTAGAGGCATCAGTCTGGACAAAGAATTGTCGCTGTGGGTCAGGGTGTCTCAGAAGAGGAGGGGAGGCAAACAGCTGCTTAAACTCTTGGAAGGCAGCCTGTTGTTGTTTACCCCAGCAAAAGCGTGTGCCTTTCTTTAAAAGCTGAGTAAGGGGTCGTGCCTTTTCTGCATAGCCGTTAATGAATTTGTGAAAGAAATTTGCGTACCCTAAAAATTGCTGGACCTCCTTGACATTACAGGGAGGTTTCCAAGAGAGAATTGCCTGGACCTTTGAGGGATCCCTGGCTACACCTTCCGTGGAAATTCTGTAGCCCAGATAGTCCAATTGAGTTAAATCAAAGGCACACTTCTCTAGCTTGGCAAAAAGTTTGTTCTCCCTCAGTCGCTGCAGAACATTGCGTACATGAGTTATGTGAGATGTGGGGTCATCAGAAACTATCAGAATGTCATCAAGATAAATGACTACATACTTATCTAGCAAATCTGAAAAAATATGGTTCATAAATCTGGAAAATACAGCCCCACAATTACGAAAGGCATGACCAAATATTCAAATTTACCATACCTGGTATCGAAGGCTGTGAGACATTCATGCCCTTCTTTCATTCTGATTAAACTGTAGGCATTCCTGAGGTCTAACTTGGTAAAAATGTGTGCCTTTTGCAGGCGATTGAGTAAATCCGATATGAGTGGAAGGGGGTAGTGGTCCCTGACAGTAACTGCATTGAGTGCGCTGTAGTCATGGACAGTGTGCATGGGAGCCCCTTTTCCACCAGCCTGTGCCGAAGGAGCGAAGGGGTCTGGCTTCTTTGGGACAAAGAAGGTAGGGGCAGATGCTGGAGACGTTGATGGGCGAATGAATCCTTTCTTGAGGTTTGTATCCACGTACTCCTTCAGGGTAGTTAGCTCCTTTGGTGACATAGTATAATGTTTCTTCGCTGGAATCTTGGCGCCGGGCTTTAGGTCCACCGTGCAGTCGAAAGGTCTATGGGGTGGCATCGCTGTGGCCTCCTGTTCGCCGAAAATGTCTGCGTAGTCCCCATACTTTGTTGGTAGGTGAGCCCCCATTGCTTCCAAGATTGCAGCCGTCGCTGGGGAGCGGTTGGTTGCCTGTAATTTGTGGTGCCGGCAGTCTTGAGCGGGGAAAGAAACCGCCCCGGTCATCCAGTCCAAATAGGGGTTATGAAGTTTTAACCACAGAGTGCCCAGGATGATAGGAACTTGCAATGAGGCTGTGACATAAAGTTGAATCCACTCGGTGTGATCTGCAATAGAGAGTTGAATCGGCTGCGTGCAGTGTGTAACTGGACCTGCTTTGAAAGGTTGCCCGTCGATGGTTTCGACCTATATGGGGCTTGGTAAGGTAATTGTTGGAATCTGAAACTTTTCCACTGCTTCCACATCTATAAAATTTGTCGTTGCACCGGAGTCGATCATCAATTCTACAGGTAGTGGTTGCTTGGAATCTGTTGTCAGCGTGGCTGGAACCAGGTAAAAAGTTTGGCTGAAATCTGCAGATTGAGCCCTTCTTAATTGTTGAATGGCCTCCCTGTGGTGAGGGGGGCCGGTGGAGTTTAACTGCTGGGAAGATGAAGCTGGAGTCTGTGCCTGCTCTGTCTCCTGGGCTGTAAATCTTACCGGAGCTGCTTGGCGTCTGGCTGGGCAAGCCCTTGCTATGTGTCCTGGCCCCCTGCAATAGAAACAAAGTGCATTCTCCCTTCTTCTTTGCCGCTCGGCTTCAGAAACCAACCTTCGTGAGGCCCCAATTTGCATAGGTTCCTCTGCGCCCAGAGAAACAGCCGTGTTGGGGAAGGCTGCAAAACCTGGAAATGCCGGTCGGGCTCCTGCCCTGCCTCTCCCTGGCCGGAGCTGCCTTAATTCCTCCAGCCGAGCATCTATGACCACTGTCAATTGATATAAGGCTTCCAATGTAGCTGGCGTGCCCTGACGCACCAACTCAGTTTTTATCTCTTCATCCAGTCCTTGTTTAAACTGATCTTTCAATGCAACCTCATTCCAACCCAAATCCCCTGCTAGCAGTTTGAAATCTGCGATGTAAGCTCTGACTCTCCTGTTTCCCTGTCTGAGCTTTTGGATCTCTCGGTTAGCAGTGACTTCTCTGATTGGGTCATCGAAATGGGCTCTGAAACAGGCCGTAAAATTCTGGTAGTTGTCTAGAATTGGGTCATTGGCTTCCACCATAGGGATGGACCATCTGGCAGCTGAGCCCTTCAGTAAACTTAAGATAAAGGTGAC
Source organism: Charina bottae (assembly GCA_023362775.1). Classification (NCBI taxonomy): domain Eukaryota; kingdom Metazoa; phylum Chordata; class Lepidosauria; order Squamata; family Charinaidae; genus Charina; species Charina bottae. The sequence goes on from JALMGJ010000013.1 coordinate 8,329,569, forward strand.
TCTGGATCTTTCTGTTGGGAACTCAGCTGGTCGGCTGTCGAAAAACATGGTGCACTGGGCGATGAAGGTCCTGAGCTGCGTTGTCTCACCCTCAAATTTATCTGGCAAACATCCTGGGGACCACAGGACAACTGGTGGGGGTGCTGCTGCTGGAACCGGCTGCTGGACGACTGGAGCTGGCTGCTGCATCTGCTGTAGCATTGCTGCTTGGAGGTTGTTGACCTGGTCATCTACTTGCTGTTGGTGCTGCATTATCGCGGCTGCCAGTTGGACGATCGCTTGCCGAAGTTCTTGCGTCTCCGAAGCCATTCTCCTGGATTTGTCTTTCCTCCCTCTTCCGATGGGAGTTGAGGTTTAGCAGGATTGATGTCCTGATGTAGGTGCAGAAATAACACGCCGAGGCAAGGAATCGAGACTCTAGTGTTTATTTGCTACCTACTCACAGAATCCTGCTAAACTAACATGGCTTGAAGAATCCCAGAGGCATAAGTTCAGGCTAGGGCGGAGCTTTCCCGAGGCATTTGGGAAACAAGGCCAATGCTTCTGAACTGCGCATGCGTTTCCCTTCTCTGAGGGAACTCCCCCCGCCGCCGTCCTCTATCTCCATGACAAGTTGCCTGAATTTGAAATATTTTTTTAAATAAATTGTGATCTCCCAGGGAACCCCTAGTGACCTCTCATGGAACTCTAGGTGTCCACAGAACCCTGGTTGAGAAACCCTGGTCCAGACAGTCACCAGGAGTCAGCACTCCTGACTCGACACAGACAAAACAAAGACTTGTCATAGTCTAACAAGTGACAGACAGCTCTTTATTTAATGGCTACAGTCATCATCCCTGTGAATTTTTGAGCCTGGGAAGGCTCCTTCTCTGAGGATACACTCACCCTGTGGAATAGTGATCCCCCTGAGGATTATATGGCCCTGACCCTGTTGGGCTTTCATAAAACTGTGAAAACGTGGCTCTTACAGCAGTCTGAGATAGAATGCAGTGATTTAGTATCTTGTAAATTATTTTTGATTATTATAATAGTTTCTGAGTTGGTTATTGTCCCTGATGTGTAGTTATGTACAGTATAATTATCTCTTTTTGTAATTTATTACTTATGTGGTTGTATCATCGGTGTATCTAAGATTGCTGAAGTTTCTCTCAATTTTAATTCAATTTCCATTTCTTCTAATCCAGCATTTCTTATGACATATTCTTCATATATGGTTTTAAAAGGTTAAGATAACAGTATGCAATCTTGGCACATTCCTTTCCCAATTTGAAACCATTTAGTTATACTATATTCCATTCTAATGGTGGCCTTCTGGTCATCATACACGTTCTTTAATAGATTAATGAGGTGTCCCATGCTCTTAAGAGCTATCCACATGATCTACAGAAGTCTTAGTGCAATCAGTAAAGCAAAAATAGGCATTTATTTGGAAGTCCCTTAGTTTTTCCATTATCCACTGTATGTTAGCAATGTGATTTTGGGAGCCCTTGGTTCTTCTGCATGCAGCTTTAATGGAATCATGAATTTTAGTCCAGAGTTATTCAAAGGGGCACAGTGGCTCAGTGGGTAAGACGCCAGGCTTGTCAATCAGAAGATCGCAAGTTCAGAGGTTCGAATCCCTAGTCCCACATGACGGAGTGTGCTCCCACACTCGCCCCAGCTCTTGCCAACCTAGCAATTCGAAAGCATGCAAATGCAAGTAGATTAATAGGTACCACTTCGGTGGGAAGGTAACAGCGTTCCGCGTGCGTCATGCTGGCCACATGACCGCGGAAGCGTCTTTGGACAACGCTGGCTCTTCGGCTAACAAACGGAGATGAGCACCGCCCCCTAGAGTCGGACACGACTGCACAAATGTGCGGGGGGAACCTTTACCATTACCTTTTTAAACCCGGAAAACTGGATTACTTGAACCCACCATGGTTCAGATGGCCGTGGGCCAGCATTTCAGGTGAATGTGAAACATTAACCAAGATTGCTACCCTGGGTTAAAATAAACTTATCATTTTGAACTGGATGTATCTTTTCATGTCTCAACCCTACATTTTCAAAACAGGCTGCTCCTTAAAAACTCTGCATTCCTTGTTCTCTCCAGACCTGAATTTTGTGCCATATTGTGAACTTCGCACAATAGCAGCAATGTCTCTAATGTCACTTAATACCTTCTGCTCTTGTGCTGCTCACTTAGGATCCTAAACAGCTCTGCAAACAGAAAATAATTAAGCCCAGCCAAGTCTCCCCCAGGTACATCTTATTCCATGCATTCATCAGATGCATAAACAAAAAGTCCACAGAGCTTGGTGTTTTCTTCCCTTTGCTCTCATCCCAAGTTGCTTTTTGTTTTTTTACATACAAAACAATTAAAATAAAATAACAGGAATCCTTAGCAGGTTGTTTATCCATTCCATTTAAGCAGAGAACTCAGACTTTTGGCAGAAGCTTCTTCCTCTGGGCTGTCACCTTTTTCAGCCCATAGAATGGAAACACAATCCAGAAATGAACAGCCCAGGGGGTTGTGAGGTCCAGCAATGGCAAGAGCCAAGTTGTGTGTTGCTGTGGAGCTGGATACTTCTTACAAGGGATGCTTCTGCGTCCTCTGCCCTCTGCACTGATATGGCAACTGGGCAGGGTGTGACCCATAAAGTCCTCGTCTCAAGCGTGAAAGGGAAAAGGGAGTGAAGGATTGAAAGCTACCCATAAATAGTGACAAAATAAATGAATGTGCTTATCTTAGTGTAAGTTAGAAAGATGAGAAAAGGATGGAAAGATTTTAAGATGTGGAAATGGTGGGGGAAGGGTGGTGAAGAGTAGGCGGCCTGATGTGACGAATGGAGGTTGAAAGAAGAAAGAAGGGCTGTGCGGAAGGGCAGTGGCATCAAGAAGGGGTCAAAAAGTTTTCCCCCTCATCTTGTGCCTTTAATTTCTGTGGTTTACTATTTCATATTCTTTTTCTGCAGTCTATATAGTGTTGATTGATTGCACTGAAAGGAATAGTATGAGATAGAGATAGAGGTATGTGAGTGTGTGTCTCTGAAAGGAATAGGATTATATAGATGACAGATGACAGATGTAGATGTAGATATAGATGTGTGAGAGTGTGTGTATGTATACTATAAACACAAAAATCTAGCCAAGTGAGCATTAACCAACATTTGCATTTTGTGTAAATGAAGTTGCTAGGCCAGGGCTTTCCAAAGTTTTCCCGTGGCGACACAACAACCGCCGTTGGTGTGTCGCCGCGGGAAAACCTGGAAGTGCTGCCGTTGCGGCAGCGCGCAAAAACCCGGAAGCGCTGCTGCCGCTTTCAGTTTTTGCGCGCCGCCGTGGCTGCGGCGCTTTTGGATTTTCATGTGTCGCCGCGGGAAAACCCGGAAGCGCTGATGATGATCAGCGCTTCCGGGTTGTGTGGCGACACACCAGACTGTGTGTGGTGACACACTTTTGTGTCGCGACACACAGTTTGGAAAGCTCTGTGCTAGGCCCTTAGCCAATTAGATTTAACGTTTTGTGAGGAGTGCAGCCCATATTAATTATTTTGTTATATATCTTAGTTGTTTAATAAAATATCATTATCTATGTGATCTGCACATACATGCATACACACCCAAACACACACACACACAAGCTCTGGGATAAAAAATAAGTCAATTAATTACATCAACTCCCTAAAAGTGAAAAATAACCAGTGATTATCATCAACAGAAACTAATAATGAAATGATATTCACCCTGAGTTAAACAGGCCTCAAATAATAAAAACCTGTTATTAGCCTAGTGCTAAAAGGAAATTAAGGATGTATTTAGAAGTAAGAGAATGTAGCTATACCAACAGAGCTGATATGATGGTGAAACAGGATGAGCTGGAGTCTGTGTAACTGATGGTTATCTAGAAGATCTTTCCCCAGCTTGATGTCTTCCAGATTTTCTGAACCTGCAGCCTCGGGCAAGCTGGTTGGACATGGTAGGGATCAAGTCCTAACACATCTGGAAAGCTTCAGGACTCCCAATCTGGAGACCCCCAGGGGTAGGGTAGAGCAATGGTATTGGGCACCTTTCAAATCATGATCCATCCTTTCAATGAATGGGAACTGGAAAGTGATGTGATACCGGACAAAATAGAAATTGGACATAATTTTGTTTCCTGTTTGAATGTCAGCGGGAACCAAGCCATTCTCTGGGGGTGGTGGAAATAAATCTAACCTTGATAGCTAACCCTTGTAATCAGCTGAGTGGATTTTATTCCAGAATTTTCTTTAAACATGCACACATGTGAAGAACCCCAGGGTATTTGAAGCCTTTTATGATGTTTTAATAAGTGTCAGTCCCTCAAAACCTAGGGAGAATTAATCACACTTTCCTATAGATTTCTACTTACCCAGTTAATTATTAATTAATGCCTACCTATCTCACTCCATTAGCAATTATCTCATCCTAATCACTTTCTCTCCTATCACTCTCGTCAGGCACCGATGAGTTACTTTGCTGAATAAAGCCCTACGCGGGTTACAGACATTAATACAAAGGTAATTAGTTTTATTGCTTATGTAATTTTGAATCATTTACATGGTCATTAGATTTATTTCTTGTAGAATTAAATGTAAATACGCTTTTACAAATTCTGATTCTTTCCCCTGTTTAGAACTTATGTCTTTCAGTAGGGCTAAATAAGACCCTTCCTTCCTTCCTTCCTTCCTTCCTTCCTTCCTTCCTTCCTTCCTTCTGGGGTAGGATTTTATACTGTCATACAAAGATGTCCACATCCTGCAGAAGTTGCTCATGCGATTGGGAACCTGTATTATTGACCCCAACCCAAGAATGAAGACACATTAGAGCATGACCATGTCTCAAGGGTGTGTGCCCCCATTCTGCAAGTATTTAGGAATATGGAAAATGCCATTCATTTGCCAAAATCATTAAAATAATTGATGTTGAATTGAAATTTTGGTTTTTATTTTATTTTCATTTCATTGATTTTATTGCTATTGATTATCTTCTGTATTTTTAATTACAAGGTGCCTTGAATGTTTGTATGAACAGTAAAGGGGGTATACATTTAATCATAACAACCAAAAAAACCCTATGATTAGACATAGAAAAGCCTGAGGCATTCAAGAGAAAATTCTCTGAATTTTGAAATGCAGTTTTTTGACCACGAATATACATTTGCTAAAGAAACATAAACACAAAATAGGTGTCTCTTAATAAAATCAAGGATTCCTCAAATGCATTGTCTCAATTGCTTGCAAAATGTGTAGATCCCAAGAGACCCTGGGCAGAAGATTGGTTTGAGTTTATCTTACTTTTTGGAGACCACCTAAGTCGATGTCATCTTTTTCATTATTAGTAAAACGGGGGTGAATGGGAAATTGAAAATATTGTAATAACTGATTAGTGTAAATGCCTTCAATGAAATGTGATCTATCTGATATTTTAAATAGCAGTCTGGGGGCTTGGGGGAGTGTTCTGAGGTGGCTCAGGATTTCATGGTTGCCCCAAGAAACATGGGTTTAACTCAAGTCAAAACAGATCCATGCACAGGTCTGATTTATATGTTGGGATAGTTGGAGTGTGATCTGGTGGTGGGGATATAAGACTATGCCCTTGTCATGGACAGATCACTTTCTGGTGACTATAGGTCAAAGTTGCCATTAACCTCCGCAGGGAGATGGCACCACTTAGATCTAGGTGCCCCAGATGCTTGATCAATCCACCTGATTTCCAGATGGTACTTCAGGCGTTTTCCAGCAATTTGAAGTTTGGTCTTATGGGGACCCTAATCAACCTTTGGAACATGGATGGGCTTTCAGTGGGATTGTTCTTGAGCAATATCTCCATTCATACTGATCCCAGGGGCTCCTGGTGGGAAGGGGAGATGCATTGAAATCCAAATCAATTTTTATTCGGTCATAGACCAGCAAATGAAACAGAAGATTCACATCTGATTAAAATTTTATTTATTTATTTATTTACTATCCCGCCTTTATTATTTTTATAAATAACTCGAGGTGGCAAACATACCTAGTACTCCTTCCTCCTCCTATTTACCCCAGAACAACCACCCTGTGAGGTGAGTTGGGCTGAGAGAGAGTGACTGGCCCAAGGTCACCCAGCCGGCCTTCATGCCTAAGGCGGGACTAGAAATCTCAGTCTCCTGGTTTGCCATTGGCCCCTTCCCAGGGCTGAGAGAGAGCAAGTGGCCCAAGGTCACCAAGCCGGCTTTCATGCCTAAGGCGGGAGTAGAACTCTCAGTCTCCTGGTTTCTAGCCCATTCCCTTAACCACTAGACCAAACTGGCTCTCCAGAATAAAAGAAAAAGCACTTAAAATTCTAAAAAATATCTAAGAAAAATTAGAAGAGATATTGCGGCGTGCTGTACAAACTATAGAGCAATATTTAGCTGTAGTCAATGAAGTAAAGTCAGATTGGTCTGGCAGAAACAGGTTGAGATAAAAAGAATCCGAATGACCTGGATGTTTAGTAAAAAACTGAGATAATAATTCGTGGCGAGCATCTGCATAGAGAGGACAATATAAAATGACGTGTTCCATCATTTCAATTACTCCTCTGCCACATGGGCATAGTCTTTGATTGAAAGGGATATTTCAATATCTCCCTTCAATAACAGCTGTTGGAAGGGCATTGAATCTGGCCAAAGATAAGGCCCTTCTAATTTTTTGGAATCATTATGCAGCTAAGATATCTGGCTGGTTGGAGAAGATTTGCAGAATGGCCCAAAAAAATGTTCTTAGGTAAAACTGATAAATCTGATTGTAGCTCTAAATTGATGGCCCATTGTCTGAGATCAGCCAGTGCATGTTCATAGCCCAACAAGATGATGGCTGCCCCTGAAAAGCCATGTAATTGCAGTTTGGCATGTATTGCCTGGCACCAAGAAAATTGAAAGCTAGGAGATGCTTTGAAGTGGGCCTTGGTACAACCCCTCCGTAAAGAACCAAGCCTGGACTCAGCTCTATTACACAATTACTGCTGAGTCTCTAACCTGCACTTTTTACAAAAGGTTATTGAGAAAAGGTCGTGGTCCCTCAACTATGAAGGGTTTTTTTTTTAAAAAAACAGATTACCTGGACCCATTTCAGTTTAGAACTGGACATGAGATGGAAACTCCACTGGTTATTATTATTGATAACCTATGGCAGGGTTTGGATGGGGGTGAGGGCAACCTTTCTAGCCCTTCTAGAACTTTTGGTGGCTTTGATACTATCAACCAAGTTATCTGTCTGAACCATCTCTTCTTCCCCCATGCATATTGATTGGAAACCCCCCTCCCAAGTACAACTGAACTGAACAACTGAAGAATGGGGGAGAACACGTCAGGCACTCCATTAAAGGGCCTTCTCTCCCATCTTATTTAACCTTTACACGAAGCCTCTGGGGGAGGTCATTCAACAGTTTGGGGTTTAGTATCATCTGTATGGTGATGATACCAGCTGTACATATCAGCACCAGGCCACCCAGAAAATGCAGTCAAAGTCTTCTTTCAGTCTCTGGTGGCTGTATGGGTCTGAATGGGGAAAAATAAATTGAAACTCAACTCTAGCAAAACAGAGTGTCTATGGGTTCAGAAACCAATGACTCTAGGACTATACCAACTTTAGCTGTGGATGGGGCTATATTCCCACTGGAAAGAGCTGATGTGCATCTGTGTGTACCTCTGGACTCTCAGCTCCTGCTTGAATGTGGAGGTGCTCTCAATGGGCTAGTTCCTGAGCAGGAGGGCCTTTGTTCAACTTTAACTAGTGCATCAGTTGTGACCTTCCTGGAGCAGAAGGCACTCGCTACTGTCATTCACGCCCTTGTCACATCATGGGTGGACTATTGTAATGTGCTCTACACAGGACTGCCCTTGAAAACCACTTGGAAACTGCAACTAGTACAAAATGCAATAGTCCTCATGTTCATCAGGATAGCCCAGTTTGGGGCATAACACCAATATTGTGAGAGACACATTGGTTACTGGTTTGTTTCCACACGCAATTCAAGGTGATGATACTCAGATATAAGAACTGCACCCACACTTTTAGCATTCAGAAAACTTTTTGAGACATGACTCAACGTGCATTTGGGGATTGAGGTGAGAATGCAGAGAACTAATTGATTATTGGATGAATGGTTGTTATTTGATGAAATAAGGCGTCATGGTGCTAGACAGACAGACAGACAGACAGACCGACCGACCGACCGACCGACCAACCTCCTCTTGGGTTTCTGTGAAGCTTCAATTGGAAGACCTGATGAAAAGGCACTTTGATATATTCGGCCCTTCAAATTGAATCAAATTTCAGCAATTTGGTAGACTTTTGTGAATGTGTGCACACAATTTTTATCCAGTTAAATTATCAGTTCAAATGGAATTAATGATTTGAATCTGTTAAATGCATCAGCAATTTGAATGCATTTGCCTCATTGAAATCACATTAATAACCTGAATTAAATCTCCTACCCAATCTTTTTTTCTTAGTAAACATTGATAACTTAATCACTCAATACCTAAGGGCTGGGTGTTACCAGCATCAGGAATACTCTTGTACTGCTTTTGGATCCACTCACAGATGCTTCTAAACTCTATAAAGAAGAAAAGGACAGAAGTAAGCTGACCTGTTTCTCTATTGATAGGAAGAGAATTATTGCTTAATAAATAATGATCACTTGACCACAAGATTGAGTAGTTAGTAATCATTGTTTACTATGGAAGAAAGAATGTTAAGATAACTCTCATGCCACTGAGCACAGAGAGAGATTCTTTCTAAGGAAGAAAAGAAAGGAAGATCCAACAACGGTCATTTGATATCTCCCCCTCTCTGGATGGACCCCCCTGCCCCTTTTTGCAGAGAGTAACCACTTCCATGGAAACAAAGTGCTTTCTTGGCCCAGATTTACTTTTAAGTCAATTCAGGAATGTGGATGGTCTTACAGCTTAGCCAATGAATTGAATTTTGTCAGTCTAGTTAAGCTGGCAACTTCTTTTAGCAGAGTGCTGCCGGAGGATAGAAGCACGGTGATAAACCTTTCCTGAATGAAATGCCAGTTCTGGGTCAGTGGAGCCTGGAATGAACTTGGTTGCTGAAAAATTTATATTGAATTTGGAACATTATTTTAGCTATTGACAAATGGAATCATCATTGCATAAGGAACGAGGGGCAGTTTCATAAAGAACAGCCACAAAAAGGAAGAACCTGGATTTTTACTATTTCAGCATAAGCCGTTTCTATAGACATCTCTGGAATAGGGGAAGATCTAACATTGGAATGCATCTGCCATTAAAGGAAGGTTAAATATTTATTTAATTCATTTATATCCTGCCTTTCCTTTGGGAGGTGAAGGAGGCATAGATCTCCCTTAGGTAAAGTAAAGGTAAAGGTTTTCCCCTGCATAGTCGTGTCCAACTCTAGGGGCCGGTGCTCATCTCTGTTTCTTAGCCGAAGAGCCAGAGCTGTCCGAAGACGCTTCCGTGGTCATGTGGCCGGCATGACGCGTGCGGAACGCTGTTACCTTCCCACCGAAGTGGTACCTATTAATTTACTTGCATTTGCATGCTTTCAAATTGCTAGGTTGGCAAGAGCTGGGGTGAGTGCGGGAGCTCACTCCGTCACACGGCGCTCGGGTCTCGAACCGCCGACCTTCCGATCGACAAGCCTGGTGCCTTAACCACTGAGCCATCGCACCCCCTTAAAGATCTTAAAGATCTCCCTTAGTTTTATCAATAACAGCAGCTCTGAGAGGCTGATTTATTTATTTTATGTTTCGACTTCTATCACCGCGCCATCTCCCACGAGGGGACTCTGGGCGGTTTACAAACATAGAGATTAAAATTCCGTTGTAAAAACACCTAAAAATACAATATACAATTAATTATTATTATAAATTAAGTAGAAAATCCAAGAAGGCAGACCACGATCTTTAAAAGGGCTCTATGGCACCAGCCATCCCCACGAAGAACTATTCCTGTTCCCATCCCACGCGAGGCGGCAAAACCAGGTCTTTAGGTTCTTCCGGAAGGACAGGAGCGATGGGGCCTGCCTCACCTCCGGGGGCAGGTTGTTCCAAAGGGCAGGTGCCACTGCCGAGAAGGCCCGCCTTCTGGACCCCGCCAAACGAAACTCCCTTACCGACGGGGTCCGGAGCATGCCCTCTCTACATAATCGAGTGGGACGGTTTGAAGTTATGGGGATGAGGCGGTCCCTCAGATACCCTGGTCCCATGCCATGTAGGGATTTAAAAGTCAAAACCAACACCTTGACTTGCACCCGGAAGCATACTGGCACCCAATGCAGCTGGCGCAGCAGAGGTGTCACATGGGCCAATCTAGGGGCACCAATAACTGCGCGCGCAGCCGCATTCTGGACCAGTTGTAGCTTCCGGATACTCTTCAAGGGTAGCCCCATGTAAAGCGCATTGCAGTAGTCTATGTGGGAGATGACCAGGGCATGAGTGACTGTACGGAGGGACTCCTGATCCAGGAAAGGGCATAACTGGCGCACAACACGAAGTTGCGCAAAGCCCCTTCTGGCCACGACTGCCACCTGCTCCTCGAGCAGGAGTCGTGAGTCCAGAAGGACCCCCAGATTTCGCACTGATTCTGAACGGGGAAGTGCAACCCCATTCAGAACCAAAGATGATAATTTCCCAGATCCAGAAGAACCATCAATCCACAGCCACTCTGTCTTACCAGGGTTCAGCTGAAGCCTGTTGTTCCCCATCCAGACCCCCACAGCCTCCAGGCACTGAGAAAGGGCGGCCACTGCATCACTTACTTCACCTGCGATGGAGATGTACAACTGTGTATCAACAGCATACTGATGATATCTCATCCCATGGTGACGGATGATCTCACCCAGCGGTTTCATATAGATATTAAATAGGAGAGGTGAGAGAACCGAACCCTGCGGCACCCCACAAACGAGGGGGCGAGAGTTGGATCTCTCATCTCCTATTACTACCAATTGGGACCGGCCCCCGAGGAAGGAGGTGAACCAACGCAGAACTACGCCAGCCACCCCCAACTCCTCAAGCCGTCCCAAAAGAATACCATGGTCGATGGTATCGAAAGCCGCTGAGAGATCAAGGAGATCCAGGATGGACGCACTCCCTCCATCCTGCCCTTGCCAGAGATCATCCATAAGCACGACCAATGCAGTTTCCACCCCATATCCCGGCCTGAAACCCAACTGAAAGGGGTCCAGATAATCCGTTTCATCCAGAATCCTCTGGAGCTGCAGCGCCACCACCTTCTCAACCACCTTCCCTAAAAAGGGGAGGTGGGAGACAGGACGAAAGTTGTCCAATACGGTGGGGTCCAGCGACGGCTTCTTGAGGAGGGGGTGCACCAGCGCCTCCTTAAAAGCATCTGGAAACACCCCCTCCCCCAAGGATGTATTAACCATCGCCCGGACCCAACCTGATGTAACCTCCCTGGCTGCCTGCACTAGCCAGGAAGGACAAGGGTCAAGATGGCATGTGGTGGCCCTTACAGTCCGGAGGATCCTGTCCACTTCCTTAGGCCCCACAGGATCAAACCGATCCCAGATAACCAGGTAATGACGTTCCCTCGGCATCTCCCCAGACTCTGCTTCACGCTTGGAGTCCAACCTAGATCGAATCTGAGCGATTTTATCCTGCAGATGCTCAGAAAATTCTTCCGCACGGCCCTGCAGGTGGGTCCTAGGCTCCACCCTACCCAAAAGAGATCATGTTATCTTAAACAGGGCTGTCGGGCGGCATTCTGCGGATGCAATAAGAGCGGAGAAATATTGACGTTTCGCCGCTCTTACCGCCACAAGGTAGGCCTTAACTGCGACTCTAGCTTGTGTTCAGTCAGATTCAGTCTTTGTTTTTCTCCAGCGGCGCTCTAGGCGTCTCTTAGCCCTCTTCAAGACCCTTAACTCCTCCGTAAACCACGGGGAGTATCGGGTCAGATGTGGCAAGAGAGGCCGCACAGGTGCGATCCTGTCCAAGGCTCCGGCCGCCTCCCTGTTCCAGGCTGCGGCCAGAACCTCCGCTGGACCGTACAATAGATCCTCGGAAATAACCCCCAGCTCCTTCTGAAACCTCACAGGGTCCATTAGTCGCCGGGGGCGGACCATTCGAATGGGTCCTGCCTCCCTGCGGAGTGGGGCGGCATAGGAAAATCTCAGGGCCACCAGGGCGTGATCTGACCATGACAATGGGGATAGATCTAACTCTCCCTTCAGATCACTTTGCCACTGCTCCGACAAGAAAACTAAGTCCGGAGTGAGGCCACTGTCTCGAGTCGGGTTTTGAATAATCTGAGATAGGCCCATGGCTGCCATGGTAGCCATGAACTCCTGAGCTGTATCTGAGGCACATCCCAGGGAAGGCAGATTGAAGTCCCCCAGAACCATAAGTCTAGGGAACTCCACTGCCAACCCTGAGACAGCCTCCAACAGCTCGGGCAGGGAGGTTGCTACGCAGCAGGGAGGCTGGTACAACAGCAACACCCCCAACTTCTCTCGAAAACCCAACTTGAAGAACAAGGTCTCACACCCGGCCACTTGTGGAGCAGGACCCCTGAAGGCCATCAGAGACTCCCGGATTACAACCGCCACCCCTCCTCCCCTGCCCCGAGGTCTCGGCTGATGCCACACCTGAAACCCAGCCGGGCACATCTCCGAGAGTGCTACTCCTCCCTCTGTGCCCAACCAGGTCTCAGTAATACACACCAGGTCTGCCCCCTCTTCCGTGATCAAGTCACATATGAGGGGGGCTTTGTTATTAACGGACCTGGCGTTAAGTAGCAACAGCCGAAAGCCAGGGCATTCAAGGATCTTTTGACCAGGGCCTGGGTCTGAACCTGAGGGGCCGGAACACGCCACCGATAACAAACATCGGGGGCGTCTTCCCCAAAGATGGCCTGCCCCATGGTTCCCGCCATAACGTCCCCTACCTGTCACCACTTCAATGGGGCAACCCGCCCTACTGCCCCCAGAGTTTCCAGGCCCAGATGCCTCCACTCCTGAACCTCCAGAACCCTGGAGGTTCTGGATAGATTTGAGAGCTATCCAGTGAGCTCCATGGTCAAGTAGGGACCAGAACTTTGTTTCCAAGCTCCTGGTCCAGCACCTTCCCCATTACAACACATTGGCTCTCCTTTAACTGTCATATCCTTAATCTCCTTTTCACAGGTGCTGGCCTTCATATTACGTGCAGTGAATCAGCTTCTCTGGGGAGCAGACTGCCCTTGATGGCAGATTGGAGCTAAGCTTCTTTCTGCTGCTTCCTTGGCCTACTGCCTGGAGCTGCTACTTCCCTGTGCTGCAAAGCAGGTGATCCTCCAGAATAGTTGGCCATCACAATTTGCCTCTGATGTTTTAGGAAGATCCTTTCAAATGGAACTAGAACTAGAAATAAGTAAACTGGTTGTCGAATATAGATGCTGGCATAACTCAGAGGTCTGGAGCTATTTCTGGAGAAGTGCAATGAGATGTGGAATTTCCTTCAGCCTGAAATTCTGTCCATCACTCCCAGGCTGGTAGAGTTCGTATTATGGTAATAAAAGATACGGGCTTGCCTTTTCATAGGATTCTTTAATTCATACATGTGCAAATACAGCATGATTTGATATCCTGTCATGAGAAGGGACATCAAATCTCTTTAAATCAATTTTAGCTGTTTGGCCTCAAGAACATGAATGATCTTCCTTGTACATAATTCTACAACTAGAGCACAGCATCTCCATTATGGAGAATGGCAGGATTCCAATCCTTGCCTATCACCCAAATAATGTATTCATTTCTTCATGAAATTCTTTTTCAACTTAACTAGAGCTATCAGCTATCAGATAGGGGTGCGATGGCTCAGCGGGTAAGACACCAGGCTTGTCGATCGGAAGGTCACAAGTTCAGAAGTTCAAGACCCTAGCCCCACATGATGGGGTGAGCTCCCGCACTCGTCCCAGCTCTTGCCAACCTAGCAATTTGAAAGCATGCAAATGCAAGAGATAAATAGGTAGCACCTCAGTGGGAAGGTAACAGCATTCTGCGCGCGTCATGCTGGCCACATGACCGCAGAAGCATCTTTGGACAATGCTGGTTCTTCGGCTAACAAATGGAGATGAGCACCGCCCCCTAGAGTCAGACACGACTGTGTGGGGAAACCTTTACTTTTTAGAGCTATCAGATTTGGGCAGGAAACCTTGAGAAGACTTCTAGATGGCAGCAAAGAGATACCAAAAACTTTAACTCTTTGCTGATGGCCATCTGGACTTTTGTCACCCAGAACTAGTAGTCCTAAACATGATTGGTTGGATGACAAGCCTTACCTTGACACCCGAGGATTTTTAGTAGGAAAAATTCTCCTTTCCCTCCAGCCAGGAGTTTAGGGGAAATTGTAACATGACTTGTGTCCCTCAGCAGCTTTTTCCAGATTGGCAGTTACTTCTCTTTTTTCCAGGCACCAGATGAAAAAAGTCTGGCAACTCATTTATACTTGGCCAAACCATCTTTTCCTCTGACCTTCCTGAAAGCAACACTTCTGCCTCTTGGAGACTTGTCAGTCAGGGAGAGGAACAAATGTCCAAGCAGCTGGTGGCTATACAGAGAGCAAGAGCATGACAAGTGAATATAAAAATGAAGCTTGAAGAATATGCAGCTACATGCTGTCTGCCTCAATTGATGACCGAGTCCCCAGCATGGTTCAAGTGCCATCAAGTGTTTATGGGTATTATTTATATGCCACCCAATAGCAAGATTCTCTGGGTGGCTTATGCAATAATGACAATAAAGCATTTAAAACAATAGTAGGTTCATCATCTCCTCTTAAGAAGGGAGAAGATGTTTTCAGCATCATATGGTAGATGAGACACTGAATGGGGAAGACTGAGCTCCAACTTCTCAAGATAATTTACAAATGTTTGTATGTTTTAAATGAAGAGGAGTAAAACAAAACTATCATGCTTACTTATTGCAGCATCTGACTGATTTAAGTCCAGCTTGATCCTGGATAGAACTCCATTTTCTGGAATGTAGGAGTGTAATTTTGCAGTCATGCCAGTTCCTTAAAAGGACAGCAGATGGCTAGAGATTTCTGCCCTATTCTCACATCTGAGAGAAATAAAAATAGATTTGGTTTTGCCCAATCCTGCTCTAGACAAAATGCCAAAAATTCTTGGCAATCACTCGTAGTTGAGTAAGATTTTCTTCCAGGGGCAAAATCTTAACAGTGGATCCGTAAGTGGCTGTAAAGGCCAATTCTGGATCCGCACAACCTCCACAATGAGGGCATAGGTTTCCAGGTGGAAGGCGGTCACAATGAGGGTTTGCTTGACGTGCCTTCCTCTTAGCTTGTTTCTCCCTTTCTCCCTGTACTCGTGCTTCTTCAAAGTCCATAGCGCCTTTAATAGAGGCTGACCTCCAATTGAAACGCTCATGAGTTAGGGCTTCCCAGTTCTCAATGCTGATATTAATTTCTTTTTAAATTATCTTTGAGAGCATCTTTGAATCTCTTTTGCTGTCCACCAATATTCCGTTTTCCATTCTTAAGTTGGGAGTAAAGTAGCTGCTTTGGAAGACGATGGTCAGGCATTCAAACAACATGGCCGGTCCAGCGAAGTTGATGGATGATCATTGTTTCAACGCTGGTGGTCTTCGCTTCTTCCAATACGCTAACATTAGTCTGCCTATCTTCCCAAGTAATTTGCAGAATTTTTCGGAGGCAGCGTTGATGGAAGCTTTCAAGAAGTTGGAGGTGGCGTTTGTAGGGGTTCCATGTTTCACAGGCGTACAATAGGGTCGGTAGTACAATGGCTTTGTAAACAAGCATTTTGGTCTCCCTGCGAATGTCCCTATCCTCAAACACTCTACGCTTCATTCGGGAGAAAGCTACACTTGCAGAGCTCAGACGATGCTGAATTTCAGCGTCGATGTCGGCTTTCGTAGATAGATGGCTGCCAAGATAAGAAAAGTGGTCGACATTTTCTAGTGACACACCTTTAAGCTGGATTGATGGCACTGCAGAGGAATTGGTTCGAACTTGCTGGTAAAGCACGTCGGGTTTTTTTAATGTTAAGCGAGAGGCCGAGCTTTTGATATGCTTCTGCAAAGATCTTTAGGATAGTTTGAAGATCTTCCACTGAGTGTGCACAGACTACGTTTTCATCAGCGTATTGAAGTTCTATAACAGAAGTTGTAATTACCTATTTTTTGCTTTCAGCCTACTAAGATTAAAAAGCTTTCCATCTGTTCAATTTATAATTTCTACACCAGTAGGAAGTTTCCCTTCAACAAGGTGTAGAATCATAGCGATGAAGATAGCAAATAAGGTTGGAGCAATGACACATCCCTGTTTAACGCCGGATTCCACTTTAAATGGATCGCTTTGAGAGCCATTATTATTCAGGATTGTTGCCATCATGTCATCATGGAGTAGCCGCAAGATGTTCACAAATTTATCAGGGCATCCGATTTTCAGAAGGATGGTCCAGAGAGCAGTACGATTTACAGAATCAAAAGCCTTAGTCAGATCAATAAACGCCATGTACAGAGGGCAGTTTTGCTCCTTGTATTTTTCTTGGAGCTGTTGTGCAGTGAAGATCATATCCACTGTTCCCCTGGAAGGGCGGAAGCCATTTTGGGTTTCAGGGAGGATGTCTTCTGATATAGATAGGAGACGGTTTGCAAGGATCCTTGCGAGGATTTTGCCTGCCGTAGATAGAAGGGAGATGCCTCGATAGTTTCCACAGTCTGTTCTATCACCCTTTTTAAAGAGAGTGATAATTATGGCATCCCTAAAGTCTGCTGGAATCTCCTCACTCATCCAGATTTTTTCAATGAGCTTATGAAGTTGTGTAAGTTCAGGGCCGCCTTCTCTAAAAACTTCAGCAGGAATCCCATCAGGTCCACTAGCTTTTTTATTTTTCATTTGATTAGTGGCTTTACTGACTTCCTCCAAACTAGGAGGTACTGCAAGCTCATCTCTTATTTGTTTTTGCGGGATTTGCAAGGAGACTTCATCAGCCACAGTAGAGTGACGATTAAGGAGATTGTAGTAATGCTCTTTCCAGTGGAGTGCAATAGACTCTTTGTCCTTTAGAAGTTTGACACCATCTATTGAGCGTAAGGGATTTGTACCATAGTTTGTTGGTCTGTAGATGGCCTTTATGGCATTAAAAATGCCCCGTTCATCATGAGCATCTGCAAAATGTTGGGTTTCTTGGGCTTTTTTTATCCACCATACGTTCTTAAGTTCTCTAGTTCTTCTTTGGACTTCTGCCTTTGCACTGGCGTATATTTTTTTTCTTAACGGCACAGTTAATATTTTTTTGCCATATCCGGAAGGCTTTCCTTTTCTTGTCAATAATATATTCAATCTCACTATCGTTCTCGTCAAACCAGTCCTGATGTCTCTTAGTTTGGTATCCGATAGTTTGTTCACAGGCTGAGATAATAGAAGTCTTCAATGTAATCCATTGTTCCTCAACATTTTCAGGGAGTTCCATAGGCAGATGTTCCTTGAGAGTTGATTGGTTGAAAGCAAGCTCATTTAGTAGAATCTTGAAGGGCCAGTGTATTCATTTTACGACTTGGTTTTCTTCCTTGGAGCCTACGATGAGGGACAATCTTTATGGCCATCGTGGATCAAATTAATCGATGGTCTGTCCAGCAGTCATCAGCGTTCGTCATGGCTCTGGTGAGAAGTACAGTACATCACGGCGATCTCTAGCACGGACAATTACATAATCTAAAAGATGCCAGTGCTTCAACCGTGGGTGCTTCCATGATGTTTTAAATTTATTTTTCTGGCGAAAGAGTGTGTTAGTAATGACAAGGTTATGCTCTGCACATTTAGTCAGAAGTAAGATTCCATTCATGTTGCTATTGTCAACTCCTTCTTTCCCAATAATCCCCAGCCATAAATCAAAGTCACGCCCAACTCTTGCATTGAAATCGCCCAGGAGGATAATTTTATCCTCCTTTGGTATCTCTGATAAGATGGTGTCCAGCTGGGTATAAAAATTTTCCTTGATATCCTCATCTGCATCTAGTGTTGGTGCATAAGCACTTAAAATAGTTGCCTGTTGGTTTTTGGCAAGTTTTATTCGGAGAATTGAGAGTCGTTCGTTAATGCCAGTGGGAACTTCTGACAAGAGCTTCACAAGGTCATTTTTGATAGCAAAGCCTACCCCATGTATTCGTCATTCTTGTCATTCTTGTCGTCAATCCTGCTCTAGACAAAATGCCAAAAATAGGGCTGCCTGGAGGAATCCAGATGAGGTGGCATCTCCAAGCTTTGGAACAGTGATGTTGAATATTACTGGACAGTGCAGTTAGGACTTCAGAACTTGAGCTTGGAAATGTAAGTCCTGCTTCACCTCTGCACTTCACATGTCTGCCAAGGGCACATGTGTGAAAGGGAGGCATGGCATGCTTTCTGAGGGTGAAAAAAAGACAGAAATCACAGCATATGGATGAGAGCCAGACTAGTATAATGGTTAAAGTGGCAGGATGAGATTTAGGAGATCTAACTTGAAGTCTTCACTCAACCATGAAGCTCACTGGATGATTTTGGGAACCAGCCATCCTCTCTCATATCAACCTCTCATATCAATCAATACCCGAGGATCTGCTGCAAGGTCCAGCGGAGGCATTGGCCGCAATCTGGAATAAGGAAGCGGCCGGTGCCTTGGACAGGATCGCGCCTGTGCGGCCTCTCTTGCCACATCTGATCCGACACTCCCCGTGGTTCACGGAGGAGTTGAGGGTCTTGAAGAGGGCTAAGAGATGCCTGGAGCGCCGCTGGAGAAAAACAAAGACTGAATCTGACCGAACACAAGCTAGAACCGCGGTTCAGGCCTACCTTGTGGTGGTAAGAGCGGCGAAACGTTTATATCTCTCTGCTCTTATTGCATCCGCAGAATGCCGCCCGACGGCCCTGTTTAAGATAACACAATCTCTTCTGGGTAAGGTGGAATCTGTGACCCACCTGCAGGGCCGTGCGGAAGAATTTTCTGAGCATCTGCAGGATAAAATCGCTCAGATCCGATCTAGGTTGGACTCCAAGTGTGAAGCAGAGTCTGGGGAGATGCCAAGGGAACGTCATTACCCGGTTATCTGGGATTGGTTTGATCCTGTTGGGCCTAAGGAAGTGGACAGGATCCTCCGGACTGTAAAGGCCACCACATGCCATCTAGACCCTTGCCCTTCCTGGCTGGTGCAAGCAGCCAGAGAGGTGACATGTGGGTGGGTCCAGGCGATGGTTAATATATCTCTGGGGGAGGGGGTGTTTCCGGATGCCTTCAAGGAGGCGCTGGTGCACCCCCTACTCAAGAAACCATCACTGGACCCTACTATATTGGACAATTTTCGTCCTGTCTCCCACCTCCCCTTTTTAGGGAAGGTGGTTGAGAAGGTGGTGGCGTTACAACTCCAGAGGATTCTGGATGAAACGGATTATCTGGACCCCTTTCAGTCGGGTTTCAGGCCGGGATATGGGGTGGAAACTGCATTGGTCGTGCTTATGGATGATCTCTGGCGGGAGCGGGATGGAGGAAGTGCGTCCATCCTGGCTCTCCTCGATCTCTCAGCGGCTTTCGATACCATCGACCATGGTATCCTTTTGGGACGACTCGAGGAGTTGGGGGTGGCTGGCGTAGTTTTGCACTGGTTCACCTCCTTCCTCGGGGGCCGGTCCCAATCGGTAGTAATAGGAGATGAGAGATCCAGCTCTCCACCCCTCGTCTGTGGGGTGCCGCAGGGTTCGGTTCTCTCACCTCTCCTATTTAATATCTATATGAAACCGCTGGGTGAGATCATCCGTCGCCATGGGATGAGATATCATCAATATGCTGATGATACACAGTTGTATATCTCCATCCCAAGCGAAGTAAGTGATGCAGTGGCCACCCTTTCTCAGTGCCTGGAGGCTGTGGGGGTCTGGATGGGGAACAACAGGCTTCAGCTGAACCCTGGTAAGACGGAGTGGCTGTGGATTGATGGTTCTTCTGGATCTGGGAAATTATCATCTCTGGTTCTGGATGGGGTTGCGCTTCAGAACCAGTGCGGAACCTGGGGGTCCTTCTGGACTCACGGCTCCTGCTCGAGGAGCAGGTGGCAGCTGTGGCCAGAAGGGGCTTTGCGCAACTTCGTGTTGTGCACCAGTTACGCCCTTTCCTGGATCAGGATGCCCTCCGTACAGTCACTCATGCCCTGGTCATCTCCCATATAGACTACTGCAATGCGCTCTACACGGGGCTACCCTTGAAGAGTATCCGGAAGCTTCAACTGGTCCAGAATGCGGCTGCGCGCGTAGTTATTGGTGCCCCTAGATCGGCCCATGTGACACCTCTGCTACGCCAGCTGCACTGGGTCCCAGTATGCTTCCGGGTGCAATTCAAGGTGTTGTTTTTGACCTTTAAAGCCCTACATGTCATGGGACCAGGGTATCTGAGGGACCGCCTCATCCCCATAACTTCAAACCGTCCCACTCGATTATGTAGAGAGGGCATGCTTCGGACCCCGTCGGTAAGGGAGTTTCGGTTGACGGGGTCCAGAAGGTGCGCCTTCTCGGCAGTGGCGCCTGCCCTTTGGAACATTTTGCCCCCGGAGGTGAGGCAGGCCCCATCGCTGCTCTCCTTCCGAAAGAACTTAAAGACCTGGTTTTGCCGCCTCCCGTGGGATGGGAATAGGGATAGCTCCTCATGGGGATGGCTGGCGCCTTAGAGCCCTTTTAAGATCATGTTGGTATTAGGTTGGTTAAGATCGCCCTCTTGGATTTTCTATTTAATTTATAATAATAAGTAGTTGTATATTGTATTTTTATATTTTGTAATAGAATTTTAATCTTTATGTTTGTAAACCGCCCAGAGTCCCCTTTGGGGGAGATGGTGCGGTGATAGAAGTTTAAAAATAAATAAATAAATAAATAAATAAATAAATAAATAAATAAATAAATAAATAAATAAATAAATAAATAAATAAACAAACAAACAAACCTATCTCAAGGTTGTTGCTGTGGGGATAAATTGAGGGAACAACCTCCCCTGCATAATATGTTATATTGTATTCCCAGACAAAGGATGAGATAGAAATGTAACATAATGCTAATCATTCTAGCTACTCCATGATGGAGTCTGGGTTCATTTGAGCTTGCTCTTGCTGTAAAACAGCATCTTTAAGGTATTCATCCTTTTCCTTTCCCTTCCTTTCCCTCCTTCTCCTTCTCCTTCTCCTTCTCCTTCTCCTTCTCCTTCTCCTTCTCCTTCTCCTTCTCCTTCTCCTTCTCCTTCTCCTTCCTTCCTAAAAACAAGCAACAGTAGCTGCTAGCAGAATAAGCAGACATTGGTTCCAGAAGGGCATATGGCATAGATGATAGGTCCAAATCCTTGGTTGTTGCAGATGGCACATTAGTGCCATGGGTCTATGACAGATGCTGTAAATACTTCTTTTGAATAACCCAAAAAACCACAAAGATGGAGGTTTACTCTCGTGCCTAATCATTCTCTAAGGCCAACTATCCTTCACCAAGGATATAGTCATAATAAACTCAGGAATAATACAACACCATGCAGAACAAAGAGACTTAAGACTCAGAGGATTTGTTGTAGTATGGGACAAATCTAGAAGTTCCTCCTGCCTTTGAGCTCAAGTTTAAGGCTGGAGAAGTCACTAGTCCCAGCAGCTGGGTTGTAGGACATAGATCCTACCTCTTCTCATTCAGCTTAGCCAGGACCCTGCTGAGTTTTGGCTGGCAGAATAAAACTCAGGGCCTGTTTTTCCAAGAAAAAACAGATGGTTCAACTTTGAAGAAGGATCAAGATGTGGGGAAGAGCATGAAGCTATTTAAGAGACATTTCTAATTATTGACATTTTAGTGAGGGTTAAAGGCAGAATGCACTCCAGACTATTAGCCATGGAAGGAAACTGGGATCTTCATGTTTAGATACAAGTGCAGCTTCAGAACCAGTGTAGTATATTGGTGAAGGTTCTGGACTAGGAACATGGAAATTCCCTAGGTAAGTTTGGACTAGTCTGTCTTTCTCAGACCAAGGGTGATGTAGTGGTGAAAGTGCTCGACTAGAATTGGGGAGATCCAGGTTCCCCCCTCAGTCAAGGAAGCTCACTGGATGATGTAAAACCAGTTACTCCCTCCCAGCCTAACCTATTTAGGATTAATTGGTAGAGCCAGTTTGGTCTAGTGGTTAAGGCAACAGGCTAGAAACCAGGAGACTGAGAGTTCTACTCCTGCCTTATGCATGAAAGCCGGCTGGGTGACCTTGGGCCAGTCACTCTCTCTCAGCCCTAGGAAGGAGCCAATGGCAAACCAGGGGACTGAGAGTTCTAGTCCCGCCTTAGGCATGAAAGCCGGCTGGGTAACCTTGGGCCAGTCCCTCTCTCTCAACCTTAGGAAGGAGCCAATGGCAAACCAGGAGCCTGAGAGTTCTAGTCCCACCTTAGGCATAAAAGCTGGCTGGGTGACCTTGGGCCAGTCACTCTCTCTCAGCCCAACTCACCTCACAGGGTTGTTGTGGGGAAAATAGGAGAAGGAAGGAGTATTAGATATGTTCGCCACCTTGAGTTATTTATAAAAATAATAAACGCAGGATAAAAATTAAATTATTATTATTATTATTATTATTATTATTATTATTATTATTATTTATTTTGGAGAAAAATAGGAAGGGATATTATGCTGACTTGCTCTTCTGAATGAAAGGCAGGATGGAAAGCAAATGTTGGGGTAAATAGTTATCTTGGACTGATATTCAATGAGCATCCATTTTGATGGCTTTCTGTCTATTTAGTCCCATGAAACACTCTAATGTTTTTGCTAGACATTAGCCTTTCTCAACCTGGCATACTCTGAAAGTGTTGGATTACAGCTCCCCAAATTCTCAGCCAGTGCACTTATTCTCCATACTGGCTGGGAATCCTGGGAATTGTAGTTCAGGACATCTGGAAGTTACCAAAGGGAAGAAAGCTGCAATCTGCCGTTCAGACTCCTGTTGACCTTGAAACCGACAGGTGATCAAAGCAGAAGCAGAGCAGAAGCAGCTGCTACACAGCAAGTGAGGGAACAGGCATCCTG
This sequence comes from Charina bottae, assembly GCA_023362775.1. Classification (NCBI taxonomy): domain Eukaryota; kingdom Metazoa; phylum Chordata; class Lepidosauria; order Squamata; family Charinaidae; genus Charina; species Charina bottae. The sequence goes on from JALMGJ010000013.1 coordinate 8,352,623, forward strand.
GGTTCTGGTTGCTGTTTGGCTGGAAAACAATACGTTTCCTCTGAACACACAGATGAGAACTGGATGGGAGCATGACTTTGTGTTTTATCTGTGACTTGGCAACCCCCCAAGGCTAGCAGCTGGCTTTCAACAACATCTTCAAATTATAGTGATCATCCTACTGTTCTTGCTACTACCAGAAGAAGCCCAACTATTGATGAGAACAAGCAATAGTGTGCTTGAACTCTGTACTTGTACTGTATATGGAAGCTGTACAGGGTGATAAATGGTTCTGCATTTTTTTTCCTACCCACTTCTCATCCAATTTATTTGAACTTTCTTTAGAAATGTCTTCAAAGGAGAAGAGAACTTTGGAACAGTTCTCATAGGTGGAGTGGAATCTTCTTCAACTTATTTTGTGATAAGATGATCAAGGGGATTGTGCATGCTTGCGTGAATATCTTGTTCCTGACAGCACAATAATCTGTGGACTGGTTTGCTGCCTCCCTTGGCTTTTCAAACTTTCAAATCCTGATGCAGATTTTAGGACAATATGTTAATATGAAGCTGGATCTCCAGTGTCTCTTCAATTAATAGAACTCATATCCTATCTCAAAGCTTCCCAGACAAGATGTTTTTCTGAGTTAAGGAACTTTTTGGTTAGAGTCATCAAAGCTTGAAGCATTGATAACAAGAAGGCAAGCATTATAAATCCTGAGTTTGTCTCCATTTTGCCACCTACTGATGCTAGAGATTTGGTTGATATTGCTTTGAGGCCTATATAATATTGATGGCACAGAGGACAGGAAATCTCCTTCTGAGTGATGATGGAGGTGGCAATTGTGACCAACTATTTTCCATTTCTCTGTGTATTTTCTGGCACCCAGCCTATACTGAGCCTGGGGGAGCCACCCATCTCTGATTTTCAGTTCTTCATAGCCTTGAGTTACCTTTCTTACTTTCCAACAACTTGAAATGGCTACATATTTTCTTGTTTAATGAGACTTGATCAATAGGGTCCTTAAATGAAAACAGACTTGCACATTATTAAAATATTGATACAGGTGCCTTTTGATATTAAAGGAAATGTAATGTAATTTATATTCTATTTAACAATAGCTACTACTCATTGTGAAGAGAGAAATGCCATTTTAATTGGATTCTTTTTTTTCCTGCCCCATATTACATATTACAGTAGCAATCCAAATCTCAATTTATCTTCAAGAAATAAAGAAATGAACACTAAAGTCTCAGCAGCATAGATTAAAATTTGCTTGTGTCAATTAAAATTATGTCACAAGAATTAGACTACAGGTAGTCCTCACTTAACAACCCTAATTGGGACCAGCAACTACATCACTAAGCGAAGCAGTTGTTAAGCAAAACATCACATGTTCGCCCCACTTAGCGACAGCAGTTCCGGCAGTCCTGGCTGCAGAGATTAAGCGAATCACCTGTGGTCATTAAGCGAGACATCACATGACTGTGACTTGCAACTTCCTGTTGGCTTCCCCATTGACTTTGCTTGTCAGAAGCCGGCTGGGAAAGTCGCAAATGGTGATCATGTGACTGCAGGACGCTGCGACCATCATAAATGTGTGACAGTTGGATTAATTATGGGAATTGCTATATATTCTTGTTGTTGAAAGTCGGAAGTCACTTCTTATGTAATCTAAAAAAAAAATTTTTCTTGTGTTTTTCACTTTTTTCACTTTTTTTTCTTTTTTTGTATTTTTTTCTTTTTATTGTAGTTTTTATTTATACTCTATACTTAATAAAATTCTTTAACAAAAAAATAAAATAAATGTGTGACAGTTGCCAAGTGCCCAAATCACAATCTCGTGACCACTGGGATGCTGCAACGGTCATAAGTGCAAGGACCAGTCGTAAGTCACTTCTTTCAGTGCCATTGTAACTTCAAACAGTTGCTAAACGAATGGTCATTAAGCGAGGACTTCCTGTATTTGAGACCGTATTTGCTGGCATATTCTGGGAGTTAAAAGCTATATGACAGAATATGTTTTTCCATGTTTCCTCTAAAATTTGAAAGGGAATGACTATGAAGATAGCCTTCCTGGTGCATTACCCTTTGTAGCGAGACTCACCTGGCATCGGCTCCAATCAAATGTTGATATGTGGTGAAAACCTTTATTTATTTACTATTTGCTGTATTCCATCTGGAGCATTTTTTTTAAACTGATGTGTGACATAGAAATATTTTCAATAAATGGATACCGCTACAAAAAGCTGATATCTTAATGCATCTCTTGAGAGTCAGATGCAAATGTCTCCTGTCTGCAATTTCATCTTGATGTATTTCTTGGCCAATCCTCTTCCATATGCACCCATTTTTTCTCCCTCCTCACCATCATCCCGCTGTGGGAAGCCAACCAATGCCATAGTTTCACCTGCAATGTGAAATCATTTCTGATCAAAGTTTAGCATTGCAATGGGCCCTTCAACACTATGCATTGTCCATTGCTGGCAGGTTTTAATATAAACTTTGGTTTATTGGAAAGGTTTCTCTTAATAGCATTTCTGATTTGCTTTCCTCATCTTCCAAAATGTATACATGTTGCAATCACTGGGTTCTTCTGAAAGAGGAAAATAAGGCTTTGCTTCCACCCACATCCTTCAACCTTTTCCCTGGGGGAACCCCCAAGTTGTACCTCTTCTTCCATTCTTGGTTGGCCACTTCCACAAGTAGCAGAATGTCTAATTCTCAATTGACTCATTGGGGTTACAATGCCAGTAAACGGTAAGTAAATGGAACAAGAGGCAAAGATTATATAGCATGACCTTTGCATGATGACAGCATGATCTGCATGATAGTTTCTCCCAGATGCCTCCATTTGGTCTTAATTTCCAAGGCAGTACATAAGGGATAAAGCAATCCATGAGACCAGAAGCCCTATTTTGGGAGAAGACAGTCTTCTCCATGCTTTGAAAGACTCTTCAACTCTGGTTGAATGGTAAAGGACTCTAAGAAGAGAAGGCAGGGTCTTGGAATTGCCATCCCCCAACATCAGGACAGAGATGTGTAATTCTTGTGCTGAAATGACAGCAACTATTTCTTAATATGCATCTCTATTTTTACATTAGCATGTCAATTTTATACAGTTCTGCATGCTCTTTTGTGGCCTATAATTATAGTAACAATCATAATAAAAATAATTTACCCCATATTTTGGGATGGGATACTATTATGAGCCAGGTTAATTACAATCTAAGCCAGGTTAATTGCAAATCTAGTAAGTGCATTCACCCAACATACTAAGCCTGATTAGCTTTAACCTTGTTTAATTGGAGGAGGGGGGCTTTGGGGTTTAGCTTGCTTGTGAACCCAGCCCAATTGGTTCGTTTATGGTTCAGTGTATTGTGCAAATCCAGAAGATGGTTTAATTCGGGAAGTAGGCAAATGTCTGATCAGTGAACCCAGCTATAGACTGATTTTAAAAAATCCCAGAGATGTTCTGCAATAATAAGGGGCTGTTTTAATATCTTTGCAAGAACCATTTTGTCTGCATGTCAAGACTGCTGAATTTCTGTAAGTTTCAGCTAAGAGTATAGCATCCTTTTTTTCTTATTTCTGACATGTATCCATCACCATTTGGTGGTGCTCTGTGCACTGTCTGACAATTCACCTTCTGAAAAATAAAGGCGCTTCCTGAAATATTTTTAGGACCCTAGGAAGTGACCTTACATTTAAGCAGACCTGGGTGCAACTAGCTCAGTGTTTTTCAAACTTGGCAACGTTAAGATGTGTGGACTTCAACTCCCAGAATTCCCCAGCCAGCATGTAAGGTCACTTCCTAGGGACCTTCCTAGGAATTCTGGGAGTTGAAGTCCACACATCTTAAAGTTCCCAAGATTGAGAAACACTGTCATAGATACACACAGCTGATATAAGAGAGGATCTCTCATTGATCATGCGGCTAGAAAACAAAACCAAGGTGCAGGCTGGCCCACCTTTGCAGAAGAGATTGGCATCTTCTCCATTATAATGAAGGCACGGGAGGAAGAAAGGCAGAATCAAACAGTGTTGAATTGCCTCTCTCTCCCTCTCCACGTACAAACACGCACACACATATATAGTACTGTATATATAAGTTCCATATTTGAAAGCAAAGTTACTTATTGGAATTCTTGTGTTCTTACTTCAACATTTTCCTAATAAAATTGTTCCTTGGATGTTCTTCTCCGTTCCTGATTATTACTAGGGAAATCTGACATCTAGTATTCTTACAGAAATGGCTTGCCATTGTCTTCTGGATTTTTTTAAAACTTCCCAGGCTAACCTACAATCCTGAGATGTTCTGGAGGTCTCCCATCCAACTACTGACCATGTTTAACCCAGCTTAGCTTTTTCAAGATCAGCCAAGGTCATCTGAGGCATCTCTGGGCTATAGTTTTTCTCCATTGCCCAAAGTTTGTAGGAGGAAATGTGCAGACAGCACTTATCTCCTGTCCAACCAGCAAACAGTCTTCAGGGACATACACAACAAAACATAAAACTATATTCCTGAATTCCAGCTTTGCTCTGAATAATAATGAAGCATAAGCAATGCCAAATGTAGCTGGAATGACTGATGCAACCATAATTAAGAATGCTTTACACATAACAGCTGTTGGGCATATATTAAGGATGTTACATCTGAATGTGCAACATATGAATGCCATGAAGTTATATTTACAAAATTGTGCAGGAGTCCTGATTAGGAATGCAGGAATCACTTCTGCTTAAGTGTATGGTTGGTGGCTTCAGCCACTGAATATTTGGTACAATCGAAGTTGAGGAACTGTAAGGAAGTGCACGTCTGTGCAAGAGTGTGACCACAATAGAGCAACTGTTTAATTACTGCAGTCCAGATCCTGTGTATTTATGCCTCCCGCTGGAGATGCCTTTTTCCCCTCTCTTCAAAACCTGTTGGCTTTTCAAGGTGAACTTTTGCCCTCCTTTCCCTTTCTTGACTATTCTCACTTGAAGTCCCTGAATAACTCTTCCCTGCTGCTTTAAGCACATCGTGGAGGACAATTGATTAGAACCTGCTCTCCTTTTTGTAAGACTTAAGTCCTTGCAGTTCTGTCTATTGGCTTATTATTCCTCAGACACAGTTTCTGCCCCTCCCAAACTTATGCCATTAAGGATTCCAAATTCTGCTCTGGTAAATTACTTTCACCCATGAAAGTTCATGAAAAAGGCCATCTTTATGTTAGAGAGCTTGCTTGGAAATTTCTCAGGGTAGCTCCTAATCAATCTTGGTGGACCCCCCAAAATGTAGAGTGGGTTAGCATTTGAATTGACTGCCAGATGAACCCAAGATTGAGGCTAATTTGGAAGTTCAATAAAAATCCTGGAAGAAGGGAATGCAAACCACTTCTGACTTATTTGCATGAAAAGAAATTGATCTTGACTAATGTACAGCAAGTCATAGAGTCTAACAGATCTTGGCAAATTTCCTATCTTCCTATTTTTCCCCACAACAGCAACTCTGTGAGGTAGGTTGGGTTGAGAGAAAGTGACTGGTTCAAAGCTTCCCAGGGAGCTTCTATGGTGGAGAGGGGACTGGAACATGGGTCTCCCCACTCCGAGTCCAACACATTTACTACTATACCACACTGGCTCCCTAGAATATGCAGTCTTATTCACCTACACCCAGTCCTTCATGGCCTGATGACCTACACTGGCTCTTGAGACATCCATTTTGGGGCTTGCAGGCAACTTGCTTAGAACTTAGTACTTCTTCTTTTAATCCATTCAGTCGGGTCCAATTCTCGGAGACTGCCTGGACAAGTCCCTGTAATTTTTCTTGGCAAGGTTTTTCAGAAGTGGTTTGCCATTGCCTCCTTCCTAGGGCTGAGGGAAAGTGACTGGCCCAAGGTCACCCATCTGGCTTCATGCCCAAGGTGGGACTAGAACTCATGGGCTCCTGGTTTCTAGCCTGGTGCCTTAAGCACTACATCAAACTGGCTCTCTAAGAGTTACAATATATGTGGTCAAAATATCTGGAAAATCAGTAGGTGGCAGTATAGAGCTCCACTTTATGTCTTTGTTCCATTCAATAGTCATTTTTTTAAGCTAGATATGCTCTAAACCAGGGTTCCTCAACCTCACCCATTTTAAGATGTGTGGACTTCAACTCCCAGAATACTCCAGCCAGCATTGCTGGCTGGAGTATTCTGGGAGTTGAAGTCCACACATCTTAAAATGGCTGAGGTTGAGGAACCCTGCTCTAAACCCAAGCGTATTCCTTTTCAGTGGCTTCATATAGACGTTAAGTAAAATCACCACCACCGAGGACAATTTCCAAGCAGCCAAATTGATGAATATGATAAAGGAACCAAGTCTTATTACCAGCACTGAAAGAACAGATGAAGACTCCTTTACTCCCTTTCTTATACAGAGGGCTCAGATCTGTAAGTGGAGGCAAGTTCTTCCAGGACTTAATCAGGACTGCTTAGCTTCAGCTGAACCTGCTTGGGCAAAACAGAAGATGGGTAGTTAAGGCTGCTTCAAGAAGAGAGGCTTGTTGGTGGCCTTTGCTGTACGATTCCGTGGTCTATGGACAACTTTTCAGCAACTGTCTTGCCCATTGAACTGTTGGGTTGCTTGCTCAAACATTGGATATTGTAACTGTTGGACACCCTTCAGCTCTAATGAAAGACTGAGGCTGTGAGTTCAAAGAGAACAGTAAGTAACGTACTGATTTATTATTGCTATGTTTATTCCCTGCTGGAGTGCTGTGAGGCTTTGAAAAAGGCTATATTAATGTGAAACGTTTACCTCATGTTGAATGAACTGGCTTACCAATTGTTATAATTTGCCAAAAAAACCCAAAATTGGTTAAACTGCTCTTCCTTGACTGGATGTTTTAATCCATGTTAATTTAGTTAGAATAATGGTATTCTATTCTCTGGGTCTTAGGGGACTGACTGAATAAAACTCTGATTATATTCAGTCATTATGACCAGTGAGTGGATAGGACTTGTGATCTGACATACTGAAAGGGTACCAATCAAAGAAAATATTTGTAGCTTAGGGTTGAATTGTGGAGTGGTGCTCTCTGAGCCTTGTTGTTTTCTTGCAGACGTTTCATTGCCAGGCTAGGCAACATCTTCAGTGTGAAAAGGGAGTGGGACGTGCTCTCTGTTTATATACCCTGGCTTGTCCTGCTTGTGTTGGTGGAGGTGTTGTTCTCTCCTCAGTAGTTCCTTGATTGGGCTGTTGTTTGCTACTTGGTTGATTTACTGAGTTAATAGTTCCTTGATTAGGGTATATTGTGCTGTTTGATTGTTCCTCTGGTGCTAATCTTGGTGTTAATCTTTGCCTATCTGGGTGAGCTGAGGATGGTGACGGCCGACAGAGGGCTCTGGCGTGGACTGGTCCATGAAGTCACGAAGAGTCGGAAACGACTGAACGAATAAACAACAACAAAATCTGGGTGATGATTGCTGGCAAGGAGGTGTTCTGGTCTTCTGGCTTTTCTATTGTCTCTTATGTATGGTATGTAAAAGTTGTTTACCTCTGTGTGTCTGTTGATGGCTGCTTTGTCTGAGTGCCAAGCTTCCAGGAATTCTCTAGCATTTTTGGATTTGGCTTGGTTTAAGATGCACACAGTTTCCCAGTTGAAAGTATGGTTTAGTCTGTCCATGTGTTGTGAGATTAAGGAGTTTTCATTGTGTCTTCTGACTGCTAGTTTGTGTTCGTGGATGCGTTCTGCTAGTCTTCTGCCAGTCTGTCCTACATAGTGGCTGCTACAGTCCTTACATTGTATGTTGTAGATAACTCTGGTTTTTTCTTCTTGGGCTGCTGGGTCTTTTATGTTTGTCTTTGGTTACTTATGATGTTCTGAAGGGTTTTGGTTGGTTTGTGTGCTACGGTGATGCCGTGTGGTTCTAACAGTCTATTAGTAGTTTCTGAGATGTTTCTGATGTATGGTAGTGTAATCCTTTTCATAGCTTCTGTTGGTTTTGCTGTGGTGGGTTGAGTGGTCAGGCACTTTTTGATAAAGTTGTGTGGATATCCATTTTGCTGGAAGATGCTATATAAGTGGTCTGTTTCCTTTTTCTGGTGTTCTGAGTTGCTGCAGTGTGTTTGTGCTCGTCTGAATAGTGTTCTTACACAGCTCCTCTTGTGGGAGGCTGGGTTATTGCTTTGGTAATGGAGAATTTGGTTATTGTGGGTAGATTTCCGGTAGACTTGTGTTTCTAGAATGCCATCATTTCCTCTACTGATAAGGATGTCCAAGAAGGGTAGTGTGTTGTTGTTTTCTTCTTCCCTTGTGAATTTTATTCCTTTGAAGATGTTGATGATGGTTTCATGTGTTTCCTCCAGTTGATCTTTTTTTATTATGATGAAGGTGTCATTTACATACTGGATCCGTACTTTGGGTTGTATGAGTGGGAGTGCTATCCTTTCTAGACACTGCATTAACATTTCTGCTATGAGTCCTGAGAGTGGTGATCCCATAGGTGTTCCTTTGATTTGTTGGTATATTTGTCCATCAAACTGAAAGTAGGTGGTCAGGCAGAGTTTAATGATTCTGTGTATTTTGATCTTGGTGTATTTAGTTAGGTCAGGTGTGACGTATTGCTGCTGCCATGGATTCAATCGCTAGTGCTTGGTCAATGGATGTAAAGAGTGCAGTGACATCAAATGACACCATAATTTCATCTTCAATTCTGCATTCTGAGATAATAAAGAACAATCAAGGAACTCCTAAGGAGAGAACAAAACCTCCACCAACACAAGCAGGACAAGCCATGGTATATAAACAAAGAGCAAGTCCCACTCCCTTTTCGCACTGAAGATGTTGCCTAGCCTGGCAATGAAACATCTGCAAGAAAACAACAAGGCTCAGAGAGCACCAAGGACTCCACAATACTGAAAGGGCCCTAGATTAGAGGAAGTTGTGTGATAGTAGGCTCACTTATATTCCAAGGTCAGATGCCCTCCTTTTATGTTCCATCTTTTGCAGACAAAGGACAAGAGTTGGTGGTTTCCACTTTTAAGTGGAGATAAAGGGGGCTCAAGGATGGTCACCCCAAGGCTCATCTTTTCATGGAAGATCTCTAAATCCAGATAGATGACAGGCCAGAAGCTTAGAGGGGATGTTCAGTTGTGTATTATGAGGAGGGGTGTTTGGAGTGGAAGAATTTGCTTTGAGTGCTTAGATCAGTGTTTCTCAACCTTGGCAACTTTAAGATGTGTGGGCTTCAACTCCCAGAATTCCACAGCCAGTTGCCAAGGTTGGGAAACACTGGTTTAGATCTTTAAACATACACTTTCCAGGCCTTGTACATTCAAGCATGTTTGTCTTCATATTTACATGGCCAGTGATCCATTGCACATTAAAGATTCGACTGAATCAAGCTCCTGCAACCAACAGTTTAATAATCTCCAAGTTCCACCCCCACCCCCACCCATCGGGATTCACTGCTCGATCAACCTTCCCTTCATCTCTCAGTTGATTTGGACCTAGAAAGGCAAAAAACTAACACGGCAATATCGCCCTTTGATCTGTCCTGGGTGCTGAATCACTCGCCTCAATACTTTGATTAACATAGTTTGCAGTTCTATGAATAAACCAAGTCTCCACTTACATGTCTGGTGGTTTTACTGCAAAGCACCCCCCAACCAACCTTGTGAGTTTTAACAGACTGGCAGGATGCTTCCTGGTGCCATGGCAGGATGGCATAGATGACATCATGACAACATCTCCCAAACTGTGATCTATCACTTAACTCGGTACCCAAGAACATCCTTTGGGTTTTTCACATTTGACAGCCTGAGCCCATGGACCAGCTCCAATATTCAAGTTGTCTCTATCAAAATCAATCTTAGTTATCCCACAAATATCTCTTCCAAACCTGGCCTGGAAACATTCCAGGAACCTATCCGGGAGAATTGACTCCAAGCCACCATGAATTTGTTTAACTCAGTAGGAATATTCCTACCAATCTGCCATCACAGAAATAGCTCTACCAGATTTGCTCCCCTGACATTCTGCTTTGATTTTATCAGAAATATTTCTACTAAACTTGGCCCCAAAAATTCCCAGGAATGCCCTTACCAAGATATCTTAGGAACTTCTCTCACTGATTCACATTCTCCATTCAGTTTGGCATATGTATGTCAAAAGGTTCAAGCTGCACACATGAGACTTAAGAATCAGGCTTGTTTTATTTTTTACTGTTTGCTCACTTAAAACTTAGGGATAGTTTATAAAAGATCTGATAATGTTTGTTCTACCTGAAGCTTAGCAAATTACCAATTGAAGAGAATATTTGTAATTCAGGGTTGAACTGTGGACAACAAGGCTCAGAGAACACCAAGGACTCAACAGCTTAGTAAATGGTCACAAAATTGAGCATCTAAAGTTTGGTAAATGAGGAAGGGAAGGGAAGGGAAGGGAAGGGAAGGGAGGAAGGACAATTTGGTGTAGTGGTTAAAGCACCAGGCTAGAAACCGGAAGACTGTGAGTTCTAGCCCTGCCTTAGGCATGAAAGCCAGTTGGATAACTTTGGGCCAGTCACACCTTCTCAACCCTAGGAAGAAGGTGGCGAACATACCTAATACTCCTTCCTCCTCCTATTTTCCCCACAACAACAACCCCTGTGAGGTTAGTTGGGCTGTTGTGGGGAAAATAGGAGGAGGAAGGAGTATTAGGTATGTTCACTGCCTTGAGTTATTTATAAAAATAATAAATGTAGGATAAAAAAAAGTGGAGTGGAAAATGGGACAAGGAGAGGAAGGAAGTCTCTTAAGATCTTTTTTGGTGTATTCAAGCCTGTCTCACCATCCACTGCAGAGTCCTTCTGTACTTTATTAATCTTTGAAAGGCAATTTAAAGAGGAGTGTGAGAAAGTGGGAACCAACAAGCCAGTTTTCCCCAGGAGGCAAAGTCCAGGAGAATTTTCTTCCCCTTTCTGGGAAATTATCCCTGTTTGAAAACTTAGGATGCATTGTTGTTTTGGCCCATCCCTCTCACTGATTCTTTACCCCACTTCTCCGTATACATTATGACCTTGTCTTCTTTTTCCAACATTGTCATTGGCATCAGTATCTTGTATCAAATTCTTGCTTGTGATTAGCTCCTAGCTGTCTTCTTCAGTGCTTTTTGTCAGCAGCAAAATCTGAAAGGGTATGAAAATAGGTCAAGGAAAGGAGTTCTTATGCTATTGAGGCAAAACAGCAGTTCATGCTTTGACATGGTTCTTTTGATAAAACAAAGCCTTTTAGTGTAACAGTGCCCATGGGCCCTGATGTGACTCCAGATATCTTTTCTTGGCACCTTTTAGGACATCTATTCCACTCTATTTTTTTGATGGCTTAGTTAACTTTTTTTTAATCCTTTCAATAATGTCTGATTCTCGGAGACTGCCTGGACAAGTCCCTGCAGTTTTCTGGGCAGGTTTTTCAGAAGTGCTTTGCCTAGCCCTTCCTAGGGCTGAGAGTGACTGGCCCAAGGTCACCCAGCTGGCGTTCATGCCCAAGGCGGGACTAGAACTCTCACTCTCCTGGTTTGCCATTGGCTCCTTCCTAGGGCTGAGAGAGAGTGACAGGCCCAAGGTCACCTAGCTGGCTTTCATGCCCAAGGCGGAACTGGAACTCACAGCCTCCTGGTTTCTAGCCCGTTGCCTTAACCACTAGACCAAACTGGCTCTCAAAGTTAACTTTAAATACAATTAAAAGCAAAACTGGTTTGCTACAAAGCACCAGCCTTTACTAATTTCCAAGATGGCTTTAGGATTCCCCAGAAACCCCAATAGTCATTCTTAGGAAAAAAAAATAAAATGGTAGATGGCTTCAATCCAATGCTTTGTTCATAAGTGTCCCCCACCTGCACATTTCTGGCTTCAGATCTGAAGTGCTGCACATCCCTGCAATAGTAACTTTCAAGTACTTATAGAGGTGACACCCAAAAGCAGGTTAAAATGCATTCTCTATTATCTCAGAATGCAGAACTTAATGGCCTTAAGTTACTGTGAAGCAGGCAGGCCAGAATCATTCAGTTTTCTCTAGCTGCTAGGCCTGGGTTCTGCTCTATTCCACTCTATCTAATCAAATTAAATCAAGCAGGTATCCTCTTGGCAAAATGCTCTTACCCACATCCTGACCTTTGTAATAGAGGCTAAATGCTCTTACTCACATCCTGACCTTTGTAACAGAATGCCATGGACTCTTGGAAGTTCCTTAAAATGCTACAGATGGTGTATGATAAGTTCCCCTTTTGTTATCCTGTTTTGCTGTTCTATGTCTGAACAATCTGTCTGAACAAGCTGAGCTTGTGACACGTAAGATCTTGTCATATCCTGATTGTCTGGATTGCAAAAGCCTATAAAAGATAGGCACCGGGTGTGACCCGGTGTTCAGACTTGCTGAGTTATCGCTCTGAACCTTGCTAGCAATAAACCTGTATTCTCTACCTCGCTGGTCTCGCGTCCTGTTATTTGGGAAGGTGAGGGGGAAGTCTAGTTCAGAGCTAGGGATAAAATCACAGCGCTAAGAACGACTTGACAGTAGAATCAGTTACTCAGAAGATGTGGGCTCTTCTTCACTGGGTGCCTTCCAGTGAAGGCTTATGCAGCCATCTGGCTGGACTGCATTAATTTGGATTCCTGCTCTGATTAGGGAGTTGGTCTCAATGGTTTATTTCAACTCTAGGATTGTGTTCTGCTGCCTCTGTCCCAGTTCTGTGTAGAATTTAAAACTGGACGTATGATAATAACATTCCCTTAGACAAAGCTGCACTAAAATTAAAGCAAACCTCCAATCTACTTATTTATTTAAATGAGGAAGAGAAATATTTGAAAGATGAATAGAATATTTACTGGCTGCAAAAGACAAATGTATTCTGCAATTAAAATATGCATCTTATAAAGGAAAAAAAATCAGGGTGTAAATTAAATATGTCAATAAATATGGAAATAGCCTCCAAAATGTTTGACCCCCTGCACTGATGCGATTAAATTTCTCTGTTCCATGTCACTGACGGTGCAAGAGATCTTTCAGTAGCTTGATTTGTTCTTGTAAGCTCGGTATAAAGCAACATCAATTATCACAGCCTCAGATTATTGTACATTCAGTACAAGTAGCTGCAGCCTCAATTTTTTGGTCTTGGGCTCAGTTTGGTGGTAATTGCATTTAAGGAATTCAAAGCAAGTTTGTCAGTGATGGAAAAACCATCTGCACATATTGTAGACATTGAGAAGGTTATCCTGGGCACCCCACAGGCAACGTTGCTCAAAAAGAGAAAAAGACAGCTAGGGACATACAATTATTCTATTTTGTTTTTTGGCAGATTTCTCATTTTACCATCTGTATGTTCTATCTGGCTCCATTTCCACACCAATTTGTACATTTAGCTGGAAAAAATCTACAAGCTGGCTCCTAAACCCTTTTGCAAGAAATATTACATTGTAAAATGTGTTCATATCAACTTGGTTCTTAAACCACCTCACACAGTTTTGTGTCTTTTAATGAGCACATGGATTTCCAATTCTCTGCTTATTTGGGGAGATCCAAATCAAGTTGCAGTCAACACAACTGTACAGACCCAGAACGGGAAAAGGCTGGTTTGTATAGTTGCTTTAGATAATGAGAGAGAAGTATCAACTCCTCGCAAGAAAGATGCGAGGGGAACTGTGCAGAAACATTAAATTAGATGCAACGAGAAAAAGCTATGGAGAAATCTCTCTTTTTAATCTGTTCTGAAACAGAAGTGAGAAGGTGAGTGATAGATGAGCAAGAAAAAGATGTAGCAGGGCGAATAAATGCAATATACCACCAAATTATGGGTAAGTGAAAGCAATGGAATGGCTTTTCTGAATTTCTCCTGGGGAAGAAAAAAGATGTGCAATCACTTTGTGTTGCACAACTCCCTCTAACTGATGACATTATAACCACTACAAGGGGGGAAAAAACCTGGGAGGAGTCCCTTTCCTTGGGGTTTAACCGAAGTATGGATAGCTAGGGAATCTACAAACTGCTGGAGAAGTGGTTATAGAAAGAAAGACCTCCACCCACATTCCTTGACAATATATGCAAATATACCTGTCTTCACCAATCACATCTTTGAAAAATAAAATTCTGAAAACCAAGTGACTCTTTCATCAAACTGAATGAAAGCTGGTAGAAAAAAATATAGATGGATGTAACCGCTTAAGCTAAAAGGAAACAGATTTCTATACATTGCACAACTGAGCTAGAACAGTGGTGCTGCAAGATGGTCTGATGGGCATTAAATTGCAAATGGGAATTAGACAACTTCATGGAGGGCCAGCCTGTGAAGAACAAGCATGTTGCTAGACCCTATCTTGGGTCATTTGGAGACTCTGGCAGCAAGCCAGGTAGTTATTAGAAACAACTCTAAGAACAAGTGCTGAGTTGGGATCCTTTACTTTGGAGGAGGGAGTTTGGCCAGCTTCTCCTTTGAATTGCTGGATCCAGGCAATAAAAGATATTCTAATGACCTTTTGCAGCTGCATTCAGTTGGGAGGGAAATTTGAGTAGTTCGTTGGGCAACGCCCTTGAAGCCTCGCTGGTCGAGCTTTGATTGGGAGGTTGCCTTATAAAAATAAGGGAAAGGAGGGAATGATAAAAAGAAAAATAGAGAAATTCTCCTCTCAAGGTCATCAGCATCAACAGGATGCTTTGTTACCATCGAAGGGTTAGTATCTTTTTGCAACCTGCTTAAATGCATTTTATCTTATTATGCCTGGAATTGGATAAATAACGACTTATCCAGATTAGGGAACTACAGTAAATTTTAGAAAGATAGTTTTTATTATTTTTAATTGCTGTCTTGCATACAATGTCTTTTTTAAAACTATTATTTTGGTATGTAAGTCTTAATTATAATTGTTAATGAAATATATACATCTTGCATATTGGTGTTGTGGTCATTTGCATGGAAATGAGATTCTACCCAGCCTGCCTAACCACTTGGCTCGTTGCTATCGGGAGTGTGTAGATGACTAAATTCCCAAGGTTGGGGCTGGAAGGGAGAAGTCCTCCTTGGAGGTTATGAAAGTTTGGCCCAGAGCCCCACAGCTTTCCCTAGGGCTGTGGGAATTATAGAGAGAGGGTGGTGGCAGCAAGGTTTTGTCAATTGGGTTGGTGCCCAAATTAGGACTATCTGGGTTGGTGCCCAGGTAGAGGAAGTAGGGGTTGGTGCCCCTAACTAGGAATATAGGGGGTTGGTGCCCCAAATTAAGATTAGTTGGGCTAGCAAAAGAAAGGACAAGGGGGGAGGCATCCAGCCAGGAGGCTTTGAGTTGGAAGGTAAAGAGGAAGTTAAAGGAAACCCCCCCCCCCCGGAAACTTATGACACAGCCCCATTGCGGTTAGTAGCCATGGTAACCTCCATATGCAGAAACACTATCCTTGTTTATATCATCTCATGAATCACAAGGTTTGGGTCTGTTTGAGATTTCAGGACTTCTGATTGTGGCTCTTAGTGGACAAAGAATTCCAGACTTTCTTTGTTTTTAGCCTTGCCTTAAACCCAACCTTTGGAGACAAAAGCTTTAATTTTTTTCAGCAACTTCAAGTGTTGCCCTTTTGCCAAAGGCATGCTGCAGAAGTCATCAAGGATGTAGGAGCAGAGAGCTGCTTCCAAGGAAGGAATATTACAATGAAAAGCTATAATGGAGAATCTGAATTCAAGCTATCAGTCATCTCCTTCTGATCCATCAGCCTGAGGTTGGAAGCTGATGCAGTGAAAGTAACTTTAGTTTTTCATGCTTGCCTGCCTCAACTATGAGAAAAGATGGGCGAAGGACTTTTCAAGTGGAAGAAATAACAGTCCTGCATTGCCCAAGTGTTCCATCTGTTGGCTGGGATTTGGTAACCCTTTGCAGTAATATTCCAAGGCAAACAATGTGAATGTTCTGTTTTTTCCTTATAGGATCACGGCAACCTAACGCTTTAGTGCAAAATTTGACATCCTGAGTTTTAGTTGGAGTGTGTATGTGTGCGTGTGTGTGTGTGTGTGTTTAAAAAGCATGTTTCTAGCTGTTATGAGGTGAAGATTTTTGGCAATGCCAGTTGAACTCAAGGAAGCTAAATCAATGGGGACCTTCCACTGCCCCACTTTGATCCTCCACAAGGCTAGTAGAAGAAGATTTTTTAAACACTGAGAAGAAATGCATCCATGGCCAAAATGGCATGATGAACATACTGTACAGAACAAAGTTTTATCTTTCTTGGCATCAAGGGTATCTGCAGAGTATGGTCAACAGGTCAAGATGGCAGCCATGACCACACAATCAAATTCTGCATGTTTTTATGCATGTCTGCAAATCTATCTGGCAGAAGATGCAATGCACTTGCAAGTAGACAGAGCTTCAGTCATACCATCATAGATGCCATCTTGACTTTTGGATCATACCATGGAGAACCCCTGCTTGGCATACCATTTAGGTAACTGCTATACATTTCCACTGTCTGGAATAATGATAAATGTTATTGTCAAATGCTAATAAATTTGTTAACAATAAAATTTTATTAGCATGTGCTCATGCAGCTCTACTTAAACACTTGTGATCTGCATATAACTGAAAATGTCACATCTATAAGGTTTTCTCTGTGATGTAAACAAAGAAGGAAATTCTTGTCTCCTTTTTTGGGAAAAAAAAAGAATAAATCAGTCATTTTTTAAAAAAATTGGCTCAATCGTGTCCGATTCTCAGAGATTCCCTGGACAAGTCCGTGCAGCTTTCTTGGCAAGGTTTTTCGGAAGTGGTTTGCCATTGCCTGCTTCCTAGGGCTGAGAGAAAGTGACTGGCTCAAGGTCACCCAGCTAGCTTTATACCTAAGGCAGGACGAGAACTCAAGGTCTCTCAGTTTCTAGCCTGATGCCTTAACCACTACACACCAAACTGGCTACAAATCAGTCAATAGTGGGGCGCTCAGCGGGTAAGACGCCAGGCTTGTCGATCGGAAGATTGCAGGTTCAAAGGTTCGAATCCCTAGTCCCGCATGACGGAGTGAGCTCCCGCACTTGCCCCAGCTCTTGCCAACCTAGCAATTCGAAAGCATGCAAATGCAAGTAGATGAATAGGTACCACTTCGGTGGGTAGGTAACAGCGTTCCGCGCTCGTCATGCAGCCACATGACCATGGAAGCGTCTTCAGACAACGCTGGCTCTTCAGCTAACAAACGGAGATGAGCACCGGCCCCTAGAGTCAGACATGACTGCACAAATGTGCGGAGGGTACCTTTACCTTTTTTTAAATAGTGTTTCAGTTCAAAAGAGATGCATTAGGAATGCACAGCTGCTTGATTCTGGAAACAGATACTGCTGCTTTAATGGGCTCCAGACTAGTGCTATGTCCACACTCCTGAACATTCTGGAGTGTCTTTTTCAATTTGCATCTGAAGCATCGCACAGCCCTAATAGGCCTGTTTTTATTATTATGGGAATTCTTTCAAACCTTATAGATATTCTTTAAAATGTCAAGGATAACCCCGTTTTCATCTCTGCGAAAAGGATAATAGGTTGCAGAGAACTCAGTTCATCACTATCGAATACAAGGGATTTAAAACAAAAACCTTGTTCCTTTTCAAGATTTGAAATTACAATAGTACTGAAGTGTGACAGGAAGGAACTTACCACAGATCAAAATAAGGATGATCTACCTTTTTCTAATCTTTTTTTCCCAGTCTTCCAAAGCACCAGGTTGCTTAGGAAGCGTCAGTTAGTTCCCAATCCTGAGACTCGGATGGTGCCACGTAATCTCTCAAAATGGACCACTATAATTTGAATTGAGCTAGTAATGCCATTTATCAGTAATCCATGTGTGCCCAATGCTCTGCAAAAGACAAGAAAATTAATATCCACAGCAAAAACAAAAAAACATACTCTACTACAGTCTGTAGCTTGAATCATGTCAACTGGATTTCTATTTTCTCAGTGGAAACGTTTCGCTCCTTATCCAAGGAGCTTCTTCAGTCTGAGCAAAGTTGGTAAGGGAGACTGAAGAAGCTCCTTGGATAAGGAGCGAAACGTTTCCACTGAGAAAATAGAAATCCAGTTGACATGATTCAAGCTACAGACAATTCCACCTGGATGACTGAGAACCTTCATAGACATACTCTACTACAGTGTTTCTCAAACTTGGCAACTTTAAGGTGTGTGGACTTCAACTCCCAGAGTTCTGGAAGTTGAAGTCCACACACCATAAAGTTGCCAAGGTTGAGAAACACTGCTCTACTATGACAACAAACAATTTTCTAATCTGCAGTTAAATTCAGAAGAAAGGGATTCTGGATGCTAGAGTATGTTGGGAGTCAGCTTCTATTGGCTCAATCGATTTGCAGATGAATACTCCAGTCAGATTGAAAATCTTGTAAAAATCTAGTCCCCTTCTTACCTTTTTGCAAATCAATCCACTATCAAACTTCAGCCTTTTCCCATTAAATCATCTGTTCCTTCTAAACTCCTGATTTCTGCATAACCGGGGAGAAGATCAATGCAGGGGTTGGGAGAAGTGTGGGAGAAGATCCTGTATGCAGAGAAAGAATGAATCCTCCCAAGGGAATAACTTCTATTCATTTGGATTATCTCTTTCCAGCAGGCTGCTAGAAGGGCAAAGAAAGTGCCATTGTCCTAAAAAGAGGGAAGCACTCCCTAATCATCTTTGTCTTCCTAAAAAAGCACCTTTTTTTAAAATAGCCTCAGAATCAACTGGCACTAATAAAACAAAGTCATTTGATCCAAATGACATGAGGCTGAGAGAATTTGTACAAGCTTTGCTTTTATCATGGCTGCGTCAGCCTTTGATATATTGCGTCTGCTGCCAATAATTATCCCGCCTTGCCATGCCAGGAATGTGGCATTCCACATCTTAAAAATCCCACTTTGCTGCCAATGTTGAAGAACTTGTAACTAATTAAATCCAAGCATTATTGGGCTTGGCCCACTTAAAGGCACTTAATAATGCCATCGCTTTAATGATTCCAGGCACACACAGACATGACGGGGATAATAATAACATAAATAATAAACTTCTACTTCAAATCATGTCCTCCCGACACAGGCTGTATTAAGTTGAGAATTTAGCTCATCATCTTGAATCCTCTAAGCAGCGCAAGATGCTTAGAGCCCTGTTGGGAATGGAAGGGATAATTCAGAGTGTGATAAAATTCATCGTGCTGGTTCCTTTTCAAGGAATGCGAAAATAATTTTAAAAAAGCAATAGGGCTGTAAACCGGGATGGCCTACATTCTGGAAATTAGTATTGTTTTAAAAAATGGAATCAAGTGGGTATAATGCTTATTCCAGTATGTATTGTGTGTGTGTGTGTGTGTGTGTGTGTGTGCATACACATGTGTGTGCGCATACACAGAGCCCTGGGGCTGGATCACGCCAGGAGCTCATCTAATCCAGCTTTCTGTTACTCAGGGGGCAATCCAGAGCATCAAAGAAGCTCATAGGGTACACAACTATCTAAAATAGGGTGAGTCATCTGAATTTCCCAACACCCCAGAAATGTGATGTTGAATATTAGTGGCAAAATGGCCAGATTTGACTGGTACAGTACATTGTTTTTTTGTTCCCCTTCAAAAGTAAGGATGGTAATCAGAGCGGTCAGGCCCAGCCCAAGAACACCAAAGAATCAATCCAACCAAATTTCAGTTCTTTATTTGCTCACACCGTGTAGACAGAATCTTGCCAGATGAAAGCTACTCTACCTAACCTAAAGGGAAATAACCTGGGAAGGCTCTAGGGTGGGGCTAGTCTGAACCTCTTAGTCTGCCCACATTCCAGCTCTGGACTGTGTTTTCTCTTACCTTGCTCCCCTCCTTGGAATGTGCTCCCTGTCAGAACTCTGGCAGAGTCCTGTCATCAAGACAGACAGCTATGTGGATTGTGGGGGGAAAGAAACCGACGCGTATGAGACAGCCAACCCAGGAAGAAGACCTATTAACACCAACCGGGGGAAACTGACTACACATCTACGCTGTTGGCTGTCTGAGCACCCAGAGACCTGAGCCCGGCACGAATTGGCGAATAAGAACTTTGGGGAGGGGAAAAGACTCTGGGCTAAAATTGTTTAAAAATGCTGAACCATACTGTAACCACTCATTCAAGTCTTTCTTTCATGCTAACCCTCATGTACCGGAATAAACTGTTTACTTCTTAGCAAATCTGTGTCTTTCGATTTGCTTGAGAGAAACTGCTATTAGGACATCGGAGCGGAGCACCTCACATAAAGACTTGAATCATCTGTGCCGATTTTCCCTGGGGCTACTCTGAGAAATCAGT
Organism: Charina bottae; assembly: GCA_023362775.1. Taxonomy (NCBI): domain Eukaryota; kingdom Metazoa; phylum Chordata; class Lepidosauria; order Squamata; family Charinaidae; genus Charina; species Charina bottae. The sequence continues at coordinate 8,372,875 of JALMGJ010000013.1, forward strand.
GAGTCCTATGGTCGAGGGTCGGCTTCACAGCAGTGAGTGGACAAAGTACATTCAAAAAGGCCAAAATGGAAAAAGTTGGGGCATCAGTGATGACCACAGATGATGCCGTACCCAGCACGTCCTTGGCGCAGGTTGTGGAAATAGCAGCACAACGAACAGCAGAGATCCCCACCGAAGCAGCAGAAAAAAGGGCGAAGAAAGCTAAAGGAAAGGAGGTAAATGAACCCCCCCAAACCCCCGAACAACGTACCCATATGCAAACAATGAACTGGTCGTTAGGAGCTGGGGGCGGCATGAACCCAGGACCGGTGAAAAAACCAGCTAAGTCTAGGATTTCCCAATCCCAACGAATAGCAGCACTAGAATCAGGGATGGGAGACATGAAAGTGACATTGACGGCAATACAAGCCGCACTAGAACAATTGTTGCAGAAGCCTCAGCGGCAGGGACGAACCCTGGGCACCGCAAGGCAAGACAACTCCCCCCCCCTTCACTGATGAGGAGAGCACAGAAGAGAGCGAACAAGAGGAGAAGGGGGAAATAGAGAGAGCAGAAGAGCTTTACTTATCACCATGGCAAGTGAGAAATTCCCTGCCTCACCCATCGAGTAACCCAAGCATAGTTACGAAACTAAAACAAGATTTGATGGGGACCCGGAAAAATTGGCTTGTTTTCTAAACCATGTCCGGGGCTTTATGGAGGACTCCGGAAAACTCTTCCTAAATGAGGAAGCGAAAGTGAGATACGTCTCAAACTTTCTAACTGGAGAAGCCGCAAAGTGGATGGCTACATTACATGAGACTAAGGCTGATGAACTGCACAATTTTAATGCTTTTATGGGAGCTTTGAGAGACAGGTTCGAGGACACCTTGTCCCGCATGTCCGCGAAAACAGAGATTCAGAAATTATGACAAGGAACTCGAACTGTAGCCAAGTATGCATTAGAATTTTTTATTATTATTATTTTAAAAAACTGAATTTAAAAAAAATTAAAAACTTACAAGCCGTTTGCCCAACTGGCCAGAGGCTTTCCGGGTGGAGTATTTCCAGATGGGACTACGGCCGCAATTGTTAGAAATGGCTATAGCAGGGGGGAACCAGAGACACTGAATGAGTGGATTCAATTGGTGGGAAAGTTAGAAAGCGCAAGCCTTCACATACGCTCCTATCGTCAATTGCACCACACGGGGAAAACGTCATATAATAATCAATACCCCCCTAGGAGAGACCACGATAGGAAAAAGTGGGCTGAAGAAAAAGAGAAGAACAAAGAATAGATTAAATGTGGGAGAGAGGGCCACCGAATTTACGAATGCACACAACCAGTGGAGAAAAATAAAACAGGAGAGAAAACCATCAAAAGTACCACACACAAACAGAACACAGCAAAGGCAGCAACGGAACAATGTAAATATGCAAACGTGGAATCATCCACAGAGGAGTCTACAGATGATGAAATGGTGCCGGCGGGAAACACCAACCATCTGTTCTAAAGTGCGCCACAGGACAGGCCTTTAACAAAGGGCGCAGCGACCCGGTGATGAGAGGCAACTGCCCCATGATGCAAGTCCAGGTAAAATTAGATACTTTGGATGGGCGGGAACAGTTTCTGGGGGCAGTAATGCTGGACTCAGGGTGCTCCAGATGTTTAATACACCCAAGCAAATTAATACAGTAAGCAAATTAGGACTTAAACTACTCAAGCTAAAATCACCCATTACATTCTGTCAATTGGATGGGTCGGAGATGAAAGGGGGGCCGGTGGGACACATGACAGAGGACGTAAAAATGACTGTAGGGACTCACACAGAGACTTTACGATTCATTGTGGCTCCCATATCGACACAAGCCATTGTGCTAGGGCTAAAATGGCTCAGGGCAAGAAATCCCCACATTGACTGGGTTTCGGGAGAAATAAAATTTATTGATGGGATATACCACGGTGACAACAATGGCAAGGGAACAGACCGCATCGAAATGGGGGTGGCAGGGAAGGAACAATGGGAGGAGGACCAGCCAGAGCAGGAAATAATCATTCCTGAGAACTATGTGCCTGTGGCAGAGGTTTTTATTGAAAAGGACTGTGAACAACTACCCCACATAGGAAAACGGATGGGGCAATTGAACTTATCCCTGGTGCACCCTTTCCCAAGGCCAAAATGTATGCAATGACTCAGAGAGAATTGCAGGAATTACGCAAGTTCATTGATAAAAACGTAGCACGCGGGTTCATTGAACCGGCAAATTCCCCCCTAGCAGCTCCCTTCCTATTCAGGAAGAAAAAAGACGGGTCACTACAGCTCTGTACTGACTCATCATTCATCATTGGCGATCACTCGTAGCCGAGTAAGATTGTCTTCCAAAGGTAAAATTTTAACAGTGGATCTGTAAGTGGCTATAAAGGCCAATTCTGGATCCGCACAACCTCCCACAGTGAGGGCATACGTTTCCGGGTGGGAGACGGTCATGATGAGGGTTTGCCTGACGTGCCTTCCTTTTAGCTCTTTTCTCCCTTTCACCCTGTACTCGTGCTTCTTCAAAGTCCATAGCGCCATTAATAAAGGCTGACCTCCAATTGAAACGCTCATGAGTTAGGGCTTCCCAGTTCTCAATGCTGATATTACATTTTTTAAAATTAGCTTTGAGAGTGTCTTTGCTGATATTACATTTTTTAAAATTAGCTTTGAGAGTGTCTTTGAATCTCTTTTGCTGTCCACCAATATTCCGTTTTCCATTCTTAAGTTGGGAGTAAAGTAGCTGCTTTGGAAGACGATGGTCAGGCATTCGAACAACATGGCCGGTCCAGCGAAGTTGATGTTGGATGATCATTGTTTCAATGCTGGTGGTTTTCGCTTCTTCTAATACGCTAACATTAGTCTGCCTATCTTCCCATGTAATTTGCAGAATTCTTCAGAGGTTGATGGAATCTTTCAAGAAGTTGGAGGTGGCGTTTGTAGAGGGTCCATGTTTCACAGGCGTACAGAAGTGTTGGTAGTACAATGGCTTTGTAAACAAGCATTTTGGTCTCCCTGCAAATGTCCCGATCCTCAAACACTCTACGCTTCATTTGGGAGAAAGCTACACTCGCAGAGCTCAGGCGATGCTGAATTTCAGCGTCGATGTCGGCTTTTGTAGATAGATGGCTGCCGAGATAAGAAAAGTGGTCGACATTTTCTAGTGACACACCTTTAAGCTGGATTGATGGCGCTGCGGAGGGATTGGTTCGAACTTGCTGGTAAAGCACTGGTTTTTTTAATGTTAATCAAGAGGCCGAGCTTTTCATATGCTTCTGCAAAGATGTTTAGGATAGTTTGAAGATCTTCCTCGGAGTGTGCACAGACTACGTTATCATCAGCATATTGAAGTTCTATAACAGAAGTTGTAATTACCTTATTTTTTGCTTTCAGCCTACTAAGATTAAATAGCTTTCCATCTGTTCGATATATAATTTCTACACCAGTAGGAAGTTTCTCTTCAACAAGGTGTATAATCATAGTGATGAAGATAGCGAATAAGGTTGGAGCAATAACACATCCCTGTTTAACACAAAAGCAAGCCCAAAATGTATGCAATGACTCAGAGAGAATTGCAGGAATTACGCAAGTTCATTGATAAAAACTTAGCACGCGGGTTCATTGAACCGGCAAATTCCCCCCTATCAGCTCCTGTCCTATTCAGGAAGAAAAAAGACGGGTCACTACAGCTCTGTACTGACTACAGGGGGCTCAATGCCATTTCTGTCACTAATCAGTACCCCCTCCCCTTACTGAAGGACATGTTGGCTCAATTATCCAAAGGCAAAATCTTCACAAAATTGGACGTAAGGGAAGCATACTATAGAGTCCGCATAAGGGAAGGGGACAGTGGAAAATGGCGTTCAACTGTCCCCTAGGCTCATTCCAATACCGGGTCCTCCCGTTTAGGATTGCAGGAGGCCCAGGAATATTCATGAGATTAATCAACTAAGTACTATATGAATTTCTGTATAAAGGGGTCATAGTGTACTTATATGACATTCTAATCTTCTCTGAAAATATGGATGAGCATGAGAAATTTGTGAAAGGAGTGTTAGAAAAGTTATTAGAGGCAAAACTGTATGTGAAGCTAGAGAAATGCGAATTTCACAAAGACAAATTAGATTTCCTGGGGTTCCACATATCACACAATGGGTTGGAAATGGACCCCGCGAAAGTACAAGCAGTGCTAGGGTGGGAACCCCCATGAACGCGTAGACAACTACAGGCGTTCATCGGGTTCGCAAATTTCTACAGGCAGTTCATTCACAAGTTTGCGCAGATTGCACTGCCCCTAACAGATTTGCTAAAAACAAAAAGCAAGGGTAAAGACGCAACATCAAAACAGCCTAGTACGAAAACTTCAGTGGGCTGAGTTTTTCAGCAGGTTCAATTTCACATTGAAATACTTCCCAGGGGGGAAGAACTATTTAGCTCATGCTTTGTCACGCCTGCCGCAACACGAAAGTAAAGCAGAGGACATAATTGAACCTCTAATCCCTACCCAGGCAGAACACTCTCAAAGCCAACAAAACCCCCCAGTCAAGCACAAGGGAAACATGGCAATCACATGTAGCTGCTCCAGCAGACGCATTGAGGGAAACACATTAGAAGCGGAATTACGGGCGGAGACAACGAAAGACCCATGGTGGGGGGAGAATAAACAGACCTTGCAAGAAAGCAACGGGTTGTGGTGGAAAGAGGACAAATTATACATACCAGAAAGCTTGCGCAAAAGTGTCTTAGAAAAAAGTCACAAACACAAAACAGCAGGACATTTTGGGTTTGTAAAAACTATTCATTTGGTCAGGCGGAAATTTTGGTGGCCAACACTGCGCACAGATGTGAAATCTTATGTGAAAACTTGCCCAGTTTGTGCAATGGCAAAACGGACAGTGGGGAAACCCACAGGGCTGCTTCAGCCAGTAGCAAACCCGACACAACCATGGAAACAAATTGCCATGGACTTTATAGTAGATCTACCAATGAGCAAGAAGAAAAACACTATCTGGGTAGTCACAGACTTGTTTTCAAAGCAAGCCCATTTCATTGCTTGCAATGGGATCCCAGCAGCCTCAAAGCTGGCTAAACTATTCATACAACACATTTACCAGGCTCACGGAACACCCAAACGCATAATAAGCGATCGCGGAAGTACTTTCACTTGCAAATTCTGGAAAGCGTTTTTAAAACTACTGGGGTCGGAACAAGGACTAAGTAGTGCTTTTCACCCATGCACGGATGGTTCATCTGAATGCCTTAACTCGGTACTAGAGCAGTACTTACGGTGCTACATTAGTTACCAACAAAATGATTGGGCAGAGTTATTACCTTTCGCTGAGGTGGCTTATAACAATGCAGTACATCAAAGCACGGTGTTTTCACCAGTTAAAGTAGCCACGGGTCAGGACTTTGTCACTATCCCTGAATTAGCAACGACCCAAAAGGAAGAAGTAGATGCCACAGTACAGGCGGATGAATGGATTGCGAAAATAACAAACAATTGGCCGATCATGTTGCAAATGCTGCAGGAAGCAAAAGCCAATTACAAAAAATATGCGGATCGTAAAAGAAAAGCTGAATGGGAACTCAAAATTGGGGACAAAGTGTATCTAGCCACAAAGAACTTACGGTCCACACAACCATCTAGGAAGCTAGCTCTGAAATACATCTGACCTTTTCCCATCATACACATTATCAACCCAGTAACAGCTAAACTACAGCTTCCGAAAGCGCTGAAAAAAGTGCACCCAGTATTTCACATAAGCTTGTTGAAACAATACCACCCATCAACGCAATGGCACCTTGAACCTCCAGAACCAACACCACTGCTAGTAAACGGGGAGCCACATTTCGAAATTGATAAAATCTTTGATTCCCGTTGGCACAGAGGACGGCTGCAATACTTGGTGAAATGGCAACATCTCCCAGTAGGATACAAAGAATGGGTGGCAGCTAAACACACACACGCACCTGCATTAGTAAAAAACTTTCACAGGGAATTCCCAGACAAACCCCACTGAAATATCTTGTTTACTCTCTCTAACAAAACCTTCTTATATCTTGTTGCAGATACTGTAAATCGAAATGCTGCATTATTAGTTTTGTTTCAGCACAACCACGGGGATGGGGGAGAAAATCTTGGGCCGGTAGCATGTCAGAACTCTGGCAGAGTCCTGTCATCAAGACAGACAGCTATGTGGATTGTGGGGGGGAAGAAACCGACGCGTACAAGACAGCTGACCCAGGAAGAAGACCTATTAACACCAACCGGGGGAAACTGACTACACATCTACGCTGTTGGCTGTCTGAGCACCCAGAGACCTGAGCCCGACACAAATTGGCGAATAAGAACTTTGGGGAGGGGAAAAGACTCTGGGCTAAAATTGTTTAAAAATGCTGAACCATACTGTAACCACTCATTCAAGTCTTTCTTTCGTGCTAACCCTCATGTACCGGAATAAACTGTTTACTTCTTAGCAAATCTGTGTCTTTCGATTTGCTTGAGAGAAACGGCTATTAGGACATCGGAGTGGAGCACCTCACATAAAGACTTGAATCATCTGTGCCGATTTTCCCTGGGGCTACTCTGAACAACGTACCCATATGCAAACAATGAACTGGTTGTTAGGAGCTGGGGGCGGCATGAACTCTAGAAGCCTGAAAATCCCCCAGAGCTCCTCCAAATGGTTTGAAATTCCCAACTGGGGATGGTTTCAGCCTGTTCTTTGGCTGAGGGTCTCCAGGAGATTAACTGTGTCCTTCCTATCTTTACTTTCTCTTCAGTCTCTGAAAAATGAACCAGCAACCCTGAAAATTGCTTCTGGCCCTTTAGCAACATCTCCAGACTGCTTCTGTGACCTTTCAGAGGATCAGGAGGTTGAGTTGTGGCCCCCCCAATCCCTCCCACCTGCTGCTCACCTCCAAACAAAATCAGCTATGGCCATTGAAATTAGTGGGCATCACCACATTTGGTGACGGTATGTTCCATAAGTTAACTGTGCATTGTGTCACTTCACATCCTTTTACAGTCATGGATCTCCTGCATTTTGTTTCAATAGATGAGCTTGAATTCTAATGACCGAGAAAAAGATTTCTCCCTCTCTGCATTTGCTCTGCCCCACGTGATCCCCCCCCCCCCGGTATTTGGTCTCCTCTTACCCTAAGTATCTGTGTCTGTGTTTGTGTGTTTCCTAATCTGAGGACTGCCCTCACTCCCTAATTACTTTTTTCTTTCAAGTACCCTTTCCAGCTCATGTTTGCCTGTGAGGGAATAAAAGTAATGATTTGGGTTTTTGTATGACCCCCAGATCTGGACTGTGACAATCTGGACAACCACTAGATCGGAGTAAAGAAATATAGAAAACTCTAACATTTTTCTGATCCTATCAGTTTCCTGGAAGTGCAGATGTGCTAGCCCTAGATTTCAGGCATCAAAGATACAGGGTTTTCTCTTAACGATGGTGGGATGTAGGCATCGGGAAGAGCAAGAGACAGGCTGTTTCTGAGGAAGGACTTTGAAGGAGAATGAAGCTTGCAGAAGGTAAGTATCTAAGCATGCAGAAGATATCAAAACTCTCACTCTCCTATAATCTAGGACTAAGCCCACCGCCTTTCTATAACCAAACCAGTGGACAAGTGGGAACCCCAAAGCCAAGGAAGTTATTGCCTCTCTGGTAGCCTTTCTACTTGTCACGCTAAGAGATGCACCACTGGCAGCAAGAAACTATAATGCCAGTTACAGACTCAGCAGCTATGAGTTTTGCTAGAAGCAAATAAAATCAATGGGGATTGGCAATTACATTTTGCCATGTATTCTAGCCTCTCAGCAGTTGAGTTCTGTTTTTGTTTTAATCTTGAGCCACCTTTCCATTTGAAGTCCTCTTTATATTGAATGCCAGGTGACTGGTCTCCTCCTGTGACATCAGCAGAGTTGAGGCAGATAAAGCTCAGTGGGTTAAAGGTGTAGCCAGGCAATTGGGCAGAAAACTTCTGGAGTTTTTCCAAGAGTCTATCAAAACTCCAGATATTGAGAGAGAGAGAGAGAGAGAGAGAGAGAATGAACAAACTGACTTGGATCCAATAAGTCAATCTAAGCCCCCAGGGCAGGATCAAGGTCAAAGGAGCGGACAAAGTATGGATGTTGTTTCCATCACTGGCTTAATCTTAAATGAAGAATCACAGACTTGGAAGAGATCTCAGATGTTATCTAGTTCACCCTTCTACTCAGTGAGGACAGCTTTTCAGACAGATGGCTACCCAGCCTCAGTTTGAAGATCTCCAGTGAAGATTTAGAAGCCTATTCAACTAGTTGCCAGCAATTACTGTCAGATAATTCCTCCTAATGCTTAAGCTATGTATTTTCCTATAGTTTTGATCAATTGGCTCTGGTCTTGCCTTCCGGGGTGACAGAGAATAAATGTACTGTGTTCCCTTTTCTATGCAAAACCCTTCAGATACCAGATGAATGTTATCATATCTCCCTTCAGTCTTCTTTTCTTTAGGCTGAACATGCCCAGTTCCTCTAACTCAGTGTTTCTCAACCTTGGCAACTTGAAGATGTGTGGACTTCAACTCCCAGAATTCCCCAGCCAGCATTCCCCACCCTTCAAATCTTGGTAGCCCTCTACCAAAAGACATTGACAAAGTAGGATGAGTTCCCTTGGTAGCCCTCTTCTGAACTCATCCCAGTTTGTCAATGTCTTTTTAGAATGCAGTCCCTAGAACTGGACACAGTATTCCAAATTAGGTCAGACCAAGGCAAAGTAGAACAAAACAATTAGTTCCCATGATCTGGACTGTATCCACCAACTAATATATCCCCAGATGCATATGCCTTTTTGGTAGCAGTTGGGTCATGTTCAGTTTGTTGCCTACTAGAATACCAGATCTTTTCCCCATGTACCACTTCCAAGCCAGGTCACTCCCATCCATTTTCTTTCTCTTAAGATGCAGGGCTTTCCACATTAAATTTCAACCTGCTTGCATTGGCTGCTGTTCAAACCTGTCTAGAACATTTTGAGTTTTCTATTGCTTCTAAAATGTTAGCCACTCCTCCTAATTTTGTGTCACTTACCACTCTGATCATCAACCCCTTCCTCCAGGTCATTGCCAAAATGTTTGACTATCACAGAGGGCCTAGGACACAGCTGGCACTCACTCAATGCTGCTCTCCAAGGTGATATGGAGTCATATTTTTAGTGATCCCTGGATGTGGCCATTCAGTCGGTTATGACTCTGTCTAACCATAGTATCATCTATCCTATATTTTACCATTTGATTAGTGAGCATATCATGAGAAATTTTGTTGAATGCCTTGCTGAGGTCAAGGTACCCTCCGTCCATTCATGCCATTTCTCCAATTTATTAAGATAGTAATTCTGTCAAGAAAGAAGATAAGGTTAGCTTGGATGACTTTTTTATTTTTTATTTTTTTGTGAACAACCAATGCTGGCTCTTGTTCCTTGTGCATCCCTATCCAGGTGCTCACAGATATACTGTTCAGTAATATTCTCAAGGACCTTGTCCAATATAGATGTCAAGCTGACAGGCCTGTAATTTTCCAGACCCTCTTTCTTACTTTTTTTTTTTTTTTGGAAGATAGGGACATTTGTTTTCCAACAGCTCTCAACAGAAACTCAGCAGTACTCCAGTTCTCAAAGATTACACTTAATTGGTTTGTGATCACCTCTGCTAGTTGCTTCAATAACCTAGAACAAATTCATCTGGCCTTGGAGATCTGAATGTATTTAAACTAGCTAAATTCTCTCTCCTTATCTATACTGAGTTGCATCTCCCTTTTTCCACTAGTGGCACAATGGTAGCCAACTAGCACTTATTTTTCCTTCAGAGAGAAGATAGGAAATAAAATAGAACATTTTGCACATGGATGAAACACACAAAAATGTGCCAAAACACATGAATCCCATTTCCCATAGATTCCAAAGTCTGGTATGGGCTTTCTAACTGGAGATATGTGAAACTGCAGATAACAAGACTGTGGATAAGGAGGGCTACCTGTAGATGCCTATTTCCATAATTATAAGAGCAGAAGAAACTTAAGCATAAAACATGGAACATCCAGCACTCAAATCATGGTGGTGGCCTATAATAAACTTAATTTGTTCATGATAACTCTGACTACTTTCCACACAATCAATCAATCAATCAATATATATATATATATATATATATATATATATATATATGAGAGTAGTAGATGTCTATATCTGCAATCCCTCTCTTTTTGGCCATTTGCATGGTTTAATTAGAGAAAAAAATTGGATCCTTCAAGATTGCACCCAATTGCAGTCTGAAAAATTGTTGGCCCTATATTAGCCTATTACTTAGTGTTTTTTTTAAATCCTTTCAATTGTGTACGATTCTCGGAGACTCCCTGGACAAGTCCCTGTAGTTTTCTTGGCAAGGTTTTTCAGAAGTGGTTTTCCATTGCCTCCTTCCTAGGGCCGAGAGAAAGGGATTGGCCCAAGGTCACCCACCTGGCTTTGTGCCTAAGGCAGGACTAGAACTTATGATCTCCTGGTTTCTAGCCTTAACCACTACACAAAACTGGCTCTCCTGACTTACTTAATCATGGTTTATTGAACTGATGGCAATTGGCTGAATTTGCACAACATGCTAATTTTTTTACATTCCAATACATGGTTTAAAAAACTTTCTGCCTGTCCCAATCCTATACCCCCAAAAGAATCCTCACTCTACATCTAGGAAATTCCTGGTTTATTCTGTAGCTGGTATAGATACACAATATGCCTAGCCATCTCAGTTATAGCTGTATTTCCATCACATGCTAAGCATGATTAGCTCTAACTCTGGCTATTTTGTGGCTTAGCATATTGTGTGAACCCAGACTGTTTAGATGGCTATCATTTGTGAAAACTTAGAACTTGGTTCATTCAAGGACAAGATTAAATAAGTTGTGTGAATACAGTGAGTCCGAACAAAGCTTTGTCACCCCCACCAAAAAAATGTATATGTGCATATTGATCCATCTAATTCTTTTTTTTTCCTCTAATTTTCCTATGGGTTGGGAATGGAGATTGCCCCATCTCTAGGAAAAAAAGAGTTGCTTTCTGTATCTGGAAATGATAGCCTCTATTCCGATTAAGCACATTTTGGGCCCTAAAATGGAGCTGTCATAGACATGGAAATGCATTAATGTGACTTTTACAAAAATTTGAAGCAAGGAAGGCCTCATTGAGGACACAGTTACAAGGCATCCCAACACCTAATTGACTGGTTTGGGTCTCCATCTTCTCCTGATATCCTTGTATTGTTACAGATTGTCATGTGGAAAAAGAAAAAAGCTTGCTTGAAAGTGTTTATCTGCTCTCATTCCATATTCTACATCAAAGGCAAGCAATTCTCTGCCTTGGCACTGAAGCCAATTTAAGCAGCATTCACCTGCGAAGCCCACCCCAGCAGTTAGAGCTTTTGATATTGTCTGGGTCATCTGCAGCAAGAGACGAGGGCTTACTGTCTACTTTTTAATTAAAGCCAACTCTTCCTTCTTGGCCTTTTCCTCTTAGTTATGCGTGGAAGTTTTTTATGGGAGGAATTAAGCTAGATCCTTATCTAACTACACAATCCTTAGCAGAAAAATCACTGCACTGAGTTGTTTTATGGTTTTCTCAACATAACAGCCTAATTTCAAGATTTAAGGAACAGGAACGTGCAAATCTGCTTATCTGTAACCAACCCAGTGCTTACTCTTCAGTATGGCAGGTAAACTACTGGGCCTCATAGTTGGAAATGCTAGCGGTAGAGTCGGGTCTTTTTATGTGGAAAACATGTGTGCTCCTGCTGAATAATGGCTGTTCCCCAAATACTGCTGCCCCTGCTGTACTCCAGGAGGATGGATACAAATCCTGTGGATTTGGAATAGCACCAGCCTCTCCAAGGTATTTTCCAAAGAAAAGTATTTCACAGTCCTACCACCCTACAAGTTCTGGGGATCAGATCGGAAAGCTTTCCACTTCTGCTCAACTCTGAATATGGTTTGGTCACCTTCTCTGTTCGCCCAAATCATCCTGGAATGTCTTTCTCCTTGACTCTGGCATTCATTGGCAACCTGGCTGCTAGGTCTTTGGTGGCCTGTCACCTCTCCAAACAAGTAGTCCCAAGGGTTGTTCTTGGGCTCATTGACTCTCGCTAGGTTTTCCCCAACAATAAATCTCTTTTTTACAATGATTTCTCCCTCAAAAGATGGATAGTGAGCTTATTATCAGATGGCAATGCTGGCAGAGTTATAGCTCTAGCACACTTGAAGGGCACCAGCTGGAGAAGGCTGCAGAAATGCTTTTTCACATATCCATGTAAAAATCTCCTGACATTGTGTACACTGCAATGCAGGAGGATGGCATCGATATGCCTCTACCTCATTTTAATTCAGATGTACTTAATTTTCACTTTACAAATCAATATGCAGATGCAAGCACTTTTCCAATCCTGCTGTGGATGTATTCCATCAAAAATTGTGTGGTTAAAAAAAAAAACTTGGTGGAAGCAAAATGACTAACTTGTCTGCCTTTACTCGGAAGTACAGGTAAAGTCACCCTCAAAATGAATCAACTTCTGGCAACTAGAGAGACAAATCCATGAAGTTTTCTCAGCAATGGTTCAAACGAAGTATGCCTTTGCCTTTTCCCCACGATCTTGTTTTGAGTTCCTTGTTTAGTCTACAGCCTTGGGCTCCCATCCACATATTAATCAGGTCCACTCCTCCTTACTTTTCAAGATCAGCAAACTACATGAATCGAGCTCATTGCCTGGTGATTACCTGGCCACATTCATGAAGTTTTCTTAGCAACAAGGCAGATGTGATCTGCCCTTTCCACCTCCTCGGATGTTTCTTTCAGTACCCAGTCTTGCATTCTTCCCTGGTAATCTCCCACTCAAGTAATACTGTATTTATTTATTAGATATTTATTCTGCCTTATTTTTTGTCAACTCAAAGCAGTATAGGTTCCTAATGTGCCCATGTCCTCTTTTCCCCCACCTGCAACCCTGAAAGGTTGGTTGGGCTAAGAGAGAGGGACTGGCTCAAAAGTCACCCAGCTGGCTTTCATGCCTAAGGGAGGACTAGAACTCTCAGTCTCCTGGTTTGCCATTGGCTCCTTCCTAGGGCTAAGAGAGAGGGACTGGCTCAAAAGTCACCCAGCTGGCTTTCATGCTCAGGCGGGACTAGAACTTTCAGTCTCCTGGTTTGCCATTGGCTCCTTCCTAGGGCTGAGAGAGAGCGACTGGGCCAAAGTCACCCAACTGTCTTTCATGCCTAAGGGAGGACTAGAACTCTCAGTCTCCTTGTTTGCCATTGGCTCCTTCCTAGGGCTGAGAGACAGGGACTGGCCCAAGGTCACCCAGCCAGCTTTCATGCCTAAGGGAGGACTAGAACTCTCAGTCTCCTGGTTTCTAGGCTAGCACCTTAGCCACTATGCCAAACCAACTCTCATAATAAGCAGGCCTGGCCCTGGTTAGTTTTTCCTAAATCCGCCAAGGTTGGCCAGGTGCTGCCTTCTGCACCTCCTCTAAAGCAAGTCCCATTATTCCCAGTAAGCATATCTCAGAGAAGAGTTGAGGTGGGACTGTGTTATATTCCTCCCTGCCTCCGCTTCCCTTCCCCTGCAGCCCATCTCACATCTCTGTGCATTAAGAAAAGAATGCACAGGAAAAAGCAGGAAAGGGAGACCGTGTGAGCCTGTGGGCAAGTGCTTTGACAGAAAGGGAAGAGAGAGGCCTGGAGCAGCTTACCTAGAAGAAAGGGGAACAGTGACAAAAGGAGAAGCAGAATGCAGAGGGGAATGTCATGCTTGAGAGGCCAGAGGAGGAAATCAACACAAATTTAAGAAGCGGGGAGCAAGGGAATAGATTACAGAGCTTTTAAATTAAAGCAGTTAGGAGGCTCCTGGTGGGAAGAGGTGTGGAAAAACGGAATGCATTATAGATGGGCTTATCTGCTCCAGCGATTCACCAGCGCTGTCTGGCTCCATTAAGCCCATGTCTTACATGGCCTTCAAAACTCAGACAGAATTGGTCCAGCTTGATGACAGTCTGTTTATCTCATCTTGGATGACCTTTAGCAGAGGAGGCTGCAGAAAAGAGACAAGGTAAATGTTTAGACAAAACCCTGCTGTCCCTTTTAATCACAATTAAAGGAGTTCTCAAGAGCATATGCTTGTGGAAGAAGCTGCTCTGGCAGTTGGTGGCCAGGACTACGGGCACACATTTGTCTCTTTTTAGTCTGATGTGACGGCTCTCCAAGCACTAGGGGTGGCTACCAATGATAATGAAAGAAAGCAGATTTGCATTTTTATCTCCTGTTTAGAACATAAAGAAGGTGTCCACTTTGTGCAGCGCATGGACACCCCTTCCTACCTCCACTAGCTGGAACAGCCACCTGGCCTTGCTCTAGATCCTGAGGGTTAAAAACAGTTCATGTGTTTCTCAGAGTTTTTCTCTACAGCCATGAAGACTAGAAACCATTTTACGTAAAGGCTAATCTTCCCAGGATCCTATGTACAAACAGCCAAGATACATGTTGACACAAACCATAGTTTCCTCCCAAGTTTAAAATATTTTATTTATTTATTTTATTTATTTATTACATTTATATCCCGCCCATCTCCCCCACAAGGAGGGACCCTGGGCGGTTAAAATATGTGTGAATACTGTACTAATTTGTTGTCTTCCTTTTCTTGGGGGTGGGGGCATGTCCTACCAATGGAGGTAGAGTAAGAAGAAGTGAATGAGAAGTGAATAACTGCCCAGGGTCCCTCCTTGTGGGGGAGATGGGTGGGATATAAATATGACAAATAATTAAATGAGATGGGAAGGAGGAAAATTTTATTAGAAAAATTACAGTGGGGAAAGAGAAGAGGGAGGCACAAAGTAGCTGAGGACACACACATATATACACACAGTTCTCCTACATGGAAAGAATGTCCTATATGGGCTTTCAGTGGCCCCCCACAACTTCAAGTTCAATTCTGTAGTCAGCAGTCCTCCATGGAATGATCAGGTGGCCATGAAATGCTGACTCATCCTCATCCTTATCCCAAGACATTGCGCAGAGAAATGCTACATATGAAGACCCAGTCTTCCCCTTTCTTTCTCTGCAGGGTGATACAAATAATTGGGGGAAATAAAGAATGCCGTAAACCCAACCCACAAACAGGTCCATATAGTCATACAAGATGGGGCAGGGAAATTAATAGTCCTTTTTTCTGCCCGTAACATTCTGATCTTCCATGAAGATAGGAAGAGAACAGTGCTTGTTATTTAAATCTCAGCCAGGCAGCAGAAACCTCATATAGGGAAAGGCGGTGCTTAACAGAGGTGATGTTGAGCTTAACCATCCAAAAACAATATCTTGAACATCTGGAATCAAATTGGTAAGCACTGTGACTTACACCAGGGGTACCCAACCTTTTTGGCACAAGGGACTGGTTTCGTGGAAGACAATTTTTCCACAGACCGGGGTGTGTGTGTGTGCAGGCGGGAGCCAATCACGTGGACTGGGGGGGCAGGGTGTGCAGGCGGGAGCCAATAGCGTGGACTGGGGGTGTGTGCAGGCGGGAGCCAATAGCATGGACTGGGGGGGGTGCAGGCGGGAGCCAGTTGCGCGGACTGGGGGTGGGTGGGTTTGGAGATCGGCATGGCGGACCGGTTCCTAACAGGCCACGGACTGGTACCAGTCTGCGGCCCGGGGGTTGGGGACCCCTGACTTACACAAAACAAGTTCCTGAAAACTGATAGAAGATATGCAAGCACATTTAACTTTCAACTCTATGTGGCAGGCCCACATAGGGCTTTGCTCAGTGCTAATGATTTTTGGTTACAGACGTTCAAGTGAAAATAAGCACATGAGAAAGATGTTCAGCTCGTTTCATCAGAATCAACTCTTATTGAAGGTAGCTTGACTTCCAAATGAATTAGCATTAAGCCAAACCATTGCCAGACTTGATGTCAATCTAGGATAATCCAAGTTAGTTACTCTAGAATTTCATCTGATCCCATTTACTGTGGTGTCACTCTGCATGGCCCCAGTGGAGTTTCTCTGCATTTGCATCCAAACTCATTTTCGTTAGCGTCAGTCCTATGAGATCTCCATGGAGTGCATAGAACTTGATTCCGAACACATTTACCTCCCCACAATTCACTCAATCTAAAGTAGCAATGATAAGACTCAAAATTTGTGCCTTGCAGCATTAATATGGGTACCAGATCTGAATAAGTAAGAGAATCTGGGCCGGCTAGGGAGCAGGCAGTCAGCACTTATGGGATATTTGTGGTGGGTGGGGGCAATTTTAGAGGATGTGGTAGGCAGAGATGGGTGAATCTATCAAGGTTGTTTGCTTAATGTGTCAATTTTGTGCATTTAAAAAATGCATGACGTTTAGGGGGGAAATGGCACATATTTGTGCAGATTTTGCTTGATGGATGCATTTCTATGAAAGTGCACAATTTTATGCTTATTTTTCCCCAAGCAATTTCCCCTCTTTTAATGCATGTTTCAAGGCACTTTTCCCAAGTATGTTTGCTCTTTGGAGTTGTGAAGTGCATCAGAAAATTGTTAAAAATGCAAATCACACTGCAAAATGTATTCGCTCAGATATTTAAGCAAATTTGGTAAGTTTGCTTAAAAGCTTTGAGTGAAATCCTGATCCTTTAATGCTGCTTCTTCCATGATATATTAGATTCAGGTGTAGCTGTGTGTATCTGGGAGTAGGACTTATGGACTTAGATTTAGTGGAATTAGGCCGAGGATTTTTTTTCTCCAGGGCTGTTCTCCAACATTATCCAATACAATGATGTTGTATTATTCTGGGGCATTCTGGGAAAAAGTAGCAGCCATCAAAAATAGGGAACATTTCCTTCCGCACATAGTGCCTTCCAGCAATGCTAAAGTAAGTCTTAAAGCAGCTATGTCTTTTGTTCACACTTCCATGGAAGCCTGCAAGAAGCAAAGGAGGTTTTAATCAGTAGTAGGGAGGTGATGGATGCACACACACACATTCCAAAACACTTCTTCAAAATTATTTTTCAGATGTGCACAGCCATTCGTAGAACTTCTGGGAAAATAAAATTGTAGCATCCAAGAGGCAGCAAACATAACCAGCTTCACTGCCACCACTACCATCCGCAAAATGATGTAGGAGAAAGCAACAAATGGAATAAAGATGAGTGCATGTAATGAAATAAATCTGACGGTAATGATTGCATAATGGACCAAACATGATTTTAATGAATTAATACCAACCTAAATGAGGTATTTAATAAAAAATGCAATTATAACATGGCAACATTTTTTTGTATATTCTCTAGAGCAGCTTGTTCCATTCTCGGGGTCAGATAGAAATAAAGCTCAACGATTGAGAAGAGAAGATATAGAAGAGGCACTACGGGCTGTAGGGAACATGGGTGGACAAACTGACCTGTAATCTAAATCCAAGCAAGCCACAAAAATGTAATTAAGTTGAAACGAGCTGTGCTGAGCCTCCTTGACAAATGCAGCTGCCAAATTTGTAATGGTCTTGGTGAAGCATTTTATGTTAACATGGCCGTTGTGTGTAATAATATCACACCACAAACTAATGTAATGATAGAGGTTTGCCATTACCCTTCACAAAAAAAAAGAAAGAAGAATGTTCAGGGTATCCATTAGATGGATAATGATTTCAAGGAGACATCAAGAGTCAGACATGACTGAAGCAGCATATAAACCTAAAAACACCAACAAATAAAAATAAATAATAGATGTCTTCTAGTAATATGCATCATTAATGTGATCACTTTCATCCTCATTTGGGTAAATATATGTTAATGTGGGCATAAGGATGCTATTTCTGTACACCATAAAGACGTGTGCCATAGAGCCAAGTTCTATCACTCATGCAATCAACATTGAGTGATGCCCAGGACTGACAGCAAGATGTGCTATTGAATCAATGAGAACCATTGACCATAGTGCTATCAAATTTAAATTGCAAGGTGCTAAAAAATTGCCAGAGAAGTTCAATACAGTCACATCTACTTTCAAAGAAAGGTAAAATCTAAAAATATGGGTGTTTGGTAAGTAGGAAATTTACAGGGAAAATCAAGAGGGACAAATCTCTCCAGAACTTTTAGGTGTTCTTCAACTCACACTAATGGAATTTTACCTCAGACATTAAGTTATGATAAGGAATGGGACCAGATGAACTGCTGTTGTTGTGTAGGGTGTCTGTCTTTCTTTCTTTCTTTCTTTCTTTCTTTCTTTCTTTCTTTCTTTCTTTCTTTCTTTCTTTCTTTCTTTCTTTCTTACCAGCATGACTGTGTTTTTACTTGTTAGTGAATTATACTTTAATATATTTATTAAACTATATGTTCATCACATAATGAGAAGACAGGATACCCTGGAGAAGAAGCTGATGCTAGGGAAAGTGGAAGGCAAAAGGAAGAGGGGCCGACCAAGGGCAAGATGGATGGATGATATTCTGGAGGTGACAGACTCAACCATGGGGGAGCTGGGGATGGTGACGGCCAACAGGAAGCTCTGGCGTGGGCTGGTCCATGAAGTCATGAAGAATCGGAAGCGACTGAACGTATAAACAACAAATATGTTCATACAACATACTCAGTAAGGTCAGTGCAACTATTTATTTATTTGTTTATTTTATTTTCTATCCTACCTTTATTATTTTTATAAATAACTCAAATAACCATATAACAAACCCAGACCATATTTTATTGCATTGTACAATCCCTGATAACAAGTTAATTCAGTAACCGAGCTAAACATGCTGTTTGAATGCATCCATCATGACCTTCTTTTCCAAGTCAGATTACAACTGAAGATTAAAGCTTCATTTTATTTAGTTTATTGTCCGCATGTGAATTTGCAGAACTTTCCAGTGCATAGCCTAAGCAAGGGAGATTATAATTCTGTAAGGTTCCCCCCCCCCCATTTCTGAAATTTATGGTGTATAAAACACTTCCAACAACCCTTGGAGCTGCAACAACAGAAAGTATTGTTATTGCCTCTGTGAGACATGTCACAATTTCCCCTTTCACCAGCCGAGGTCAGGTCAGAAGTGCTCTGCATTGATAGCACACTCTGGGTGGCAGTTGCTACAAAAGAGACAAATACTTTGGTTCAGTTCCAGGAGAAACACTTAATAGTCTTGCCGGATTTGGGGAAGCAGAGGGCAGAAGGTGGCCGCTATCCCCAGAGCTACAGAAAGTAATTTGAACATTCAGGATACAAAGAAAGCTGTTTATTAGCACTGCCCAAAAGTCACATCCTGTTCACTTATTTCACTCATATCTTTTCAGAGGTAATATTTTGAATGTTCCTCTCCTTGAAGAAGAGGTCTTGCACACAGAGAGTTAGAAGGGAGATCGTTCTATATCCATATGTGCTATGATGCACGGACAGAGCAACGATCTGGGGAAGGGTTTGAGGATCTGAAGAGGAGAAACAGGATGCTTGAAGGTAGGCATGACCTACAAAAGACACTTCTCACTGGAAGTATCTGTGCAAGAGGAACCCTAAAGTCCATTTTAACTGTCCCTGTGGCTTGAGTAGGTCATTCTCCTCTCTGCTCTTGACTTGGAAAACTACAGAGCCCAAGTCTCAGAAGATCCAAAACCCTTATTAATGTCCTGCTCTGCTTGAGGAATAGGTTGAAGCCCCTTTAGGCATCAGCAGTTTTCTGCTGAGTCCTGAATCCGAAAGCAAGTGGCTCAACTTTGAATGGACTCCAAACCACTGCTGGAAGAACATGCAAGCCTGCTGCTTTTTTAAAGGCACTGTACAGGTAGTCCTCACTTGACAACCATTCATTTAGCGATGGTTCAGACTTACAACGGTGCTGAAAAAAATGACTTACAACCAGTATTCCTACTTATGACCGTCGCAGCATCCCCACAGTCATGTGATTATGATTTGGACGCTTGGCAACCAGTTCACATTTATAACCATTGCAGCATCCCGTGGTCACATGATTGCCATTTTTTACCTTCCTGGCTGGCTTCTGGCAAGCAAAATCAATGGGGAACCACATGATTTGCTTAACCCCCACGGTGATTTGCTTAACAACTGTCAATCGCGTGGACCGGGGGTGGGGTTTGCAGGTGGGAGCCAATCACACAGACCGGGGGGGCGGGGTTCAGAGACCCACATGGTGGCCTGGTTCCTAACAGGCCACGGACCAGTACTGGTCCACAGCCCAGGGGTTGGGGACCCCTGTTCTAAAGAGTTTAAGTCTGATAGCAGATTCACTGGTGCTGTCCAATGTACTGATTCTCAACTTTCTTTGGTTCCCCCCTCTCCCTCCAAATTCTCTCCACTGACTTAGTTGGAAAAGAAAGAAACAGAAACCCATGCTACTTGTGACATTTTGGGTTTTGTATGCAGGAAAGGAGAACATTAATTTTGTGAGAGGCAGAAGTTAAATACTGGTACCTGTTGTTTGTAGAATTTTTAAAAAAAATATTTATGCCCTCTGATTTTCATCTGTTCATGCATATTTCAATTAGATGAAGCATCAATCAGAATCTGAAGAAAAGAATCCAAGGCCACTAACAGAATGCCAGAGTTTCCACAAAGTTAAGAACTGGTACTCAGTGGCTGTGTTCACACAACATATTTGGCCAGTTCCATTCTAGAAGCTTCATTCTGTCAACAGGATGAGCTTGATTTAGGGCAAAGCCAGAAAGTAGGTTAATTTTGTCATAAAAGGTAAAGGTTTTCCCCTGCACAGTCGTGTCTGACTCTAGGGGGCGGTGCTCATCTCCGTTTCTTAGCTGAAGAGCCAGTGCTGTCCGAAGATGCTTCCACAGCCATGTGGCCGGCATGACGCGTGCGGAACACTGTTACCATCCCACGGAAGTGGTACCTATTTATCTTCTTGCATTTGCATGCTTTCGAATTGCTAGGTTGGCAAGAGCGGGGGCGAGTGCGGGAGCTCACTCCATCACGCGGGTCTCGAACCGCCGACCTTCCGATCGACAAGCTAAATAAATTTTGTCATACATAACTTTTTAAAGGAACACTACCATTATTTCCAATAATATACTTGAAGACTGGGGACTTATAAAGCCAGATGTTTTTGTGACCCACCTATGCTATAGATGCCAAAACCTGAGCCTTTCTAAAGGAAATCCTCCTTAAAAATACAGATCTGTTGTTCAGTTAGTCTCTCTTCCACTGAGACCTGCTCTGTAACCACACACTGGTTGGGTTTCCTCAACATGTAAGACTAAGCTAAAATGTAGTTAGGTAGTTTGTGTTTCAATGAAGGCAAAAGGAGGGATGAAGCAGCTGGGTAGACGTGTCCTATGATTTTATTCCTAGGCTTGCAAATGTCTGCATTCCTTAAGGCTGGCCAGAGCTTGAATGAGAGTCCATCTGTGTTATGGTTGTCTGTACCAAGGACTGACCTTTCTTAGTCTCTAGGCTTTCAATCCAGGATGAAAAGAAGCCAACAACACTGACCGCATTCATGCAACATATTGATCCCTAGATTGGGTTAACAAACACAGTTGCATTTGTATAGCACCTGGTGCCCCTCAAAATAACCCACATAATGGCTAAAACAAATAGTCTGATTCATTCAGCATGCCAAGACAATGGTTGGGTTTCACAGCATTAAACAGAACCCATTTGCCTGTATTGGATGAACCCACAGCCAAAGAGTTATTAAGAGCCACATTTGGTCTACCAGTTATTCAGGTGTGGGCAGGAGGGTTAATGCTGACTCTGAGAGGTAGAGTCAGCTTGCCCCAAATAAGCAGTTTGGCTGCAGCCTTATGCGGTTGGGGCCAATAGTCCCTTCCGTTCCTTCTCGTCTGTTTCTTGGACATCTTTGAGCAGGAGGATTCTGAATTTGCTGATCTAAACATTCAGCTAAAGATGTATCTTGCCCCAACTTAGTATTTTGCATCTTTGAAACATTAGTCTCTGTCTTTTGGTGGTGCCATTTTTTCTTATATAGAAAATAGAGATATAGATATACAAAACATACTTCTGTACTCAATTTTCATATACATGTGTTGGGATATAATTTTCCTTAATTCATAGTTTCCCTAAGTATATGTTTTCTGTTCCCACATTTGCAGTGGTGAACTTCACTGTAGAACCTGTAGAAGTGTGAAATCTAAGTGCTAGCTCTTCTGAGAAGAACATCTAGGTTAATTCCTTTCAGACACAAAGTTCTGATGTCCCAATTTTGAGTTTATTTATGCTGTCAGCTCCATACAGGCTCAAGGTGGCTTACAAGAAGAATTAAAACATCCATGGTACAATGTGAAGAAATAGTAAGATATCCCTAGTCACAATAGACCAGTGTTTCTCAACCTCAGCGACTTGAAGATGTGTGGACTTCAACTCCCAGAAGAGTTGAGGTTGAAAAACACTGCAATAGACTTCAACACAACATTATACTATCCATATCCATGAGTAATAAGCTAACAAACACCAATTACTGTAGGATGAAGAGCTAAAACAGAATTTGGATTTGGAAGCTTTCTTCCAAACAATTCAGGACGGACGGACGGACGGACGGAAGGAAGGAAGGAAGGAAGGAAGGAAGGAAGGAAGGAAGGAAGGAAGGAAATCATGATCCCTAATAGTACTGAACTTCACTTTCCTTTCCTTTGGTGGGGTGGGGGGACCTCTTTGACTCTTAACAGTGGCTCTCATATGTTGTGCTTTTACGACTATAATGTCAAGTCATGGAAGTTTTAACTGCTCATTTGCATAGAGGTTTTGCTGAGATCAGGGTTTTTTTTCCTCCCTCTTTTCTTGCCTGTCCTAAATCTCTTTGCTAGCCTTTTTCCATTTGGTGAGGTTGTAATAAAGGCCTCATGGAGAGGATTTTATTACCAGCTGCAAAAAGGCAGGCTTTAATCAGGCTGCAATGGAGAACTCCTAGTCTCCCTGTAGCAGATTATGGAAGCAGAGCAATGGAAGGTGGAGAAGGTCAGTGTGAGAAGCCAGGCTGCCTGAGAAGTTACTTTAAGAGGCTGCTCACCCTCCTGATGCTATGTTGTGGGTGGGTTCGGGGATTTTTTTTTTTTCAAGAGAAAAAGAAGGAAAACAGAAACTGACTCACCTCTCTCTTTAAGAAGTTACGTTTCAAGGCAAAGTCATGGTTAAGGCCTCTGCTGACCAGACGTTGTCCCAAGCAGCCCATGGGATGAAGAGGAGGCAAGGAAGAGAATGCCACACGTTTCTTTCCGCTACTGAATGAATCCATTTTCTGTTTTGCACAATGCACTGAGCTGTAAAAGAATGAAGCGACCTGGGTTTGCACAAATTGTGAAGCCTTAAAATAACTAAGAGGGCTGAAGCTAATCGAGCTCAACAGATTGTACAAGGGCACATAACCAGACCAGTTAAGAGTATTGGATGAACTCAGCCAGACAGAAAGGGGTGGAAAGAAGTGAGAGAGGAAAAGGATGCCTCCGCCCAGATTGGTTGAAATTAGGGTAGTGGTTACAGGGCTGGACTTGGATCTATGTTGGATCTGGACTTGGCATGCTTAACCATGGACCTTGGTGGGTGGTTTTGACCTCTCACCCTTCCTTTATTTCAGTTGCTGTCTAGGGGTTTGAAATGTGAGGATACTGACATGGACGTTACCTTAAATTCTCGGAGGATATATAGCATGTCATTGTATATTTGGTTCCAAGGTATCCACCTGTTCTTAAGGGGGAAGGTTAGGAGTATAAGGTCATAGGTGACTGCCTTATCAGACAGACCAATGTTATCTTTGGCTCAGTATTTTCTGATTCTTCTGGCCTGACCCTGGGACTTTCAGCATGTGCTACATCACTGAACGATGACCTTTCCCCCAAAATAGATTGTAGGAAACGTCCATAAATCAAAGGAAATCATTGGTCCATCTTGTACAGGAGCTGATTTCCAGAACTTCATAAGGGGGACTTCCAAGCCCTACTTTGGAGATCCTTGGCTCTTTTGGCAAGCAAAGCACATGCTCTTCCAATGAGTTACAACCCATTCCCATGAGCAGGATGTGAGTCCCAAAGTCCAGAGAATTTCTCACTTGTCATACTGCTGTTAGGGTTGAAGGTTAAAAGCACCATAAGGGAAACCTTAATTGCTTTGTATAGTCGAATACACACAGACTGGAAAACCCACAACAACCATCTTAATTGCTTTGCCTGGCTTCTTCCAATTAGGAATGAAATGCCACCCATTGAATGTTTCTGTTTTGCCATCCTTGACCACAGTCTTTGATTTCTGTAATGTATCAGCATCTTAACGACCACCTGAATCAAAACTGTGTGCATTCATGCTGCAAAAAGACGGCATTGATGTCTTGATGGGCTTGTCTATTGGCACTACCGTCTGACTAGAGAAACCATATGACTTTTTCAAAGCAATTCTGTGCCTTTATACTCAATATATATATTTATTTATTATTCAATTTATTCCCCGCCCATCTCCCATACAAGGGACTCTGGGTGGGTTACAATAAATAATATATCCTACCAAACTCTGTGAAACCTACTCCCAGAGAAATCTGTACAGGATTGGAGCTTTATAACTCAACTGTATGGTCCCTTCAAACACATCCCAGAGTCCAGAAGAATACATTAGACCTCTTTCTCCAAAAGTGGGGGGGGGGACACTTAAATCTTGATGTGAGAGATCTGACTTTGAGATTGTCCTCTCAGCTTCATGACACATGAAGAGACGTTGAATTTTCATATTATCTGTTCTGAGCCCTAGAATTTTTTCCCCATCAGCAGCAGTTCTATACCAGTGTTCAGTATATATTTTGAGATGGTTTGGATGAAACTATACCATGATGGATGGTCTCTGCCACTTTTCTCCTGCTGTTCCCTTCTCTCAAATCTTTGGAATTTTGGTTGTCAGATGTCCAAGAGGGATAGTGTAACTAACATTCTTTCAGGCACCTTCTGAATATGATAAGAAGTTACTAGTCTCATGATCTGATGAGCAGGAGAGTTCAAAACCTCTGCATTAGACCATTACCCAATGAAGTTGAAGGATGTCTGGTGAAGTAGAATGAGGTTGGAAACTGAAAGATATTCAGTGATGCCATAATGCAAGACTTGAAGCCTCAAAGTATCTACATTTTACTTGAGGAACATGGTTCTTTGCAGCCATTAAGTTTTATTTGAGAATAATGTCTTAACTGTTATTAGAGCAAAGTTTCTTTCCCAGGAAATGAAGTCCAGGCCTAACTTAGCTCGCACTTATTATTTTAAGAAGTTGTACTTACCACAATGGTTAGGTGTAAGAGAACTCTTGAAGGCAGAGAACGCAATATTTCAGATCACGGCAAAGAAAGAGACAGTGGAATTTCATTTCATCTAGCAAAAGTGCCTTTAGCTCTTCAGTTAAGCAGTCTGGGAGAAAGAGGTTTAAGCAATTCAGAGACCCATCTTGATGAATTCACTAATAAATGATGGGTGGAGCTTTGCTTATTTCCAAAACTTATTTGTTTCCAAGGTTCTGTGTCTTAACTCATTTCTCCCCCCGGCATTAAACCTACTTAATGAAACTCCACATGAATCGTGCTTCCCTGGTTGTGTGCTGCCATAAGGGGTTTTAACACTAGGTCCCGATAATGAAATCCTAAGCCAGGTTATGGAACCGCAACTATTTTGTTCACACAACATACAATCCTGCAAAGAAACCATATTATTGGGCTAAAATGATGTCATGCTTCACACAGCACACTAAACCTTACCCCATTCTTTTTTCTTTCTTTCTCTTTTTTTTGTGGTGGTGGGGGGTGCCTTCAAGCCAGTGGTGACTCCTAGCAACTGTCTGGACAAGTCCCAGCAGTTTTCTTGGCAAGATTTCAGAAGTGGTTTGCATTGCCTCCTTCCTAGGGCTGAGAGGGAGTGACTGGCCCAAGGTCACCCAGCTGGCTTTGTGCCTAAAATGGGACTAAAACTCATGGTCTCCTGGTTTCTAGCCTGGTGCCTTAAACATTACACCAAACTGGCTCTCCCCCTTTCCATTTAACGAAGTCTAATGTGTTGTGAAAACCCAAACATCCCAATAGGATTAACTAGATGGATTTCCTTTCCATCAGACTAGACAGGAGGAGTAAAACATGCAGGGGATAAAATGTTAACAAGGGCCTAACAGGAGAATGAGATCCTAATGTAATTTCCCATATGAGGATAGGCTCCAAATTTTGGAGAAACATTATTGTATTTGTACAAGTTCCGTTTGAACTAGTCACAGCAAGAATGATCTTGAAGAATATTCAAAGTGTTCTGCGAACTCACCTGGGTCTTTGTGTTCTTCAGCTGCGTGCTAAAGATGCTTATTAATTGCCTTGCACTTTACTCTTGCAGAAGGTTGGATCATTGTTAAATATACCTGGCACGATTTTATTTCCTGGTCGTCGTCTTCTTTTCTTGTATTAAGCTTAGTTGTTTCTTTAGATAATGCCTTCTTTGAATATGATAGGGCGGGGGTATATCTTTCAATAATCCATCCTCAAATGGAAATACCTTCATATCTGTTGAGTAAATTTGGATCCATAGACAGTGGGATTATAAAAGGAAGAGACAAGGAAATGTTAAGAATAGGTAGTGCATCAACAGAAGGATGAAACTGTGCAAATATAAGAGAGGTGAATAAGATTGGAGAGGAGATTCTCTTGCTTCTGACGCAGGTCTTACTCCTGAAAACATTCTCATGGCCCATGGAGATAGATGTCTTCCTGGAAAATGTTGTAGCAGGTTAGGACTGTTCCTAAACTGTGGCCATTTTTAGGACTGGGTCAGGACCACTTACTATAGCTCTTTTGAACATAAAAGGAAGAGGTGAATTTTTCCATATAGATCCTCAGTTTTCCTGTCTTCATTTTGTTCTACATCTGGTTCTGCCTCAGTCTGAAGCTACTGTTTATTTAAAATCTTCAGAAAAGTCTGTATGTGTTTCTCATAGATTTGCCCTACCAACATATATTAGCAAGCTATTCTACCTATCCACCCACCCCTCCAAATCATGCTATTTTGTCCTTTCTTTAAACAAGGTTTCCTTTGCACATTTAATCTTGGTCTGGAAATGTTTCCATGCTTAGGACTGCATTCCATGCCTGGTGCTGAATCCCCCAAAGTGGGGGGAGCCAAGAGAAAAGTAAATCTGATTTAATTTCCATTTAATTTGGAAATTAAATTTAATTTATTTAACTGCCACCAGCTAAGCAATTATCCTCCTTGCATTTAATTGTTTTTTTCTTTTCCCATTAGGGAAAAATACTTTTTGGTAATATTTTTGGGAATGGTTGCAGTGTTTTGGGGGTGCACTTGCATCTCTGTAGCTCTGCAGCTGTAACCTGATAGAATTCTTTTGTATGGAAGGACATTCCACACACCCCCACCTGGAATCTGAACATGCAGCCCAGATCAGCTTCAGCTTCTAATATTTACAAATGAAAATAGGGATGTGCTTCTAATTCCCCTATTCCCAAATCAGAAATTAGTACAAGGGCACCCTTTATGGACGTTTTGCTGAAAATTAAAAAAAAAATGAGCTTGTGATTTATGGGTTTGATGATTAGACAGGGTAGAATATGGAAAGAAGGGGGCTACTTTAGAGAGAGAGGATAAAATATAAATGAATTTTAACTGCTGTAAAGAAGATCGGAAGCTGCTTCTTTATATCTTTTTTTCTCTTTTTTCTTTCTTTTCTGTCTCTTATTTCTTTCTTATTTACTTATCACTTTTCTCTACTTTCCTTTTTATTCTTTAAATTTCTATTGTTTTTACTCTGTAAAAAATCTTCAATAAATAATAATAATAATAATAATAATAATAATAATGAAATAAGTACAAGGGGCTCCTTTTTCAATGGACTCACTCATTCTTCCTCAATGCACGTGTCATCTTGGTATCAAGCTCCATTACTGGTGACTTCATGGACACATCCAAGCTGCAACTTTGTCTTTCTTTCCAAATTCCAGTCTGACATACAACTCTATGATTTTGTGGTGGCTTCCCATCACAATCCAGGTCCCATCCCACATAGTTTTTATGGTCAGAATAAAAAGTCAAGAAGATGAGGTGTGTGTGTGTGTGCGTGTTTTGAGATGTGTGTTTTCATTGGGTGTTACAAAAGAGTATGTCCGCTTAATGCAGACTTCCTGAGATGTAGCATCCACACCAAAATTCTTCTGGGAAGGGGATTTCTAAATCTAGATTTCTAGATCTTAAATGAAAAGAAAGAGAGCCAGTTTGGTGTAGTGGTTAAGGCACCAGGCAAGAAATCAGGAGACCATGAGTTCTAGTCCTGCCTTAGGCACAAAGCTGGCTGGGTGACCTTGGGCCAGTCCCCCTCTCTCAGCCCTAGGAAGGAGACAAGGGCAAACCACTCTTGAAATCTTGCCAAGAAAACTGCAGGAACTTCTCCAGGCAGTTGCCAGGAGTCAACACTGACTCAAAGGCAGAAAAAAGTAAAAAAGAAATGCAAATGCAAAGCAAGAACTGGAAACATTTTTTGAGTTGACTGTAGGGATTTTCCTCCCAGAAAACAGAAGATGCCTGACAAGGCATGCAGACATGTGAGCATGGTAGAAGAGTTAACCCAGTCTTAACATCCTGTTCCAATCTAGTTCCAGAGAATAAGGTTTATCACTCAGTCTCTCGAAGGAAGGAGGCTTCTGGAAGGGGCCATCAGCTTCCAGATTCCATTTCTTGCCACTGTTCCTGGAGCACATAATTGGAAACAACAGTCTTTGATGTGTCTGTTGTTGGAGTCATTAGTCTGAGCTGAGCATATGGGCACAAGGGATTTATGAGCACACAGTAAACATACGCAAAGGGCAACTTCTCTGCAGCACTGATTGTGTAATAAGCTTTTAATATAATAAGCCATATGGATGAAATGTAGCCAGTCTGCAGTATATTATGGGAGGTTGTCTAAGCGCTGAATCCTTTTCTGGTCTAGAATTCAGAGGAGAGACTGCCAACGTTGGCTCAGCTCAACATCTGAATTTGCAATGCTCACAACTCACTATTTTAGGGTAGGATTTAAAAGTTTTCAATAGCAGAAGTGAAATCATGAGAACTTACAAATGCAATCTGCAGACAGATGCTTCCAACAGATGCTTCATCCAAATTCAGCTCTGACTTATACAGCCTGCTTTCCAGAATGGATCTGATGTCCTTCATCGTTGTGCATTTTTCTCACTTCTGGCTTTCTTTGGAAAAGTGTGCAGGTCCAGTTTTGCTGCAGCTTTGGCATTAATTCTCTTCTTCCATGATTTCACTAGAATCCATGTTTGTGTGCATTATTTATTTATTTATTTAAGAAATTTATATGGCCCCCTAACTCACTCATGGTGACTCTGGGCGGCTTATGGAAATAAAACCACAAATACAAAACCCACTGCACCCCCACCCCCTTGGTGACAACAATACATTCAAACAAACCACTTGATGGGCTCCATATCAATCTGGGATTCCCCAGGCCCACTAGCAGAACCATGTATTCAGGGCCTTTCGGAAGAGTATTAAGGTGGGGGCCAATCTTATCTCTGCGGGGATGATGTTCCACAGAGAGGGAGCCACCATGGAGAAGGCCCTTCTTCTCGGTCCCACTAGATGGACCTCCTTAATGGGGGGGGACCCGTAACATACCCTGCCTCCCCAATCTGGTGGGTCGGGTAGGTATAACTGGGAAAAGGTGGTCCTTGAAGTAAGTATTTGAATAAGTATTTCAAATACTTGAATAATTAGTATTTCAAGTATTGCCAAAACAGTGCAAGTCAGTGAGAGGATGACAAAAGACACCCAGCCAAGTGGGGAGAGGAAGATGTTCATTTCAGGGTCACTCAGAAGCTCTGCTCTTAGAAACCATCCAACACAATCAATTGTTTCCCGAACTGGAGTCTTGGTAACAGTGCAGTTGGCCAGAGAATCAACCCAGTATGTTTCTGACCACACACACAAAAAGGACCCTGTACCTGTTTTCTTCTCACCCCAAGCAATGGGCTCAAGAAGAGCCTAGCAAGAAGCATGAACTAAACAAACCAAAACCAAAAACACCAAAAAAGTATGCAGTGTAATTCATGCTTGCATAAAATTTAGCAATGTACATGGACGTATTCAGTGTGGCATTGAAGGAACAAAACATCCTGATACAGTCATACCTACAACATCATTTCTTCTGAACAATTTTCAAAGAGAGATTGGATGAACTTGGAGGAATTGCAAGCAAAGTACATGTAGCCCAGTTCTGAAATCATGATTTGAATTGTAATTTTGGAGGCAAGGAAGAACTGTGGAAAATATTCAGAGTAAGGCAGTAGAGAAGAAGACTCTGATGCAGGAATATTGCTAGAAATGTTCAGAGCTACCAGAAGAAATGTAGTTCCCCCTTTTTTTAAAAAAATAAAACTTGCCTGAACAAGCAATCTAAATTTGAATAATTCCTCCTTGTGGCTCCTTTTTACAACAGATTATTAACCTACAGAACTCACTATCCGAAGAGGTGATGATTTCCACTAATTCACTCTTTTAAAAAAGGATTGAAGAAAGTCAAGGATGATTGGGTTCTCAGAAGATTGATGGCTGAAAGAAAATGCCACGTGTTTTATTGTGTACTTTAATGGCTTATTTGGTCATTTGTGTTATAAACTGCACTGGGAAAACCTGGTTTTGGAGTGAAGCATTTAAAAGAGGAAGAAGAGCCAGGACTACAGCTTAAAGAAATATTTTTAGATGTTGCTCTTGCTGATCATTGACCACACTGAAGAAGAACTTTTGGCCTGAAAGGTGAAGTTGGGGGAAGAATGCAAATGGATAGGGGGAGGGGGTAAAAAGTCAAGAGAGCAGCTATAGCTATGCAATTGAAGGTCCACCCCTTTCTGCATGTATCACGCACACAACACACAAATGAAAAGGGATAGATCTTTGATGATGTGGTCATGGCCGTCCATCTTGATTTGTTGTTGATGTTAATCCCCTCCTCCTCCCCTGAGTAGGCAGATCAGCAGTACTGGAGATGTTATGGGGAGAGAGCTGACTGTTTCCATAATTATCACAAACAATCCCTTTTTCTTTCTTTTCTTCATGACTTTTGTCACTCTTTGCAGTGCGGTAGTGGAATTCTGGGGACTGTTGTCTCTTCCTCCACCCCCAGCAGGAACCTAGGCATGAAAGCTGGGTGACCTTGGGCCAGTCACACTCTCTCAGCCCTAGGAAGGAGCCAATGGCAAACCAGGAGACTGAGTTCTAGTCCCGCCTTAGGCACGAAAGCCAGCTGGGTGACCTTCGGCCAGTCACTCTCGCTCAGCCCAACTCACTTCACAGGGTTGTTGTGGGGAAAATAGGAGGAGGAAGGAGTATTGAGTATGTTCGCCACCTTGAGTTATTTATAAAAATAATAAAGATGGGATAAAAAAATTAAATAAAAAAAATAAACCTACCTCAAGGCCTTGTGTTGTTCTGATGGGCCTTCTGGGGAAAAACGGCAGCTGCTGAAAGATCTCCCCTGTACCCTGAGTAGGAATGACATTAGGTATGTTCACCCAACCGATTTAACTAGATCCATGACAAATATGCCAGGCTTAGTCAGGACTGACAGTGGTTAGGGTTTTGGTGGCTGAGCATGTTAGGTGAAGCTCAACCATGTTATTGAGTTGAAGGTTCAGTGTAAGAATATGGGTTAGTACAGTATCTGGGTTAAGCATGTTGTGTGAACCCAACTGTTATGAGCAGAGGAAGGAAATGCAAAGTTGTGTCATGTTCAGCACCCACAGTAGCAAACCGAACCAAGCTACTTCAACTGGCCAAATACCTTGCTCTGAAAAAAAAGGAAAACCAATTTTCTTTTAACAATTTGCTATATCCTTACCAACACCCTAGTCTTTGGAACTTTTACTTTCCTATGTGACATTTGTTTATTTATAGAAATGCCTAATCCTTTTATGCTCTCGTCCATCTTATTCATTACTCTGTTCATTATTATGTGTGGTTGTTGGTTATTCCTCACACCGATGTTGCCAATTACATTGCCTCAACTTGGTTGCTTTTATCTTTCTCCCTTCCCCCACCCCATGGCTCACATTTTTCTCCCATTTCACATTGATATTTGCCTCCCTGCTATGCTCAGTTAATTGCATGGTGTATCTGCATGTCTAATCTTTAGTAAAGTTCATTCACAGGGATGAATTTTTACGTGGCTGTCAGCCAAGCTTCTGCAATATTTTGATGGTCCATGCCTTTCGGCTATTCTGCAATTATCACCATGTTGATAAGATTTAAAAGACAAGACTCATCAACAGGCGCAGAATGCTACAAGGTGGTCATCCAGATTTGCTGGTGCACCAGAGACATCTATTCCGGTGGACTTCGTCTTACCTACATTTTGTTCATACACTCCAAATTGCCTACAAGTGGGTCTTCTGCTTAAAATAGCAGACTGGAACATTGGCTAGATGAAGCAGAACACTTCTTTGCCCACTGCCCAGAATATAGGTATCTTAGGAAACTCAAGATGCAGGAATGACGCAAGATGCAGGGATGGCTATGATCCGACATGGGTGTGTGTTCCATGAGTACTAGGAGGTTTTTCTGAGAAGAGATGCGTTTCCTGGTACTTGCCACTTTGAATTTCAGGATTTGGAATGGGGAGGAGAACCCCTTTGAGGGCCTGAACAGATCACACACTGAGTCTTTTTATTTAAGAGGCTGAGACCCATGAAACTAGCAGTCCCAGCTATTCTGCTGAATTGTTTAAAAATAAAATATCATTAAAGGGGGGAAAAATCATAATGCTTCTGACATGCTGAGGTTTTTCAGGCAACTTTCCTTAGTTATCTAACTTGTATTTTAAACCTCACTGACATGTCTTTTCATGCAAATTTCCCCATGTATTTGTTGTTGTTGTTCAGTCATTCAGTTGTGTCCGACTCTTTGTGACCTCATGGACCATAGCACGCCAGGCCTTCCTGTCCTCCACTGTCTCTCGGAGTTTACTCAAATTCATGTTCATTGCATCAGTGATGCTATCTAACCATCTCATCCTCTGCCGTCCCCTTCTCCTTTTGCCTTCAGTCTTTCCCAGCATCAGGGCCTTTTCCAGTGAGTCCTCTCTTCGCATTAGGTGGCCAAAGGATTTGAGCTTCAGCTTCAGCATCTGTCCTTCCAATGAGCAGTCAGGGTTGATTTCCTTTAGGATTGACTGATTTGACCTCCTTGCAGTCCAAGGGACTCTTAAGACAATGCACCTTTTCTTTTTCTTTTTTTTAAAAAGCAACTATCATAAATATATTCATATTTACCAATCAAAGAGAATTTAAATTCAAATTGAAGAGATTTTAAATTCATATTCATATTTCATATTTAAATTCATATTTAGATTCATTTTTAAAATGCAGACAGCCCTTACTGTATGGGTTTTGCTCTTTTCTTCACCTGCGTCTTTCAACCAACAGTTGTGGCAGCGAATGTGTGTGGCTTACGTATGATCACTAAGCAGTTGGTGAGATTTTTTCAGCCAGGGACTGCTCCTTTGCCTTCTCTGATATGTGAAGCGCTGACTCATCAAATTAATAGGGGCACCTGGATTAAAATACAGGTAGTCCTTGACTTATGATCATTCATTTAGCGACCGTTCAAAGTTACAACGGCGCTGGAAAAAGTGACTTATGACCGGTCCACACACTTATGACTGTCGCAGCATCCCTGAGGTCATGTGATCAAAATTTGGGTGCTTGGCAACCAGCACATATTTACAACAGTTGCAGCATCCCAGGGTCATGTGATCGCCATTTGCAACGTTCCCAGCTGGCTTCCGACAAAGACAATGGGGAACTGCATGATTCACTTAACGACCATGGCAAAAAAGGTCATAAAATCAGGTGCAGTCACGTGATGCCTCGCTTAATGACTGCATCATTTAATGATGAATTTTCCAGTCCCTATTGTGGTCGTAAGTCGAGGACTACCTGTAAATGCAAACTTGAATTCAATTTAATTTCATTTACATCTCAAATTAGTTGATATGGTTGTTCTGCAGTCATGTATTTAGTAACTCTCTTCTTCTGTTATATGAGAAATTGCAATTTGGTAACAACATTGGGAGGTCTTGGAGGAACACAACCTATGTTTTGGGGGACTGATCCTGTGGGCCTTGTTGGAGATGGCACTGTCTACACAACAGTATTGCCGGTGACAACATCAACTAGGACAGGCTGTTGTGCCCTTCATGGTGGTTCACAAACTGGGCTGCCCTTGTGGTTGGCAACTGTAGAACTTCCACAGTCTTCTCTTCCATCCCAAGCTCACTCCTGCAACTTCTGCCCTAACAGAAAATCTGCAAAATCCAGCAACCTCTGTGGAAAAATCCGATCCTGAGATGTCAGTTCAAAGTATAACCCAAATACCATTTACCTGGACGTAAGCTCTCTCGATCCCCGCTGTAGTTCCTTCTAAGTAGGCAATGCTGCAATCTCACAGGGGAGGAATATTAAGGCAGAGAACAGAGTCATTCATCCCTATGCAGCAAAGCTTCCTGCATTATCATTATTAGTAGTACTATTTGATTTTGTGTTGTTTTCCTCCCTTTCTGCACAACTGCTTAAACTGCAATTTCAAATAATTCTAATTTATATTTTTTTTACCTTTTAATTATGTTGTTATAAATCTTAGTACATTGTGTTGTTTCAATACATTGATGTTTGTATAACATGTTTAAAAGTTATTAACCTTCCATTATTTAGATAGAATATTGAGAATAGAAAAAAGAAGAAAAAATCTATCAATGTTAATTACAATTTAGGGTGTCAGTATTACAAGCATTACATTATTTGGCTTTTTCATCCGAAGCTGAGTATAACATTGAAAAAGAACCCACTACAATTCAAATCAAAATAATTGTTATATACTAGAGGTTTTGATCTTAAACTGATTATTTATTAAAGTCTCCCTTGTATTTTTTATTTAATGTTTATGTGTATACGTATTAATAAAAGGAAAAAATAGATGAACAGAGCAAAATTAACAAGAATTAATTACCAAAAGAATAAAATATTAAATGGGGTTTTGTTGTTGTTGCTTAATCCTTTGTATTTTATCATCTGCTTCGTGCAAGTGACCTTCCAAATGAGTTTAGCAATATTTTTCCTCTTCAACAACAACAAAAGCAATTTATTTTTATTTTGATCAACCATCAGCAAATTCCTCCTCTTCCTTCTCTTCCTGGAATTGTTCTAGCAGGTACCAACAATAGCTTCTTGTCATTTTAACATCACTGAACAAAAGCTTCAATTTTAGGTCTACCCACTGAGGGATAAATGGATACCACAATGAACACAATTGGACTGACTCTGAGCAAACACACTAAAGAATGCTTATGTGGAGTAAAATTGTGTCTTTTGAAGGCACATTGTGTTTTTGCTGTCATGGAAGTTGAACTGAATCTTTTCTTTTTTTCAGAGCTGTTAACAGAGGCAAGATAAGGAAAGCATTAAGGCATAAATAGAGCAGTAATCTCAAAGAAATTAGGAGAGGAAAAATCCCCAATGTATTATCTGACAAGTGTTAATAACACCTATGGTCTGGCTTTTGTATAATGAGACAGGTAAAATAGAAGACAATTGCAGAGAATAAGGCCCAGAAGGAAGGAAAACATGTGAAGACAATGCATAGAGAAGTACGTAACCATTTCTGCAGTGTCTTGCAACTTGACTTGACAAAGCAAACTATTTGGACAACTACAGCGGAGTCAGAATATGGAGATGAAAGCTGAGTAGACAGGAACCCTAGGAAATCATGTTACCATTCTACTGAAGGCATTTTAGAAAGCGTAAACCCATTTTACAGATGGGAAAACTGATGCTAAATTCTTGAGCACACTATGACTTAAAATTAAAGGCAAAGCTGATATCTAGAATACTTTATCAGTTTTAGATTCTCTGTCAACGGCACACTCAACATGAGAAAAGATAAGCTAAGAGTCCTTATTTCACTTGCACACACAGCCAAACGGTACCCCAGAGTATGCAATCATTTCCCTTAGAGAAAAGTTTATATTCCACATTGCAAAATTTGGAGAAGTGTGGATTTTGAGGCATAACTGATTTGCCCTTCATGTGTGGATTGGAAAAATGCAGAATGAGATTAGTTCCAATAGAAGAGAATATCTGTAGCTCATATGAACTGTGGAGTCCTTGGTGCCCTCTGAGCTTGGTGATTTGCTTGCAGATGTTTTGTTACCTGACTAGGTGACATCATCAGTGCTAGTGAGTGTGGGGTTTGCTCCCTGTTTACATACAGTAGCTTGCCCTGCCAGTGTGGGTGCGGGTGTGGTTTCCTCCTTGGTAGTTCCTTGAATAGGGCATTGTTTTCTGCTTGACTGTTTGTTTGAGTTGGCGCTAAGCACCAAGGACTCCACCAAGATTAGTTTGCCTGAAAATGTCATCCGAACAAATTTCCAAGTTTATGTAATTCCCATGAACCAAAGCATATGCAGCTATTAAAAGAGCTTCCTGGGAGGAAGTCAAGGTAATTGAAGAAATACATTTCCATTTTGGTCTAATTAATTTATGGGGCGTGGTGGCTCAGCGAGTAAGACGCCAGGCTTGTCGATTGGAAGATCGCAAGTTCGGAGGTTCGAATCCCTAGCCCCGCGTGACGGAGTGAGCTCCCGCACTCGCCCCAGCTCTTGCCAACCTAGCAATTCGAAAGCATGTAAATGCAAGTAGATGAATAGGTACCACTTTGGTGGGTAGGTAACAGCGCTCTGTGTACGTCATGCTGACCACATGACCGCGGACGCGTCTTCAGATAACGCTGGCTCTTCGGCTAACAAACGGAGATGAGCACCGGCCCCTAGAGTCAGACACGACTGTGCGGGGGAAACTTTACCTTTACCTTTAATTATTTTAAGGGTTATTTAAGATTTGTTTTAATTGTTTGGGTCAATACCTTTTCAATACTATAAAAGCAGATTCTTATCAAAAGAAGATTGTGGGGGGGGATTGGGGGGAACAGGGGGGTTACATTTCCAACTCTGTAGTGAAAGCAGAAAAGAAAGAAAAAATGGGTAGATGACTATGGAACCCAAACCCAGGATATTTTTGAAATGGTCTAGGAAATTCTTAGACAATTGTGTCAAGTTTAGGTTGGTAAAAAATGCACCTCTTCCCAAAAGCTGGAGGGAGGAGCAAAAATTAGCAACTTTTCTGTTTTTTGCTTTTAATTGCACTTTACTTGGAGGCAATTAATATATCAAGCTATATTAAACACAATATCTATATATCTATACTATAGTTATGATAGATTGATAGATTAGATGATAGATAGATAGATAGATAGATAGATAGATAGATAGATAGATAGATGATTGATAGATTGATAGATAGATAGATAGATTATTCATTCATTGGCGATCACTCGTAGCCAAGTAAGATTGTCTTCCAAGGGTAAAATTTTAACAGTGGATCCGTAAGTGGCTGTAAAGGCCAATTCTGGATCCGCACAACCTCCCACAATGAGGGCATAGGTTTCCGGGTGGGAGACGGTCATGATGAGGGTTTGCCTTTTAGCTCTTTTCTCCCTTTCGCCCTGTACTCGTGCTTCTTCAAAGTCCATAGCACCATTAATAAAGGCTGACCTCCAATTGAAACGCTCATGAGTTAGGGCTTCCCAGTTCTCAATGCTGATATTACATTTTTTAAAATTAGCTTTGAGAGTGTCTTTGAATCTCTTTTGCTGTCCACCAATATTCCGTTTTCCATTCTTAAGTTGGGAGTAAAGTAGCTGCTTTGGAAGACGATGGTCAGGCATTCGAACAACATGGCCGGTCCAGCGAAGTTGATGTTGGATGATCATTGTTTCAGTGCTGGTGGTTTTCGCTTCTTCTAATACGCTAACATTAGTCCGCCTATCTTCCCAAGTAATTTGCAGAATTTTTCGGAGGCAGCATTGATGGAATCTTTCAAGAAGTTGGAGGTGGCGTTTGTAGAGGGTCCATGTTTCACAGGCGTACAGAAGGGTTGGTAGTACAATGGCTTTGTAAATAAGCATTTTGGTCTCCCTGCGAATGTCCCGATCCTCAAACACTCTACGCTTCATTCGGGAGAAAGCTACACTCGCAGAGCTCAGGCGATGCTGAATTTCAGCGTCGATGTCGGCTTTTGTAGATAGATGGCTGCCGAGATAAGAAAAGTGGTCGACATTTTCTAGTGACACACCTTTAAGCTGGATTGATGGCGCTGCGGAGGGATTGGTTCGAAATTGCTGGTAAAGCACTTTGGTTTTTTTAATGTTAATCGAGAGGCCGAGCTTTTCATATGCTTCTGCAAAGATGTTTGGGATAGTTTGAAGATCTTCCTCGGAGTGTGCACAGACTGCGCTATCATCAGCATATTGAAGTTCTATAACAGAAGTTGTAATTACCTTATTTTTTGCTTTAAGCCTACTAAGATTAAAAAGCTTTCCATCTGTTCGATATATAATTTCTACACCAGTAGGAAGTTTCTCTTCAACAAGGTATATAATCATAGCGATGAAGATAGCGAATAAGGTTGGAGCAATAACACATCCCTGTTTAACGCCGGATTCCACTTTAAATGGATTGCTTTGAGAGCCATTGTTATTCAGGATTGTTGCCATCATGTCGTCATGGAGTAGCCGCAAATGTTTACAAATTTATCAGGGCATCCGATTTTCAGAAGGATGGTCCAGAGAGCAGTACGATTTACAGTATCAAAAGCTTTAGTCAGATCAATAAATGCCATGTACAGAGGGCGGTTTTGTCCTTGCATTTTTCTTGAAGCTGTTGTGCAGTGAAGATCATATCCACTGTTCCCCTGGAAGGGCGGAAGCCATTTTGCGTTTCAGGGAGGATGTCTTCTGATATAGATAGGAGACAGTTTGCGATGATCTTTGCCAGGATTTTGCCTGCTGTAGCTAGAAGGGAGATGCCTTGATGGTTTCCACAGTCTGTTCTATCACCCTTTTTAAAGAGAGTGATAATTATGGCATCCCTAAAGTCTGCTGGAATCTCCTCCCTCATCCAGATTTTTCCGATGAGCTTATGAAGTTGTTGTGTAAGTTCAGGCCCGCCTTCTTTAAAGACTTCAGCAGGAATCCCATCAGCTAGGTCCACTAGCTTTGTTATTTTTCATTTGTTTAGTGGCTTTACTGACTTCCTCCAAACTAGGGGTTACTGCAAGCTCATCTCTTATTTGTTTTTGCGGGATTTGCAAGAAGATTTCATCAGCCACAGTAGAGTGACGATTAAGGATATTGTAGTAATGCTCTTTCCAGTGCAGTGCAATAGACTCTTTGTCCTTTAGAAGTTTGGCACCATCTACTGAGCGTAAGGGATTTGTACCATGGTTTGTTGGTCCATAGATGGCCTTTATGGCATTAAAAAAGCCCCGTGCATCATGAGCATCTGCAAAATGTTGGGTTTCTTGGGCATTTTTTATCTACCATATGTTCTTAAGTTCTCTAGTTCTTCTTTGGACTTCTGCCTTTGCACTGGCGTAGATTTTTTTCTTATCGGCACAGTTAATATCTTTTTGCCATATCTGGAAGGCTTTCCTTTTCTTGTCAATAATATGTTCAATCTCACTATCGTTCTCATCAAACCAGTCCTGATGTCTCTTAGTCTGGTATCCGATAGTTTGTTCACAGGCTGAAATAATAGAAGTCTTCAATTTAATCCAGTGTTCCTCAACATTTTCAGGAAGTTCCATAGGCAGATGTTCCTTGAGAGTTGATTGAAAGCAAGCTCATTTAATAGGATCTTGAAGGGCCAGTGTATTCATTTTACGCCTTGGTTTTCTTCCTTGGAGCCTACGATGAGGGACAATCTTTATGGCCATCGTGGATCGAATTAATCGATGGTCTGTCCAGCAGTCATCGGCACTCGTCATGGCTCTGGTGAGAAGTACAGTACATCACAGCGATCTCTAGCATGGACAATTACATAATCTAAAAGATGCCAGTGCTTTGACCGTGGGTGCTCCCATGATGTTTTAAATTTATTTTTCTGGCGAAAGAGTGTGTTAGTAATGACAAGGTTATGCTCTGCACATTTAGTCAGAAGTAAGATTACATTTGTGTTGCTGTTGTCAACTCCTTCTTTCCCAATGATCCCTGGCCACAAATCAAAATCACGCCCAACTCTTGCATTGAAATCGCCCAGGATAATTTTATCCTCCCTTGGTATTTCTGATAAGATGGTGTCCAGCTGGGTATAAAATTTTTCCTTGATATCCTCATCTGCATCTAGTGTTGGTGCGTAAGCACTTAGGATAGTTGCCTGTTGGTTTTTGGTGAGTTTTATTCGGAGAATTGAGAGTCGTTCATTAATGCCAGTGGGAACTTCTGACAAGAGCTTCACAAGGTCATTTTTGATAGCAAAGCCTACCCCATGTATTCGTCCTACAGATCTACTATAGCACTATAATATATCAAGCTATATTAAATATTTGCACATGCATTGGCAAAAGACGCCCAGGCACATTCTGCATTTCTCAAGATATAACTGGCTTTCTTGAACTAATCCTGAATCACTGTTAAGTCCCCTAGCAATAGCCAAGAAAGCTACATTCTCCCGGTCTTGTTATTCAGGTTTCTTGCAAGGAAAAAAGAACTTGCTTACAGAATCTTGATAAATGGATATGTGTGAACTTTAGCTGCTCTTTCACCAGCAAGTGTGTCAAGGCAGGTCTTCCTTATTTATTTATTTATTTATTAGATTTATATCTCACCTTTTATGTTATATAACTCAAAGAGGTGTACATATTGCTTCCACTTGTTATTTTCTCCACAATAACCATTCTGTGAGGTAGGTTGGGCTGAGGGGGGAAAAGCTGGTCCAAAGTTACCCATCTGGCTTCTGGGCATCTGTAATATTTTGCAAACATCCATTCTTGGTCCTGGACTCAAAGAATTCCATTATAGCCACTCATTTTTAATTCTCCTGTTATGTAATTGTAACTCTGACATGAGAAATTGGAGTCTCCCTTGTCCTTTCCTGTTGAATGGGCAGCTGATGGGATGATGCCAAGCATCTGAGACCACCCAGTGTGCAGTTAAAAAAACCCAGAACTTTAACTTGCCTGCATCTCCCTCCTGTCTAACATCTCATAACTACATAAATGGAAGACATCCACTTTCCCCTTATGAAATGTCTCCCCAAATCTCTTCTCCTTTGAAAGCGGTTTTGGAAGCAAAATCTCATTCATTCAGCTCAGTTCATGCAATTGAATAAGATCTGGGAGAGAAGCAAATGCCAAAGCATTTCTCTCCTTGGCATTGCTTTTAAGCTAAGAATCCATCTGCAGATTGCCTTCTGCAGTCTAGGGTGCCTGTCTACCTACGTTGGCCATTCAGAGGTCGTAGCTCTCTCTGACAAGAATCCCCTTGGCCTCAAGCAGCTGGGCCTCTTCCATCTACCTTCCCCCAAACCTTGCCAGCTTCCAAAGTAACAGGGCATTTAAATATTTATGGAGGATGAGAAAAATAAATATTAAAATCCACCCCATGCCTATTGTCTTGGTGGGAAAAGAGCCACAGTTCAATGAGGAAGCAAGAGACCCAGAGCTCATACATAATGCACAGAAGGTCAAGTCTATTTAAAAAAAAAAAGAACTGCTTGGCTCTATCTCTTTAAGTGACAGCACAGAAGAGTATAGTTCAATTGTGGAGTTACCTGGAGGTATGGCCAGGTAGCTATGGCCTCCATGTACTGCAAAATCCACCCAAAAACTGTCAAAAGAAAGTCCCTTTTGGCAGCCCAGAGTACAAGGTTCAGTTTCTGTTGCCCATCTCTAGCTACAATTTGATACAGTGTTTCTCAACCTTGGCAACGTTAAGATGCGTAGACTTCAACTCCCAGAATTCCCCAGCCAGCCATGGGAAGTTCTGGGAGTTGAAGTCCACCCATCTTAAATTTGCCAAGGTTCAGAAACACTGATTTGATAGTCTGTAGCTTGAATCATGTCAACTGGATTTCTATTTTCTCAGTGGAAACGTTTCGCTCCTTATCCAAGGAGCTTCTTCAGTCTGAGCAAAGTTAGTAAGGGAATCCTAAATATGTTTCTAGGTAGCTGTGTGACCTTACACCTGGGGCTAGGTCATGGTTAATATTGAGATGTTATTTTAAGTCCTTTTATCACCTAAAGGAGGATCGTTAAGATCACCATGCTGCTGTTGAGCTTGTGAAATGGTCTTAATCTTCCTAGGCACAGAAGACAAAGCAGGGAGGAAGATGGGGGAAAGGTTGTGCCCGAGGCCCCCACCTCTATTCAAGGAAGGATTTTCCAAGTTGGCATAAATGGATTCCTTGACCCCTCTCTCAAACCACCTATCTTCTCTGTCTAAAATGTGAACATTAATGTCCTCAAATGAGTGTCCTTTTTCCTTTAGATGAAGATAAACTGCTGACTCTGGTCCTGTGGTGTTACTAACTTTGCTCAGACTGAAGAAGCTTCTTGGATAAGGAGCAAAATGTTTCCACTGAGAAAATAGAAATCCAGTTGACATGATTCAAGCTACAGACTGGTC
The DNA here is from genome assembly GCA_023362775.1 of Charina bottae. Taxonomy (NCBI): domain Eukaryota; kingdom Metazoa; phylum Chordata; class Lepidosauria; order Squamata; family Charinaidae; genus Charina; species Charina bottae. The sequence continues at coordinate 8,415,435 of JALMGJ010000013.1, forward strand.
CTGTGGTGTTACTTTTCCCGTGTTGGGCCATCCTCCTGTACAAAGGTTGTTTGGTTTCTCCAATGTAGAGTTCAGAGCACTCCTCACTGCACTGGATTGCATAAACTACATTGCTTTTCTTGTGTTTTGGAGTTTGATCTTTGGGGTGTACAAGCCTCTGTCTCAGTGTGTTGGTGGGTTTGAAATATACAGGTATGTGGTGTTTGCCAAATATCCGTTTTATCTTTTCAGACACGCCAGCCATGTAGGGAATGACCAGGTTCTTTCGTTTACTCTGAGTCTCAGCCCTATCTGTCGCTGTTTTAGGTCTGGTAGATTTAGATTTGGTGAAGGCCCAATTTGGATATCCACAGGCCTTCAGAGCTGTTCTCAGGTGCTGATTTTCATTCTTTTTGGAATCCATGGAGGTGGGGATGGTTTCTGCTCTGTGTGACAATGTCCTGATGACTCCTAGTTTGTGCTGCAGTGGATGGTGGGAGTCAAACATCAGATATTGATCTGTGTGTGTGGGTTTCCTGTAGATCCCTATTTCTAGCTTGCCACCGGTCCCAATGAGGACTTCACAGTCTAGGAATGCCAGTCTGTTGTCCTTGGTGTCTTCTCTGGTGAAGCTAATGTTGGCATCTATAGTGTTTATATGGTCCGTGAAGGCCTGTACTTCCTGGGCCTTGATTTTGACCCAGGTGTCATCCACATACCTAAACCAGTGGGTGGGCACCGTTCCCTGGAATGTGTTGAGTGCTTTCTTCTCCACTTCTTCCATGTATAAATTGGCCACAATGGGTGACACAGGAGAACCCATGGCACAGCCATGTTTTTGTCTGTAAAAGTCACCTCTGTATGTGAAATAAGTGGTGTTAAGACACAGGTCCAGGAGATGGCAGATCTGGTTTGGGTTGAGATGGTTTCTCCTTTCAAGGGTTTCCACTTTTCAAAACGTTTTCAAACGTTTTCAAACGTTTCCACTGAGAAAATAGAAATCCAGTTGACATGATTCAAGCTACAGACAATTCCACCTGGATGACTGAGAACCTTCATAGACACTGATTTGATAGATTGACACCTTCTCACCAGAGCTGCTTTCTGGATTGATATTCCATCTGTAAATAGTGGCTCAGGTGAACTACAAAGGCTATCCCATGGCCAGCACCTTTTCGCAGGTGAAGTTGCCTCTTGTCATTCTGTCTAAGTTCCCTAGATCTACCACTCTATCTTAATTAAGTCTTTTTTTTCCCCTGGATTGATAACACATTCTACACTTCTAAGGAAAATCCATGGGGTCCATTTGAAACCTGGACCCAGATCTGGGCTGCGAAGCTCTTTCCTGCCATCTGGTGCTCATCTGGATTTTTGCATCCCAAACAGAGTAGTCCTACCAGACCCATTCTTGGAAGTAAATTTAGTCCCGGAGACTGTCCCCTTGCTTTGCAGAATGCTGGCTTCCCATTGTTAGTCTTAATTAAAATAATGCACTTTAACATTCCTTGGTGTGCAGGGAGCCCGTTAGGCCCCAAAGGAGCTGCCCCAAGTGACCAGGTTGCCGGCCTCCTCGTGCAGGCAATAGTACTGGGCCCCAATGATCTTTGCATAAAGCTCCATCTTGGGAGTCTGTACTTCACTGAGCTTTCATTTCCCCAAACCTTGACAAGGAAGCAGAGCTTTTGGACAGTAACACGTTTTTTTAAAGTACATGCTAAATGGTACATTTATTTTAATCAATATGGTAATTATTACTAAATGCAAAAAAAAAATGCTAGTAAAAGGGGGGGGGGAAAGGATCAGGAAGGGAGTTGGGTAATTGCAGTGGTGGTGGTGGAATGGTAGATTTCTGGTTCGGTTTCCCGTTCTGAAAAAGCTTATTGAGTTGAGGGTCCAGAGTCTCTTGCATGGCCGTCTGCTGACTAAGCTTCCTGACTTGGCACGCTCTCATTAAAACAAGGGCATCAGGGTAAGTCCCTGCAATCACTGTTGTCTTTTGCCAATAATTTGTTCAACTAATAGCCCAAACATTTTGAATGTCTCTTCAGCGTGCAGCACAGTAATTGAATTTCTAATTTATTCCATCCAGATATAATTAAAATAAGTATTATCTCAATTATTTATAGCTGGCAAAGTGGCCGTACGCTCACAGAAAGGAAGATAAAAATATAGATTTTTTTCCCCTCCCACCTAAGGAGAAGCTTTCTTAGTTTTCAAGAGACCTGCAGGAGGGAGCAGAGAGTGCACTAAACTTTGTTTGGGTTAGAACAGTGATGGGGTTTGTAGTACAATGGGTTTGGAAGTTGACCAGTACAGAAAGGCTTTTCTTAAACATCTGCAATGATTAAGGCACTAACCTGCTTCTTAATTTGTGCGAGTGACCAAGTTCCGCAAAATGTTGCCAACAACGTTGGTCCTACCCACTCCAAGAATACCTGGGGGGTTGCAGAAAGGAAGAGTAGGAGAATTTTACCAGGAGTACATTTGAACCATTGACCAGGACTCCATTACAGTGAAGAACAAATTGGTTTATTGATAGCTCTGAAGGCAAAGACAGGATTAAAAAGGGGAGGGTTTATTGTTGTTTATTCGTTCAGTCGCTTCTGACTCTTCGTGACTTCATGGACCAGCCCACGCCAGAGCTTCCTGTCGGCTGTCACCATCCCCAGCTCCCCCAAGGTCGAGTCCGTCACCTCTAGAATATCATCCATCCATCTTGCCCTCAGTCGCCCCTCTTCCTTTTGTCTTCCACTTTCCCTACTATCAGCATCTTCTCCAGGGTATCCTGTCTTCTCATTATGTGGCCAAAGTACTTCAGTTTTGCCTTTAATATCATTCCCTCAAGTGAGCAGTCTGGCTTGATTTCCTGGAGTATGGACTGGTTTGATCTTCTTGCAGTCCAAGGCACTCTCAGAATTTTCCTCCAACACCACAGTTCAAAAGCATCTATCTTCCTTCACTCAGCCTTCCTTATGGTCCATCTCTCACAACCATGGGAGGGTTTATAGTCCCTCTTTATAGTCTTATGTAAATTAGAATATACATGTGATTGGCTACAGTAGCAAGATATTTGATTGGGTCTAAACAGCAGTGAAGTATTTGATTAGATATAACACATCAAGTATCTAGTGAGGTCAGTGAAGCAATTAGGACTTACTATGAGGTAATAAGGCAGAGAGAGCCAGTTTGGTGTAGTGGTTAAAGGTACCAGGCTAGAAACCGGGAGATGGTGAGTTCTAGTCCCATTTTAGGCATGAAGGCAGCTGGGTGACCTTGGGCCACTCACACCTTCTCAACCCTAGGAAGAAGGCAAAGGCAAACTATTTCTGAAAATGCTGCCAAGAAAACTGCAGGAAACTGTCCAGGCAGTTGTGAGGAATCAAGGCTGACTTGAAGGTACAAAAAATAAATAAAACAAAAATTTGGTTTAGAGGCTTTTTAGCTTGACCTCCAAAATTCTCCTTCAGATGCTAAAGACTGCAAGTGGCTCACAAGTTGAGGGTTCAGATAGTAGCTAACCAAAGACTGAATGAGGTGTACCTGAATGAGTGGGTGAGGGATGCTTCCCATCTACATTTTCCATCCTGAAAAGTATTATCTGACTTCACTGATGGCCAGATGTCCTTTGGAAGCTCATAGCTAAATATAGGCCTGGTGACTGACCATCTTCATTCCCAAAATTACAATGTAGGGTTATGGATTGGAGGGGTATGTGAATTTGCCTGGATCCAATTCAGTTGGTCATATCAGGCTCTTTGGCAGCTGCCTAAAACTGAAATCGATTCTTTTCCAAGCACAATTAACACAAAATTCTCTTTAACAAGATTTATGGAGAAGAAAGGATGTGGTTGCAAGAATTGCAGCAATTGAACTATTTCCCATTTAGAACCAATTTATCCTGTGTACAGCAGGGCAAAGACTTTTTAATTGTCTTTTTAACAGCCTTTCTGTGATCCTGGTACAGATACAGATATTTTTACTATTAATGGGGAAGTTTGTAGCTGCTTGTTCACCTAGCAGTCTCCTGAATCTTTCTATCAATTTGGGAAGGTAAAGGTAAAGGTTCCCCCCGCACATTTGTGCAGTCGTGTCCAACTCTAGGGGCCGGTGCTCATCTCCGTTTGTTAGCCGAAGAGCCAGCGTCATCTGAAGACGCTTCCACAGTTATGTGGCTGGCATGACTCACATGGAACGCTGTTACCTACCCACCGAAGTGGTACCTATTCATCTACTTGCATTTGCATGCTTTCGAATTGCTAGGTTGGCAAGAGCTGGGGCTAGTCCGTCACGTGGGGCTAGGGATTCGAACCTCTGAACTTGCGATCTTCCGATCAACAAGCCTGGCATCTTACCCGCTGAGCCACCACACCCCTTTTTTTAAAATTTGGGAAACTACAGGTCAGTTTGATTCAGATTGTCAGTTCAGTTCAGTTTGAATTGTTGATTCATTTTAGATTGTCAAGTTCATTTGATTTGAATCTTCAAGAAGAATTACACCAAATTGCTGACTAGATGTTTTGGACTCCAATTACCATATGCCAGAGCCAGCACATTCAACCTGGCTCTGACCTTGATTAATATTGGCAAATAAGCTTAGACCTAAATAACTCAGGCTTTGCTTTGTGATATACCTCTCAACACCCCCCACACACACACACGTACCCCACTGCATTTTTGAGTGGAGGATAGAATTTAGCTGGTATTGCTGTTTTCTTCTGTTTTAATCATTCTGAGACAGCTACACTCCATAATGTGTGAAATTGTATGTGCGGTATCTAGCCATGGGTAAAGCTATAGAGTTGATAATGGTATTTCAGGAAATAAATGAGCTTTTAAATATTTGGTCCAGGAAGCGCCTCATATTTTGTGCTTAAATATAAAAGTCAAATGAAACAAAAGCAAGGGAGGAATATATGGGGATGGGGGAGAAAACACAGAAAGGTAACTTGCTAAATTCAGACGTGAGTCTAGACTGGTATAAAGAAAATCCATACCGCAGAAATAGATAACATTGATTCAAAAGCTGACTGAAAATGATTGCCCATGGTTGCAAATGTAAGGAAGAACAGGCAGCATTCCATATATATATGGAAGCCGCAAGATCCAGTTATTTTATTTATTGTGGTCTTTGACCTGCATGTGTACATATATGCATATATACATGAAGCTATACATGAATACATCATAAAAAAAATTAAAAGTTGTTAAAAGAGTTAAAAAGAAGAAAAGGAAATGCAGAGGAGGAACTTTTAAAGCTGTCAAAGAAATGCAATTTCATTGGCCAATATTTGCTGCCTTGCTCTCACAGCAGTGAGACAAAATTTCACTACATTATGGGTAATAGCAGTCTTATGATCTGCTAGAAGATAGGAGATATATCAGTAGTCATCTCTCCCTGGGAGTTATTTTATCAAAGGCTGAATTAGTCCATCACACAAGTTCAAATAGAAATTACAGCCTTTGCTGACTTGGTGTCTTCCAAATGGGTTGGGCTACTGTTGGAAAGTGGAGAAAAGAGACAGGAACTTTACAGACCTAAACACACACACAGTTCTTCTCCACTGTATGTGTAATTATGTTTAATATATACAATGGCTTTTGCTTTTTTGTTGTTGTTGTTCAGTCGTTTAGTCGTGTCCGACTCTTCGTGACCTCATGGACCACAGCACGCCAGGCCTTTCTGTCCTCCACTGTCTCCCGGAGTTTACTCAAGTTCATGTTCATTACATCGGTGATGCTATCTAACCATCTCATCCTCTGCCGTCCCCTTCTCCTTTTGCCTTCAGTCTTTCCCAGCATCAGGGTCTTTTCCAGTGAGTCCTCCCATTAGGTGGCCAAAGTATTTGAGCTTCAGCTTCAGCATCTGTCCTTCCAATGAGCAGTCAGGGTTGATTTCCTTTAGGATTGACTGATTTGACCTCCTTGCAGTCCAAGGGACTCTCCAGAGTCTTCTCCAGAACCACAGCTCAAAAGCAACAATTCTTTGGCGCTCAGCCTTCCTTATGGTCCAACTCTCACAGCCATACATTACTACTGGGAAAACCATAGCTTTAACTATACGGACCTTTTTCGGCAAGGTGATGTCTCTGCTTTTTAATATGCTGTCTAGGTTTGCCATAGCTTTCCTCCCAAGGAGCAAGCGTCTTTTAATTTCATGGCTGCAGTCACCGTCTGCGGTGATCTTGGAGCCCAAGAAAATAAAATCTGTCACTGCTTCCATTTCTTCCCCTTCTATTTGCCAGGAGGTGATGGGACCAGATGCCATGATCTGAGTTTTTTTTAATGTTGAGTTTCAAGCCAGCTTTTGCACTCTCCTCTTTCACCCTCATCAAGAGGCTCTTTAGTTCCTCTTCGCTTTCTGCCATTAGGGTGGTATCGTCTGCATATCTGAGGTTGTTGATATTTCTCCCGGCAATCTTAACTCCGGCTTGTGATTCATCCAGCCCAGCATTTCTCATGATGTACTCTGCATATAAGTTAAATAAGCAGGGTGATAATATACAGTCTTGTCGTAGTCCTTTCCCAATTTTGAACCAATTGGTTGTTCCATGTCCGGTTCTAACTGTTGCTTCTTGACCCACATACAGGTTTCTCAGGAGACAGGTAAGGTGGTCTGGTACTCCCATCTCTTTAAGACTTTGCCACAGTTTGTTGTGATCCACACAATCAAAGGCTTTAGCGTAGTCCATGAAGCAGAAGTAGATGTTTTTCTGGAACTCTCTTGCTTTTTCCATGATCCAGCGAATGTTGGCAATCTGATCTCTAGTTCCTCTGCCTCTTCGAAACCCAGCTTGCACTTCTGGTAGTTCTCGGTTCACATACTGCTGAAGCCTAGCTTGTAGGATTTTGAGCATAACCTTGCTAGCATGTGAAATGAGCGCAATTGTACGGTAGTTTGAACATTCTTTGGCATTGCCTTTCTTTGGAATAAGGAACAGCCTCCTTAGCTTCCTCTATTTTAATTCAGTCCTGAGGGAAGGCATTAGGAAGACACTCCACCCTTTTTTGGTCCTGCTGCTGCTGCTGCTACTTAGAGGGAATTTATTATTTATTTTATCAAATTTATACACTGCCCATCTCACTATGCAAGTGACGCTGGAAACCACAATTGCCTAATTCATTTTAGATGGTTCATTCGTTCTGATTGAATGCTTCAAATCGATTTGGAAAATTGAGTCCATTTCATTCGATTTTCCAACCTGATTTGGAAAAAAAATAGTTCTGCGTATGGCTTCCTGAGTCACCCAGTTGATTCAAACACACCCCATTTTATCCAGCAATTGAATTTAACTGTCTGATGCAATTTGATTCAGACGTTCGGCCCAATCAGTCATGAACTGAATCTCTGAACCCTAGTAGCTGATTGAATTTTAATTATTTTATTTTTCTTTAATTATTTATCGAACTTACATCCCCACCATGATCAAATGACTCTTGGCCATTATGGGTAATAGCAGTCTTATGATCTGCTAGAAGATTGGAGATATATCAGTAGTCATCTCTCCCTGGGAGTTATTTTGTCAAAGGCTGAATTAGTCCATCACACAAGTTCAAATAGAAATTACAGCCTTTGCTGACTTGGTGTCTTCCAAATGGGTTGGGCTACTGTTGGAAAGTGGGGAAAAGGGACAGGAACTTTCCACACCGAAACACACACACAGTTCTTCTCCACTGCATTTGTAATTATGTTTAATATATACAATGGCTTTTGCTTAACAAACTAGAAGTATATAGTTCTCTTCAGCCTGCAATACTACAGTCTGACACCAGGGGGGAGTATGCCCTATAGGTTCAATTGTTTGTTTTTTGTGCCTTTGAGTCCTGTTGACTCCTGGCAACTGCCTGGACAAGTCCCTGCAGTTTTCTTGGCATGATTTCGGAAGTGGTTTGCCATTGTCTCCTTCCTAGAGCTGAGAGAGAGGGACTAGCCCAAGGTCAGCCAGCTGGCTTTGTGCCTAAGGTGGGACTAGAACTCACAATCTCCCAGTTGCTAGCCCGGTGCCTTAACCACTACGCCAGACTGCCTCAATACATTGCCCTATTTTAGCTATGGACCCTGCAATACTCAATTGATACCAGTCGAAGAGATTGGTAATTCCTAATCAAGGAACTATTAACACAGTCAATCAACCAAGCAGCAAACAACAGCCCAATCAACGAACTCCTGAGGGGAGAACAACCAGGGCTGCAACTACGGGGGGGGGGGGGGGGGCAAGCGGGGCATGTGCCCTGGGCGCCCTGCTTGGGGGGGGGCACCAAAATGATACCCAGGGGCCTTCTTTTTTTTTTTTCTGAAGTGGGCCATGGTTGAAGGAAAAACAAAGATATTTAATGCAGATGGGTGTATCCGCAGGGAATGTCAAAAGATTCAGGATGGCAGTTGCACCCGCATGATGGAAGCCTACCCCTTGTTTTCATACTTTACAAAATGCATACAATAAAAGGGGGGGGCTTTGATTTGGGGCAGCCCCCCCCCCCCCCCCGGTGCCCTTCCATGCCACAATTGAAAAAGCATCAAACCTACATTTCTCACATTTTTTTAATGGTGACCCAAAACCTGCCTTGGAGTTTCTCAAAAGTTTTCTATGTCTCCAAAAGTTTTTTTAAATTCAGACTCGGGGCAGGGGAGTATTTCTTCATATACCTTTTTCTTTTTCTTTTTCTTTTTCTTTTTCTTTTTCTTTTTCTTTTTCTTTTTCTTTTTCTTTTTCTTTTTCTTTCTCTTTCTCTTTCTCTTTCTCTTTCTCTTTCTCTTTCTCTTTCTCTTTCTCTTTTTCTTTTTCTTTTTCTTTTTTTTCTCTTTTTCTCTTTTTCTTTTCCTTCCTCTCTTTTTTTGTTTTTGGTGTTTGGGAGCAGATATTAGGTAGAGGTGGGAGAGTTTCCAGATTCTAGTCTTGCTATTTCATGTCCTTGTCTTCTCCTTTCTTGTTTTATGTTGCCCACACTTACTGTCCAGTCTGAGCAAGGGCCATTGGAAGACTTCCCTGATTATATTTTCCTTTGGAGTTTAAGAGAAGCATGGGGAAACCAGAGACATTGCAGACCGGAGGAGATACAATTATAACAATAAAAGGCAGGAGGTTTACTTGCACTCATGGAATCCCTTGTAATAAAAGAATGCAAGAATGGGACACTCCAGCTAATTGGTTTCACCAAAATTCTCTTTTTCTTGTAATTAAAATTAAAAGCAAATTCTCTTTCAGCAAAGTGAATGAGACAACAGGTAGAACATCCATCCTTAGAACTGGAAATGAAGATATTGAAGTGGTGGATAGCTCTGCCTTTTAGGATCAACCATCAACAGTAAAGGAACAAGCAGCCAAGAGATACGCTGCAGACTAGCACTTGGTAGAGCAGCCATGAAGGCCTTGGAAGAGATATTGAGATGCCGTGATGTGTCTATACCTACAAAGGTCAGAATCATGCAAGCCATGGTATTCCCTGTGACGCTCTATGGGAGCAAAAGTTGGACTTTGAAGAAGCAGGATAGGAAGAGTATTGACACCTTTGAACTTGGGTGTTGGAGAAGACTCCTGAGAATACTGTGGACAGCCAAGAAAACAAACCAATGGATCAAACCAGAGTTCTCACTCGAGAAGGTTCAAATTATCCTACTTTGGACACATTATGCGAAAACTAGCTCTCTGAAGAAAGCTCTAATGCTGTGAAAGGTGGAAGGAAAGAGAAGAAGAGGACGACCAGCAGTAAAGTGGAAGGACTCAGTTAGTGTACATTGGCCATAGGTGAACCATTGGGAGACATGAAAGAACAGGTTAGGGATAGATCATCATAGAAAAACTATCTATGTGGTTGCTAGGAGTCAAATATGATTTGATGACACATAATCAAAAGTGAATGAAAACTGGTAGGAGAAAAAATGCCCCAAATTTATTTTTCCAATTTGCATGGTCACCCATCTCAACAAGTGAATCTGGGTGGTGAACAATCTTAAAATAAATTAAAAACAGTTCCTGCCAATGGATCTGAATAGCTCAACATACACTTTCCTTCTTCATCTAAGAGTTCCCCTGCCCTCCCCACCCAAGCCATGTTGTGTCTGCGCTGCAAATTTAGCTGATGGGAGGCAGTCACTAACCTTTTGTCTGCAAGGCAAAAATCATCATTGTCATTTTCTTTGCAGATTGAAATCCAGTACCTGTAGTTCTAATTATTAGTAGTGCAATATATATTTTCCAAAAGGAAAAGCAGCATACTGTATATAAAGAAGCTGTGTTTTCAATGATTTTGAACAAATGTGGGTATTACAAATGCATATTCCTAGCATATAATAAATTACAGCATATAGTTCCCCCAAATAAGCATACCCTGGTACGTGCTCATGTGAATGGAATGAGAGAGTGAATGAAGCCCTTCGCCCACATGTCTCTTTTGCTGCTGCACAGATCCTCCCTTCCTAGGAGCAGTCTATCAGTGTGCATCCAAAGTCCCACATTTTATCCTGAAGATCTTGGAGCTGACCACCCCTCCCACCCCTCCCTGCAGATCAGTTACAAATGGCTCATCTCGGATGGGACAGAAGGAAAACCTGCTGCATTTTCTTCATGATTTTCCAGAGTTACTATCAAGATCTGTGTGTGTAGCCCTGCAGAGATTCAGCAGCCTTCATTTGAGCAGATCTGCCGAATATTAGCCGGGAAAATCCTGTTAATGAGTTTTCCAGAGAAGGATTATCCTTCCCTCCGAGGAACCTGACAGAAAGGGAAATGTTGCAGTTATTATTGACTGCTTTTTGTAATGCATGGAATAAGAGAGCTGGAAGCCTACTTTAATATCCCTGTCAGAGGAAGAAATCCTTTAAGCCTTGCCGGATGGTCTGTATTCCCTTCCCCTACCGGTGCTCTGCTTCTCAAGGAATCTCTGAATTCAGACCATTTATTCACACAATATCATTCACCTCACCAGTTACAAGCCAACATTTGCAATCGTAGAACTTGCTAAGCATAATCGGTGTTAACCTTGGGTAGTTTTTCTGTGCCGAACTCAAATAAGTTGGTTAATTTATGGTTCAGGATATAGTGCAAACCTGGACTGACTCAGTAACCAGGCTGAATATGTGGTGTGACTGAAGCCAATAACCATGGGATAACCCTAATGTAAGTTTTGTGCAGGACATTGGCTCAATTGAGCAGATTTCCCTTTGCCAGAATCTATGCCAGAGGGATATATATAACAGACCAATTGCCCTCCAGCTCTTTTTCCTTCCCTCTGGCCAATTCCAAACTTGATGAGGAAGTATGGTTAAGGAAATGCTCATCTTTCTGTCCAGGTTGCACCTTTTCAAATGATAATTGGATCATAATTGTCATAATGCCAACGAACCCTAGCAGGGCCTCAGCAAGTATTATATTAAGTTAGCATAGCTTTACATTCTTGTAGTGTTTTACAAACCCTAGCATTACTTTTTTCCTTTTACAGTTATCTATCTTAGTTATCTACAGCGTTCGGTCTAGTGGTTAAGGCAACAGGCTAGAAACCAGGAGGCTGAGAGTTCTAGTCCTGCCCTAGGCACGAAAGCTGGCTGGGTGTCCTTGGGCCAGTCCCAACTCACCTCACAGGATTGTTGTTGTGGGGAAAATAGGAGGAGGAAGGCGTATTAGGTATGATCGCCACCTTGAGTTATTTATAAAAATAATAAAGGCGGGATAGAAAATAATAAATAAATTTATATTACAGGTAGTCCTCATTTAGCAACTGCCTCATTTAGCGACCATTCAGTTACAACGGTGATAACTTTACGACCAATCCTCACATTTACAACCTTTGCAGGTCTGTAAAGCAAAGGAAAGCTGAAGTAAGATCATAAGCTCTGTTGCAGTTTCACTTAGCAACTGCTTTGCTTAACAACTAAGTTGCCTGTCCCAGTTGCAGTCACTAAATGAGGACTACCTGTATTGACTATAAATTTGATTGTAATTTTATAGGTCTCCCTCAGGTTTTAATTCCTGTACTTTGCAATTTTACATTAATAATTTTATTTTTACCTTATTTTATTCTATCAATATGATTTTTTATTTTTATTTCTATTTTAGAGTTATGTAATTAGTTTTATGCTGGTCTGTGACTGAAATAAAATGAGTAAATAAATAAATAATTTATTTGACTTCTATTTAGACAATTCCAATGATAGCCACTGAATACAATACTTAAACATTTGAATCTTCAAAACCTAGAGCCTTTTGGAGTGGGGTGTCTATAACAAATCTAAATAATAATAATAATAATAATAATAATAATAATAATAATAATAATAATCAGGTTACATGTGAAAAGAAAACTGAATAAAACTAGAAAAAAGGGGGTGAAGAAATGAAGAAAGAAAAGAACACAACAAAAGCAGAATACGATGATGATGATGATGATGATGATGATGATGATGATGATGATGCTATCCGTTCAATCGTGTCCGATTCTCGGCAATTCTATGGACCAGCTCTTTTCACTTTGTCCGATCTTGTACAGCTTCTTTTATTGTTTTATGCTCTGGCTGGTGTCAGCTTTGATGGTCTCTAGCCATCGTGTTTTTTTGGCAGCCTCGTTTCCTTCTACCACTGACCATTCCAAGCATAACTGCCTTTTCCAATGAGTATGATCGCGTGACAAGGCCAAAATAAGTAAGGCAGAGTTTTGTGATTTTCCCACCAGCAATAAGTCTGGTTTTATTCGCTCCAGTACTAGCTTGTTTGTCACCTTTGCTGACCAAGGAATGCACAGGAGCCTTCTCCAACCCCACAGCTCGAAAGAGACGATTTTCCTCCTGTCCGGTTTTTTCATGGTCCAACTTTCGCAACCATAGGTAGCTATGGGAAACATGATACTGCAGACTAATCTGCATTTAGTTGCCAGGCTGACGTCCTTGCTTTTCCATACTCGATTCATGCTCATCATTGCTGTGCGACCCGGTGCAATTCAACGCTCTATTTCTGGACTGCATTCAGAATACAGTATGATGATGCAATATGGTATGCATTTTATCTACTTACCTAGTGTACCAAAAAGAATGCAATTATATTTATACAAGTCCTTAGAGTTGGTTTTTGAACCACAAACTGAACTGAGACCATGCATAAACAGATTGCCCGATCTTGCCTCTCCAGCAATGCAGAGCCAATTCCAAGGCTGAGAGTTGAGAAATTGTGTTGAGCCAGCCTTCAGAGCCTGGTACCCACTCACGATCTGCTTTTTCAATCCAAAGGGCTGAATTTAATGCACCCACAGAAACTGTGCAGCCCTTTCAAGGCACCTGTTATGGAATGCGTCTCTGAAGGGGGAGGTGATGTGGTGGATTTCGGCAGTGCCGCTGGTTCTCAGGAAGGAGGGAGCACATTCCAAGAAGGTGGAAGAGATAAGAGGAGACATAGTCCATGGGGCAGTTGTGGGAAAACTGAGAGATTAAGAATAGCCCCACCATCCTAGAGCCTCCCAGGTTATTTCCCCTGAGGTTAGGTAGAATTGCTTTAGTCTGGCAAGATTCTGTCTATACGGTGTTAGCAAATACAGATCTGAAGTTTGGCTGGACTGATTCTTTGTCGTTCTTGGGCTGGGCCTGACAGCACCCCATTTTCATGAACTCTGGTGTTGCTTTCTCAGATGTTTGGACCATTCGTGGAGGGGGAGTTTCTTTGCTTGCTTTCTTACTGCTTTTGAGCTCCTCCAGGATAGTCTATCTCCATGCTGAGTGGGAATGATCAAAATTATACTCCAGATCATCTGAATGTCACCTGAGAATCTCATCCTCTGCTTTCATTGGGAGTCTTGCCTCAGGCTAGGAGTTGGACTTGAGGGCCTAAATTGGGGGTGAGAAACCTGCATCCAGATGTTGCTGAACTCTCAACAAACTTCCAAGAGAACTCCCAAATTGTTTCACCATGGATCCTACTGTCCAAGGCTGCTGGAAGTTGTAATCCAGCCATTTCTTGAGGGCCACCCAGGTTCTTCACTGGTCTTCTTCCAATGTTATGGCTCTGTTTGGATGTTGCACTGAACTAGATCAGGTACAAATCTGAAAGCTGCATGTGCAGGACATGCTGGACTATGATGGTTCGCTTGGCTCCCTTTTTGTGGCTTCATGTATTGTGAGAACTCAGCCCAGTTGCCTAGCACTGACTCCTAATGCAAACTGAGTATGATGGTCACAAATGCTATGCCAGAATCTTCCTTCCAAACTCTCAAAAGCTTTCTTCCCCTGCAAAATAGTTTTTTTTCCCTACCTTCTTCTAAAGAGATATTTCTGAGCTGATTCTCTTGTTAAATGAGGAGGCCACTGCTGGTGATATTTTTCCATCCAGGTGAAGCCCCCCCCCCCCCGTCTGCCTATACTTCCTAGTCTCAAGAACTTCTCAGTCTCAAGAATGCCCGATGAGAAGCATTCCACCTTGAGGTCTTTTTTTGCAATGGAGTGGAAGTATGTAAGAGACAGGAGGCTGCAGACTGCTGGAGAAATGATTCTCCAGTGAAATCTGGGTCATTCACACATACACACACACACACACAAACACACACACCTCTTGGATAACTTGTCACTAGATGCATGAAAGCACTCACCATTCCACTAGAACTTCACCCACCTGTTCTTCCTTGAACCACAGTTTGACATTAAATTGAACAAGAATTGGTAGAAAATATAGGGAGAATAGGGGCATGGTGGCTCAGCGGGTAAGATGCCATGCTTGTCGATCGGAAGATCGCAAGTTCGGAGGTTCGAATCCCTAGCCCTGCATGCGGAGTGAGCTCCTGCACTAGCTCCAGCTCTTGCCAACCTAGCAATTGGAAAGCATGCAAATGCAAGTAGATTAAAAGGTACCACTTCGGTGGGTAGGTAAAGCGTTCCATGCGGGTCATGCGGCCACATGACCGTGGAAGCATCTTCGGACAACGCTGGCTCTTCAGCTATCAAACGGAGATGAGCACCGGCCCCTAGAGTCGGACATGACTGCACAAAATGTGCGGGGGGAACCTTTACCTTTTTATAGGGAGAATGCACTGTGTTGACCCACAATGATGCTGTCAAGTGTTGACCATGCTCATGGCCAAAGTGCCCTTTAGGGACCACATAGTTTAAATGTTCTACCCTCTCTTCCCAATTCTTTCTTCCACCTGTTTTTCACCTTGTCCCAATGGGAAAAGCAAAGTCAGAGAAAAAGGAAGAGAGGAGGAGAATATATGAATTATTTTAAATGAAAGATGTCACTGATCATGAATTGGATCCCCCCCCCCCAGTAGTTGCACTCTGTTATTGCCCTTGGTGTTCCAGCTCTAATGACCCCATTGCTACTAATCTACTGTATAGTGCAAGAACCACCGTTGCATGCCCTGTGAGGTCAGCAGGTACATTATAAAATCTACTGAGCCAGTTCATAATTGACCTCTTTGCAGATTTAATTTTCGGTGCCTTTTGCCAAGATTATTATGATCTTATTTAAGCTGGGGCTCCCCTAAAGATGCTGCAGCTATTTAAGCATGTTATTTATTTTCAAACTTGACATTTTGCTTTTATCAAAAAATAATAATAGATGGACAGCACCTGAGTTGATTATGCTAGATAAGTGCATCAAAGGCTAGCTGCAGAGTCATAGTGCAATTTTTCTTATTTTCCTTGGTAAAAGGGAACCCTGCCTGCATTTCATATCCGTGTTGGGTTTCAGCTATAAAAATTTCAATGAATCATCTTCACTGAACTCACTTAAAGGTCTAATTGTAATTTCCTATAGCAGGCAGGTTACGATGTCCTAAATAAATGCCACTTGGTCATTAGGACCACATTTGCTCAGCCTTAACAGCTTGGCAAACTTGTTACTACATAAATATGAATTGCTAAGCAGCTGGCACTTAAATGGATTGTAATACAAGGAAAGCCTGTTATTTGCTGGTTAACAAAAGGATGGCTCTGATTATTATTATAACATCTATTTTCAAATATTGGAAGGCTAAGATGTCACATCGCTCTCCCACCTCAAAAACAAAACAAAACAAAACAAAACAAAGGAAAGGGGAAAAATAAATCTATTTGGATGGGTGGGAAAATGGAATCTAGGTATAGATAGACTTGATCTCAATGGATCATTACCAGTTCCTTGCATGCAATTACCTGGGCAGGTAGATTGGAGTTCTACCCAACTGGTTTATGGTTAAAGAAGAATGTCCACATGTTATTAGATGGGGACTGTTATCATAAATAGAGCCAATAAATAGATAAATAATAAATAAATATAATAATATATTATAATATCAATATAATAATTAGATAGATGATAGATAGATAGATAGATAGATAGATAGATAGATAGATAGATAGATTAAGGCATCAGGCTAGAAACCGTGAGTTCTAGTCCCACCTTAGGCACAAAGCCAGCTGGGTGACCTTGGGCCAGTCACTTTCTCTCAGCCCTAGGAAGGAGGCAATGGAAAACCACTTCTGAAGAACCTTGCCAAGAAAGCTGCAGGGACTTGTCCAGGCAGTCTCCGAGAATCGGACACGATTGAAGGGATTAAAAAAAAATCATAAAAGTATAATATAGCTCTCAGGTGGTGCCCAGCAGGGGTATCTGTTGTGGGGGGGACTAAAAAATGTCAATATGGTAGCTGATTGAACCCCTGCCCCTTTTGTATATGCATCACATGACAGCCATGAAAAGGGCAGGGCTTTTACCACACAGTCACAGCCCCCGTCTTCACTGTTTTTGCCTCTCCTGTGGACATCCATGGTGTCAAGCTTTTGACAGCTGTGTACACCAAAACCAAGATTTGCAAAAAGTCTTCTCTAACCAGGTTTATGAAAAGGGAAAATAGGTGTGATGACAGAACTCTTGACACCAGAATATTTTCACTTTTAGGACCCAATTTAAGTTTGCTAGGGTGGAGTTAGAATCATTCTCTTTGTAACAACCCTTTGATGAATTGGAAAGTTAGCTGTGTGTTTTCTACATACTGGAAGCACGTGCAGATGTTCTGAACTTGCAATACTTTTGAAACTGCTGTCCTCTTCCCCAGGCATTGAACAGGCCATAAAACATGACAGTCTAACCCTCCTGCTAAAAAGCTTTCCATTCAACCTCTTATTAAACCTCATTTCTCCAACAGCTAGTAGCTGGGTGAGCCATTGCTGGGTTGTGATCTATTGACCAGAATTGCCTGTTCTTGAGTAGTCCAACAATAAAGTGGGAAGAGTTTCAGGCAATGGATGGACTTCCATTATTTTTCTGAGAGATGGTTAATTTAAAAGAGGACGAGCAGATTTTCCTTGTGTTTAGGGATGAGTGAAGTATTTCTCATCAACCTATGAAAAAATAAGGGAAGACCTTGGTGATTTTTGTGCAGAGAGGGTCGAGAGAAGATGAAACTTTCCAGAGATCTTCAAAAGCACATTGGGCTGGTGGCTGCAATTTTAAAGATGGATGGGTAGAAAGATACATTTGGTTGACAATATTCAAATTAATATGCAAAAGAGTAGTCCCAGAAAAGGAAGCTGTTTGTTCTTTGCTGTTTCAGAAAGCAGGGCTAGCATGAATGTATGGAAAATAAAAGCAGTTTGTTGTGGATAAAACACAGTGGCTACATTCCTAAAGCACTCCCTTACATGTTTTCTAGGTTTGCCGTAACACACAAAACTACCAAACATCAGCCAAGGTTAAGAAAAATCAAGCTATTACTAATAGCTATTTAACATCCAGAAACAGGGAATTTATTCAGTTTGCATTTTAATGCAAATTTATTGAATCCTGTTGCTTTTGACCCAATACTTGAATTGTTATACAGTTAGCTTTTAAAATTCACACTTCTCTGAATTTTGCTATGCAGTTCTCCACTATTTTTTTTAAAAAAAACATTGCAAAAATATTTTTGTTTTACTAATACACCCATGAAAGTACTATTCCAGGGAAATTGCTTACAAAAATGCAGCTTGCAGGAACAGATACTGTAATGGTATGTGGGAAAGACCTTGGGAGATGGGGTGAAGAGATGCTGCCAATAGAATGGTCAGATAAGAGACAGCATAGCCCACAGCTGCGTAGTGGGTGGGGCAAGAGGCTCAGAAGGGACCCTCCCTAGTTTCTCGGGCTATAAAGGAGATGGCGGGAGATTTGTACTTTCAGACTTGCAAGATTCTGTTAATGTAGCTTAACAATAAAATAGAATTAGCTTATCTGGTCATGTTTCCTGTCTGGTCTACCTGGTAAGGCTGACAGGTAGAAAGCAAAATGAGCATACACAGTAAGGCGAGAGATATAGAAAAAGGTATTGCAAGATGCGAACCCTTCTTTAAAATTCTTAGGCAGATATTAAAAAATGTGACAAAATAAACGGAATTGAATGAGATGATGAACTAGCCCTCTCTCCAGCTTGAAGATTCTACAGGGTTTCCTGATAGAGATTTATTTAACTTCAGACAGACAGACGGAAGTCTCCAGTTTGAAATGGTGCAACAGAAATACAGGTAGAAACTAGAGAGTTAAGTGTATTTCAAGATAGTAAAATGGAAAACTAAGCATTGGGGCAGCCTTATAAACATGGTAGGGTGATTTCTTTATGTATATATTAATGAAAGAAGATACCACAATCACACTAGAATATAACCTGGCAGTTTGTAATTCTTGGAAGGATTTTAGTAAGGAGAACACTACACTATGTCTATTACTATGTCTTGTTACTTCTGTCTATTGATTTGGTTTCTAACTTCAATTAGATGAGTTGATTCAACTTGGTTGTTGGAACTGTTTTAATCAAATGCCCCCCAAATTAACTCGGCAACCTACTTTTGAAAAGAATAATCCTTAATGAAACTCAGGATATAAAGTTGGCGGGTAAAGATAAAGTCTCCTTGACTTTTGGTGATGTCATTTTCTTGGCAGCAATAAGGAAGTGGTTTGCCTTGTCCTTAGATGATGTTGATTTCTCTCTCCGACCTACAGCTCTGGAATTTCTTAGTAGTCATCTAGGCCCAACCCTGGTGTGCTTTGTAGCCAGATTGCGAGCCATAGAAAAAGTTTTCATTTTGATTGTTTCCCACAGAATGGAAGTTCTCTTCAAAGGTGGCACCATCTAAAGACAAAGAACACGTTTCCTCCAAACCTGTTACTATTTAGCATGGTCCTCTAAGACTCCTTTAATCAAGAAAAAACTCTAATGTTCATACTGGTAGACTTTCTCATGGGTTTCAGCCTTTTCCAGTCCTGAAAATTGTGGTCTGCCAGGAGTTGAGAGAGGGAGGGCTGTTCTTATATAGCCGACACTGGCCGTATCCCAGCAGGATGGGAACTCTCCATTACAGTTCCCATACACAACAAAGGAGACAAGGAAGATCCTACAAGTTATAGTCCCATAAGCCTTATTGATATATCATTTAAGATGTATGCAAAACATCTCCTGAACAAAATAAAGGATTGGGTCAGAGCTTTCCAAACTGTGTGTCGTGACACGTTAGTGTGTCGGCTGCAGTGTGTAGGTGTGTTGCGCGAACATAAGGAGAAACCTCTGAGTCTATGCATTTTTACACAGCAAAGGTGCTGTCAGAATAGAGTCTGACTCAGAGTTGAAGGAGGGGGAGCTCAGCAGCAATGGCAGGAAAATTGATACAGAGCTCAATGCAGCGGGAAACCCAGAGCAGGAAAACCAAGAACAGCTGATGGGCGGTGATCAAAGGGTGGAGCCGCTACCAGCTATCAGCGCCGTAGAAAGAAGGGCAAAAAAGGGTGACAAACGGAAAGCAAGCTGATTGGCTTCTAAACCAAAACGGCGGGAAGATAAGATAAAAAGATGGCCAAAGGAAGAACAGCTTGTCGGGGACAACCGTTCACTAGACTCCTTCTCACAGTCTCTTCTCTTGCCTCCATCTGAAGCCTCTGCAGAACTCAAACTTGGGAGCACTGTGGAACCTCCTTCCTCCTCCGCTGTACCCAGCCTTCCTGCGCCTTCTCTGCCTGTTGCCGATTCTAACCTAGCCCCACCAATCCAGCTCGCTGCCTTCGGAATTGCTGCTGCTGCACCGCGCTGTCACCACTGCCTCCAAAGACTACCGGTGTGGAGATCTGCTCCTGAGCCTGCTGGCTTCCGCGTAGGTCCTAGTGCCTGACATGTGTCTGGCTGCTTCAGGGAATTCCGTGGCTGAGTCTGTCTTGACCTTGCTTGCTGTCTTGTAAGTACTCAGCTCTCCAACCTCACTGAGAGCCACGCAGGTACTCCTTGCCAAGCCTTGCCTTGTACCCAGTGCGAACTCTGCCAAGCCTTGCCTTGTAACCAATTGCACTTGAATTACCCCTAAAATGGATAAGTTTCTAATTAAGAAAAGAAAAGCTGGTGAAGATGATGTTTGCGATGAACAAAATGTAGTGGCTATAGAGGAAACTACGGAAGAATCAACTGCTGAACAGTGTGTATTAGTACGTAAGAAGTGTAAAGGAAAAATTTCCAAGCCTCGTTTATACAGTAAAGATTATATGAAACTGGGGTTCACATTTTCTGGTAATGAAAACAATCCTTGTCCCGAGTGTTTAGTTTGTGGGGATATACTTGCAAATGAAAGTATGCTACCAAACAAATTAAAGTGCCATTTTACCTCAAAACACAGTCATTTGTCAGGAAAACCAGTACAATACTTTATTGAGCTTTCAAAATCTATAAAGAAGCAGTCTGCATTATTCACAAAGAGAATGAAGACATCAGAGAAAGTTCAAAAGACAAGTTACTTGGTTGCTCAAATAATTGCCAAAAACAAGGACCCACACACTACTGCCGAAACCACCATAAAGTAATCTTGCTGTGCTATTGTTCGAACAATGTTTGGGCCCGAATTTGAGAGAGAAGTTAATAAAAAATCCCTTTGGCAGATAACACGATTGGAAGACGTATTCAAGACATGTCTGATGACATTAAGCGGCAAATGAAGGATATTTTTCAAGACAATAATATGATGTTTACATTGCAATTAGACGAATCAACAGATGTCAGTGGGTTAGCACAATTACTGCTTTTTACATTTCATTCATACTGACAGAATTATTGAGCAATTCTTGTGTTGTCAAGAACTTCCAATGAGAACTAGAGGTGAAGATATATTTAAAACTTTAGATTGCTTCATGAAGGAAAATAATTTGCAATGGTTAAATTGTGTAGGAATATGCACAGATGGCGCACCCTCTATGGTTGGTTCAACAAAAGGTTTTATAGCTTTAGCAAAGAAAGATAATGAAAATATTATAATTACTCATTGCTTTTTACATTGCGAAGCACTAGTTGCACAAACCATTGGAAATGAATTAAGAAAAGTTATGGACAAAGTGGTTCGAATGGTCAATTACATTAAAAGTAGACCTCTTAAATCAAGATTATTTGCTTATATTTGTGAAGAAATGGGGGCAAGATTTAAAAAGCTTGTACTACACACAGAGATTTATTGGCTCTCAGGAGGTTGAGTGCTTTGTCGTGTATGTGAATTGAGGGAAATGATGCTTGAACTTTTTGAGGAAAATCAGCAAAATGAATTCTGCAATCTAATTCAAAACAAACTTTGGTGCACAAAATTGGCATATCTTGGTGACATATTTGAACATTTGAATAAAATAAACACCAGTATGCAAGGAAAAGGAGAAAATATCTTAACAGCAGTAGATAAAATTTGTGCTATGAGAGAGAAAATAGCAATTTGGAAAAGGAAAGTGAAAGAAGGAAATTTTGAAATGTTTTCCAAAACTGCTGAGTACGAGCTAAAATGTGATATCAGCTCACTAACTGTTGACCATTTAATATTGCTCGGAGAGAAAGTTCATCATTACTTCCCAAATGTTGAAGTCCAAGACTATGATTGGATGAGAAATCCATTTCTTTCAACTGCAACGAGGAACTTTTCACTTACTGAAGAAGAAGAATTAGCTGAAATAAAAAATGATCAAAGTCTGTTAATGATGTATGAAGAGGGTGACTTAGACAGCTTTTGGATTCACATTTCAAAAATGCATCCAAACCTAGGTAAAAACGCATTAAAAATTCTTCTGCAGTTTTCTACTACATACGTTTGTGAAGTATCCTTTTCACCGATGACAAACTTAAAGACACTGAAACGTGGAAACTTAAAAATGCTTGATGATGAAATGCGAGTGTCTTTATCTAATATTCCACCAAATATTCAAAAGCTGTGTTCATCCCATCAACCTCATACATCTCATTAAAATGGTTAGTAGTTATTGGTGTTATTCAAATTTTTTAAATTCTTGCACATATTTACATATTGTTACTCATAAATGACAACAATCTTGGAAATGTATGTTGTTATCTTACAAATCATATATTTTTAAAAATATAAATGAAAGGTTTTCATGAGACATGTGTCCCCATACAGTACGTTTCGCTATTACAATTTATGTATTTGTCCGTATCTCTTATAAGGGGTTCGTTTAACCTCCGGTTTGCTAGTAAAACTGAATTACTGTGTTACGAAATGATGCATGTCTAAAAAGTGTGTCACCAACATGAAAAGTTTGGGAAGCTCTGGATTGGGTGATTGAGAAGAACATACTAGTGGAAGAACAGGCTGGGTTCAGACCTGGGCACTCCACAATAGATAGCTGTTTCATTATTACTAAATGTACAAGAGATGGTAAACACCTGTTTACATCTTTCATAGATTTAAGTTTACCATTTGGCTCCATAAACAGAGACACGTCATGGAAGAAGCTGGCTAAGCTAAATATGGAACCCAGATTCCTATACCCGGCAAAGGCCCTCTATACAAATCCATGCCTGAAAGTCCATACCGGAGTCAATGGCTCTCTCACACAGAGTATACCCAAGTTGTTAAACAAGGAGGCATCTTGGCCCTGAGGTTGTTTGACCTTTATGTCAATGACATTTTAAGATTCCACAGTTCCACTGATGTACACATGCCAGAGATCCTTAACAGACATTTCTGTTGTTGTTCAGTCATTAAGTTGTGTCCGACTCTTCGTGACCTCATGGACCATAACATGCCAGGCCTTCCTGTCCTCCACTGATTCCCAGAGTTTACTCAAATTCATGTTCATTA
Source organism: Charina bottae (assembly GCA_023362775.1). Lineage (NCBI taxonomy): Eukaryota > Metazoa > Chordata > Lepidosauria > Squamata > Charinaidae > Charina > Charina bottae. The sequence goes on from JALMGJ010000013.1 coordinate 8,438,446, forward strand.
CATCGGTGATGATATCTGACCATCTCATCCTCTGCCGTCCCCTTCTCCTTTTGCCTTCAGTCTTTCCCAGCATCAGGGTCTTTTCCAGTGAGTCCTCCCATTAGGTGGCCAAAGTATTTGAGCTTCAGCTTCAGCATCTGTCCTCCCAATGAGCAGTCAGGGTTGATTTCCTTTAGGATTGACAGATTTGACCTCCTTGCAGTCCAAGGGACTCTTAAGAGTCTTCTCCAGCACCACAGCTTAAAAGCATCCATTCTTCGGCGCTCAGCCTTCCTTATGGTCCAACTCTCACAGCCATACATTACTACTGGGAAAACCATAGCTTTGATTATACGGACCTTTGTCGGCAAGTCCTTTTGTATGCAGATTATATGGTTTTGTTGGCCTACTCCCAAGTAAGTCTGAGAAGAATGATGGGAAAATTTGGTGCCTATTGTGCCTCCAATTTTTTGAATATCAACAAGACCAAATCCAAAGTGGTGGTTTTTGGAAAAAGACGGACCAAATAGAACTGGTGCTTGGGTGGAGAGCCTATAGAATAAATAGATTCCCATATTTAGAGGTGATTTTTACAGATAGAGGACCTTGAATTTACACGTTAATGATATTACACGTTAACATGTAGTGTTCCTTTTCAAATTAATAATGATCACAGGTTGTTCTTTTTGGTATCTCAGAGAAGATATATCAAAAGTGCAAAGCAACAAGAAGTACAGTTAGGATTTAATGTTCACCTGCCCTCAGGTAGCATTTAGATCAAGTTACTCATAAGAAAAATTCACTTAAATCCATAGGACAATTAGTCAAGTTGACAAATTTGTCCCATTCATTATCTTCCTCTGAATGCTCCCTACAAATACAAGAAATAATTTGCTTAGAAAGTCAACACAGCATTTATAAGTACAAATCAATATCTATTATATATAATAAAGCCATTGATTACAGCCTGTTCTGATAAACTACTATTCACATTTGGAAGCATGTAGTTTTTTTTCTTTTTCTTTCTTTCTTTTTAAGCAAAGTCTTATAATGTATCCCTTTTTTCTGGGCTTTTCAGAATCTCTTGCAGACTATTTCAGAGAAAAAGGCAAACTATCAAATAGAAATACAACCTGGGGCTTTGTTTGTTTGTTTATCCATTGTCATTCCGTTGGAAGGAAAAGAAGTAGCTTTTCACATTTATTTCAAGAAAGAATAGAATTTTTGCGACATTTGCCTGGGGCGGGGTAGAGAGGGGTCAAAAAAGTCTTGCTAATGGTCACAATCCTGTAATTGAAGCCCCACCCCTTTTTATTTGCATTGCAAATAATATAACATGGGTTATATTATTTATTTATTTATTTATTTTCAATCCCGCCTTTATTATTTTTATAAATAACTCAAGGCGGCGAACATACCTAATACTCCTTCCTCCTCCTATTTTCCCCACAACAACAACCACGTGAGGTGAGTTGGGCTGAGAGAGAGTGACTGGCCCAAGGTCACCCAGCCGGCTTTCATGCCTAAGGCGGGACTAGAACTCTCAGTCTCCTGGTTTGCCATTGGCTCCTTCCTAGGGCTGAGAGAGAGTGACTGGCCCAAGGTCCCCCAGCCAGCTTTCATGCCTCAGGCGGGACTAGAACACTCAGTCTCCTGGTTTGCCATTGGCTCCTTCCTAGGGCTGAGAGAGAGAGAGACTAGAACTCTCAGTCTCCTGGTTTCTAGCCCAGCACCTTAGCCACTAGACCAAACTGGCTCAGTAATAATAACTTCACTGCCAATTCTAAGGCTGGTTGTTCCACCTGGTGTCATTAGTTTGGTCTTCTTCATATTTAATTTTAGTCCCATTTTTAAAATGTGCTCCTTAACTTTTATTACTGGAGCTTGCAGATCCTTTGCATTTTCAGTGATCAGCGTACTATAATTACTATAGAGTAAAACATGGAGCTCTGCTTTGACAGCCCCTGAGGCAGGTGGACAGGGATTCTGTGGATACACTATATTCATCTTTCTTTCTGTCACCTTATTTTCAGGGTCCTTGAAAATTTCTCTCAAATTTCTCTTGTGGGTGGTGTGAGCTGATGTAGTGCTCTTGTTGAAAGTGGGGAAGGGTTATTTATTTGCATTGCAAATAAAAGGGGCAAGGCTTTGATCACTTCATCCCAGCCACCATCTTGACTTTTTTGACCCCCCTCCTTGTAGGGGACCCTGGGGGGTATGGTGTTCTTGAACTAATTTCTGACATGGCCAAATGTGTATACATGTGAGTGTACTTCTGTAATCCTTTCAATGTGCAATCCTTTCCCTGCCAGTCTGCAGTCTCCTTGGCTTCCCACACTTCCATTCAAGAATGGGCCTCCCATGTGCTTTTCAAGATTGGGAACTGAGGGCACCCAGGAATGCTTCAGAGTGTTGGAAAGATATCCCCAGCAGCACCCTGAGCCAGTTTGGTCTAGTGGCTAAGGTGCTGGGCTAGAAACCAGGAGACTGAGAGTTCTAGTCTCTCTCTCTCTCAGCCCTAGGAAGGAGCCAATGGCAAACCAGGAGACTGAGAGTTCTAGTCCCGCCTGAGGCATGAAAGCTGGCTGGGTGACCTTGGGCCAGTCACTCTCTCTCAGCCCTAGGAAGGAGCCAATGAAACCAGGAGACAGAGAGTTCTAGTCCTGCCTTAGGCATGAAAGCCGGCTGGGTGACCTTGGGCCAGTCACTCTCTCTCAGCCCAACTCACCTCACAGGGTTGTTGTTGTGGGGAAAATAGGAGGAGGAAGGAGTATTAGGTATGCTCGCCGCCTTGAGTTATTTATAAAAATAATAAAGGTGGGATTGAAAATAAATAAATAAATAAATAAATAATATAACCCTAGTTATTCTTATAGTACATAGGTAAAGTATTGGCATAATGGGATGGCTTTAATTTTAATATTGAATGTAAATCTTGCTGGTCAATGACTGAAATAACTGATCTTTCTGTGTTATAGGCAAGTGTGGCTTGCTATTTCATTCGATTTGGAAAGTTGGGGGGTGAGGAAAGAAAGTCTTTGTTGGGGCAATTTTCAGCACTACATGCAAAACCTTTGCCAGTTAATTTACATCCTCCTGAATCATTCCCACTTTCAATTTATTTCACTTGCTGTCATTGATATAATTAACTGATTTACATCAATCCATTCATTAACTAGTCCCCACAGAGTTGGAATCTTCCATTAAAAAGTATTTATCTTCACTGTCAGTTTCCTTCATTTATTCTCAGTGAAGTTATCACAAAATCAAATCTAACTAGGTACAGACACTTGTAACGTTATCTTATTCATGATGTAATCCCTGATTGCAGGGATAATTCATGTGACTCCTTCAGGAAGATGAGAAAGAAGCATATGTATCCTATTTATTTATTTATTTTACATCATTTGTAAATCATCCCTGACTGGTTCTGGATAGTGCAAGCAACTGAAAAGGAGCTGATCTCAACCAATAACAATGCAGTAACCACCAATAACAGCGTTATATATAAAATAACAGCATTCCGTGCATGTCATGCCGGCCACATGATCGCAGAAGCGTCTTCGGGCAACGCTGGCTCTTCGGCTAACAAATGGAGATGAGCACCAGCCCCTAGAGTCGGACACGATTGCACAAATGTGCGGGGGGAACCTTTACTTAACCATCAATACATCATCATAAGATATAGATGCCCCCAGACATCCTAAAGTTCAAAGTCCTGCTAAAACAGGATGACATCCTGAATGTAAGGAGGATCAAGGCCAACTGTATATTTGGGGCAACATGTTCCGTATTCTGGGGGCTAAAAGTCCTATCTCCTATTCCATGGCCCCTTGAAACCTTTCTTTTATATTCAGACTGGAATTATGGTTGGCAAGGTGATCTGTGATGTATTTTACATACAGTTGCCTTATTAAACACATCTTTTTTAAGAAACTGACCTTAATATAGAATGGATCAATGCATACGTTTCCATAACATATGCATTTTTGTGGGTTCTATCTCTTTAAAACATCTATTTTGGTGTTACATTTTTCTAGGGTTCTAAAACATGCACACAAACACACATGGATTAGTATATGGGTTGGGATATGCACGTGTGTTCATGTTCACATGCAGGCTTCCTAGCAAAGCTGATAGAAATGTGGACAGAATGTCAGGCTGAAGACATTTCTCCTCCAACTAGACCAGGGGTGGGGAACCTTTTTTCTGCCAACGGCCATTTGGATATTTATAACCGGGGACTGGGGGGGTGGGGGGTGGGGTTTCTGGGATTTCTGTGGACCGGGGGCCAGAGTTTGCGGGCGGGAGCCAATCACAAGCACTGGGGGGCGGGGTTTGCGGGCAGGAGCCAATCGTGTGGAAGGGGCGGGGTTTGTGGGCAGGAGCCCCGCGGGCCTTAGGCAGGAGCCCCACAGGCCTTATACGTCCTGCGGACCTGACGTTGCCCACCCCTGAACTAGACCAAAGCAGCAACAGCCGCAAGGAGAGCTACTTGTTAAACTTCAAGGGGGTCCCTCACTGACATGCAAAGCCCCTTTCAAAGGATTTCATGAAGGAACGTGGCCTTCTTGCTCCTAAGAGCAGACTGTCTATCTTGCTTGACATGGAGGGTTTCTCCAGCGGTTCCAAGGGCACTGAAGCATCTTTGGGCTGCTGTCAGATATGTCCTGGAGGCAAGACCTCAGGGAACAATTGCACAAGCTTCAACATGGGAGGGAAAGGGAGCAAATGACAACCTGTGTGTCCCAACCTCCATCTCATGTAATACGTACTTTTGTATGAGGTCATGAAGTCCCTACCTCATCACACTATTCGGAGTGGCATCCTGACCCCTGCGTCGGAAGAGTCAGTTCTGATGAAGATTCAGAGGACCATTATGCCAATATCTAGCTGCAAGCTTCTCCATAATCAGCAAAGACACCCACCTCTTCATCTGATTATTGGAAGGCAGCTACAAAAGAAAATTCAAAAAGTCTCCACCCGAATGTATGCAGAGATAAATTGGTTCTAAATGGAAAATAGTGCAGGTGATGGAATACTTGTAGCCCAGCCCTTTCTTCTCAATAAATCCTCCTCAGCAAAGAATCGTGTTTTGCTTTTAGGCAGCTACCTACAAGCCTGATACAGATCACCTCATCATGGCTTGCTGAGGACGCTGATGGCAACTGGAACTGCTGGATGAAGTTCGGAGGCAAGGTGAAACATCTCAATGAGGCAAATTGAATTGATTCCATGGCACACATCATAGCCCTGAACAGTACTGTTTCCTAAAATTAATGTGCTTTTCAGAAAATGGAATATTTTTATTCTGGAATGTAGAACCAGAGAATGTTTGGCTGAGCCCTTGGCTTAATTTTGCTCCATAGCTCAAATATATAAAGAATAATGGTTGTCATCATGGACTTCCCCATGACTTAAAGAAGGCAGGGAATCAACCATGTTTGTTAAACAAGATTAAATCCATTAGCTATGGACTCTGCCCTGACAGAATCGAGAGCGCTCCCCAAATCACCCATTTTCATTCCTGCTTTTGTATTTTGTCTGTGCACCATCTTGCCTCAATGTTCAAATGTCATTAAGTATGCAGTGTGTAACCTACACCTTCCTCCTGGCAAACCACATCTCCGGGGTCTCTCTTTGAGGCTAATCTTTAGTTCTTTTAGTTGTGTTCTCCGTAACATACCCGAAGCCCTCAGGGATACAAGGCACCTGCTTGTGAGCTCTCTTAAAGGTTAATTCCTTCGGGTGACTGCTCTCCACACTGGCGGGGAGCAGAAGGGAGAGGATTCCTCAAAAGCCCTTTGCAATTTCCAGTCTTCGGGGCAGAGGCCCTTGCAGAGAAGCTTCAGAAGCCTCCTGCCATTCCAGGCTTCACTTCCCATTTTGTTTGGTTTGGTTTCGAAGGGCAAGTGAATTTTCTCTTCTGCCACCCTTGTGTCACTATCCCTTTGGCCAATGTTCTACTCAGCCAGAAGCTTTCATCAGGGGACAATAGCATTCCAGGAGACTGTATTTTTCCAGGCAGTGAGAATAGTATTTCTCAACCTTGGTAACTTTAAGCTGTGTGGACTTGCACATGTTGGCTGGGGAATTATGGGAGTTGAAGCCCACACGTGGTGGCTGGGGAATTCTGGGAGTTGGTCCACACATCTTTAAAAGTTGAGAAACACTGAGGTAGAACATAGAGCAGCTGCCACCAACATGCCCTTCTGGATAGAGAGTCCTAGAATCTTACAGTAAGATGAAGTTTCTTTCAACTCAATTTCTGGTAATTTCATGAAATATCCATATTCGGAACAGCATGGAAATGGTTCTCCTTTGCTTTCTTCTCCTGGGGGTCGGGGTCGGGTCCTGACTTCCCAATCTAGCCTACTCCCATCCAAGAACTAACCACTTCTGAGCCTGCTTAGCTTTTTTTAATTCAACCAAGACCGACCACCCAGCTGAGCAAATTTTATGAGATATTTGCAATATCTGTTTATTAACAAATACTTTCTCCTCCTCCTCCTCCTCATGTAAGAAATATCACATTCTTTAGACTGGGCATGTTCTTGTGATTGGGTTCTAGTCAGGAGCCTAGGAATCATGAAGACATCAAATTATTATGGTTGATTGCACAGTCAGCCAGATGTTTAGACTGGATGTCGCCTTTTTGTCGATGTATCGAGTCCTTCCCAAGGACCTGGGATAGGCAGATGTCGTTGTTTAATAATATTAAAGGTATTGTCTCAGGATGTAAACTGTTCCAAGTAAAGCTGCCTTTTGCAATTGACTGATGGCGATTTTGTCAATGCGAATGGTATTCAAGTGGTGCTCCAGATGTTTCGGAATTGCGCCCAAGGCACCTAATTATTTGTTGTTGTTGTTGTTGTTTCATACCTCATCAGCTCAAGGCAGCATCTATAGTACTCCTTCCTCCTACTTTTTTCCCCGGCAACAACCACCCTGAGTGCCAGGCCAGGCTGAGAGAAAGTTACTGGCCCCAAATCACCCAGTGAGCTGCTCTGGCTGAGGGCAGACTGGGTCTTCGTGTTTCTAGCCCAAAATCTTAGCCATTACACCACAGATGAGAAGCAACTATATCTGGAGACTGCTTCTGTGTGTAACAGCATCAGTTATTGTGAAACAAGCAGCACAAATTTCTTGGAGTCCACCAAAATTGCTAGCCAGCTGCAAAATCCAGCAGCTATTCTGATAGCTCCATGTCAACAGCAAAGGTCCTGCTCCATTTCTTCTTCCCTCTCCCATCTAGAACCTGGGGCCTTGTCTCATAATGGCAAATGTTTTATATCCAGTAATCAGTAGCCATCAGCCATTATGAACCATTAATGTATAATGAATAGTGCATAAGATTCATCTTTAGTTCATGAGGAATACAAAAGGTTAGAGAGGACTGAACACAGCACAAGATTCCTTGGGCAATACTTGAAGAACAACAGTAATCACGATGATGGAAGAAAATAGAAGAGAACATTAATCCATGAACACGTTTAAAAAGAGATGCATTCTTGTTCATCTATGATGACTAGGATAATTATCCTAGTCTTATCCAGGTGACCAGTTAAGGTAGCTTTTAAAAGTCAGCCACCAATGTTTTGGCTTTAAAGTTGCTGCCTTTGGAAAAATTAATAGCATAACATTTTGTTTGACTACCATTTGGCAGAAATGCGTTTTATTTTTTAAAAATCACCTTGTTTTTATTTATTTGTAAATGATTGCAGGATTGTTTTCAATGAGACATCATATAAAACATTTTCAAGAAATACTATACTTAAAAATTGGCCAGGCCAGTTTTATTTTAGAGTAAATCAAAACACTGTTTTCAAGGTGTCATACCAGTTTATGTCCATTCATGAAAGTTTTGCAAAATGTTTTTATAGCAATGCTAAAAAAAAAGGCATTTGACTTAGAATTTAAGGAATCTCAAGGGATTAGATCAGGAATTGAGGTTAAAAGTTGGTTTATTATAAAAAGTGTTCTTTAAAAAATTGCATTTGGCTTTTCATTGATGGAACTATTAGAGTGTAAAACATAGTATATGAATGATAAAGCAAGGAGAAATCCACATATTTAAAATAATAATAAAATAATCCTTTATAATATACACATTTTACTATAATGCTTCCACTATTTGTAGGAAATCTCCCAAGTCCAGTGCATAATTAGAAGAGAAAGCACATGATCTAGAGTCAACAGGCCACAAAGGAGGTCTTCTAAAATTTAAGTTGTAGATATAATAAGAATATAGATTACATTAAGAATGTTGCTTAAATGTGGAATTGCTGAAATGGCTTTATGAAAGCAAAATGAAAGCAAGACTTGTTTCAAAAATACATTAAGGCTAGGATGCTGCAATGATCCATTGTTTCAACTGTCCATTCATCTTAGGGACTTCTGTGGACTAATTCTGCCCACAAGATCTAATTCCATTCCTTCCTCAGGCAGCTCTGCAGTTTTGCTGCAGACCTTGTGAATTAATAATATCACGGAGCTAGGTCCCACTGAGAGCCAATCTCTTTTTGCAGCCCTTACATTTGCTACAGTGATTCAGATCAACAATCCACCGTGTTATTTAAGGAGGTCCAATGACGAAGTTCCTCCTTTGTTGCCCCCTCCTAACTCTCCCTTTATTTCCTGGAGTATGGATTGGTTTGATCTTGCAGTCCAAGGCACTCTCAGAATCAGTATTTTTTGTTTATTCATTCAGTCGCTTCCGACTCTTTGTGCCTTCATGGACCAGCCCACGCCAGAGCTTCCTGTCGGCCGTCGCCACCCCCAGCTCCTCCAAGGTCGAGTCCATCACCTCAGGAATATCATCCATCCATCTTGCCCTTGGTCGGCCCCTCTTCCTTTTGCCTTCCACTTTCCCTAGCATCAGCATCTTCTCCAGGCTATCCTGTCTTCTCATTATGTGGCCAAAGTACTTCAGTTTTGCCTTTAATATCATTCCCTCAAGTGAGCAGTCTGGCTTTAATTCCTGGAGTATGGACTGGTTTGATCTTCTTGCAGTCCAAGGCACTCTCAGAATTTTCCTCCAACACCACAGTTCAGAAGCATCTATAGGAGTACCCAAATGAAAAGCTGATCATGTAATCCTAGGCTTCCTGATCATGTTTTTCTACATGAGTCAAAGACTCCTTCAAATCAGATATGGGTCCTGGTGATTTCCTGGATATGTTTGCTGAAGTTTTCCTGGCCACAAGATGGAAGTGGTTTGCAGATGCCTTCTGAGATTTGCTTCTTTTTGTGTTCTGGTTTGTGTTTGAGGGGGGAAGTTCCCAGTCTAGTCTACAGCCCTGGATTCCCTATTAGTATCCCAGATCCAAATTCCTTAGGTGTTCAGTATCAGCCAAGTTTCTCTAGGTGCAGTTAGGCAGGTCATGGTACATAGAAGAAGTCTTAAATTATCTGAAGAGCACCATCAAAGGAACACTTGTCAATATTCTACTGTCTTCCCTCCCTCCCTCCCTGTTTTAACCTTGGGACAAATTAAATCAAATTGTTCTGTGAAGTCCCTAGACATAAAAATTGTCAGCTATAAAATGTATTCTGTCAAGCAACTAAGGCTTTGTAGTATTAATTACTTTATTCAGGAAGTTAAACAAATGTATGATATTGGAATTCAAAGGAGAGATGGCTGCCCATGAGTTTTATGCTGGGAAAAAAAATGAAAAGGTTAGTCCTTCTAGGAGCATCCAAACTGGAATGACTAATGAGATGCAAATGAGTTTTAATCTGCTCCAATGGATTAAAAAATGCTATATCAAACATGGCAATTAATAGTTTTATATAATACTGTTGGTTACTGAACTATTTGTAGAACTGACATAAAATGAAAGGACAAGTTCTCTTTAACTGCTCCCATACTGCATCTGAGAAATATTCATAATTAATTTAGTGTTGATGTTCTGAAAAGGTACAAATGGATTGCAGGAAAGTTAACCACACTCTATGCAAAGATAAATGCTTGTCACTCTTGGGATCTGCAAAAACAGTGGGGCAATCTTCTTCCTATTCTGAATGGGGCACATTTTCCCTTACAGTCTGGGTTCATGGTCTTTCTCTCAAGCCAATAAGGTTTTTGGAATGACACATGGCCACCAAGGTTACCAATAATGCTGTATCAAAATCTACTTTTCAGTGTCTTAGAACTTTCCATCCCTTGCAAGTGTCTTCTTGTTTTCAGGGTGCTTGACAATTTATTATGAAATTCTATTGATCTTGTTTCTGAGTTGACACTGGCTTGTAGGCTTTGATGGAACTTCTTCCCATCACTCTGAAAACTCTCTGGCACACTTCCCAGTCTAAAAAAGTCTCAGGAGATGAGTTCCTTCCTGGTGTATAACAAAATTAAGTGTATGTTTGGTTAACAAACCACAACTATCCATGCCATGGTAATTTCCAGTTTAGACTATCTAGTTTTCTATCTTATGGAACTGTTCTTCAGGACAGATTGGAAACTTCAGTTAGTCTATAATAGTGGAGCAACAGTTCTGGTCCAATCCCCAGAGGAAGAATTTTGTTGTAATTCTAAACATATGTACTGTACATTTCCAAAGTATTCAGTTGTTCTATTCAAAATAGAGCTTGTGTTCTCCTGAGTAGGTATGGGAAGTCCTCTAAGGCTGGCAAACTCAGGAAATACAAACCACTCAGATTTCTGGAATGATCGGTTGGGCTTGTGGGCTAATGTAACAGAATCTTGAAAGCCTGCCAACCTGCATGTTGACATGTCATGCATGTGTGAAAGGGATGGAGCTGGTGAGGCAACCCTGTTTTGACCATTTTCATCGGTGTTGTGAAGAGCTTGAATGCTCTTACCATGATTGTAGAGCTGGGGTGTAGAAAGCGTGTGGCTTATCTGGATCCTTTTTGCAGATTCAAATGGGTGGACCCAAAATTGCTGTCCTTCTCTCTTCCTTTCCTGTGGGAGTTAAGAGGCTAAATGGATGCCCACCTTCAAAGCATACAGAGAGAAAAATGGGTTGAGTAGTAGTTTGAGAATAGAATCCTAGTGTGAGGATCCTAGTTCTAAATCTTCCAAAAGTAACTTAAACACAAGCCATGTAGGATATGAATAGGTTCTATTTAATGAAGATTAGCTTCCAGTTCCAAAGTGAAGTCACAATTAACTTTTCGCGCCCAATTCAGTACCTTAAAGCCCCATTACCCTACGTTCACCCCCTCCTCCCCCCAAGCCCTGCTAGTAACGTTCCCTGACTTCATCCGTACACTCCCTCACTTGCCTGCGCCATCTCTCGCTTTCTCCAGATCTCCTTGATCTTCTCCCCCTTCCTCCCAAACACCTTCGCCGTGGCCTGGGAAAAAAGGTTGGCCATTTATTTTTGCGCAGCTTTCCTTCAGCAACCCCCCCCCCCCCCCCGCACTCACTGCTTGCTGCCTGTGTTTCTCCCACTGTGACACCTGGAATCCATGTTATGGATAACTTGGTCACGCCACCGATGGAAGAAAGATGTAATCCATTTGTTACACCTTTGAATAAGACAATTGAAACCATGTTCCTTTTCTGAGATACGGCAAGATTAGATACTTTTCACTGGTCAAAAAAACCCTATCGTAAAGAACTTCCTGCTTGTTGTATTCAGATCTGGAAAGGTATGTGCTATTTAAGAAAAGTTCTAGAATTGGTAGGCAATGGTATAGATTAGTACTATTTTATTTAGAAGTCAGATTTTGAAACTGATGAAATCAAAATGCATGAACTTTTTTTAATGCTGTGAGACTATTTTATGTTATCTTGTATCTTGGTTAATACTTTAAAAAAAATAAAAATATAAACACTCACCTGCCCTCACACACAACCTGGTGCTACACTCAAAGCAATTGAATGTGTGTGCTTCTGTTATGATGGAAGGCAGGAGTTGGCAATACAACAGCCAGCATCTTGTGAGATTTTTGTTAATCTCGCATGAGTTTCTTAAGGTCTCAGCCATCTCAGAGAGAATGTTCAGAGAGAATGCTGCAGTTCTTTGAAGGAGCATTGACATCTCTTGTCAATAAAATACTATCATTCTTGCATTATATTTTAGTAATCTCCTTCAGGATCTTACTGTCAATTTCAAGAAGTTTTGGCAAAACAAAACAGGACAGCCCCCTCCCCCCCAAAAAAAAAAAATACATCCAGATGATTGGATGGCACCCTAAGCTAGAAAAGGATGCCAATCCCCAAAATAAATTTTATCATTCCATTACTGAATTTGCTAAAGGAAACTCATTCTTTCAAGAATGGGTTTCATACTCTCTGGTGCAGAGCTTTCCAAACTTTTCATGTTGGTGACACACTTTTTAGAGATGCATCATTTCGCGACACACTCTTACAGCAGGGCACAAGGCAGGCACTAGGACCTGCGCGGAATCACAGCAGGTTTGGAGGCAGCAAGTCACAAGGCAGGCACTATGACCTGTGCGGAATCCTGGCAGGGCAGGTTTGGAGGCAGCAAGGCACAAGGCAGGCACTAGGACCTGCGTGGAATCCTGGCAGGGCTCGGAGGCAGCAGCAGCTGCGACACACCCAGACACTGCAGCCGACACACTAATGTGTCCCGACACACAGTTTGGAAAAGGTCTGCTCTGGTGTTAATAATCATGACTTAAAGCACTTTAGCCTTGCAAATGTAGACAAGGATTAAAAGAGTAAATGGGAAATTAATATTAGATACCCTCTTCCTTTTTCTCTAACATAATGGTGAGTGCATCTAATTTACCGGGATAAACGTTTTGCATGCATTGTCTGATTGCTATGTTACAATATCATTGATTGATTGAAATGAGCCCTTCTGTGTAACAGCTGCTTCCTGGACTCCTTTATTAAGACCAAATGTGCACTGCCTCAGTAACTATTAGCTTGGGAAAAATCTTTAGGATACCGATTCCCTGGGCTTTTTAAGTCTAATATAGAGCTTTCAAGATATTTTCATTAAGAAAGTTTGGTTGTTTAATAAAGGCCCTTATTATTAAGACCTATTAGGAAAACCATTACTGGAAAAGAGCAAAGCATTAATATGCAGAAGGAAGAAATGGAAAGGACAGGAGGAAAGGCAAAATAATATTTCTACTTGGGGAAAAAAAGTATTTTGCTTTGCCAGGATTGGTCTCGCTTGAGAAAAAGAAAGAATATGCCTTACAAAATGTAGAATGTAAAACTAGATTAGGGGTCTCTAGCCCTTTTGGGCTGGTAAGCATATTGGGAATATTGCAAATACTGTGGTGTTCTCGTAAAATGGAGGGTATGGGGCTTGTCAGTACACAAAATGGTTGCTATTATGGGTGGGCAGACTCCTTTTATCGGAAGACACTATGGTAGGGTTTCTCCCAGTCATATTGGCTAATCACACATGCTTCTTCTGGCCTTCAGGGCAGATAATGTTGTGGTTCTGTGATCCCGGCCATCAGGGTTCACACATGACCTAGTGCATTGCGTGAACCAGGTCAGTTCTGATTTATTGAATAACCTATGGTTAAAACAACTTGCTCTTTTTGTCGCATGATTCCAGCTTTGGGCTACCTTAGTTGCATTTGAAATACTTATTAATCATCATCCAGGTAGCAGTGATGGTGGTAGAACCTAGGAGTGAAGGAGAAGTGTCACATTTCCTACAGGACATCGAAGCTGAAGATGCAAAACAATTGAGGGAAGGATGTGAAGATGGGATTAACCTCTCATGGAAGAATAATTTATTATTCTTCTACCTGAGGGACCGTCTCGTCCCAATAACGTCAGCCCGCCCCACCCGTGCATGCAGAGAGGGCATGCTTCGGACCCCCTCAACAAGAGAATTCCATCTAGCGGGGTCCAGGAGGCGTGCCTTCTCTGCGATAGCGCCCACCCTATGGAATATCTTGCCCCCGGAGGTGAGACTGGCCCCCTCCCTCCTGACCTTTCGGAAGGCCCTTAAGACCTGGCTCTGCCACCTGGCCTGGGACAACAGAGGCGGGAGTGCCTCTTGGGGTTGGCTAGCCCCGTAGCAACACTATGCTACGTTCCCTACGTCCCCCATCTTGTATTTTATTTATTTATATTGTATTTTTTAAAATTATTGTATTGTTTTTAACTTTGATTGTTGTAACCCGCCCAGAGTCCCTTGTATGGGAGATGGGCGGGGAATAAATTGAATAAATAAATAAAATAAATAAATAAATATTACTGGAGAAATGCTCCCAGCTCAAGCTGAGTGATGTCACAGAACTAGGGCTACAAAGAAACTGTGATTGTGCTCACCTGGAAAAGAATTGGCTTTTTAAGGAATGTTTGCCATCATAAGCCATTGCTCAAAATTGTTGCAGTGAGATCCTGAGCTGCTACCATCCAGCTGATCATTTATCACCATGAATGCTGACTCTATCTCTTTGGAGGTGCTCTGCAGCTTAAAGGAGTGGTTGTTAAGGTAACTAATGTCATACATAAAGTCTGGGTGATGCTGACTCTGGTCACTTACTCAGGCAGACAAGGGGATCATAGCAGATGGTTGACTCAGAACAAAAATAGAGATAATAAGTGGTCCTGAAGGAATCAGGAGAAATGGTTCAGTGGAGTGTTGAACCCGCATCTTCTACTTCCAATAGGCTCTTTCCTTGACCCCACCTATCAAAGATCTCAATTCTTTCTGCAGGCTCCTATCTAATTCTTTGTTATCCAAATTACCCAGCCACTCTCAGGGATCTCAAGGAGAGAAATTCCCATGCTTTTTAAATTGTTATTGTTGTTCACTGCTGGGCAGAGAAGAATCTCCTTCATTTTCCTACTCTATCTACTTTAACTTGACGAATGAGGAATAGTTTTCAACTTTTACTTCAAAACAGAAGAAAACTCTGGTGAAAATTTACTGGGGAAGAGTGGGGTTCTTGCTTTTACTCTATGTAGTTATGAAGTGTCCATAAAGTGGAACACCAATGAAGCTACAGACCGTGGTGGGAAATCATGTGATGAAAGACAAGATGGTCCCTCTATCTCTCTCTCACATACACACACAGACCATCTTGAACACCTTGCAACTGAAGGAGTGCAAGAACATCACCCACCGTGAGGAGCAATGTCACAAATCAATGCAGGGAAATGTCTCTGCCCAACTGAAACATGTTTTTGTTCCAAGCTGGCATTTTTTGTCATGTTGCTTACTTGGCGCTGCTCTTCTGCCTTGCCCAACTACAGGGAGGATTTAAGAGGCAGAGTGACCCCGAGCACATCAGGGGAGAGAACAGCGTGTCCTCCATGGCACTAAGTATCACATTGAAGAAAACTGCAGCTGTGTCTCACTGCCATAGTAGGCTGTTAAAGTAAAGAATCTTAGCAATTTTCCCAAGAAAGGAGCCAAACAAACTTCTAGTTAATTAGTACAGAAAGCTCTTTTTTGCTCATCAGCATATTTTTCAGAAGGAAATACAAGTGAAATACAAATCCATGCTTTTCTAAAGAAGAATACCTTTTATAGTATAGCTCAGTGTTCTCAACCTTGGCAGCTTGAAGAGGTGTGGACTTCAACTCCCAGAATTCCCCAGCCAGCTTGCTGGCTGGGGAATTCTGGGAGTTGAAGTCCACACCTCTTCAAGTTGCCAAGGTTGAGAACACTGGTACAGCTCATGTAGTGCAAACTCAATTCTTATTATCATCTGCATTATAATTGTCTTAATTTGGAAATGTTATCTACTATTTGTCCAAGAACTTCCTAGTACAGCTTCATTGCTGAAAATATTAGCACCAAAAAAAGGTTTTCTTTTTCTTTTCTTTGTCAGTTCCAGCTGATACTTAACTCAATTGACTTAAAATGCTGACTAAATGGAAAGGTATAGATAATTAAATACCATCCATTTTAAATATGTCTGCCATGCTATATGCGTTCCTACTATATAGCCTTTTTAGAAATGGCTCACTGGAGCAGCACATGCTTATGTTTTCCTCATAAAAAAGAAATAAAGGAATACTTTTCATCCCAGAAGCCCCATCTTACAAGGAAAACACCAGCACACTTCTCTGTGTAACCGTATAGTATTCAGATCAGATCCACCTAGGCTAGTAATGACTTTCTCTGCAGTTATCCATTTCATTTTGCTAAAATTACAGGGAAGTGCAGTGAAATTTTGTGTTGATGGCACGTTCTTCTCCTCATTTAGGGCTTTCCCTTTATGTTCCAATAATAACCCTTAATTGTCAAGCACAAACACCATAAGACATAAACAGTCTCTTCTGAATTATATTTTGTAACAGCTGGATTGATACTTTATCTTAAACATGGGATTCATACATTGCTGCATCTGAGACCACGTGCTATAATGCCTACCTTTCTACTGGCACTTTTTCTGCTCTTCCATATTATTGAAGGCATTTTTTTATGGCATACTGAGTTAGATGCTCAGTGATAGACCAAACGTATCTCGCAACATGCTAGCCTTCGTCAGTTTTAACCTTGTTTGGTGTCTACCATGGAGGCAAGGTGGGGAAACGACAAATCAGATATCACTGCATTGTAATGCAAGCTCAGCCTCTTTTGTGCACGTGTTGTGATGTTCTACACACTTTTATAGGGGGTGGAACTTGAGTTGCAAATCTTATTTTCTCATTCTGATAAACCCATCCAATTCTGTGGGAGCCTTTGCCTTGGTGTGTCTTTTTGTGGCCTGGAGTGTAGGGTGAATCCAGATAGTTTGATTGGTTTATACTCCAACGCATTATATGAACCTATTGAATGGATTAATTTGGTAGCAAAGTTAAGAGAGAGTTTTTGTCAGTCTCCCTCCACTTTACCTTCGTTCGCCTGTCATGGTTTTCTAGACACACGTGTCAAGCACTGTAGGACTTGTGTTTGCTTTGCACCAAAAGCCTCGCTAATTGTAACGAGTCGTTCACCTCCCTTGACATTCCTGACTCAGCCATTTCTTTTTGCACAAACTGAGATAAGACACCTGGACTGTTAACAAGCACTCTGATGGGAGGGGGTCGAACTGGAGTGGGAACTAATTTGTTTTAAGTTAGATACTAAGTGATGTCAGAGGGATGTTCTTGATATTGAATTATGCATGCCAATTTGGCCATTCAAAGCTTTGTACTTGCCCCATGTATTCTGATCCTTAATAAATGAATCTTTTTAGCCTGAACTGACTGAAAGATTTCTTGGTTTGGGATTCTGGTACTGGGACTCTCACAGTTTATCCTCCATATATTAAATCATCTTTTAAAATTACTCCCTTGGAAACTACTGAATAGGGAGAAAAGCCCACTTCTTCATCATCATCATCATATTTATATCCCACCCATCTCCCCCGCAAGGAGGGACCCTGGGCGGTTCACAGCATAAGTTTAAAATCAATAAAAACATAAATACTACCAAAAATTCAATAATTCACTTATCGGTTGACTGCAGGATCCTGCTTCCTATAGTGCATAACCAGGTATCTTTAGGAAATCCATTGTTGCTCCCCAACAGCTAATACTGCCTCTGAATTTACACTCTCACTGCACTGCTCCAATAAATAATAACCAAGGATATGATCGTCCTATGGGAACATGTCAAATGCCCAAAGCCATCTAGCTTTGTGATGGGTTCCAGAATGTGTTGCAGCCAATACCAAAACTGGTTATTTGTTACATGAAGTTCAGGGGATCTACCCCACTGTGTTTCTATCCCTCTTTCTTTCTCATTGGCTGGATTCACAGAATATACTCAACTATAACAAGGTTTGATGGTTTTGGCTTCCCATGTTGTATGAATTCAATCATTGTGGTTTATATAATAAACCATAGTAAAATAAAACATGGTTTACTGTGTTGTATGAAGTTGGCTGCTGTCTCTATCTTTAATTAATAGCTCGTTTTCTTGGAGAACTTTAAGATGTGCCATAGAAAAGGGGAGAGAGGGGGAAAATACTAAAGATCTCAAACTTTGTAATTAAGGCTAGTTCATAATTTCCCAGAGGAGAAATTTCTGGTGGGTTTTTTTTTTTTGCGGGGGGGGGGGGGACAATTTGCATTTTTAAAAATCTTTCTGAACTATTATTAAACTCAGCTCTCTCATGGACAATCTTTAGTAGTAGGCTTTGTTGTTGATAATTTTATGTAATTTTTGTTGTCAAATTTTTAAAATCCTTTTTGTACACAATTTTGGGCTCCTTTGGGAAGTAGAATGGTATAAAAATAAAATTAATCAACATCGTCCTCAGCAGTACCTGAACATGGAGTAGAATTATTTGATGTTCTTGTGAGACCACCTTCAATGTAGTCTAATTTTACTTTAATCTTCTTGAAGGAACCAGTCCTGATGTCTCTTAGTCTGGTATCCGATAGTTTGTTCACAGGCTGAAATAATAGAAGTCTTCAATTTAATCCAGTGTTCCTCAACATTTTCAGGAAGTTCCATAGGCAGATGTTCCTTGAGAGTTGATTGAAAGCAAGCTCGTTTAATAGGATCTTGAAGGGCCAGTATATTCATTTTACGCCTTGGTTTTCTTCCTTGGAGCCTACGATGAGGGACAATCGTTATGGCCATCGTGGATCGAATTAATCGATGGTCTGTCCAGCAGTCATCGGCGCTCGTGATGGCTCTGGTGAGAAGTACATCATGGTGATCTCTAGCACGGACAATTACATAATCTAAAAGATGCCAGTGCTTCGACTGTGGGTGCTTCCATGATGTTTTAAATTTATTTTTCTGGCGAAAGAATGTGTTAGTAATGACAAGGTTATGCTCTGCACATTTAGTCAGAAGTAAGATTCCATTCGTGTTGCTGTTGTCAACTCCTTCTTTCCCAATGATCCCTGGCCACAAATCAAAATCACGCCCAACTTTTGCATTGAAATCGCCCAGGAGGATAATTTTATCCTCCTTTGGTATCTCTGATAAGATGGTGTCCAGCTGGGTATAAAATTTTTCCTTGATATCCTCATCTGCATCTAGTGTTGGTGCGTAAGCACTTAGGATAGTTGCCTGTTGGTTTTTGGCGAGTTTTATTCGCAGAGTTGAGAGTCGTTCGTTAATCCCAGTGGAACCTTCTGACAAGAGCTTCACAAGGTCGTTTTTGATAGCAAAGTCTACCCCATGTATTTGTCGTTCTTGTTCAGGCAGTCCTTTCCAAAAGAAGGTATAACCTCCTTTTTCTTCCTTCAACTGTCCTTCTCCTGCTCTTCAAGTTTCTTGGAGTGCTGCTATATCAATATTAAAACGTCTCAGCTCCCTTGCAATAATGGCAGTCCTATGTTCAGGTCGTTCACTATCCATATTGTCTTGCAGTGTCCGTATATTCCATGTTCCAAAATTCATGTGTTTTTTATGACCGCTAGATGGTGATCCCACTGGTCGCGGTAATCCAGTCAGGGAGAAAATGAGGCAGACTATGTTTAGGGCACATTTTCTAGCCCCCTCCCCATATGGGGTGAGCAGAGTGGATCCTAAATAGGGCTGCTCAGTCATGGATACAGCTGCCGAACTATTCAACTGCCTCGATCCTTGAGTCAGGGCGACTGAATCCGTATCCACCGCCCATGTGCTGGTCCATGACTAGGAGCTTTCAGATTTCACAGTCCTGCCCCCGTTGCCATTCGTCAATCGCCATGGGACTTTTGGTTGCTTTGGGTTTGGTGTGGTTGGAAGACGCCTGTGCGTGAATTTGTTTTATGTGTGGAGATTGGTGCACAACGATCAGCACACAACCTTCACAGAAAAAGGCTCTAATCCAATGGCATGGATACCATGACGATTGGTGACCTTTTGTCTGCTGCAGCCTTCATCCGCCTTCGCAGCCGTTGCAACAATACACCTTGTTATCTTCCGCCTGTTCTGCCGTTGAGGACTTTCTTGGATCGTTCTTTGTCTGGTTCCTCCCCCTGGACCTTACCATCTCCTTGGCCCTAGTTCCTTCAGGACCACCTGTCTTATCCTATTGCTTTGTTTCATCCATTTGCAGAAATCAACTATTCTCTTCAGTATTCACTGGGTCAATATTTCACAAAAGGTAGTTTGATATTTCACATGGTAGAACTTACCAAATTGTTTGAAAGTTCCATCTTCCACATCACCAGCCTCTTTGGTGAAGTGATTCAGGTGGGAAACTGAAGTGTTTCAGGTGGCACTGAAGATGTTGCCTAGCCTGGCAATGAAACGTCTGCAAGAAAACAACAAGGCTCAGAGAGCACCAAGGACTCCACACTGAAGAGAATAATTAATTTCTGCAAATGGATGAAACAAACCTAACCAAGTGTACTGTATTGTACAAATGCAACCAGTGGTGCTTGAATTGCCTTAGTTAAGTGAGTTGTGTAAAGCAACCCTTTGCGTTTTTCACAGATTACATAAAAGTGTCCCTTTTCTCAGTAGCGTGTCATAGAACCTTTCTGTTGTGGTCATCATGACAAGAATAAATTTGTCCTTGTCATCTTGATTTATGAAGGAAAATTACTTCATTATGGGCATGAGAGTTTGTGTTTTGGGGAAATCGTTCAGGGAAGGTTCTTTGTCATTCTAAGACACACCCAAGATTTTTATCATGTGTTTTGCACCTAAAAGTGGAATGAAACCACACTGTTGAGTTTTCATAATTATATCAGTGACATTTAGTTCAATTGCTGGTTCTGGAGACTGGAAAATTGAATACAAAAATGTGTATATTAAATAAAACATACACCCCAAGCCCAGATAACAACCATTATGGCTTTCTTCCACTACCACCCGCTTTTCCTAATTTTTAGAAAACTGATTTGCTTAATGGAATTACATGTGAGTAACTCTGCAACAGACATGAAACTGGACTGACATTAACCTGATATTCATTAACTTGGGAATGGCTCCCTTGTTTGTTTGTTCATAGACCAGGTTTCATCGAAATGGATCTGAGATACTGAATAACAAGGCATGAATAAAATTAATTAGGCTGAAATGAATGTAACAATGATTAGAGCAAACGAGAGGAGGATAGGCCTATAAAATCTATACAGCAGGCAGAGGAAGGGAAGTTATAATGTTGGAGAAATTGATCATAGATTTCTTTTCAACTGAAATGGAGATCCAGTGTGGAAAAATTGGATACATTATTCATAGCGACACCTGTGTCAACATATAATTCTCTCCAGTGCCAAATTATATGTAAAATCGTATGCATTGAGGTAAAGCTATATGCAAGGACTAAATCTCTATATGTGGGAAAGTTGTGTGGGAGAACAAATGAAGATTTTGAATAGACCGATTGAATATATGCAATGCAGACATGAAATATATGTAAAATGTACAACCTTGAAGCAACACTGCCAGTTCAAATGCTTTACCATCTTTTTTCAAAAATAGGACTATGGTTAGTGCTGAAAAGTGGGTCCTCTCAGGGCGAGATTACAAATTTCAGCAGGATGTTCCAATATTTGGCACCTTCAAAGGAAATACTTTGTAGATAATGACATGCCTCTCTAAAGCACACTCTCAAACAAGCCCCTGTGGAAGAAAGGTAAGGTCAGGCTGCAGAAAGAGCCGCTTGATCTCAAACCATTTAGTAACTTGATTTGAGCTTGGAGATAATTTATGTAGTAGTATGAAAAAACATGCTGACATCCACTAGAATTCTCCAGCATCAAGCCATCTTCAAGGACAGCCAAACAAATCATGCATTATAACAATCCAGTCCACAGTCAGCCTATGGCTATAGTTGTTGAAAAAGCCAAAGCTACAAGAAAGTAGTTTATGTCACTGGGTCAAGGAATATCTCCAAAGTGTGAATTTGCTCTTTGAGTGCAATCCCATGGTGGACTGTCACTTCCAGATCATTCCCTCTATCTGATCAGAATTCTGTTTCAGTTCATTCAACCTTCTCCAGTAGGACTACCAGTTCTGGGCTGCAGAAACCCAGATTACATTAGACCGAATCAAACCAATGAAGAAAGTCCCCATTGCTGCCATCTAGCTGTCATCCAGATTTTTACATCCTAGTCTGTTATACAACCTGACCACATGGGTAGCTTATAGAGTTGTGCAATGCTTCCAGTTCAGTTTTAGAACACATGGGAATATGAATCCAGTATCTGTGACTCATTAAAGTAGCCACATCTATACAGGATTAGGTAGCTGTAAAATTCAGCTATAAATTCCTGGAAAAATATGCAATGGCTGTATTAAGACTGTTATATATTCCAAAGGACCTTTTCAGATTTAAATCTGAAACATTGCATACCCCTAATGCTTTAGGGTTCAGTGCATTGTACAAACCCAGAAAAATTGGTAACCAATAGACTAGGTTCATACATCATAATTAATCCGAAAGTCAGATTTTCAAAACATAATAGCTGTGTTGATAAAGAGAAATTATGCCCAAACAAAACCAACCTCCCCCATGGGTTGACATGATGACCTGTTTCATATGACATGCTAAGACAGCGGTTGATTTCATACAACACACAATACTAGCAGGACCATTCAGTGTTGCATGTTGTGCAAACCCAGCCCCTGGGCTATACTTCATTATTATTATTTGTCATATTTATATCCCGCCCATCTCCCCCACAGGAGGAGATCCATTCTCTCAATGATCAATCAAGGTAACTGTTTCAGCACCTACGTCAGCCCTGGACCCAAATTGCTACAGGTTCAGACTTATTTGTATTGATTTCCATTAAATAGGGTATTTCATATAGTTATCAATACTAATAATGAAAACCTGAAGATACCTCCTGAAAACAAACCTCAATTAACACTATGAGAGCAATTTCTGGATAAAGAAGCATAAGATTGGTCTGCATAAAAACTAATGAACTCTTGGTCTATTATTAAGAATGCTAGTGATGATATGAACCACAGGATGTGAAATTGTGATGATGCCTGATATAAATGAACCTGATCCACACCATCTGGATTAATGCGTGACTCAGAATTTAGCAAACCAATGTCTTCATCAAAGCGGTAGAATTTTCCTCCAATCTGTGGAAACATTCCCCAAGAATACACCATCAAATTCTAGATATATCTGGAATTTGTCAGCCCATTCCAGCTCCTCTAATATCAATCTTCTTTCTTCTCTGAACAGCTGCATAGTCTTGAATCTTGCTTTAGAAAGCTATAAAAGCTGAAGGTCCAAATATACTAAAAGTAAATGTTGTCATTTTTGTGTTGAAACGTCCACAACACACACTGACCTATGGACACCCTTGCTTTCCTTTTTTCTCTTTGTTAAATATCATTTAAAATAAATTAAGCCCAGACGATACCTTTGTAATAGCTTACCACACACGGGGTTAGTTAATTGCTGTTAATGTCATTCATAATAATAACTGGAATAGCCAACATGCAATTCTAATTGGTTCAAATGTTACTTATTAATTCTTGCAGCCACAATGCACTGATCTCATTTAGAGAGGAAAAAGAATCCCTCACCATTAGAGAAATAATCCAAATTCATGATTATCGTCCAAATTTGTGATTATTGTCCAGTCCTCCTCAATCCAAATGATCCAGCATTGTGGCATTCAATAGGACCAATTGAAAAAGAAAAAAAAGTTGAAGTGTGATTATCTTAACTTGGACAAAAACCAAGCCATGTAGCCATGACCTCCAGTAGCATCAGATAGTCACTTGACTTCAAAGAAGTTCTTGGGTCCTAGCCAGCTAATCTTAATATGATCAAAGAGAATTGATATATCAAGAATACTGCATGGGGAAGTTCCTAACTAACACTTGGTAAAGTAACAATGAAGGCCTTGGAAAACATATTCTGACATGTCTATATCTACAAGGATTGGAATTCTGCAGACACTGGTTTTGTCTGTGATGATCTATGGATGTGAAAGTTTGAAGAAGCAGGATAATTGATGATTATGTCGATGAAGATTCTCAGTCATCCAGGTGGAATTGTCTGTAGGTTGAGTCATGGCAACTGGATTTCTTTCTTTTGGTTGAAACGTTTCACTGCTTGTCCACGTAGCTTCTTCAGTCTGGGCAAAAGTTGGTGAGGGGACCACATATATGTCTTCTAGGGTGGCTGTGTGACCTTACACCTGAATGGCTTGTTAACTGGGCAATTGAGGTATAGATAGTCTTTGGGATGTCTCACTCCTAAACCCTTTATTCATCCCCAAGTGGATAGTTAAATGTGGCCTTGCTGGTGAACTTGTGAAGTGGTCTTAATCTTCCTGGGGACTAATGAAAGAGCAGCATGATAAAAATCCTTGGAAAATCCTTCCCTGAATAGAGGCGGAGGCCTCAGGCACAACTTGTCACCCATTTATCATGCTGCTCTTTCATTAGTCCCCAGGAAGATTAAGACCACTTCACAATAGTGAATAGTATACCTCTGACAAAGATTTATATAGTTGTACTCGTTGATTTTGAAATTGAAATCCTAATTATATATATAATCTTAATGGTATTGGTACTGTGTTTTTACCTTTGTGCTAGCACCTTAAACCCGAGTTATTCTTATAGCACATAGGATAAACTATTGGTATAATGAGATGGATTTATTTATTTATTTTAGTATTGAATGTAAATCTTGCTGGTCAGGGACCGAATTAAAGGAAAGGCTAAAGAACCTTAGCAATCCTTTGCAATGATAAAAAGTATTCATTTATTTAATTAATTAATTAATTAATTTTCTATCCCACCTTTATTATTTTTATAAATAACTCAAGTCGGCGAACATACCTAATACTCCTTCCCCCTCCTATTTTCCCCACAACAACAACCCTGTGAGGTGAGTTGGGCTGAGAGAGAGTGACTGGCCCAAGGTCACCCAGCCAGCTTTCATGCCTAAGGCAGGATTAGAACTCTCAGTCTCCTAGTTTGCCATTGGCTCCTTCCTAGGGCTGAGAGGGAGTGATTGGCCCAAGCTCACCGAGCCGGCTTTCATGCCTAAGGTGGGACTAGAACTCTCAGATTCCTGGTTTTTCATTGGCTCCTTCCTAGGAGTGACTGGCCCAAGGTCACCCAGCTGGCTTTCATGCCTAAGGCAAATTATCATATTTTGGACATCTTATGCAAAGACCCAGCTCTTTGAGAAGTCCATAATGCTGGGAAAGGTGGGAGGAAAGAAAATATGAGGATAACCAGAAACAAAGTGGACAGATTCAATTACAATTGCAATGGGTACACGATTGAAAATCTTGGAGAGCTAGGTTGGTCAGGCTGAGGACAGATCATCCTGGAAAAGGTCTATCTATGTGCTTCCTAAGAGTCAACACTTAGTTGATGGCACATAATCAGTGAATCAATCAAAATGGGATAGGGACTATGTACAGTATGCCACCTTTGGAAGAAATGCATGATATCAGTGTAGTAAATTCAAGAATTACATACAATGAAGATACCACCTTTCATCAAAATGTTGTCAAAGCAATTTGCACAGCCAAACATTCAAAAACAGATTATAAGTTAATTCCAAAAGAATACTTACTTGAAACCTGTTGCCATTATGGGGTAGAACTGCCAAAGGAAAAGGATATTGGAAGTATCAGCCACACAAAAACTGTAAAAATATCCTTTCTCCAGCCCCTTCATTGTTGTTTCATTGGGTCCTCTGTAGCTACAGGGCAATCTCCTGCTCTTTTTGTAGTGTCTTCCAGGTCCACATGTGTGCATCAGTCAAGCATAAACACACACACACAAACACACATACATACAAACACACACACACACTGATGCAATTATATACAGTAGATAATGTAGAATTTTAGTCTAGAATCTTAAGTAATGACAGGTTGCCATAATGGATGGATGGATGGATGGATGGATGGATGGATGGATGGATGGGAGGGAGGGAGGGAGGGAAGAAGGAAGGAAGGAAGGAAGGAAGGAAGGAAGGAAGGAAGGAAGGAAGGAAGGAAGGAAGGAAGGAAAGATAATTACTCCTATGGAGCGTTTTACCTTGGTAATCCCCTTTGGCATAAATGTGTTCATCTATCACACAAAAAGAATCAAAATGAATGTTGTGCTTTGTCCTACTAATCAGCTGGAACACCCATGCACATAGACAAAATACTGCACAAGTAGGGGATGCAATCAACTGATTTTTATTTTGCAAAGTTTTAACACAGTGTGAATGAGCTGAAGGAATTGAAAAGTGGAGGCAAACAAAACATGCTCCAGGATCAGAATTAATGTTAGCAATTCTATAGAAACTCAAATTAAGCCCAGCCCCTTCCTTTACAAGTCCCAATTGCAGGGATGAACAACTGACAATATTTCAGCTGGATCCTATCACTTCCTTCAATCAAATTTCCTATTGCCCTAAGTCCCTAGGCTCAGAATTTTTAAATTAATGTGTAGTTATTAAGAAATTGCTGTTCCTCACTTGTAGAAAAGCAGTGATAATCCCTGTGTGGGTTTCATATTGGTGCTTATTGTATTGCTGTCTTATACATCTTCTGCTATCTTCTTTGCAAAATGCTGGAATCATTTTCATTCCTGGGAGAATATTAACGCATCTTAGGATCATCAAGGCTTCACTGCCTCTCCAATTCAGTGTTTATTGATTATTCAATTGGAGGCATGCTTCATAGTGACACATTTGTATCACTTAACTTGTTTCAACCACTTTAGCTAATCACTGCAGCTGTTAATATGATCTTTCCCTACATGGAGGAGTTCTTACTAAAACTATCCTCTGGTTTTTAATGAATTATTTCTTCCCCCGAACATTAAATAGGCCATTTTTTTTCCTTTTTAAAAAATTCCTTTTAGTTCTTGGCAGTGTTTTGGTGTCCCTTATTTTTAGCAGCTGATTATCTCTCCCTAGAGAAGTTTGTAAAATTTTCTTCCTTCGTTCAAGTTTTTTCCCCCCCAGATGTTGGAATTCCATACTCCACAATAGAGATACTGCATTAGAATTTTCCATTATTTACATATTTATGGACAGAATACTCCAGATCACAAATCTTTTCTGTTTTTTCAGGGTGCAGGGATAACAATCTGTGGAGTCCTTGGTGCTCTCTGAGCCTTCTTGCTTTCTTGCAGGCATTTCATTGCCAGGCTAGGCAACATCTTCAGTGCGAAAAGGGAGTGGGACTTGCTCCCTGTTTATATACCATGGCTTGTCCTGCTTGTGCTGGTGGAGGTGTTGTTCTCCCCTTTGGAGATCCTTGATTGGGCTGTTGTTTGCTGCTTGGCTGATAGACTGAGTTAATAGTTCCTTGATTAGGGTATATTGTGCTGTTTGATTGTTCCTCTGGTGCTAATCCTGGTGTTAATCTTTGCATATCTGGGTGATGATTGCTGGCAAGGGGGTGTTCTGGTTTTCTGGCTTTTCTATTGTCTCTTATGTAAACAACACGTACATACCATTCTATTACATACAGTACCATTCTATTACATACAACATTTACATACCATTCTATTGTCTCTTGGAAACTTTAAGATGTGTGGACTTCGACTGGCTGGGGAATTCTGGGAGTTGAAGTCCACACATCTTAAAATTGCTAAGGTTGAGAAACAGTTCTATCGGATCTAGCTTCTCTAAAACCATGTGGGGGAAAAAAGGGAACTTAAATAACTACACAAGCACAGTATTTTTTTAAAAAGACCAGCCAAAGTGCTGGGTGTCTGTATTTAATCTCCCACACATTTCAAATGTTTTCTATATCAAGAACCACAAACAATATTTATGTTATGAAATGCACTTACATTCTTAGCAGCTTAGTGATTTTATGTACTGTCTTAGCCATTCACATACAATATAGTCATTTTTAGCATTATATGGAATTTTATATAATAGTATACCTCTGACATAGATTTATATAGTTGTACTCGTTGATTTTGAAATTGAAATCCTAATTATATATATATAATCTTAATGGTATTGGTACTGTGTTTTTACCTTTGTGCTAGCACCTTAAACACTAGTTATTCTTATAGCACATAGGATAAACTATTGGTATAATGGAATGGATTTAATTTTAGTATTGAATGTAAATCTTGCTGGTCAATGACCAAATTAAAGGAAAGGCTAAAGAACCTTAGCAGTCCTTTGCAAAGATAAAAAGTATTTATTTAATTAATTAATTAATTAATTAATTAATTAATCTTCTATCCCACCTTTATTATTTTTATAAATAACTCAAGGTGGTGAACATACCTAATACTCCTTCCCCCTCCTATTTTCCCCATGACAACAACCCTGTGAGGTGAGCTGGGCTGAGAGAGATTGACTGGCCCAAGGTCACCCAGCCGGCTTTCATGCCTGAGGTGGGATTAGAACTCTCACTCTCCTGGTTTGCCATTGGCTCCTTCCTAGGGCTGAGAGAGTGGGACTGGCCCAAGGTCACCCAGCCGGCTTTCATGCCTGAGGCGGGACTAGAACTCTCAGTCTCCCGGCTTGCTGTTGGCTCCTTCCTAGGGCTGAGAGAATGTGATTGGCCCAAGGTCACCCAGCCGGCTTTCATGCCTAAGGCGGGACTAGAACTCTCAGTCTCCTGGTTTCTAGCCCAGCACCTTAACCACTAGACCAAACTGTACCACATGTAATCTCAGTACAATTAATATTAACAACAAAGTTGCTAAAGCAATTTCTCAAGCTTAGTCCTGCAAAGGAAGGAGCAGGTGAAACATTGGTAGTGATAGCTGGAGACTTTGGATCTTTGGATGCAGTCAATTCCATTGAGATGTACAGGTAGCTTCTTTTGCATAGTAGATAGGATGATCACTAACCCTAACCCTAACCACTGTTCTATCTAGAAAAAAAAACATAGGATACTTTAATATTAAAACTCCATATGTTCTACCTCTGTGATGTAAACCGCTGATCAAAAATATTTTTTCCTTGAAAGGAAAGTTTTACTTGATCAATATGCTCCTTCCATTATTTACAGATATTGTTTGATTTAATGGGTATAAGACTCCTGCAAATATTATGTACTTACTTATTAGGTAAAGGTAAAGGTTTTCCCCTGCACAGTCGTGTCCGACTCTAGGGGGTGGTGCTCATCTCCGTTTCTTAGCCAAAGAGCCAGCGCTGTCCGAAGACGCTTCCGCGGTCATGTGGTTGGCATGACGCACGCGGAACGCTGTTACCTAACCACCGAAGTGGTACCTATTCATCTACTTGCATTTGCATGCTTTCGAATTGCTAGGTTGGCAATTGCTGGGGTGGGTGCGGGAGCTCACTCCGTCATGCGGCACTTGGGTCTTGAACCGCCGACCTTCTGATCAACAAGCCTGGCATCTTAACCACTGAGCCATTGCGCCCCCTGTACTTACTTATTAGCCATTTCTAAAAAGGTAAAGCAACATTTTTATATATTGTAATGGACTTCTCAGAGCCTGGTACTGAGGATAGTGCTTTTGCAAATTATTACAAGTACAAAACATCTATTCCATATTCAGGAAAATGAGAAGTCACCTCTCCAATGCATAAACAGGTAGCTACCAAGATGACAAAGAAAACACTGCACAGAGACAGAAAAATTGGATAGTAAAATAACTCACAATTCAGCTGCCAGTAATTCTGTAGCCTAATCTCTTTTCCTTTTCAAGAAATCTAGTAAAGACCACAATGTAAGAGGACTTGCCCTTTTGGTTGTAAGTGGATACTAAGGCCTTGACACGTAAGACACATAAGTTTTAGCTTTGCAAAGGACTATTCATGTAGTAAGTGCATTTAACAAAACATAGCTTATATCCTGCTTTTTTTTTTCCTAGAAAGAGCAGAGGTATAACTCAGGATTAGTGATATCCTACCTACTGTACTGTACTGTACTGTACTGTACTGTACTATACTATACTATACTATACTATACTATACTATACTATCCACTGTACATCTCAGTGGAATTGAGTGCATCCAAAGATCCAAAGTCTCCAGTTGTCACCTCCTATGTTTCACCTGCCCCTTCCTTTGTAGGACTAAGCTTGAGAAATTTGAAATGACATGGAAAGATTATTAGAAACAAGGTCTTGAAGAGCTGGACTAGTGCTTGGTTTAATTTCCAGGTGGTTGTTGTTGTTGTTGTTGTTGTTGTTTCGTGTCAGAAGCTTTCGCTTCTGTAGTGAAAGGATTTTCCGGTGACATCACCGTTGCCTGGGGGATGCCCAAGGAGGCTCCTTTCATGTCCCTCTGATTTTTCCCACCGAAGTGGTACCTAATTTATCTACTTGCATTTGCATGCTTTTGAACTGCTAGGTTGACAGAAGCTGGGACTGATTTTACTAATTGCCGGGAGCTTACTCCGGCACGCGGCTCACGCTTGGGTTTCGAACTGCCAAGTTTTCAGCCTTAATGGCTTCTGATTCAGCGTCTTAACCACTGAGCCACCGCGGTCCCTAAATTTCCAGGTGAAGCTTCATAACAGAAGCTGTCCCCCATCCAGTCTTCAGATGCACCACTAATACTAGGGAGGCAGTAAATGTAATGGTCTGTCAGAACGTCGAGGAGGAGGAGGAGGAAGAGGCAACAAGAGTCACATAAGAGGCAGAAGCAATGGGGGATGTACTTTCAGAGTTGCAAGATTGATGTCAGCCCTTCAAGGTAGTCCAGACAAGAAGCGCCAACTATGAGCACTAGCACTACCTTTATTGTAATGTTACAGTAACAGAATCTTGCAGGTCTGAAAGTACATCTCTCCCTGCTCGCCTTTACAGTCCAAGAAACTAGAGAGGGTCCCTTCCGTTTGCCATCCTCCCGTTGCGTCTGTGGGCTAAGCTGCCTCTTATCTGACCATTGCCCAGTCTGCAGCTCCCCCTCCTCCTGTCTCTCAAGGACTTTCTCACAGGTCATTACAGTAAAACAGGGTTCCATTGATAGCTGGTGGAACAGCTAAATAGCTAGTATAGTTCCTTCTCCCGTGATTCCGTTCCTCTAAAAGTTTTTCTTAGGCCTATTTTGATAAATCTCCAAGAAGTCAAAGGAACAGAAAGCTAAAGGAGGAAGATAAAAAGAAAAGCCCATCCACAGAGAAAATTGTGGACACAGGGGGGAAAGAGGTATTTTCTTTCCCCTTGCAGAGCTTCATTAATTCTCCATCACATCTTCACCTCATGGTGAAAAACGGCTACCTCTAACACAGAAATATGTCCTGCGCTCGCTGGATTAAGCAAGGCCTCCACATGAATGTCTCTCGCAAGCAGAACTAATAAAAAGACTAAAGAAAGTGTTGGACCCTCCGCTGACAAATGGGCTAAGGAGGAAAGGCTTATATGAAGGGCTTATTTCTAACAGTCTGGGAGATTGCTCAAGAATAGATGGGAAATCAGTTGACCTCTTGAGTATTTTTAGAGAAGCCAATGATGAAAAACTTTTTTTTCCACTGCATTCTAGGGCCAGGGGAGATATGTCCACATGGAAACAGTACAGGACATTGGCCCTGTGAGAAGACTGTTAATCACCTGCATTTAATCACAGTTGTCCCTTCCCATCTCTGACATTTTGCCTAATTGACACCTCTATAATAATCAAGAGCAGATTGCTAGAGGAAGTACGCTTAACCATGGCTGGAACTGAATTCAAAGTATGGATTTTATAGTCATAGAAAATAATTAATCATATTATAAACATGGACTAGATAACGCTGCCTTGATTAGGGAAGTTTCATGGATAGTTATAAAAATAAAATAATACCATAAAGGATTTGGGTGGTAGAAAAAGGGGAAGAAAGTGTACCTTTCTAGCATCACTTTTAAAACAAAAGTGGGGACAATGTAAAGTTGCATGTCAAGTGATGGTTACATCATCATCTGATTATTTTGAAAAACAAGATTAAGGATAAGAGTAGAGAACTTCTATCTGCAGCTACACATTTACAAAATGGGGAGAAGAAAAACTAATTTCCCTTTCCTTGAATCTCAAAT
This sequence comes from Charina bottae, assembly GCA_023362775.1. Classification (NCBI taxonomy): domain Eukaryota; kingdom Metazoa; phylum Chordata; class Lepidosauria; order Squamata; family Charinaidae; genus Charina; species Charina bottae. The sequence goes on from JALMGJ010000013.1 coordinate 8,470,179, forward strand.
TTCAACTGGAATTCAAACCCTACCCCGTAAAAGTTAATGTCTGTTAAAATGTGTGCCATTCCATGATGAGAAGGAACAATCTTTTGTTCAATTGCATAAAGGTTCCACATCCAGTTCATATTTCTTTGATAACTATAACCAAGTTTGCACATGCTTGTATGTGCAATTTTTCTTAATAGTGACATTTTTGCACAGATTTTTCTCTACTGGTATTTTTGTATTCTATTGTGAGCCAAAAACTGTTGGTGTGTTTGTTTTATTGCATACGCAGAGTTTCAGAAAGTGCTTGGCATTAGAGACCAATAAATGACGCCAGTCATTGTAGTAAATCAGTTGCAGTTGTATTAGTTACTCATACAAACAGATAATATTTACAGTTCTCTTCCAGATCCCTGGAAGTGTTTGTGATGGTCCCACTGCCAGTATCTTAAGAAATTCTCCAGACAATTCATCAGAATGCTAAAATAATTCATTTATTAAAATACGGCTACATGGAACGGCTGCAAAGCTCTGAATTCCAGATTTGGCGCCAAACATTCAAAGTTAAAAACATCCCTCTGACTTCATCCCTTGTTAGTTTCAAAACAACCGTTTTCCCACTCTTGATCTTCCCCCCAGCTTGCTAAGTTTAATGAGAGTCCAGGTGTCTTATCAGTGTCCTTAGTTTTTCCCCAGTCAGCAATGGAATGTGAGGGAGGCAGTTCTCTTTGGTGCACAGTAGCTGGCTACAAAGCAGGCTGGCACGTGTTGGCTTCTATACATGTGTTGTCTCAAATACATGGCAGGCAAGCAAAGCGGGTCTGACAGTGTTACAAATCCACACACCAGAAAAGACAAGAAGTAGAATTATGGTCATTATGAATCTTGCTTGTCCCAAACTTGGAGCAAAAGGACCAATAATGTCAGAATGAACAATTTCAAGAGGTCTAGTTGTAACTCTGTCTCTGTGCTTACTCACAGGAGCCTTCTGTGTTTTGCATTCTTTGCAAACTACACAGTCCAGATATTTATAACAAGGTTTCAACTTCAGGTCAGCACATAGCTGCGGCATTTCTGCTATGTATCTAAAATTTGCCTGACCAAATCTCCTGTGCATCAAGTGTATGCACTGATCATGAATTGCAATGTTGCCAATTACAGCTTTTGCAGCTTGGCTTTTAGCATTCTGTACTATGTACAGTGAATCTCTTTGTACACAATTTGCACACAACTTACCATTCTTACGTATCTCACAACTATCTTCCTTAAATGTTATGACATATCCAGCTACTACTAATTGGGCTACAGATAAAAGGTTTGTTTGTAATTTAGGAACAAACAGCACACCTTTAACAGTTTCTCCCAAACAAGGTAGATACATGTCACCTTGACCCATGATTTCTATTGTAGACCCATCAGCCATATAAACACTTTGTCTATTAGTTTTAAACAGTGAAACAAAGGAACTTTTACAATTTGATAAGTGGCAATTAGCACCAGAATCTAACACCCAGAAATCAGAATCATATTTTTCATGAACCAGTGCAATATGTGTTGTTTGAAGAGCCTTCTTTCCTGTTGCCTCTTTTTTCTTTTTTCCTGTCTTTCAATCTTTAGGCAATAAATTTCAGTTTTTCTGTAAATGTCCAGCTGAGCCACAATTAAAACATCATCAGTTGGCTAGAGCTGTTGCTTCAGCCTGATTGTTCTTCCCTTCCCTTGCCTTTCAATGTTGTAGCTTATCAGAAGAAATGGGTGGAGATGAGTGCCTTTCCTGTTGCTTCTCCCACTCAGCAAGCAGCTGTCCAAAAACATACGAAGGAGTAAGTTCAGCCTCGGGCATTGCTTCCAGGGTGCAAATTAATGTATCCCACATTTCATTCAGTGAAAATAAAATAATGTATGCTTTTGTTAGAGGTGCAAACTCCATACCTCTCTTGCAATCCTAAAAACAGCTGCTTTACGGAGTGTAAATGTTCAGGCAGACTGGCCTCTTCTGACAAATAAGCTTTATAAAGTTTTCTAGTTAGGGAAACCTTACTTCCTGCTGTTGCTTTTATGTACAAATCTCTCAGTGCCTCCCAAAGTTGTTTTGCAGACTGCAAGCCATGCACATTCACTAGCTGACTATCTTGAAATCCCAAAATAATGGATGCTGTGGCACGTTCATCCTGTCTGAGCCATGCATTGCTGGGATTCACTGGAGTTGGTTCACCTATCGGAGTCCATAAATCTTCCTTTTGAAGGAACATGTTGCAGCTAGGTGAAGAACGACACTGAGCCCCAAGATATAAGCTTCAGTTTGTCAGAATCTATGAGAGCTTCAAGGTCTGTTTTATGCTTTGAGTCTAAAGTCACTGTTACAGGGATGAAAAAAAATGCCTGTCTATTATTTTCCAAATGAGCCCTCCTTATTTGCTTAACGGCCCCCCTTACGAGCTCTGGGGAGGGAGGCCATTGGAGTTTCCCTGATTCGGAGCTGTGGAAGTGGCTGGGCATGCCTCGGCAACTTGCTGCAATGCCCTAGCCCCAGCCGCTGGGTTTCTTAGTTGGCACGCTCTCGTTATATGCCCTGGGGCCCCACAGTAAAAACAAAGAGTCCTCTCCCTGTGCCTCTGCCTCTCCGCCGCTGGAACTAACCTTGTTGCTCCGATTTGCATAGGTTCCTCAGCCTCTGGGTATGCGGCTGCAGTAGGGAGAGTTGTAAATCCAGTAAAAGCCGATCTGTAGGTTGCTTTTCCTCTTAGCTGTCAGCATTGCCTTAACTCCTCCAGCCTCACATCAATTACCACGCAAAGCTAATATAGTCCTTCCAAGGTGGCTGGGGTCCGCTGCCTCACCAGCTCGTCCTGAATATTGTCATTTAGTCCTTCTTTAAACTGGTCTTTCAGGGCACTCTTGTTCCAGTCGACATCGCCAGCCAAGAGCTTGAAATCTGCTATGTAAAGTCCCACTCTCTTGCTGCCTTGCTTGAGTCTCTTAATTTCCCGACTGGCTGTCACTGCCCTGATCGGGTCATCAAAGTGGCCTCTGAATCTCCCCATGAAGTTCTGGAAATCGTTGAGAATTGGGTTGTTGTTCTCTATCGTTGAAATGGCCCACCTCGCTTCCAGCCCCTTTAGCAAACTCAAAATAAAGGTTGTTTTGGTGCGATCTGTTGGAAACTCAGCAGGCCTGCTGTCGATGAACATGCCACACTGAGTAATGAAGGTTCTGAAGTGGATGGCTTCTCCCCCAAACTTTTCTGGTAAGCAGCCCTGGGTTCTCAGGAGCACTGGCAGCGCTCCTACCATCACCGGTTGTGGAACCACTTGGACCGGTAGCTGCATATTCTGCAACACTGCTGTTTGCAACACATTCACTTGAGCGTCTACCTGCTGCTGGTGTTGCATTAAGGCAGACGCTAACTGCTGGATTGCTTGCTGCAGCTCCTGGGGGTCTGAAGCCGTCTAGGAATTTTTTTTCCCCTTCTTTCCTCCTTCTTCCAATATGAGTAGGAGTTTGGTAAGATTGATGTCATGGCTAGGTGAAGAATGATGCTGAGCCCCAAGATATAAGCTCTAGATCTTTATTCTCTACCTTACACAGAATCTTACCAAACTAAGCTACCAGAACAGTTCACAGGGAAAAAACCCCAAGCACGCTAAGGCAGGCCCGGCCTGATTCTCTTGGATGGGTGTCCAAGGTCTTCTGTGCTATGGAAATGCTTCTCCCCCTGGAAAGTGCCCCCTCCTTCTTGTCCAGTGATCTCCATAACACTACCTTCTCCTTCAGAGAGACATTCCATCACAGAACATTTCCATTTTTAAACTTCATTTTATGTAGTTAGTTTCTGACAATCACTCAAGCAGCATTCCTGAGGACTGATAAGCAGACATGGTTCCTTTCTCTTTTTTTCTTTTCACAAATCACCTCGTAAATTCCTCAGCTCAGCTTTTCTGCAAACTGATAGCTGCTAGAAGCCCCAGACTTAAAAAACTCCCCTTGCCTTTTTTGCTTGTCATCAGATGCAAACAAGCTGCTGAGCTGGTCTCTTTCTGCTTCCTGGGCCCATAACCTGTTGGGGTGTGTGTTTTCTTGCATATGCAGAGTTTCAGAAAGCACTGGGCATTAGAGACCAATAAATGACACCAGTCATTGTAGTAAATCAGTTGCAGTTGTATTAGTTACTCATACAAACAGATAATATTTACAGTTCTCTTCCAGATCCCTGGAAGTGTTACAAATCCACACACCAGAAAAGATAAGAAGTAGTAGGAAGCAAGCAGGAGTAGAAGCAAGCAGGCGTAGAAAGGAGAAGCGGGGTAGGAGCAGGCAGGTTCTTTTATACTCTTCAGCCTGGATCACATGCTGCCTGACCTTTTAAAGTTTGCAGGTGCTTAACTAACAAGGTTTTATTGCTGTGACTTACTCCTCAAGGAATAATACACCAACAAAAACTATATCATAGGATTTGGTGACCACAGAATCTAAAGGGTAACTGTATTTTTACAAATTCAACCCATTAACTTAAAAATGCAGGCTAAAGTCTATTCTATGATTTCCTAGACTTGATCATTGCTGATTCTTTCCAATAGTAGTTCCACAGTATACAGACAGGAACAGTATCTTTCTTTCTCCATCCATGCAATCCTTGACATACAGATACAGGTGAAGCAATACTTTAAGAAAACTAACCCATGCACACAAATACACATGCAAAGAAAAATTCACATCATCTAACAGGGAGCCTGGGATGTGTTTGATAGAAGTTGTTATCTTCCAGTTGTGACCCTATTCCTTAACCTTTCCCCCAGTTCAGCAGGAAAAAGTGCAAGTAGAGGCTGTTTTCGAGAAAATCCTTTCTGGAGAATCAGCACAGTTGCATTTTGATTTATCATTGTATATAGAGAAGAAGAATGATTGGATTCCATCCTTGAACACCCTTCATTTATTTTACGAATGATTCAGTGCATTATTTAAAATTCTCCAACAGCATATGAATGAGAGAGAGAGAAAAGGAATAGGTCAGTGAAACAGAGAGAGAAAGAAGGGGTTGGCATCAAATCAGAGGAACCCCATTTCTTCCCTTTGCCTTCCTAAATAATACACAACTCTCTTTGACAGATCAATCTTGCACTTGTGCAAAAAACAGTTCTTTCCCCCCAAATCAACTTGGAAAATCAAATTGAATCAGAAGTGTCTTCCAAATCAATTTAAATCAGCAGATCAAATTGCATCAATGAATCAAATTGGACTGCAAGCCTACTCAGAGACACTAGAAATAGGTATCATTGGGGGATGTTCTCAAGTGTGACAGCCATGCACTTCACTTTGGTATTAGAGGGGTGAGGGGGGACATGGGGGGACAGGTTTATAGAAGTGCTTGACTGTTGCATTCTTCCAGGATGCTTTTTCAACTAGCTGACAGCCCTGGGATTTCCTGGTGATTTCCACCCAAAAATATATCAGATGTGACCCAACTAGCTTTTTGAAATCAAGAAAGATCAGCCAAGGTGTTGCCTTCTAAGAATAAATATGCATTTAGCAGTAAGGATTATAGTCTTAAATATGATCCATCTTTCCTTTATAGTGCAGATTTTGGCTAAGATACCTAAGTACTCAGTTATGTCAGACAGGAATTAAATGGGGAAGGGTCTCTAATTCATATTCCCTGAAGTGCTTAGATTTATTTTCTCCACTGAATATAGGAGATTTTGATAGAAGGGATAGAAGAGCAAGGAGTCATAAAAAGGTAAAGGTTACCCCCGCACATTTGTGCAGTCGTGTCCAAATCTAGGGGCTGGTGCTCATCTCCGTTTGTTAGCCGAAGAGCCGGTGTTGTCCGAAGACGCTTCCGTGGTCATGTTGCCGGCATGATGCATGTGGAACGCTGCTACCATCCCACCAAAGTGGTACCTATTCATCTACTTGCATTTGCATGCTTTCGAATTGCTAGGTTGGCAAGAGCTGGAGCTAGTGCGGGAGCTCACTCCGCACGCAGGGCTAGGGATTCGAACCTCCGAACTTGCGATCTTTTGATCGACAAGCCTGGCGTCTTACCCACTGAGCCATAGAAGTCCATAATTTAATGCTATTATTTGCATGCCAACAGCTGAAGAGTCAGTCCTTAGCATCTCAGTTGGCATGAGGAACCATTGGAAACAGGTTACTCAGTAGACAGGTTTGGCTGAGGTAAGTCACTGGGCTGGTTCTGCTTAAAGCATCTTGGTATGGACATGTGAAAATGGGAAATAGGAAATGAGTGAGAAAGGTTGAAGGCCAAGAGATAAAAAAATGAAGAAATCAGCAAGCCCTGAGCAACAGACTTCAGCAACATAGAAATTGTAATTTTCAAAAAAAAAAAACCTAGGTAAGTTTTCTAGCATGCTCAACCCTAAACCTGGATTAACAAAGCATTATTTCAGGATTTGCCCAGACAAATAAACCATATGGTATCTTGACCACCTAAGATTCTATCATAATTACTGGTTTCCCAAAAGACACAACCACAAATTAACCAACCCCATTTATGCTAGTCTAGCACTTTGTGTGAACCCAGTTACCTTGTTCTCAAGGATCCCATGTGGGCTGGATCAAGCAAGCTCAGAAGCCAAAAGCCAAAATTACATACATACATACATACATACATACATACATACATACATACATACACACATATATATATATGTATATACATATATATATGTATGTATGTAATTTTATATTGTTATTATTGATATTTATTGTTTTAATTCTTTTAAATTGTTGTGAACCGCCCAGGGTCCCTCCTTGTGGGGGAGATGGGCGGGATATAAATGTAATAAATAAATAAATAAATAAATAAATAAATAAATAAATAAATAAATAAAAAATAAAAGCATGAGACCAGACTGGTCCACTACAATAACAATGCTCAAGTATCAGTTGCTCCTGCCCCCCAAAGCAAGAGGCTTAGCTTTTTATGCCACATATGTGGGAAAAGGAGACATAACTTATGAACCTTCCTTCTGCTAAATTTATGACATGCATGTTACATTTTACACTTTCTGGAATTCTTCATTAATGGCTTTTCTAGCATCTGCAGTACAAGTAGCTTATCAAGAACTGCTTCCTTGAACTTCTCTTTGAAAGACTTCTGGTTCCAATATTGGCCTGACAGATCCATTGTGACCAAATTGGTTTCTTCCTGACCTTTCGAGGAGTGTCGCATCCCTATTTTCCAGACCTTACCAAATACAGTGAGCCAATTTGGGCTTGGAGGGGTGGCTGCTGTTGTAAACATCTCCAAGAAATGTGAGTCATCCATTTCTGCCATGGCAGGAAACTGATGGTGGCATCTTCCTTCTACCACTTGGAAACAGATTGAGTGATACAGGTGGAGCTGTAAGGTATTACCCAAAAGCTGCCCAGCTCACACTAATGAAAAAGCTATTTACCTTCACCATCACTGACATCTGACATCTGTTTAGTTTATCTTGTTGTTCCTTTCAATCGCTGTGTCCTCTGTGTCAAGAGTGATCAACGCTTTTCTGAAATGGGGGTCAGGGAAAAGGCAGCCAGATTAATCACTGTAAGGAAGAGGCCAGGTACAGCTATCATACAAGCTGGCTACTGTAGCATAAGGATGAATAAGGTCATTTGTTGACAGTAGCCCAAGAGCACAGAAGTCTTGAGAAATGGAACAGCATCCAGCCAACTGGTGTGGGAGAAAGGTGCTGGGGGTCTGAGATCAGACAGAGAAGGTTGTCTGAAGCAAAGCATTTGGGTAATGCAAAATAATAATAACAACAACAACAACAACAACAACAGCATTTCTTTGGAGTGTAGTATGTGTATTTCAAATACATATTTCCTGATTTTCTGATGTCCATATTAATCCAGAGGAAATAATATATGACTGAAGGGAAAAAATAGGATATTTATTTCAGAGAGAGATCTCTACTATGTTGTTGTTGTTGTTGTTGTTTCCTTATGACAAAAATCCTATAAAGTAGGTTGGTCTGAAAGGAAGAGTGAGCATAAGTAACCCAGAATCATCTAGTGAGCTTCAGGATCAGGTGGGGACTGGAATCACGAACTGGGTCTTCTGGGAACAACATCCCAACTTGATTGATTGATTGATTGATTGATTGATTGATTGATTGAGCCAAGGCTCAAATAAAAACCCACATCTTGAGAAGAGAGATCTCAAGAGGTGAAAAATAACCACCAGTCTTCATGGTTTCTGACAAACAAGACTCAAACCTCCAATCTCACTGAGAGAAACTAGGAGATGGATCCCAAAAAGATCAATTCATTTTGACAAAATGACTTTATCCAAAGAGCAAAACTGGTGACTCGAGAAGAGAAGTTGAGAGTTGGAAACTGGAACTGAATAGTAACTCAGGACTAAAGGCAAACAGAGAGCCAGTTTGGTGTAGTGCTTAAGGTACCAGGCTAGAAACCAGGAGACCGTGAGTTCTAGTCCTGCCTTGGGCACAAAGCCAGTCCCTCTCTCTCAGCCCTAGGAAGGAAGCAATGGCAAACCACTTCTGAAATCTTGCAAATAAAACTGCCGGGACTAATCCAGACAGTCCCCAGGAGTCGACACTGACTTGAAGGCACCCAAAAAAATGCAAACTAGGAGACAGGGTCCAGGATTTCAGCTTATATTAAGACTAAAGGATACAAGAAAAAAAATTGCTTAGACAAGGCTTGAGTCTAGACAAGACTTGAGTGTAGTGTGTGTGTGTGTGTGTGTGTGTGTGTATAAATAAAACTTAGAAAGGGCCCGCCCTAATTACTCAGGTGGTAAATAGGGAGGGTGGGAGGTTTGTACTTTCACATTTGCAAGATTCTGTTAATGTAGCCTTACAATAAAGTAGAATTAGCTCATCTGGTTGTGTTTCCTGTCTGGCTTACCTGGGAGGGCTGACATCTAATTACTGGGTTCTCTTTGGCACCTAAACAGAGGGGACACACATCCAGAAAAGAACACCATAGTCACCCCGCAAGGCCTTTAGATGGCTGAAATCTCAGCGCTATGAGAGCTGGCAGGTCCCAATACAATTCCCTTGCCTTGTGGCTGGCACCTGACTGAGAGATTTGATTTTCCACTACGGTTGCTCCTATAAGCGAAGACTGCATTCAAGATGTATGAATGCAGGGGAAAGTTAAGCTGAACTGGTATGATAAGTCTGGGAGGGGAATGAGTAGCAAATGAAACCTGATAATCGAGTGAGCAACTGCACCCAGCTGGCAAGGAAATCATGGAAAAGAAGAAGCTAGACCGCAGAGGGCTTTCAGGATTCATTTAACTGTAAAGTCGGATATTTGTTTGGATGACAAGCTGCATAAATTCAGCAGCGGCTAATGCCCCACTAATCAGGAGTAATCCCCAACCTCCAAAGCATCTGTAAAAGAATGGTGATGTGAAATGCACCATTCTGCCTGATATTGAATCAGCATATTAGTACCTCTAACTCAGCACTGTCTGTTTGAGAAAAGGATGAGAAATTCTTTTGTTCATCTAAAGTTTTAGATGAGTCAGTTTGGTCTAGTACAGTGTTCTTGAACCTTGATAATTTTAAAATTACCAAAGTCTACTGTTGTGGAGATGGGCGGTGATAAATTCGAATAATAAAATAAAATGTCTGGACTTCAACTCCCAGAATTCCCTAGCCAGCATGCTGGCTAGGGAATTCTGGGAGTTGAAGTCCAGACATCTTAAAGTTTCCAAGGTTGAGAAACACTGGTCTGATGGTTAAGATACTGGGCTAGAAGTGGGGAAACTGGAGTTCTAGCCCTCCCTTGGACATGGAAGCCAGCTGTGTGACCTTTGATCAAACACTTCTTCACCCCTAGGAAGAAGGCAATGACAAACCACTTCTGAAATTTTTGCCAAGAAAACTGATGGACTTGTCCACATAGTCACCAGGAGTCAAGACTGACTTGAAGGCATTAAAAAAAAAGTTTTAGATGAATAGTTCCCAATTGTATCTGCTAAGGTCAGTGCCAGTTGCCTGAAAATTTTAAGACATCTGGTTATTTTAAAGAAATTATTTTGTTTAACAAGTTTAAGGTGCCATTTTTTACCCTTGGAATGTTTCTGGGCTGCTTATGGATTCAACGACATTCTGAGGATGTGAAGACAGCAAATGGATGAAGAGCAGTTCAGTCTTCAAGGTTTCCAGCTGCCCCCTCCTAAAAGGTGGTGGTGGTGGTGCTTTGATAAGGAGGGGGAATTAAAGTTAAGCTAGTTGAGGTAGAGTGGATTGTTGGGAGAAATGGGGGACAAAACAGGGAAGGGGAAATGTTTGTGTGTGTGCATGTGTGTATCTGCACATGAGAGTAGGATAGACATCTTGACATAGGTGGTGGGTGGATGATGAAAACTTGAATATATGGGTATTAGATAGATGCCAAATGAGAGAACTACTGGGACTAAAATGAATGGATACCTCTTTGGGAGTGCATATCTTCAGTAAACTGATAATGTTTTAACTTCTCCAGTTTGCCAAATTGGTGTTTTGAGACTGGCCAAGTCCATTAAAATAAAAGGGATGTGGTGGCTCAGCAGGTAAGACGCCAGGCTTGTCGATCGGAAGATTGCAAATTTGGAGGTTCGAATCCCTAGCCCTGCGTGAAGGAGGGAGCTCCCGCACTCGCCCCAGCTCTTGCCAACCTAGCAATTTGAAAGCATGCAAATGCAAGTAGATGGATAGGTACCACTTCGGTGGGTAGGTAACAGCGTTCCGTGTGCGTCATGCGGCCACATGACCGTGGAAGCGTCTTCGGACAATGCTGGCTCTTTGGCTAACAAACGGAGATGAGCACCGGCCCCTAGAGTCAGACACGACTGCACAAATGTGCGGGGGGAACCTTTACCTTTACCTTAAGTCCATTACAGCAGCCAGCAATAGCCCTCAAAAGTTGAAGAACCCCTTATTGCCTTCGCTATGCTTTACAAGAAATAAATGCAAGAACTTCGAAGCTCTTCTTCAATAAAAACTAGGGTTGAAAATGGAGGTCAAAGAAGAAAAAAAACAGCAGTGTATGAAGAGGAACAGTGGAGTCTATTAGCATGTTTTTAAGATGCCACCAATTCTTAACAAAGTAAGTATTAGTGATGCTGATCATGTAGATCTCCCTTTCCTCCATGCCTGATTGCCATTTCATTTCACTCCACTGGGTCCATTCTCGTTATTGGTCTCACATTTTATGTGCAAGATTATAAACCTCTGAAATCTTTCTTGACCCCTTTGCTCTTCCCCAGTTAGGGAAAAATATATTTCCTCAAGAAAAGCCAGTGATCAGGTTGCTTTCTTGGGGTCAGTGATGCTACATCTTAACCAGAGTCATAAAGAGACTCACTCCATTGTCCAATATGTTATATAAACAAGGAGAGAAATAACTCTGGAATGACACATTCAGCCAAAGTAGCCAACTGGGTCTGCTCATTTTCAGTGTTATATAAATTCTCTTGCCAGACCTTATTTCTCTCTTACCTTCTCTGCAAGGCCTGATGCTTTTCAGGAACAGTGCCACAATCCATATAGAACTAATCTGGTATTTCTGGAAAATCCAGAAATGTGGATTTTCCAGAAAATGTGATCTGGTAAGATCATCAGAGAAGTGATCTTACCCATAAGAAAAAGAAATAGTAATTAGGGCAATACCTTTCTTAGGCCAACTAAACATTCAGAAAATCTGAAAGCATCTCATTTTCTTTTAATCAGCTATGAAATAATTCTCAGACAAAACCTGTTTTGACAACTGATATAGATTTGTAACTATAACAATATACTGTAAGTTTTTTTCCTTTGTTGTATTTCTTCATTCTTTTGTAATAGCACTTTTTAATGTTTTTTTCTTCTTGATAATGTATGTATCTTAATATTATTTTTCTGTTTTGATTTTGATTTTGATTTTGATTTTTTATGTTAATTAAAAAGCAATATTTTTTTTAAACAAATATATAAGATGTTACAAGATGCAAAGGAAACAGGAGGATTGGGTTTACCTGATTGTATTTTGCAGCTTGCTGTTTGGTTTGGATGAAAGAGTGGGTGTTGCTGAGAAATAGAAGGCTTTTGGAGTTTAAAGGACACAACCTGAGATTTGGGTAGCATGGATATTTGTGGTACGGTAAAGTCAAGGTTGTGAGGGGCACGATGGCTCAGTGGTTAAGACGCCAGGCTTGTCGATAGGAAGGTCGGCGGTTCGAGACCCGACTGCTGCGTGACGGAGTGAGCTCCCGCACTTGCCCCAGCTCTTGCCAACCTAGCAATTCGAAAGCATGCAAATGCAAGTAGATAAATAGGTACCACTTCTGTGGGATGGTAACAGCATTCCGTGCACATCATGCCAGCCACATGACCGTGGAAGCATCTTTGGACAGCGCTGGCTCTTTGGCTAAGAAACGGAGATGAGCACCGCCCCCTAGAGTCGGACACGACTGTGCAGGGGAAAACCTTTACCTTTACCTAAAGTCAAGGTTAATGTGGATTTTAAAAATCATTATGTTAGACATGTCATAGAACATGGAATAGATACAAATCCAGGTTTGTCCAAAAAGACCTTTGTGTTTCTCAGCACAAGAAGCCTTTTATAGACGAGAAATAATAGGCAAACACAAATGGCTAACATATCGTGAGATACTGGAATTTTGCCACGGGGAATACAAAATAAAATCAAGAGAACAATTGATAGCAGAAGGATATAGTTGCCAATGGTTTTCTTATTTACATTTACCAGACAGATTTAAAGTAGGCAAAGGAGTTTATGGTATTGAACATTGTACTGTAAGTCTGATTTTGAAATTGAATTGTCTACAAATGATGAACATGTAATTGCTAAAATGTATAAACTTCTATTGAAATTTGAAACAAAAAGAACAAATGAAAGAATGTATGATAAAGTGGGCTAAAATTTTACAGGAAACATGCAGAATTTTGTAACCTCTGATTTCATAGAAATTACAGATTTTGGAAATGTTTATGCTTTCTCTGTTCCTTCATATTAACATTGAGGATGGGTTAATGTCATGGAACTCTGCCACATCATCTTCCATGCATGGTCAAAGTCCTGCAAGGACAAGTTGAAGGTCCCTTATATTCGTCTTGCTTGATCATGCAGTTTGGCATGGCACCAGAATTGAGGAAAGAAAAGAGGAGAAGGAAAGAGACCTCTGAAAATGACAGGATTTAAGAACTGAAATAGAAGCTAACTCAAAAAAGAAATAAGAATGGGGATGTCATGCTCCTTTCATGCCTGAGATGGAGAAGGAATTAAAACTTGCTTTTCTGAACATGACTGGAAGCCAGAATCATAACAAGAAACTGTGTCTGCTTTGGACTGCGGAAGTGCCAGAGATACCTTTAGAAGTAGCCACTGGAGTTTTCCTATATGTGGTAAGTCCTGAATTATAATGCCATCATGGCTTTGGGGTTAATACACCCTTGCACTGTGAATTCTATGAAAAATAGGCCAGGGTTAATAATTTAAGAGATTCTAATCTTGAGAGAATGCAGGGAAGGGGGAAGCAAAAATCAAGTTAAATTTGTGGATGAGTCCAGAATTCACGTATGAATGTCCTTGCTGTTGTTTTCAACTATTACCACTGCCATGTGGAAAACTTCTTCCCCATTTTCCCCCTTCTAATTCTCATTCAACTTGATGAAAGAGAATTTATTTTTGAAATTTGTTGTACAGGAGAAGAACATTTTCATGAAGAGGTCAGAAGTGGAATGTGAGTTTCTTGCACTTATTCACCTAGATGGCCCAAGCATTTGGATGAACCCACTGTCTTTCCTTATGCAAATAACACTCCAACAATTTCTTATGCTTTCATGAAAACCCTAGGGAAGACTACATTGGTCAGTTTTTCCCATGGAACTTTTTTCAAACTGAGCAGCAGAACTGTCTGCAGGATCCAATGCTTTCATCAGGATGACAACATGAGCTTTGTGCCATCACAACACAAACTCTGCCCCTTTCATGCATCTGTGCAAGGTCAGGACACACATGTAAAAGGGGGAGAGTTTGCATCATGATGGTGCAATGCTTATTTCATCATTCTTCTTTCCTTAACTCACCCCACCCCCAAATGTCTTTGTTGGAAGATATAAGCAGCCAGGAAATGTCAGTGATGGAAAGATGCATACTGGAAAATAACCACACCAGTGATACCCCACTCAGCTACCTCTAACAATAAAGTCTGCTCAAAACACTACCCAGAGACATTTGAAAGAAATTCTCAAGAGCTCTCAGAATATGGTTGAAAAACTCAAGTTCCCTTTCAGTGGAAGAAAACCTTGGTGGAATTGTGAGACAAATTTGGGCATAGCCCAGAAATCGTCAACATAGAATAAACTTTCTAGCCAAATAATCTCATCACCCTTCACCCCTTCTTAAGACTCACTCACTGTTTTCAATGTTTTCAGTGCGAAATCCCAGCCCTTCTGTTACCCAATCAACTCCCCCTTCTTTGTACCATTAACATTTCCTCCTCTAAGCAATTCTTTCTACCCATCCAGTTCACTCAATATATTGACTGCAACCACAGATCTATAAATCTATAAAAAAGACATCAAGGACATGTTCCTCTTGGTTGCACTCAACCTCACAGGTATGGCTGGGTCTTGGGCAACTCAAAATGGCTTCCATCAAGATTCCCCAGATATTTGGAGAGGAACACTTCCAATGCTATAAAATAAAAGTTTATTTGACTAGAGATACAATTTGAAAAGACATCGCCTTGCCGACAAAGGTCCGTATAATGAAAGTTATGGTTTTCCCAGTAGTAACGTATGGCTGTGAGAGTTGAACCATAAGGAAGGCTGAGCACCGAAGAATTGATGCTTTCGAACTGTGGTGCTGGAGAAGACTCTTAAGTGTCCCTTGGACTGCAAGGAGGTCAAATCAGTCAATCCTAAAGGAAATCAACCCTGACTGCTCATTGGAAGGACAGATGCTGAAGCTGAAGCTCAAATACTTTGGACACCTAATGCAAAGGTGGAAAAGACTGAAGAAAACTCACTGGAAAAGACCCTGATGCTGGGAAAGACTGAAGGCAAAAGGAGAAGGGGATGGCAGAGGATGAGATGGTTAGATAGCATCACCGATGGAATGAACATGAATTTGAGTAAACTCCCGGAGACAGTGGAGGACAGGAAGGCCTGGCGTGCTATGGTCCATGGGGTCACGAAGAGTCGGACACGACTTAACGACTGAACAACAACAACAACAACAATTTGAAGACAGTTCTAATGCCCATGTTTCTCAGAATATGCTGTGCCCAAGCAAACCAGTTTTGTGTATTTAATAAATCAAGTATGCAAATGCTGCCTTAGACTTGATTACATCTTGCTTAACACATACATTAGTATAACTCATGAGGCATGTTTCAATTATCTAATATCAGAATTATTGATCCATTATCTCACTCTGATTGTTCAAAAGTTCCAGGAGGAGGAATAATATTTGTATATGCTGTAGCTGAAATACAGCTCCGTGTTTCAATTAACATTATGCTTGGAAAGAACAGGTACTCTGATTCATCACTTGGAGACCTGGAGCAAAAAAAATGGAATAGATAGAAGGGTCAGATGAAGTTCAGAGCTTGGAATCTGCTCTGGACAAACGTCATTTCGGTTTTGGAAAGAGGTAGATTTTCAATGTACTGGGCATCTCTCTTCCTGTCTACAAGAGCCTGTAGCTTAGCAGAAGATGCTGAGATCAAGCTGAAAAGTAAAATGATCATGAAAGAAGAAAATGGAACCCATTTGGATACAACCACAGGAAGCCTCCTATTGCTTGATGGGCAAGCAAGGATATTCCTGTAAAGAAGGTTGGTTTACTGATACCACTGTAGTTGCTTACTTTGAACAAAGGCATCTATTTGTCTTCTGCAACCTGGGGCCTCTCAGATGTGTTGGGACTGCAGCTTTCAGAATTCAGATTGGCTGGCCTGGGAAAAGCATGTCTAAATCATCTTCCTTATACCCTATAGATAACCAGTTCAAGATCTGTTGCAGAGAAGACATGTTGCAGATTGGAGCCCTAGAAACATCTTGTTTCACACAAGTGATGAAATGTATCATCCTTTAGCCACTAATTGTGAATCTAGAGAAAGATCATGGCCCTGTGACTTTGGCAGATTCTATGTCCTCCAGGAACGTAGACTAGTCCTGTGTAATATGGCTTTGATTGGTCTGAAGGAGGGCTGGTGTCATTCAGGCAACATGATGTTGAATCTCTCTGAGTTGAAGGAAGTAGCTTGATTCCTCAGTGGGGCATTGTCAGCCCTTCCAAGTAAACCAGACAGGAAACATGACTAGATGAACTAATTCTACTTTTTTGTAAGGCTACATTAATAGGATCTTGCAGGTCTGAAAGTACAAATCTCCTATATAACGTGTGGGTGGTCAGTGCGGATTTTTCCTAAGTTTATTCTTTGGACCGTTACCCTCTGGTAGACTTCCTTTCCTTTTATCTGATCATTCCCTAGGCAGCATCTCTTCCTTCTGTCCTCCAAGGTCGCCCTCACATTCCATCACAGGCATCCTGTTTTGCTTTGCAGCCCTGAGTGGCCCTTGCAGTATACAGGACAGGCTCCTGGATATGCATCTCAATATCCTCAGCATATCCAAATGACCGAGGAAGTAGACCATGTGAAGCAACACAGCTACGTTACTTCATGAAGTAGCTTTGAGGATTCTTTTAGTCAAGCTTTTATTTATTTATTTATTTACTTACTTACTTACTTACTTACTTATTTTATCCCCGCCCATCTCCCCGAATAGGGGACTCTGGGCGGTTTACAAAATAGCAGAAGTTAAAATCTTTAGAAAAAATTACCATAAAACAATAAATAGAGAGAATAAGTAAAATCCAAAAGATGGTTAAAATCCACTATCAGGATCAAGGCACTACAGGGCCAGACACCCCATCAGTGCAAAGCACCCTCTCAAAAGATTTCACTGCAGTAATCTCCACTTCTTTCAGGTTCTTGCTTCATTTTTATTTAGTTAATGCAGCAAATAAAAATCAGATGAAACTGTTGTCCAGTTCTCTGAAGGCTTTCTCCACACAAAGGAAGCTTCTGATTTTCTGTTTCATTTTCAAGATACTTTAGATCAGGGCTTTCCAAAGTTTTCCAACGGTGACACACCAACCGCCGTTGGTGTGTCGCCGCGGGAAAACCCAGAAGTGCCGCTGTTGCGGCAGCGTGCAAAAACCCGGAAGCGCTGCTGCCGCTTTCGGGTTTTTGCGCACCACCGTTGGTGTGTCGCCGCGGGAAAATCCGGAAGCGCTGATGATGATCAGCGCTTCCGGGTTGTGTGGCGACACACCAGACTGTGTGTGGCGACACACTTTTGCGTCTCGACACACAGTTTGGAAAGCGCTGCTTTAGATATTGTTGTTGTTGTTTTGCTTAATGATGTGCCTGAGTTTATCTAATTGTTGTAAACCATTACAGATGATTTGTACATTGTTCTTTCCATTTAGTAACTCTCCAGAACTTTGCAGCCTCCCTGCTGGTTCACCCTTCATGAGTGATAAAAGCCAAATATATTTCAGCTTGCTTTTTCCTGAGCTCTAATAGAAATAGAGGATGCTGAGGGTGCCCAGCAAGACAACAGGCAAGACAACAGGCAAGACAACAGACATTGCACAATGAAAGACACATATTCACGTTTCAGCCACCTTGTAAGGGCAAGCACCCAGCACCCATCCATAAACATTTCTAACAATGTTCTTCCCATTTGAACAACAACTTTTTCACACACAAAAAAAAGATAGAAGGGGAAATACTTTCTGTCCCACCAAATAGAAATAGCTGAAAAACACGGGAGTAATTTTCAGCACAGCACTATAGCAACAATGTGTTTCTCAAAAGAATGGGCATCCATGATGGGTTAGGCAAAACAGTATAGGTAGTCCTCACTTAACAACCACAATTGGGATCAGAATTTTGGTTGCTAAGCGAAGCGGTCATTAAGCAAATCCAACCTGATTTTATGACCTTTCTTGCAGCAGTCGTTAAATTAATCATGGCAGGCATTAAGGGAACCACATGGTTGTTAAGCAAATCACATGGTTCCCCATTGATTTTGCTTGCCAGAAGCTGGCTGTGAAGGTCGAAAATGGTGATTGCATGACCACAGGATGCTGCGATGGTCATAAATGCAAACTGGTTGCCAAGCACACAAATCATGATCACGTGACCGGGGAGATGCTGCGAAGGTCGTAAGTATGAGGAGCGGTCATAGGTCGGTTTTTTCAGCACCAATGTAAGTCCAAACCACCACTAAATGAATGGTCATTAAGCAAGGACTACCTGTACTTCTAAGCAGAAGTTATACTGTAAGTGTCTTCAGAATGGCCTGATGTCAGCCCTTTGAAGTACAGTAGGCAAAATCAGGAAACAGATTGCACAAGAAGTACTAGAACTCTACTTTATTGATATAGGCCATAACAAGAGAATCTTGAAAACCTGACAGCATTTTTGCTTCCCTCCCTCTTATACCAAAAGAAACCAAGGCAGGACAATCTTCTGTTTCTTTCTCATGCTTTCCTGGTTTCCAGGGCTAAGCTCATGTTTTCCTAATGGTTGTCACATGTTTTTTTCAAGGCCATCTCCATACTCCTTTACACATGGATAGCATCCATGGAGTAATCAACCATAATCAGATTCCTGGATAACTAATCCTGGATAGCTTGAGACAAGCAGAGAAACAACAATGCTGCAGATTGTATGTTGTTGTTAGTTGCCGTCAAGTCATTTACGACTCAAGGTGACCCTATGTATAATAGAACGAAATGCTAAACGGTCTTGCGCCAATTGCCTGAGTGTTCCAATGTTTGCATCCATTGTTGCGGTAATTGTATCAATCCATCACATTGAAGGTCTTCCTCTTTTCCATTGGCCCTCAACTTTACCACATGATGTCCTTTTCAAGCGATCAGTCTTTCCTGACAATGTGCCCAAAGTATGAGAGTCTAAGCCTAGTTATCCTTGCCTCTAGTGAACATTTTGGTTGTATTTCTTCTAAAACTTCTGGCAGTCCATGGTATCTTCAGTAATCTTCGCCACCACCACAATTTGAATGCATCAATTCTTCTTCTATCTTCCTTTTTTAATGTCCAAGTTTCACAGGCATATGTGTCAATTGAGAAGACCATAGCATGAGTCAGATGCATCTTTGTTTTTAAACTGATGTCTTTACTTCTGAAAATGTTAGATAGGTCTTGGATGGCAGATTTTCCCAGCACGATACGTCATTTGATTTCTTGGTTACTACTTCCCTTGGCATTGATCGTTGATCTGACTAGAATGAAATCGTTGATGACTTCAATTTCTTCTCCATTTATTGTGACATTACTTATTGGTCCATTTGTGAGAATCTTCGTCTTCTTCACATTCAGGTGTAGTCCGTATTGCTGACTACAATCTTTGATCTTCATGAGCAAGTACTTCAAGTCTTCTTCATTACCAGCAAGCAAAGTTGTGTCATCTGCATATCGCAGGTGGTTAATGAGTTTTCCACCAATTCTGATACCGCGCTCTTCTTCATACATTCCTGCTTCTTGAATTATTTGTTCAGCATACACATTGAATAAGTAGGGTGAAAGTATAGAACCTTGCCGCACACCTTTTCCAATTTTGAACCACTCGGTATCACCGTTTTTTGTTCTAATGACTGCCTCTTGATCCATGTACAGGATCCGCATGAGTACAATTAAGTGCTCTGGAACTCCCATTCTTTGTACTATTAACCATAACTTGTTATGGTCCACACAGTCAAATGCCTTTGCATAATCAATGAAGCAGAGTTAATGTCAGGGTTCAAAGTTGAATCCTGCCATTAATCGTGTAGTGTTAGTGTAAGCTTGTGGAATGTGAGGAGGGAGCGAGCTGTGCCAAGCCCAGGGTTGTGGTTGTCGTCAGAGACTGTGGAATGCGGCGCCAAGGTCAGCCACCTGCAGGAGTCGGAGAGAGGCCTGGGAATGGAGAGTGAAAGCAATGGACATTGACATCACAAGCGCTGAGAAATTGGCACGCAGGGGGAGAGTTAAGTTAGGGCTGTTTGGCGCAAATCCGGCATTCGGATCTTTGGGAGTGTTTCAATTTACATGTATCCTTAATAAAGCTTATTCTGCATTTCAGTGAAGTGCACTGAGAAGTGTTTATTGGGGCATTGAAGTCGGAGTCATTACAGGTAAACATCTTTCTTGTATTCTTTGCATTCAGCCAAGATCCATCTAACATCAGCTATGATATCTCTCATGCCGCGTCCTCTTCTAAATCCAGCTTGGACTTCTGGTAGTTCTCTGTCGATGTCAGGCTGCAAACGTTGTTGAATTATTTTCAGCAAAAGTTTGCTAGCATGTGAAATTAAGGAAATTGTTCAATAATTTCCACATTCTATTTGATCTCCTTTCTTTGGAATGGGTATGAATATGGATCTCTTCCAGTCAGTTGGCCAGGTCATTGTCTTCCAAACTTCTTGACATAGAGGAATGAGTGCTTCCACTGCTGCATCTGATTGTTGAAGTATCTCAATGGTAATCCATCAATTCCTGGAGCCTTGTTTTTCGCCAGTGCCTTCAGTGCAGCTTGAACTTCTTCCTTCAGTGCCGATGGTTCTTGATCATATTCTACCTCCTGAAATAGCTGAACATCGGCTAACTCTTTTTTATACAGTGATTCTGTATATTCCATCTTCTCTTAATGCTACCCGTGTCATTTAATGTATTGCCCATAGAATCTTTAAGAATAGCAATTCGGGGCCTGAATTTTCTCTTCAGCTCTTTCAGCTTGAGAAATGCTGATCATGTTCTTCCTCTTTGATTTTCTAACTCTAGATATTTGCATATTTCATCATAATATTTTTCCTTCTCTATTCTAGCTGCCCTTTGAAATTTTCCATTTAATTCTCTTACTTCATTCTTTCTTCCATTAGCTTTAGCAGCATTTAAAAGCAAGTTCCAGAGTCTCATCTGACATCCATTTGGATCTTTTCTTTCTTTCCTGCCTTTTTAATGATCTTTCACTTTCTTCGCATATTATGTTTATTTATTTATTTATTTTATTTATTTGTCTTATTTATACCCCGCCTATCCCCTCCCTACTGGAGGACTCTAGGCGGCTTACAGTATTATATATTTCCAATCCAATTATACAATTATACAACATCATTATTACAATTTATTCCCGCGCGACAGGGAGAGAGGAAGGGAACCGGCTCTTCCGCTGCAGGCATTGGACTGCAAGTCCCAGAATGCCTCGCTCCGCGCCGGCTGCTGACGTCCAGGAAGCTGGTGTCTCCGGATCCGTCGTCCTCCGTCGTCCTCCGCCGACATCGCCGCTCTTCCGAGGTCTCTCTTGGAATCGAGGACGACCCTCCGCTGGACGCCCGCAAATTGTCCCACGTGAGTGGTACCCATTAATCTACTTGCTAAATAGCTTTCGAATCGCTGGGTTGGCAGAGAGCTAGGGCAAGTGACGAGAGCTCACCTCGTCACGCGGTTTTTCGAACTGCCAACCTTATGGTCGGCAGTCTAACGGCTCAGTGGTTTAACCCGCTGAGCCACCGCGCCCCTACAATGTTCTTAATGTCTTCCCACAACTCTTCTGGTCTTCGGTCATTAGTGTATTGTGCATCCAATCTATTTTTGAGGTGATCTCTAAATTCAGGTGGGATGTTTTCAAGGTCATACTTTGGCACTCTTGATCTTACTTTAGTTTTCTTCAGCTTCAGCTTGAACTTGCACATAAGCAATTGATGATCTGTCCTGCAGTCAGCTCCTGGCTTTTTCTTAACTGATAGTATTGAGCTTCTCCATCGTCTCCTTCCACAAATGTAGTCAATTTGGTTTCTGTGTAATCCATCTGGCGAGGTCCATGTATATAGTCGTCAACTGTGTAGTTGGAAAACAGTATTGCAAATAAATAAATCATTGGTCTTACAGAATTCTATCATACGATCTCCAGTGTCGTTTCTGTCACCAAGGCCATATTTTCCAACTACCAATCCTTCTTATTTATTTCCAACTTTTGCATTCCAGTCACCAATAATTAACAAAGCATCTTGATTGCATGTTCGGTCAGTTTCAGATTGCAGCATTTCATAGAAGTTTTCAATTTCTTCATCTTCAGCATTCGTGGTTGGTGCATACATTTGAATAATAGTAGTATTAACTGGTCTTCGTTGTATGCGTATGGATATTAGTCTCTCACTGGTGGCGTTAAACTTTAGAATTGATCTTGAAATATTCTTCTTAATGATGAATGCCACACCATTCCTCTTCAATTTTTCATTCCCAGCATAGTATACCATGTGACTGTCAGATTCAAAATGTCCAATGACAGTCCACATCAGCATACTAATGCCTAAGATGTCGATCTTTAGGCATTCCATTTCATTCTTAACAACCTCCAATTTTCCTTGATTCATACTTTGGGACTTTTCCATGTCCTGATTTTTAATGGATGTTTGTAGCTGTTACTTCTCATTTTGAGTCGTGCCACATCAGCAAATGAAGGTCCCGAAGGCTTTGCTCCATCCACGACACAAAAGTCGGCTCTACTTTGAGAAGGCAGCTCTTCCCCAGTAGCAGATTGAGTGCCTTCCGACCTGAGGGGCTCAACTTCCAGCACTATAACACGAAACGTTCTGTTGTAGTCCATAGGGTTTTCATTGGCACATTTTCGGGAGTAGATTGCCAGGCCTTGCTCCCTAGTCTGTTCTTTGTCTGGAAGCTCCGCTGGAACCTGTCCACCATGGGTGACCCTTTTGGTAGTAGAACTACCAGTGGCATAGCTTCCAGCATCATAGCAACACGCAAGCCACCACAGTACGACAAACTGACAGACGGGTGGTGGGCAGATTGTATAGGAAACAATAAATAAGGTAGCCCAGAAGATCAGTCAATGGACAATCAATCATGGAACAGAGTCCAACCCAACAGGCAGGATATAGGTGAGTGCCATACACAAGCTTCAGCACAGGTGGAGAGGGGAAGCATTTGAGTTGGGGAAGATGGAAAATGTAGTCCAAACATTTAGGGGGCATGTAGTTGAGAAAGATTGCACTAAAACATGGAATAGGGTGGAAATGACTGAAGGATTGGAGTCAGTGAATTTTAGATGATCTTGAAATCAATACTCACACACCAGAGAGCCAATTTCATTGGCATTAATGAGAGGGATCTACACAAGACATACTGTAGCCTCCTTTGTCAAAAAAAAATAATAGCGTTCAAGTGACTTTATTTTGAGACTTCCCCTGATGTGAGCCCAGGAAGCATTATTTGCCTCAAATTTATTAAAAGAAATATCTCTCTGTCACTCATTTATGCAATGACCGCAATAAATCTGTGGAGGCTGAAAGGTACATAAAAGAAGATGGGAAGGAACTGCACTTTTACTACCTCGCTTGAAACATCGTGTGCTTCTAGTCTCCAGCTGCAGTTGATGCTACGTGTGTCTTAAGCTTTGGGGGCTAGTGACCTTTTTAATATCCCATGTGGAATGGCTAAATGACTTACACAATCTGCAACTGCTGTTGTTCGAATAGTGGATACAACCTTGTAACATTCAGCTTGAAAACAAACCAAATGAGAAACCACCCTTTACTGTAGCTACACAAGCCTTTACGTAGAAATAAATTCCACAGAATCTGACTGGACTCAACCTGCAGAGTTGTGATCACTCCCAGAAGTATGAAGAAAGCAGTGAAGTACACAGTGTCTAGTGAATGTCACAATATCAATACCATGTGCTGAAAAATCATGTCCCCATTGATGTAGCTTCAAGGAAGACACCCAGATGCACAGTCTGCTATTTCTTCTTAATGTGCTGGCAAATCTCATTTTACACAGATAGCCTGAGTCCTTTTTCTAGAATTATTGGGGGGCATGGTATTGCTGAGAGAGTACATGTAGTCCTCGACTTACGATCGTTTGTTTAGTGACCATTCAAAGTTACAATGGTACTGAAAAAGGTGACTTACAACTGGTCCTCACACTTACAACTGTCACAGCATCCCTATGGTCACATGATCAAAATTCAGGTGCTTGGCAATCGGCATGTATTTATGATGGTTGCAGCATCCCAGGGTCATGTGATCGCCATTTGTGACGTTTCCAGCCAGCTTCCGACAAGCAAACTCAATGGGGGAAGCCGGATTTGCTTAATGACCATGTGATTCACTCAATGACTGCAGTGATTTGCTTAATGGCTGTGGCAAAAAAAGGTCATAAAATCGGGCATGGCTCACTTACTGGGGGGGGGGCAAGCAGGCCATGTGCCCCGGGCGCCGTGCTCGGGGGGAGCAAAATGCCTCTTTCAACAGCCAGCCCTGAGGGAGGCCCGCAATCCTGTCACCGCCACCCACAAAAAGGCCCGCTAGGGCGTTGCATGGCTGGGCTCGTCCACTCCCCGGGGCTGGCCGTGGGCTCCAGGGTGGCTGCAGGGCCGTGCCCCCCCAGCACCACTCCAGACCGTCTCGCTTGGGCCTGGCCCGGGTGGCACATGGGAGCGCAGCGGGTCCTTCCCCTGGAGTCGGGGGCATGCGCGAGATCACAGCCAGGAGTGGGGCGCTTGTCCCGGGGGAGCCCTGCGCTGCTTCGTGGAGGGGAGTCTGCATTGGGGGTACAGGGGGGACTCAATCTGTGGGGGGGGGGCGTGCAATCCATGTTTGCCCCAGGTGACACAAACCCTAGTTGCCGTCCTGCTTGCTTAGCAACAGAAGTTCCGGTCCCAATTGTGGTTGTAAGGACTACCTGGAGAAGCATGAACCAAAAGATCCTATTCCATGTGCATCCAGGTGATTTGGAAATAGTCACTAGGTGCCTCATAATTTGGAGAAAACCTGGGAGCCAATTGGCTTCCATGAAAAAAGAGGTCATGGGCAAACAAACCACAAATCTGCCTTGCACTGTCTTCTACTTGCTTCTAGGAATTATGACAACTCTGCTCCCCCTCGTCTTTCCTGCCTTCCCAAGCTGGCTACCCTTCTGTCAGACCCACCAGGTGGTATTTTCTATCAAAGCATTTTTTTTCCAGCTCTCCACAAGCAGCCTTTCAAAGTTCTCCATCCAAATTGTGGGCAAAGACATTGGGTAGACAGTTTCCCCAAGGTCTCCAGAGGATAATGACATTCTCCAACAATTTCTTAAGGGCAGGAATCCTTTTTAGTTGAGCCAGTAGGACAACTACTGATAAAAAAAGCCATAAGCCACGTTCCTTAAGGATGTCTTCCCCTGGGGTTTTATTGGAGTGTAAGAAGCTAGGAAGGCTGCAGTTGGCTGAAGATTGAACTGCCGAGTGAAAAACAAAATGTCCATGCACACTCTTTGGTCATATTTCAGAAGAGGAACGATCCAACGATTCCATAGAAGTGAATATTTATTTCTATTTCCAATCCTTGGTGAAGACCTAGTCTTTCCTTTTACATTATGCATTACAGTGGGACAGCTACAGCTTTGACGGTACATTTCTCTGATGAAATGACATAAACTCATGCTATTCATTGCAGATGTCTTCCACAGGAGGCCCTCTTAGATTCAGTAACAACCTCTTTAAGGTGAGCAAAAGAAGAATGTTCCACAGCAGACTTAATGCATCATCTCTCTCTCAGACACACACACACGTACCACCTGATCTTAGCCAAAAGGCCAAGAAGTGACGTCCAAAGTTTGGGAAGAAAAAAAAGCTATTAGAATGTCAGATTTTCTGAACTTCTTATCCAGATTCACCAAGACAAAATTACAATGGCATCTATGAATTATTTGGGCTTTAAAATAGCACAGGGTTGTACCTGAAAATAGGTTAATGATTAAAATTAATGTCTAGATGTCACGGATTTTTTTTTCCAGGAGAGACTATTAGAAAGACAATATACTGTATTTCAGGAATATATCTGGCTACAGGGGAGGCCTTAGGAGAAATATTGCTTTTTAACAATTTAGAAGATACTTAAAGATTCCAACTTTATGGCTCCAGTTCGGTCCAAATCAAGTCATTTTGCATCTTGTAACAGAGTCTCCAGTGCAAACTCTAATATTTACATTCTCAGTAATAAGCATTGCCAGCCTTTCTGGGTCAGCCAATGGTTTTCCAGGTGGTCACAATTGTAATCTCAGATAATACGTACTAGAATATGAGCCACTGTGGCTGAAAATGTGGATGGAGGCAAGAATATTCAAGCCAGAATCATTGGTGGATATCTGTGAACTTAGACTGGACAGTGGTATTACCACATAGACAGAGGTAGGAGCTGTAGGTTTATACAGTACTGGAAAAAATCTTTCTCAAATAGTTCATCTTCATTCCAATCTCCCATTGGAAATATCAGCTTTATTATGGTCAGGGATCACATTTCTGTGTGGGACTTAGGAAGAGTACAAGAAGTTTCAAAATAAATGGCAAAGAATAAAGAAAAGTATAGTAAAATACTATCTTGAGTAGCAAAGGATAAAGGACATAGAACAACAGACTTAGAGAAGGCCCCTTATTTCCTAGCTTCAGAGTATAATAAATATATAGTTAATTCCGCTAACTATCTTACGCAACTCGAAATTCCTAGCCATCGGAAAGCTTTTTCCCTAGCTCGAAGCCATGCACTCCCTTCTGCAGTCTTGGATGGCAGATAAAAAAAAATCCCTTTAGCTGCAAGGTGCTGCGCTTGTAACATAGGAGAGATAGAAACTACAGACCATGTACTCATTCGTTGCCCTTTTTATAAAGATCTTAGGAATAAATTAATAATACCTCGGACCAATAAATATCCTAGGTGGCAAGATATAGTCTCTATGCAAATGCTACTTATAGATGAATATCCAACTGTTACGGCGCAAGTAGCCAGATTCTGTGCAGCTGCCATGAAGATACGCCAGACTATGATTTGAAAATGTAGTATGGTATTCCTTGTAATAATTTTAAGTGGTATATATATTATATATTATATATTATATATTATATATTATATATTATATTTTATTTTTGTATCACTCATTTTAATATTTGTAATTTATATTTTTAAATTATGTACAACTGAGAGAATATTAGTCATGATAATGTAAATGAATAAGACTGTTTTTAAATTTGATAAGGGGCTCATTTACATTGTGATCTAAATGCATTTTAATATTTAATTGGGACTTGTTAAATTAGATTTAAAACTATTTCAAATCAGAGGGTTTCTATTATAAAGCCCAATGTGTTCACCATGTAGAATTCTAACTTGTACTGGTCAGTGACCGTAATAATAAATTGAATACTATCTTGAGTGAATTGTGAAATTTCACATTAGAATCACATGGACCCCTCTGCTGTTAGTATCTTTGACCTAACCAAATTTTTCTTCCACCTTTCCTGGAAGTTTCACTTATTATCAGCATTCCATGCCTGCTACTTACCAACACCAGATGAATTTTTTATAAACAACATGTTGAAATTCATCCAATATTAAAAGACAGCGGGTTTCTCACAAGGATCACATGCAGAGAAACACACACAAAGTACTTTGACATCCTTTTGATTAACTGGAATAACCTCAGGAAGAATCCAAAGTAGCAATATAAAAAATGAGCATTGACATCATCTCTACTTTCCCCATGTGGAATGTATACATTTATAACCTGGGCAGGAAGAAATACTTTAGTAGTATATTTCAACAGAAATTTCTTGGTGGAGATCCAAGTGGTCTTTTGGCAGTTCTAAATGTTTATATTTTATAGGGAGTGGGGACATGAAATGCACTAACTCCTAAGAATAATCAGACTTTAAAAGCCCTTTTCTCATTGCTGGGTTCTCCCTCCTCGCTAATCTTGGCCATATACATCTTCCTGAGAATTGCTTCATTATGATGATTTGATTGTTGGTCATTCATATTAATTACAGTTTCATTCTGTTTGAGCTGAGGGAGGAGGTGAGAGGCACCATCTGGGTAGTTAGAGATCTACAACAGGAGATGAGGACCAACACAATATTCCAAGATACTGTTTGGCAGCAATACAACCCACCGTACAATAAAGCCACAATGAACATCAAATCTGTGGCTTGAATCATGTCAACTGGATTTCTATTTTCTCAGTAGAAACGTTTCACTCCTTATCCAAGGAGCTTCTTCAGGCTGAGTAAAGTTAGTAAGGGAATCCTTAAATATGTTTCTAGGGTGGCTGTGTGACCTTGCACCTGGGGCTAGGTCATGGTTATTTTGAGATGTTTATTTCTAAGTCCCTTTATCATCTAAAGGAGGATAGTTAAGATTACCCTGCTGTTGTTGAGCTTGTGAAATGGTCTTAATCTTCCTAGGCACAGAAGACAAAGCAGGAAGGAAGATAGGGGAAAGGTTGTGCCTGAGGCCCCCACCTCTATTCAAGGAAGGATTTTCCAAGTTGGCATAAATGGATTCCTTGACCCCTCTCTCAAACCACCTATCTTCTCTGTCTAAAATGTGAACATTAATGTCCTCAAATGAGTGTCCTTTTTCCTTTAGATGAAGATAAACTGCTGACTCTGGTCCTGTGGTGTTACTTCTCCTGTGTTGGGCCATCCTCCTGTACAAAGGTTGTTTGGTTTCTCCAATGTAGAGTTCAGAGCACTCCTCACTGCACTGGATTGCATACACTACATTGCTTTCCTTGTGTTTTGGAGTTTGATCTTTGGGGTGTACAAGCCTCTTTCTCAGTGTGTTGGTGGGTTTGAAATATACAGGTATGTGGTGTTTGCCAAATATCCGTTTTATCTTTTCAGACACGCCAGCCATGTAAGGAATGACCAGGTTCTTCCGTTTACTCTGAGTCTCAGCCCTATCTGTCGCTGTTTTAGGTCTGGTAGACTTAGATTTAGTGAAGGCCCAATTTGGATATCCACAGGCCTTCAGAGCTGTTCTCAGGTGCTGATTTTCATTCTTTTTGGAATCCATGGAGGTGGGGATGGTTTCTGCTCTGTGTGACAATGTCCTGATGACTCCTAGTTTGTGCTGCAGTGGATGGTGGTAGTATGGTAGAGAGGTGTTTGGCAATGTTGTATATTACCGAATTAGGAGTCTAACTAAACTAGGAGTCATCAGGACATTATCACACAGAGCAGAAACCATCCCCACCTCCATGGATTCCAAAAAGAATGAAAAGCAGCACCTGAGAACAGCTCTGAAGGCCTGTGGATATCCAAATTGGGCCTTCACTAAATCTAAGTCTACCAGACCTAAAACAGCGACAGATAGGGCTGAGACTCAGAGTAAACGGAAGAACCTGGTCATTCCTTACATGGCTGGTGTGTCTGAAAAGATAAAACGGATATTTGGCAAACACCACATACCTGTATATTTCAAACCCACCAACACACTGAGAAAGAGGCTTGTACACCCCAAAGATCAAACTCCAAAACACAAGGAAAGCAATGTAGTGTATGCAATCCAGTGCAGTGAGGAGTGCTCTGAACTCTACATTGGAGAAACCAAACAACCTTTGTACAGGAGGATGGCCCAACACAGGAGAAGTAACACCACAGGACCAGAGTCAGCAGTTTATCTTCATCTAAAGGAAAAAGGACACTCATTTGAGGACATTAATGTTCACATTTTAGACAGAGAAGATAGGTGGTTTGAGAGAGGGGTCAAGGAATCCATTTATGCCAACTTGGAAAATCCTTCCTTGAATAGAGGTGGGGGCCTCAGGCACAACCTTTCCCCTATCTTCCTTCCTGCTTTGTCTTCTGTGCCTAGGAAGATTAAGACCATTTCGCAAGCTCAACAACAGCAGGGTAATCTTAACGATCCTCCTTTAGATGATAAAGGGACTAGAAATAAACATCTCAAAATAACCATGACCTAGCCCCAGGTGCAAGGTCACACAGCCACCCTAGAAACATATTTAAGGATTCCCTTACTAACTTTACTCAGCCTGAAGAAGCTCCTTGGATAAGGAGTGAAACGTTTCTACTGAGAAAATAGAAATCCAGTTGACATGATTCAAGCCACAGACTGTTCCACCTGGATGACTGAGAACCTTCATCGACAATGAACATCAAAATTATTTCAGTGGTAGGAACTTAGATCCAAGAGCCTTCCTTTTAATGGCAATGGAGAAATTGAGGTCCAGAGGGATTATAGTTAGTTTCTGAAGGCCATCTTCATCCACATGAAGCTTCCTGGCATTGAAGATGTTCTTTAGAGATCCTTTTTCTGGATGCTGACACCTTAGGAGCTCAGTTAGGTAGCTTCTGGAGGCAAATGAGTTTTTGTTGGTTTGTTGTTATGGCATGAAGTGACTCCTTCCTGCTATCTCTGTGGAACACTCTCCACAGAGAGATTGTTGGCATTAGCATTGTTATCATTTTAGAAATATAATGTTTCTGTTTACCTAGGCATACCTGTTTTACCTGTCACTGGCTTTTAAGCGCTGTTTTAGGACCCTGTATTATTGTGTTATGTATGTTATAGATGTGTCTATACCAGTGTTTCTCAACCTTGGCAGCTTGAAGATGTGTGGACTTCAACTCCCAGAATTCTGCCATGCCATCTCCCATGCTGGTTGGGGAATTCTGGGAGCTGAAGTCCACACATCTTCAAGTTGCCAAGGTTGAGAAACACTGGTCTAGAACTACAAAGACCTACAAAGACCATAATGATGCTGAAATGGTTTTCCCTGGGACAGTCTATTTCAGCAAAAGTTGGATTTGAAGAAGAGGATAGAAAGAGCATTGATGCTTTTGAACTTTGGTGTTGGAGAAGACTCCTGAGAATATACTGTAATGGATAACAAATGGATCCTAGAACAAATCAACCCAGTGTTCTCCCTTGAGATACAAATGACCAGACTCAAATGATCATATTTTGGACACATTATGCAAAGACCTAGGGCTCTGGAGAAGTCTATATTACTGGGAAAGGTGGAAGGAAAGAGAAGAGGTCAACCAGCAGCAAGATGGATGAACATGACAGTGGCAGTAGGTGCACCACTGGGAGACCTGGAAGGCCACTTTGGAGACAAATGATCCTAGAGAATGTTTATCTATGTGGTCACTAAGAGTTGACATCATGAAATTAATGAAATTCATTCAACATGATAGTTACTGTAGCTGCCTTGCTAACTAGATCATTCTTGTTCTGCAAGTCAGTTGTCCTTGGAAGACTGCATAATAATAGAGTTCTGTTCTATAGTCTGAGCATAACATTATTGTGTTGTTTGTGTACACAAGCTCCTATTCATTCAAACTTCCTCAAGTATACACCCACCTTTCCATTACAGCATCATAAAGAGAGAGTCCGTACCTCCAGGGAAATGACGTAGTTCTCTGATAAAATATCTGCTAGAAAGCAGAAGGTGATCACTTCACTCTCCAGTTGCTCCAAGTAGGGCTGAGAAAGATTCCTGCTTTACCAACCAGTTGAGACCAGGGATAGGCAGTCTATTATTGACCCACCAGTGTCCTTCCCCTGGAATGTTATATTTGGAAAGTCAGGTCAATAGGGCTTCACCAGATTGTGAGCTGTGGCATCACCCAGGATCCTGCCTCTTATATTCTGCAGCAAATCACCCAAAATCAATGACACAGTTTGCTACTGTTTTCTGTGGAGAACTAAACAAAGAAGATCCATTTTGGGGAGGTTGGCTGAATCCATCCAAACTCACCCAAGTTACTCCTGCCCACTTGGGTGACTTTGGGACATCATTGCCCCACTCTTCCTGTTGCCCTACCCACCCAACATTTGTCTGGCCTTAGTGTAGACATTGAGAGCCAGTTTGGGGTAGTGATTAAGGCATCAGGATAGAAACCAGGAGACTGTGAGTTCCAGTCCTGCCTTAGGCACAAAGCCAGCTGGGTGACCTTGGGCCAGTCACTTTCTCTAGCCCTAGGAAGGAGGCAATGGCAAACCACTTCTGAAAAACCTTGCCAAAAAAACTGCAGGGATTTGTCCAGGCAGTCTCCATGAATCAAACACGACAGAAAGGATTTTTTAAAAAGTGTAGACATTATTAATTATCACCGACTAGTAGTCTAACTCTATATAAGGCAGTGTCTTATGTTCCCAACATGGAAAGCCTATGCACTGAAATAATTAAGGTATTGGAGTGGGATAATGGAGGCCCAGGTTCAAGTTTTTTTCTTTTGATCACAGCATTTACTGGGTGACATTCTGTCCCAGCCCAGATTATCTGATCCTGTTGTTATTGTGAGGATAAAATGAGAGGATTCGTGCCACCCCATGGATGTGTTCTCGAGTTCTCAAGAGAAATGCAATAACTTCATTGACAAAGCAGGAATTTAGAAAAAAGGAAGACAAATTAAAAGTTCATGGTGCTTTGCTTCCATTGGGGAAAATTCAAAATCATGAGTAGTTTCTCATCTCAGCCATAGCTTTTACAAACAAAATTGTGCAGTGTTGCTGTGCAAAAGCCAATCTTTGCTGGTTCTTTTTTTCAAAATGAATTGTGAAGAACAGTTTCATCTCCGCTGTGCCTCCTGGCTGACCACCAGCCTCTCCAGCCACCACCCACTTCCAATTTTCTTGAGGTGTTTCTACCTTTACTTTTTAGTTGCAGACCTCGAGGACCTGGAATAGTGGGGAAAGTAAAATGACAGAGATTTTTTATTAAGCAGTTTGAATCAGTTTTGTGAAGGTATAGAAAATTACATCAGCTTAGCATCTACCTTCAATTGTTTCTAGAATTATAATGGTCATAATAAAAATCTCACTCCCATTCTACTTATTTTATTACCATCTCCTGTGTGGCTAAAATGACATTACTAAGATTCCCATCTGTCTCCTTTATGTATTTCAGTTAGTTTCCCATTTTTCTTGGGGAGAAAAGACTATGATTAGAAAGTTTATCAAAGCAAAAAGTTCAGCTGACTCACATGGGGAAGGTTGAATGACAAAGCCCGCAAGCAAATGCTCAGGGGAGAAACAACATCTTAAAGTTTTCCTCATTTTGTAGTAAAACGAGAACAACATTTCAGTTTTATAGGAGGAGAAAAAGCTAAGGCAGAAACAGCTGGGAAACAAGAAGATGGCTTTTTATCTGTCAAGTGGTCTCAACATTTGCCAGGGGAAAAAAACAGGTAATAAAAACAAATCCTTAAAAAGCTGCGTTTAAAAAGAGCACTGTTTTTTGCGAAACCAAGAAAAAAATCTCGGCTTGATTGGCTTGATTGAGTAGTTAGGATTTCCACCTTGTACAACAATCAGATTATGTGTGCACTGTGTGAATCCAGGCACTGTGCTTTATAAACTATGGCTTATGGCCTCCTACCTTGTGCAGCCCAAGCTAATTGTGATTTAGTCATGGTTAAGTAAACCACTTCTTGTCATGTGTGAATTCATTTGAAGAGCCTCTTTGGTAGAGTGTCCCTAGCATGTTTTCAGTCACCTTTGCAACATAAGCTGTCCCAAACAATAGTAATTATGGGCTACGCCTTTTGATTTCTGGCAGGAGAAAACTTTTGATCATCCACTTATTTTCTATACAGTTTTGATTTTGCAGACTAATCTAGCAGGGATCTGGAATTATTGTGAGTTAGGTGCATGGAGAACCCACAATCTCTGTAGGTAGACTGCTTACTGCCAAACAAATAAGCAAATAAATTAAGTGACCCCACTTATCCATTTATGAATTGGGGGAGGGAAGGCGCATCCTGGTATAGCCACCTCAAAACCTTGTTCTTGCTGCAAGTCCCCCCTAGTTGAGACAACAGTCCCCCCTCATATCTCCCAATACTGTGCTATTCTTGAAGACAATGAAATAATCTTTGCATGCAGTCCTCCAAACTATACATAGATCCATTTTATTGCAAACCTCACAAACCTAGTGGGCTTTTTTATAACGGATTGTTCATGCAGAAGGAGGCTTTTTTTCCCTCTCACCTTATGAAACTAATTATTTTATATTCCCTAACTGAAATGTATAATTCAGTGTAATTGGCAGCTGCAGTCTCACAGCACCAATAACTGGAGCCGTGATTGTTTCTTCCAGTAGAACCACAGCATGAGAGCTGGAGAAAGCAAAGTCCCATTCTGAAGCTTAATGGCAAGAGTTAAAATAAATCAAGGCAGACCTAACAATAGGCTTAGCAATAAATAATCCTTTCCCTTTTCAAATTGTTTAAGTCTGGTTGGAGTTCAGCAAAGCAGAGGATGAAGATTTTTTGTCCTAAGGGAAAGAAAAGTGTCCAACAGGGAGTATAATTTACCACTTAAGAGAAAGGGCATTGCAATCAGGCAAAAGGAGGGAAAATGGAGAGAAGAAAATATGGGGACTTGCTACAGAAGAGCAAAGGTTCTTGCAACAGTAGCCAGTTGGAAGGTCATAAGATGGCTGTGAAGGTGCTTTTCTTCCCTGTTGATTGGACAGAAACTCATGAAATTTATGAAGAGCTATCTCAGATTAGACTGATAGCTCTGACTGTCTCATCTGAAAGAGAAGGGGGGTAGAGACACCGAGCAAAGGCAAAGCTGGCTCTTCTAAGGGTTTCCAGTGATTTCAGAATCTATTTCTCTGGACATTTGGAAAGGAGAAATAAAGTCACAGAGGAGCTATGCCTGGTATCCCCAGCAGGATCCCATGGGCATGCATATGCCCAGAAATACTTCACTTGGTACCCACCTGGTTTTCTGAACCATCAAATGATTTATGATTCATGATTGACCTTCCACATAAAGGCAGCCAGTTTGTTGAACAAGAAAGCCCTCCAGAGCATCCAGAGCAAATTCTCAACATTTCAGATGTCCTCATTGGAGCAAATAGTGAAGAAAGCCAAAGTTGTACAAAGCAGTGGAGCCCCTGGCCCCTCCTCTTCCCTCAGTCAAAAGTGCAGTGTTGTCCTCTTTACTGCAGCAATGATCCAGATGCTTAGAAGTGTGGAGATGAAGTGGAGGTGTGAAAAACGGGCAGGACGGAGAAATGAAGGTCAGCAGGCCAGACCAAATGGCCTTTCACTGGCCAGGAGGCTTGGGTACCCCAGTCTGCTTTCACCATTTCCAAAATAGTCCTCTAGAATTCTGCCTCCAGGACCCTGGTTCTGTGCCATCTCTTGGGTGGCCCTTCCCATTGACCTCATCCATGTTGCTCTCCCCATTTCCTATTCCCCAGATGATGCCCTCTTCCAACCTCATTACTGTGATTTGATTTACCACTTCAATTAACTCTCCAGAGAAGGTGGTTAAGTTGCTCATTTGCCTTTCCCTCCCCTGAAGTTACTCAAAGTGAATGCATTTCAGACCTCAATGCTGCCCGAACTGTATTTCATCTGAAAAGCAATTCACAGTTGGGTTTGTTCACCATGCCAGAGAATTACCCAGCAGCCTCTACATGACTGGCGTGAGGGGGAAAGGCATGCTTGAATAGGCCAGTATTTAAATGGTTGCAGTACAATTGATCGGAATCTGAGAACGTTCATTACTGTTCATTCATTTGCCTGCTGGAGCCGCCTTGCATTCATTTAACCTCTTCCTTTAGTGGGTGTTTGTGCTGGAAAACAAGCACACTTTTTTGTTGGAACAGTTGATTTCTGCTCTTTGGCATCCCATTTAGAGGAATCATCCATCCCTTTGGGAACATTGGTTCAGAAAGATTGTGTGTATTTCTTTATTGATTTCACTGAAGAGTTTATCCTTGTTTACCACTAGTTTTATACTCTGCCTTTCCACCAAGAAACTGCTCAGTTTTGCTTGTAGCAACTGCCCTCAAGGCTACAGGAAACTTGTAACACGAGCCCCCTCCAACACATGTGCTCTATCCCATCCCATTCATCTCACCTCATCTTTGATTCCATTTGTTTAATCAGTAACAATTTGTTACTGTTTTGGAAAAAATAATGGAATTCCAAACTTGTTTGAGCTCCTTTGCATTTCCAGCCCAGAATCCTGGACACAATTTTTCTCTCCCATCTGTTGTTGGGATGTATAGCTATTTGGATATGAAGCAAGAAAAGTGCTCCAGTTCCAGCGTGGGTGCACTCAGTGGAAACGTGCTTTTGGATCCAAATAGCTGCACACTTCTCCTGTTGCTTCAGCCCAGTCCTGTTTCTAGGAAGTCGTTTCCAAGACAGTTGAAAGCATTTTTTTGTGTGTGTGCCCTCGAGTCAGTCTTTGACTCCTGGTGACTTCCTGGACTAGTCCCTGTAGTTTTCTTGGCAAGATTTTGGAAGTGATTTGCCATTGCCTCCTTCCTAGAGCTGGAAAAGAAAAAGTGACTGGCCCAAAGTCACCCAGCTGGCTTTGTGCCTAAGGTGGGACTACAACTCGCAGTCTCTTGGCTTCTAGTCCAGCCCCAGCCCCAGCACCACCACACCAAACTGGTTCTCATTGCATTCAAGTCAGTGTTGACTTCTGGTGACTGCCTGGACAAGTCCCTGTGGTTTTCTTGGCAAGATTTCAGAAGCGATTTGCCATTGCCGGTTTCCTAGGGCTGAGAGAGAGGGACTGGCCCAAGGTCACCCAGCTGGCTTTGTGCCTCAGGCAGGACTAGAACTCACGGTCTCCTGGTTTCTAGCCTGGTGCCTTAACCACTACATCAGAGAAACCCTCCTGAATTTCTTCCAACACGTGGTAGTTAGTCTGGTTAGTCTGCTGACCATAAGGTCGGCAGTTCGAATCCGCGTGGCGAGGTGAGCTCTCGTCACTAGCCCTAGCTCTCTGCCAACCCAGCGATTCGAAAGCTAAATAGCAAGTAGATAAATGGGTACCACTCACGTGGGGCAATATGCTGGCATCCTGTTGGGGAGTCGCCTCGGAGCCGAAGACGAAGATCTGGAGGAGCCCGTGGATGGTGGCTGAGGACGGCGGCAGAGGACAACGGATCCCAATTAACAACTTCCGGGATGTCAGCAGCCGGCTCTGAAAGCAAGGCATTCTGGGGCTTGTAGTTCCGATGCCTGGAAAGAAGAGCCGGTTCCCTCACCCCCTCCCTAATCGCGCGGGTACTGTAATATATATGATGTATAATTAAATATATATGCAATGATGTTGTAAGCCACCTAGAGTCCTCCATTAGGGAGGGGATAGGCGGGGTATAAATAAGATAGATAAATAAATAAATAAATAAATAAATAAATAAATAATAGAAGAGAAATCCTGTGATTTGTTTTTTCCCCTAGGTATAGCATTCTTGTACTTAGTGCTGAATAATTTCTTTTCCCCTGGAGTGATTTGTAAAAATAATCCAGACCTACTAATTTACGAGGGAGTTCCAAAAGATCATTTGTGTTCACCTCCAATACACCCACCATTTTCATTTGAAGGAGGCTTCAGCAGTCCCAATTTCATCCTGAATCAGGGCAGGATATAAAATAGTTTTGCCCTCTTTGCCAGCAGAAAATCCCTCTCCCCTCATTTCTGCCCAAATACTGTGCACATACTGTATAGCACATGTGTTGATTTCCAAGCACATCTTATTTTCTCTGCCCACCCAGTACCCACCCTCCATTTTGTCCCTTTCATAATGGGAAAGCAATGCAGGCTTTCTGCAACCCAGCTGTTTGGATTTCCTTTACCAGCTGGAATCAGAGGCATTGGAGATGTCCTACAACTCCTTGGTGCTGGGGAAAGATGTCAAGCTGGGAGAACCGTGCTGTGGAAGCGAACGTGTTTACCCAGGGGACATTTATGACAGTCTGTCTCAATAGACCCCTTAAGCCTGTCTCTCCCCCATGGCAACATGATATACTAAGAGGCTGCTCCTCACTCCCATCCCTCACCGCTTAATCTGATTCAGGTTTATACCGATTCGTCTCCCAGGTGAAATCCACAGTGACGGGTCCAATGGAGCGGCACTTCTGAATAGACTTGAAAAGGAATTCACTTTGGGGCTGACAAATGTTCCCCTGTCTCCAAAGACAAGATTAAAAGGAAGTGACAGTTTGGCATAATCATCATCATCATCATCATCATCATCATCATCATCATCATCATCACCAGTCAATTGCAAAAGGCAGCTTTACTCGGAACAGCTTACATCCTGCGACAATACCTTTAATATTATTAAACATCAACATCTGTCTATCCCAGGTCCTTGGGAAGGACTCGATGCCCACATTGTTGTTGTTGTTGTGTTGTTGGTTGCAGAGTCAGCCAGATGTTTAGACTGGATTTGGCATTTTTGTCCATCTAAAATGCCAAATCCAGTCTAAACATCTGGCTGACTGTGCGCCCAACAACAACAATAATAATAATGTGGGAAACAGTTCTGGATTATATCCTTCTTGAGGTCACAACCACTGAGAAGACAAAAGGTGGGTTCTCCATTTGACAGTTGTATTCCTTTCCTCCTTATCTAGAAGCAATCTAAAAAAACAGACTTTCTGGTCATGTTTCAGGCTTGTAACAGTCCAATTTCTTTTGCTTTCTTTCTCATTAATCTAAATGTTTGCCACTATCAATTTTGTGCAGAATTTCCCAAGTTAGTGGTCAATATTTTCCTACCAAAGTGTTCCTGGGATTATAAAATTCAAGTCAAATGTTATTACGGCCTGAGGCCATTATACTTGAAAACCAACAAGCAGACAAACAAAAGATCAGAGTACCTGTAAACCCATATAGCTAAAAATTACGATTTTTAAGGTAATTAAAATAAGTGATGAGGTTATCTGCTGCATTCTAAAAGCTAAATAGAAAAATGTGTTGATATTAACAGAGTATGTAATGTTTAGTAGAGGGATTAAAATAGTGTTTCTCAACCTTGGGAACTTTAAGATGTGTGGACTTCAACTTCCAGAATTCTGGGAGTTGAAGTCCACACATCTTAAAGTTCCCAAGGTTGAGAAACACTGGGTTAAAAGCACCAGGCTGGAAACTGGGAGACCATAAATCCTAGTCCTAGAGTAAAAGTGAAGGGAGGGAGGGCTAACACCATTTCAGAGCTGAGAAAGGAAATCTTCCAGGGCTTTACTGCTTAGTGAGTTCATTTTTAAGTCAGGCTCATGGGATTCTCCTCCCTGCCCTGACTTCTGACCTCCAATAATCACATTTTCAAATAAGAAATGGGATGATTTAAATGGCAAAAAGATTTTGAATCTGGGTGTATGTTCGCTTCTCATTTCATGTTAGATGAATTCCAGCTGACCCATTGAAATATAAATGACCTGGATGGTTAGAAGAGATGATACGCCCTCAAGGTGAATCGGAGATGAATTGAAAAATCCCCAGCTGAAGAAAACTCAATTGAATGTTCTCCTTTGCTGGCAGTTCTGCAGTCGGGTAGAATTGGCCGACATGGACTTTGCAGTTGCCTTGTTGCAAAAACTGAAGCAAAAAGATTCCTCTTGCCTCCTGTTTCCAAGTCTGCGCTTCTCTTCTCATATCAGTGTTGCCAATTAAGTCTCCCAAAGGAGTTGGCACTGTGAACATTATTGATTAGGGACTTAATTGCTTATCGCCAACATCTCTTCCTCCCTCTCTCCAGTGAAATGAACTCCAAGGAAATCCATCGGAAGGGAGATGGATGAAACGTAGGCTGGCTGTTCCGCAGGGACCATGTTTAACAACTTTTTTTTAACCGGAGCAGGCTTTGTGATCATGTTGTCTTTTAGAACCCTTGTTGCAAATGATTTGTTGAAAAGCTTCCAAGGAATGCCGCCTGCCAAAATCCCGCTTCTCATTTTAAGCCGTTTGGAAAGAGATTTGCCTATTCCTTGCTTGATCGTTCAAATTACGGCAAATTTATGTCACCTACCAAACTGCAGACCCTGGGGTTCTCCTGGGGAAAGGACTTTGCTTTGACTAGTTGTGAAATTTTGGCAACTTCATTTGGCAACCAGTCTGAACAACAATATTTCTTCAGGATTTAGCAATCTTCTTCCAAGAACCTGGGGGTTCTTTTTTCTTCCTTTTATCCTCACAACAAGCCCAAAGCTGAGAAAGAATTCATGATTAAGCTTCATGGCTGAGTAGCAGTGTGAAACCAGGTTTTCCCACATCTTTCCCCAATATTTTAGCTCAGGGATGGACAATGTGACATCTCCAGATGGTTTGGACTTTTCTTTCATCTGGAGATTGTAAATGTTATAGTCCAAATCATAGCAGACATCCACTTTTCTATCCCTGCTTGTATGAAAACTTAGCATTTCTCACGTTTCTCTTTTTCTCAGCATATGCCCAAAGTAATTCATCATCTCGAAAAAAGGAGAAAAAAACCTGGCAAAATTATTAAATTCTTCCATCCATAAAGAGAGTGAAGAATTTCAAGAAGGCATTTGTACACAGCTCAGATTAACCTGGTTAATAGGCCATGTTTAGTCGTGGTTTGATTTTTTGCAGCAGGCTAAGTCAAAATTTAAAACAATGCATTGTGGCTTAATGCAATCAGTAAAGCCTGCCGCTGAATTTGCAAACTTTTCAAGAGCACAAAACGCCAAACAATAACTTTTAAAATGAGGAACACCTATGATTGTTTCTTTTAAAAAGGAAAAAAGAGGGGGAAAGAAAAAGCATCCTTGTGAGGGAGATGGGCGGGATATAAATGTGATAAATAAATAAATAAATGTTGAATTTAAAAAAAACTCTTTTAATAATATACTTTATTTGTTCATGCACTTCATACATTGTTTATAATTTTTTATGAGATGCATGAACTTGCAAATGATCTTAGTTTTGTTAAAGAAGATCTCACCATCAGCATAACATTCAGTGTAACTTTCCTGAAAATATATTTAATAAAAAC
Source organism: Charina bottae (assembly GCA_023362775.1). Classification (NCBI taxonomy): domain Eukaryota; kingdom Metazoa; phylum Chordata; class Lepidosauria; order Squamata; family Charinaidae; genus Charina; species Charina bottae. Next base: position 8,510,793 of record JALMGJ010000013.1, read on the forward strand.
GGAGTAGGACTGTGCCTTTTCACTTAAACCCTCGTGTTTCCTGTGATCTTTCATTCAAAACCCTTCTAAGGATTAGTTTGTTTTCCAATTGTTTCAGTGTGATATCTGCTCAGAAATTTACCAACCATCTCCTTGTTATTGATGGGTGAAGTACTAATTGGCTAATGAAACTAGATGGATCCCAATGCAGTAAAAGACTTTTTTTGGGATTTGGGGACTAGCTTGCAGAAAAGCATCAAGATCTTCTGGGGAAAAAAACTTTTGTTTGAAAGAACTGAGTTTAATAAACCCTGCTGGAATCCAGTACAATGTTTAGTGCATATTGAACAGATAACGTGATGGCATTCAGTCAGGGATGCAGCTGTCATCAAAGACCGAAAGTCTACGGAGCTTATCAGCACAGAATCACAGAGGCCACGTAGCCATCCTCCTGCTCTGTGCAGAATCCATTAGGGAATCTCTGACAGATAACCATCCAGCCTCAGTCTGAAGAGGACTCACTATATCTCCTGGCTGACATCTCATACAAGTCAAGAAACTCCTCCTGATATTGGGCCTGAAGCTCCTTCCTTGCAGTTTTAACCAATTAGTTCTGGTCCTGCCCTCTGGGGCAGCAGAGAGTAACTCTAGTCCTTCTTCTAAGTAAAAACCCATCAAATATTTGAAGACTGCTGTCATATGTCCTCTCAGATGACTTTCCCGTAAGTTAAACATAACTACATCTTTTAACCATTCCTTGGGTCAGCTAAAGAGAAAATTTCCCTAAACCACTAGGCCAAAATGAATCTTGCAATGTTTGTTTATTACCTTACCTTACCTTACCTTACCTTACCTTACCTTACCTTACCTTACCTTACCTTACCTTACCTTACCTTACCTTACCTTACCATATGGAATATCTTGCCCCCAGAGGTGAGGTGGGTGCCCTCGCTCCTGGACTTCCGGAGGTCTTTAAAGACCTGGTTCTGCCGCCTTGCTTGGGACGAAGGAAGTAATAGTTCCTCCTGGGGGTGGTTGGCTTAGTGGTGTCCTCCTTTTAAGATCTTACCATCATTTGGATTTTTACTATTTATTATTGGATGCATTTTAAGATTTATAGGTTTTTAGTTTTAATATTTTATTGTAAAACACCCAGAGTCTACTTTGTAGAGATGGGTGGTGATAAATTTGACAAAATAAATAAATAAAAATAAAATATTTATGGAACATATTTAGCCACCTATCTCAACCTTGTGACTCAAGGCAGCTCACAATGTAAAATACAGGACATCATAAAAATGCTACAGTGTACTGTAACTAAGGTCCCTAAAAACTGTCTCCTAGTCAAAATCCTATACATGCCAGGCACAACTAATAACGGGAGGGAAGAGTCAAGTCTTCAAGTCTTTCTGCAAAGCTAGCAGAGCCAGTGCTGAACCTTGGAGAGACTCTTCCACAGGGCAGGCACTGTGATAGAGGAGACATGCTTCCAGGGTCCCACTAGACAGCATTGGTTCACAGAAGGGACCCTTCCAGATCCTGGTGGGAGAGATAGACACAACTGGGGACAGACAGTCCTCCAATAACCTGGCCCTGTGCCATGTAGGGATTCACTGGAGACCACCAGCACCTTAAATTGCATCTGGAAGCCTAATGTTGCCTAATCCAGCAACCGTCAGCCACTTGTTTGCATTCCCTATTCCAGTTTCATAGGATGTTCGTCCTAATGTCAAAAGTGCAGCACAAGCTACTCTTAATCATTATAAATGCTTCAGATCACTGCTCGCTGGTCTGGGTAGTCAATGGGTTGTTTTTGCTTCAGTTGACTTTAACAGGAACTTCTCCCCTCTATCTCTTTGCTTCATCAAAAATCCTTAAGAAATAAAAACAAAAACAAAGTGTGCCTATATCCAAAAATGTAGGTTCACCCTGCAGTAACATCTTCAGCCCCGAAATCTAGTTGCCACTAATTCTTCGCATTATCTACAGCAGGAGTCTCAACCTCATGGCTTACCTCCAAGCCATTTTTTGGTGCCACAACAACACTTAGGAAGTAGTAAGCCCTACTACTGAGCACATATCTCTCAACAAGTGAGGATCATCCCTAAAGAAGCAGCATTGTTCCCTGCCATTTTCAGTGGGCATATAGCATGGATGGAAGAGTAAATTAGATGGATGCATAAATTGATGGAAACATGGAAAGAGGAAAAAGCAGGTGCCCGTTTGCCAATGATCCAGAATGATAAAAAGCACTTAGTGATTGTGTAATATACCAGTCTTGGTAAGACATCATTGATCCTCCCGTAGGTGAAAGAAGAAATGGCTGTAGCCCTAAGCAGGTCAGGCCAAGGATTGGCTGTACTGAGTCCTGCACTGAGGCACCATCACAGCTAGGGCCTCCTGTTCCTCACATGTCTGCTTCTCTAATGGGATGTGGGAAAGACCTTGGGAGACTGGGCCCAGGGACGCTGCCTAGCGAATGGTCAGATAAGAGACAGCTTAGCCTGCAGCTGGATAGTGGGAGGGACAAGAGGCTCAGAAGAGACCCTCCCTAGGTTCTCAGGCTGTAAAGAAGATGTTGGGGGGAGAAATTTACTTTCAGACTTGCAAGATTCTGTCAAGCTTTACAATAAAGTAGAATTAGCCCCTCGAGGCTGACAGCTTCCTGCTACCAGCTGTGGGGGTGGCAATGGCACAGGCAAGTGGAGAAGAACAGGTCACTTTTCTCCCTTGCCCTCTTAGGGTATCTCAGGCAAGGGGGAAGCCTTGCAAAGGGGGAGGGCAGAGCCATAAGACCAATGCAGGGGAGAGCTCCAGGCCCAACTCGGGTAGAAGCTAAGGGCAGGCACGTCTGCCTGAATTTCAACAGGGTCATCAGGGTCTTTTCTGCAAATCTAACAACTTTACTTGTCCTAAAGCACTCTCCATGCAAAAGCCATTAACCACATGCCCAGATGTCAATAGCTTCCCAACCGTTGCAGCCAAGCAGCAAATGTGAGTTGGCAGAAAAAGAGCTCCCTTCCTTCCTTCCTTCCTTCCTTCCTTCCTTCCTTCCTTCCTTCCTTCCTTCCTTCCTCCCTCCCTCCCTCCCTCCCTCCCTCCCTCCCTCCCTCCTATCTATCTATCTATCTATCTATCTATCTATCTATCTATCTATCTATGGTTTTTATTGAAACTTTTAAAAACGAAGATAAAAACTAATACAAGCTAATATAAAGTAAGGAAGAGAAAAGAAAAAGAAAGAAAGCAAAGAAAAAGCAAAAAGTGCAAGAAAAGAAAAAAAATGTTTGAGAAAAATAGAAAAGAAAGAAAAAAGATACAAAGAAGTAGCTTCTAATATTCTTCACAGCAGTTCTAAGTAGAAATATATTTTAACCTCTCTCTAAAGTTACATCATGATGCTCTTCTTTCTATAATCTGTCCTTTCTATCAAAGCCATAAATCACAAGTTCATTTTTTTTTTTCATTTTTAGGCAAAAAGTCCATAAGAGGTTTCCAGTCACCAATAAATGTAGATAGTGGCTTTTCTCTAATCAAATAAATTAGTTTACCTATCTCAAGATCTGTCAATTCCACCAATCATTCCTCCATAGTTGGTAGTGTCGAATATTTCCAAAAAAAGAGAGCTCTACTTCTGTAGAGAGTAAGGAAGATGACCTTGGTGGAGATATGCAGGAACCGTTACCTAGGCAAAAGGGGCTGAAGCATTTTTTAAGTTCAGAACGATGAGATAATACATTCACCTCCCTAATTCACTGGAGTATAAGGAGGAGGAGGAAGTACAGTGCAATCAGACATGCAAGATTCTGTTATTATAGCCCCTTTCAATAAAATTAGCTTTAGCCTGGAGCTGATTTCCTGGTCTGGTCTACCTAGTGGGGATTACAGTTTTATACATAAGTTTTTGTTTTTTAAATTTATTAAATAAATAAGGCTTAATGGTATGTGTGATAGTCTTGGTTGTTTTCCTTTTTGGCTCACTAGAGACTTCTGCATCAGTGTGTGAAGATTTCTGTATTGCAGCCCTCCAACTAATTAACTTATTTTCATACAACACTTGGGACAATTTGATCTTGAGACTCCTAAATTTGAGATTGACACTGGATTAGAGGAGGAAGTCGGAGAGATCAAGAGAGAGAAAGAGAGGAAGGGTTCAAATACTCCCGCCTTTCATTTAAATCATGTCTATTGATTCCCAATTGAAAAGTACAATCCCCAAAGGACAGTCAAGTGGGTTTTTGCAGATGAAAAGGGAATACTTCCCAACTTCGTTTCCCTTGCCAAACCTTGTAACTATAATTAAGATCTCCAAGGTCCCGTTTCTTCATTGGCCTATTTTCTCTGGCTTTTCACTCTCCTGGCATTGTTCATTAAAAAATGAAACCGGGTGTCAACTAGAAAAAATAGTGTGTGTCATTAAATATATGTTCTTTAAATGCCTCTTCTGTGCAGTCTGTTTCCTAGTTTTAAGCCATCTAGAAACACCCTTTCCTGTCTTTTCTTTGCACCAACATTTTACACTCATATCTTGCCTGATCTTCCAAATCGTCCTCCCTTGCTCAAATCAGTATGGCTTTTATTTCCATAGAGATACACCATGGGTTTGTTTTAGAAGAAACTGTAATAAACCAAGAATGTGGATCATGAAGGGCAAAAATGCATGAATGTCTATTTTTCTTGACTCAAAATTTTCATGTAAATTTGTGGGGGGAGGGAGAGAGAGAGACAGAGAGAGCGCATGAAAGACATGTTCAGACAAGAAACCACATATTCAGAGATATGCATACAAAAAGCTTGCATTGGGATGAGTTGGATAAGGAAAAACTGAGCACATCTTAGTGAAAGCTGTATCCAGCACAACATACAGTATATTAGAGAGCGATGTATTTAAAGCAATGCATATTGTTGAAATTTGTATAAAAATAAATGCATTAAAAACAGGATATGTTAGGGAAACTTGTGAACAAAACAGTGTTTATTAGGAAGAATCGCATAAATGAATATTTCATTTTCTTTTTAATAATTTGCAGGAATTTTAACTGTTTCACTATTGCCAGTTCATTTCATGAATACCTGAACACAATTCTTAAATGTTTCTAATAATAATATTATTGACGTGGGGGGAAAAAACATTTTAACTTCACAAACACAGGTGTTGCGCTGTTGAATTAACTGCATGTATCAGGTTTTTCAAAACCTGTTCCAATTTTCCATCCCTAGAGCTTTGCCTCCCAAACAGAGTTTCTGGGACTTTTCAATCTAGCAGGTTCCACATCCTAAAAAAGTTTGAAAACTGTCAACATGTATGGCCCAGAACATCCCTTTAGATCTCCAGCATGCTAGAATTTGAATGGGAAACATGGCGCCATTAAGCCTATGTGACAGGCACCATCCATGTTTGAATGGGGAACGATGTTTCATTAAGGCAATTTCATATACAGCACATGACAATGGTAGACAAATTGCAAAAATCCAATTTTCAATTTTAGCAAATAATGATACCAGGGACTAGAGAGGTAGAAATATTATCTTCCCAGCTATCTTCCCAGCGGCTCATTAGAAGGTCAAATTGTTCCAGTTGAATATAAGATGGCTAAGCCATAAGTGGCAAGGGAGAACCAACACTAATGTTGACTGATTGTACATCTCCTGATTGCAGTTATATCTGTAGTAGTAATGTGGCAGGATAGTTAATGAGGAGGCCTCAAGAGGTGAAGAGGCATTCCACCACAATCTGGGTGATCTATTTGGTATCATAGCTCAGAGTCGCACAAAACCAGAATCTTAGTTTAAAGAAAAAAATATCTAAGTAAGGACTTTATCCCCGTGTGCTCCATGAAATGTTGGCCTGGATAGACAGGGGTGTTTACTTTGCCTGCTGTTATGCAATGGACACTCAGCATATTTGTGATAAGATGCCAATGAATAAAATCATGTTCAGCAAACTTTGGCATCCTTGACAACAACATTGTCCCCTAGCTTGAGTTCTGGGCAAACCATGTCAAGCACTAGCTTTTATTTTACTTTCTTTTTCCTGAGGCCACTCTACTAGCCCTCAAAAATCTTTTCTCTCTTCTCAACTTCCAAGATCATCAATAAAGAAATGCTCTCACTAGGGGTCTACCTGAAATCCAATTATCAAAATAAAATTCAACCTAATGATAGATATTGCTGATGCTTTACCGATACTAACCCTACTACATCCCAGTTTTGGCCTTGAATTTTTCTGAATATACATGGACCAATATTAAATCTAACCACCCCAACATGGCTAGAAATGAGTTTGTGTGTGTGTGTTTTAAAATAAAGCACCCTTATACTTAAGTAATTCCATCAGAATGTAGATGCATTTTCAGATGCACTTTTCAGTTCTCAGAATGGATATAGATGGAATTGGATCCCTGATTGACTAGAATGTGATTAGTATAACTACCTTCCTTGCCGCTTCACTTGCCTGAGTGACATCATTATATGCCTATATGCATATTTATAGATAATGGCTTTCTTTTACATTCCTAGCTGGAATATCCTGCCCGCCGTGAGAGATGGCACCATTCATTTTGACAGACGCAATTTGTCTTTGAAAGTGAAAGGATCTGCATTTGGCAACAATCCTTTATTCGCACCGTTATGAAAAAGCCAGAGTTCAATCCTCTTTTTTCATTCTGTCGCTAGGGTAGATTTGCTTTGACATGAAAGCAATTTCTTTCTTAAAGTCCCTTCTTTAGAAAAAGAGCAAGCAAGAGAGACTCCCTACTTGATGCTCATTAGAGAAGCTAACATTACCACCAAACCATTTATGTCACTTCCCAGATGCCATGCTGAGCTCCAGCTATGGGCAAAGCTACCTTGAGTCACCCTCTCCTTTCTCTTCTTCATGTAGACGGCCTGTCTGAGAGCACTTCATTCCACTGTACAAATTTCCTCCTTTCCTGCCCACCATGGTCTAAATGAATTACACAGCAGGAAAGTAACCAACACCAAGTTTCATTGCTGGCATCTGTGCACAGGGGAACCCAAACAGATGTGCACAGAATAAAGGGAACAGTATGGCAACACGGAGGCGGCAGGAGAAGAAAGAAAAACAAGTGAGGTATGATTGCCACTAGGAATGTCAAGATTTTCCAGAAAAAGTCTAGTGCCCAAATGTCCATTATGAGCTCAAGAAAAGAGAAGTAGAGAGATACTTCAAAATCTTTTCAACTGCTCAAGGATTAGGAGGGATGAAATTGCCAGGGATCCATCAAACAGAAACCCCAAAGAGACAGTCTTAATACTAGAGGGTACAAACATGGAATTCCTTCCTGGTTTAATTGCACCTAACGTTTAAGTTCAAACTTAGTTCCCTTTTAGATTGAGCCACCCCAGACCCAACTGGGTTTCAGAGGGAGCTTGGGGTTGTCCAGCAGGCCTGCTACATGGTCTGGCCAAAGCCCTGTTGAAAAAGCCCAAATGAAAATAGGCTAGTGTCAAATAGCAACAATAACAGCCATTATTATTATTAGTAGTAGTAAAGGTAAAGGTTTCCCCTGCACAGTCGTGTCCGACTCTAGAGGCCGGTGCTCATCTCCGTTTGTTAGCCGAAGAGCCAGCGCTGTCCGAAGATGCTTCCGTGGTCATGTGGCCAGCATGACACACGCAGAACGCTGTTACCTACCCACCGAAGTGGTACCTATTAATCTACTTGCATTTGCATGCTTTCGAATTGCTAGGTTGGCAAGAGCTGGGGTGAGTGCGGGAGCTCACTCCGTCACGCGGGGCTAGGGATTCGAACCTCCAAATTTGTGATCTTCCAATCGACAAGCCTGGTGTCTTACCCGCTGAGCTATTGCGCCCCATTAGTAGTAGTAGTATTAAAATAAAAGTTATCCTGTTCCTTCTGCAGGTAGATAAAATTGTATTTTTAAAGAGTTTTTAATCCAACTCTTCTGAAATTGCTGGCCTCATCAACCCTTACTTCCCTTTTAGTCATTAGGAACCACCCCACATTTGGGAAAGAGAGGCTGTAAGGATATAGTGAGTGTAACTGAGATGCAGGAGTGCGAAGCTGTCTCATGTTCATGGGCGGAGCCAATTAAGAAAAACTTTTTTTATTAAAAGTTTTACAGAGAAAATAAAAACTAACACAAACTAATACAGAATAAAGAAAACAAAGAAAAAGAGAGAAAGGGGGGAAAAGACAAAAATGCAGAAAGAAAAGATAAAAAGAAATAAGAAGCTTCTGATTTCCTTTGCAGCAATTACAAGTTTGATTACAAAGTTACCTCTTACTCTATGATTACAAAAAACCCTCACTTTTTTCTATTCTCTATTTTTTTTTCTAATCATCAAAACCACAAGTCATAAGTGCATTTTTTCTGTTTCATGCAAAAACTCTATAAGGGGTTTCCAGTCAGCCATCAATGTATATATTGTCTTTTGTCTAATCAAGGAAGTAGACGGCGCCAAAATTGTTCTGTTACACATGATCAGGAAAATTCAGCAATCTTCCAGGTTTCCAGGGTCAAATTAGGAAATGCCAAATAAAAGCCAATGTGATAGGATCATATAAGTCTTATTTTTCTTCACTTTTATTTTATTTATGGTCAAAGACCAGACGTTCATTACACATTGCCTACAATTTAAAAATATACCCACATACATACAGTACATTCACAAACATGTGAAAAGCACAAGGAGCATACCCGGTTAGGCAGAGAAGGCATGTTGCGGGTCCCATCTCCGAAAGAATGTCGACTGGCGGGGCCCAGGAAGAGAGCCTTCTCTGCCATTGCCCCCACCCTATGGAACACTCTTCCCCCAGAGGTGAGGCAGGCCCCCACTCTCCCGGCCTTCCGGAACGGGGTGAATACCTGGTTCTGCCATCTCACGTGGGGTGTGTAGATGGGTAACCAACCCTGGGGGTGGCTAGCACCCTGAAGACGCTCTCTGGAAATTAAATTAAGAACTTTTTACCATCTACCTCTTGGAATATTGTGGTGGATTTCAGTAATGCTGCTGGTTCTCAGGAAGGAGGGAGCGCATTCCAAGGAGGAGGACAAGATAAGAGGAGACACAGTCCAGGAAGTGAATGTGGGAAAACTAAGAGGTTCAGAATAGCCCCACCCTAGAGCTCTCCCAGGTTATTTCCCCTGAGGTTAGGTAGAGTAGCTTTCGTCTGGCAAGATTCTGTCTATATGATTTGAGCAAATAAAGAACTGAAGTTTGACTGGATTGATTTGTCTTCATTCTTGGGCTGGGCCTGACATCAATCTTGCCAGACTAAAGCCACTATCGTTTTGCTTTGCTTCTCTTTAGTACAAGAGGAGAGAGAAAGAATCTCTGCCAGGCTTTCGAGATTCTGTTATTATACCTTTTAACAATAGAATTCCATTCGTTCTTGTATCTGTTTCCTGACCGCACCTACCTCAGAGGGCTGAAAAACTGTGTACTACATTCTATGTTTCCTCCCACCTACCACCCCCAAGATAATGCAAAATTATCTCCATGGGTTAATGGGGCTAGAGATCCCATATTAGAAGCCAATTTTAGCTAAAATCTTAAATGGCAGAGTCTTGTGCATGTCTCTAGGAAGAGTAGCCCAGATTCCAGGTGCCACAAGAATTGAAAGACTCTAGAGAAGACAGAGCAAGGCCCTGCAGTGCGGAAGGGACAAATCAAAGCCATTTCCATTTCGGCTCACAATAGCAAAAGCAGTTCTGTGTTTTGCGAATTGCAGAGGTATTTTCTCTTATTCATATCTATAATGGCACGGTGATCCAGTCTTCTGCTTCGTGGCTTGCAGACCTATATTTACAAAGATTGAAAGTCTCTAGAAGTAATATAGTCTTTGGACAAGGACTGAGAGATCCAGGTTCAAGTCTAGCCTCCCCCTTAGAAAATCACTGAGTTTGGGCCAGTCACTATCACTTATCCCAAGTGATTTTACAGGACTGGGGGGAGGTGGGTAAATTAAAGGTAGGAGTGTTAGGCAAGCTGTCTTGAGCTGACTGAGAAAAAAGAGGGATATCAGTTTAATGAACACATTTACCATCCACCTCTTGGAACATATTATTTATTAAGAAGACTGTTTTTATTGTACTGTTTTAATGTATTTTAATTAATGTTTTATTCCTATTTTATGTAAACCACCTAGAGTCGCTCTCTGAGTGAGATGGGTGGGGAATAAATTTTATATATTAATAAATAAATAAATAAATAAATAAATAAATAAATAAATAAATAAATAATTCTTGGAAGAGCCAGCTAAACCTTGTCCATAGCCTGCATCCTCTCTATGAATCAGTGAAGGAGTTGGAATCTGAACTAGGATTAGAAAAGAGGGAGCCTACCAAGCAGAAAAACTGATGAGCAAATTAATTTGTATCTGGTTGGCTTCAGTGCAGTTTGTTCAGGCAAATTTCTGTACCATTGTGCAAATTAAAAATAAATTTAAAAAAACCTTCCAAAAACCCACCCACATTCCTTTTATGCAGCTTTCCATAATGTAAACATGTTTGTTCTCTGTATCAACTACTTACAGGAACTAAGTTCAAATGATAACTATTCTAATCAGCACAGTGCTCATAAAGATTTAGCTCCATTTGCTAAAATACTAATAACAACAAAAGATATCTCCATGACATTTTTCTGTAAATTCATTCCATCGCTCTCCTTCATTAACCTCCATTTAAAAATAAATCCACATAAGAACCAGCATGAAAGTGGACATTTTGTTTGTCCAATTTATTTCTTGAAACTCTCCTGGGGCATTCAGGAAGTGGAATTCTTCTGCATGTTCTTTCTGGTCTGGCCTATTGAATGCAATGGATCTGAAGATGGAAACTAAGCATCATATTAACCCAGGAGATTTGGGTCAAATGAATTCATTAGAGATATTGCAAAGATCAAACTCCTTGATACAGAGGTGACTTGAGAGAAGGGACAAAACTTTGATGTTATTGTCGTATTTAGTAATAAAGTTGTTTGCCAGTCAGATAAGGGTAACCCAGTGTATCTGGAGCAGCGGTGAGAGGATCAGAAGGAGTCTCTTCTATTATCTAGCCACTTTGGGAGGAAAGCATATTTCCAGGATTCTTTTCCTTTTTAGTCCACAGAACACTTTTCCAATACCACATGGGGTGAACTTAAGTTATATTTATTTTCTAAAATGTATACCATCAACAGTAGCACTTGGTAGAGCAGCCATAAAGGCCTTGGAAAAGATATTCAAATACCGTGATGTGTCTATACATACAAAGATCAGAATTGTGCAAGCCACGGTATTCCCTGAGACACTCTATGGAAGTGAAAGTTGGACTTTGAAGAAGCAAGATAGGAAGAGTATTGACACCTTTGAACTTGGGTGTTGGAGAAGACTCCTGAGAATACTGTGGACAGCCACAGAAAACAAACCGATGTATCATCAAACAAATCAATCCAGAGTTCTGACTTGAGGCACAAATGACCAAGCCCAAATTATCCTACTTTGGACACATTATACAAAGACCCAGCTCTCTGGAGAAGGCTCTGGTGCTGGGAAAGGTGGAAGGAAAGAGAAGAAGAGGACCAAGATGGAGGGACTCAATCACAGCAACGATGGGTGCACTGTTGGAAGAGCTGAAGGACCAGGTTAGGGACAGATCGTCATGGAGAAAATCTATCTATGTGGTCACTAAGAGTCAACAGCGACTTGATGGCTTGTAATCAGTAAATCACAAAGTGGAGAAAAGATCACTTCCCGTTTCGGATAAACATGAAAAAGTCTGGCATATTTAAAGCAGCACCAGCAGTTTGCAAAGAAGGGCAACTCTAGTCTGCAAGCAAGCTGCTGAAAGTATGTCAGGCTTTCTCAAGCTTTCTCAGGTTAAGCAAAATAGAAGAAATGGGGGAGCGGGTCTGCCTAAGGATGAGCATTAGCTGCACATCAGTCCTGCTAGTGTTCACCCTGCCGCCGATCATCTTGAGAGAACCACTGAAATTCACTCCTGGCAAGGTCCATGGCACAATTCATTTTAATCAGAACTCTGGAGAGGGCTGTTGGGAAGGTTAATCAGGCTAGAGCAGGGCTTTCCAAAGTGCCGCCGCTGGCGACACACACGGTGGCGGCGGCGACACGCGCGCGCATGGCGGCGGCGCGGGGGGCGTGCGGCGGCGCACGCGCGCACGGTGGCGGCGCGGGAGGGGTGCGCGCCGCCGCTTCCGGGTGGTGTGGCGACACACCACGCTGTGTGTGGCAACACACTTTTGTGTCGCGACACACAGTTTGGAAAGCTCTGGGCTAGAGGAAAAGATGTCCCAACTGTAAATGGGAAATACAAGTTATTGGAGATGGATATGAGTTTGCAATGAAACAAATGGGCAATATTAAATAAAAATGATGCTAGATTTCAATTTTAGTCTCACCACAACATCTCTAAAGAGATTGTGGGCCTGATTGGAGAGGAAAGTGATAAAATAAATGCTTTTGATAGTCAGTTGCAGGCATACACACACACCTACACACACACAAAACACTAAGGTGTAAAAGGCAATCTAGGGCTATAATGACAAAGAGAAATGAATTTGATCCTTTCTGAAGCCGGTCAAGTGGAAAACGTGTGTTTACTGAACTTCTCAATGGCTTCTCACTCATCTCCTTTTTAGCTCGAGTTTAGCAGAAGAACATTGCCCATAACATCTTGATCTCATGGCTTGAGAAGGAAAACCACTGCTTACATCAACGACTTAATGACATGACTGTGTCTGCCCAGCACCTACATGTGTCTCTTTAAAAAAAAAGAATGAAACATAACCCCACAAAAAGGAGACTTCTGAGAAAAATGCCATCTTCTCCTCATTGCTGGATAACATTGGGGTTTAACACTGATGTAAGTAAACAACCTACTTCCAATTAATGGTACCATCAAGTAGAAGGGATGTTGTTGGGGGAAGGTTGTGTGGCAAAAGGGGATAATTTGGCATGCATATTACAGAGAAAGAGAGAAATGGTGAGAATAACACCAGACCAAGGGCTTTCTTCATAAACTGGCAGGGAGCCATAGGCTATGGTCAAAAAAGTCAAGAAGATAGCCATGATGGTGCAATTGAAGCTCCACACAATTTTTTATTGTGCACTGCAGTTTAATAAGAGTAGCTACAATATGTGCATTGCTTAGAGTTGTTTGCTTTCTCCAGCTGTTTGTCTGTTGCTCTGTGCTATCCCTACGTTGCATTGGGGGGTTCTTCCTTGAAACAGAAGGTATAATTTTCTCTTGGTCCATATAAGGATCTGTTTTCCTCCTGTGCTAAATTGTATGTCAATACACTAGGCAGTGAGTCAAAATCCCACAGGCAGGAAAAACCCCAGATGTGGTTGCCATTTGTCTATATATCAGAGCATCTGTAGGGGGGGCAAAAAAATCAAGATGATGGCATTGATTGTGCAATCAAAGCCCCTCCCCTTTTTTACACCTGTCATGCACGCAACCCAGATAAAAAGGGTGAAGCTTTGATCATGCAGTTACAGCCACCATCTTGAGTTTTTTTTATTCCCTTATTCCTGTGGATGCCCCTGTCTTCTATCCATTCTTCATTCATTTAGCCGGCTGAAGCAAAGGAAGAGAGTAATACCTTCCTTCTATCTTTTTTTTAAAAAAAAAAATAAAGCCAAGTTTGGGTGCAGAGGAAAACTGCTATTGTGTCTGGCATCAAATTCCCTCAAAGTGCATCTGGGCCCATTGTGAAGGTTTATTTATTTTTTTATTCAATTTATATAGCCACCCATCTCACATATGTGACTCCCTTAGTGGTTCCCCTAGAACTGTGTTTCTCAACCTCAGCAACTTTAAGGTGTGTGGACTTCAACTCCCAGAATTGAAGTGGCTGGCTGGGGAATTCTGGGAGTCGAAGTCCACACATCTTAAAGTCGCTGAGGTTGAGAAACACTGCCCTAGAAAGCATCTTGCCCAAGACCCCAAGGGCTAATTGAGTAGCCTACTTAAGCATGTTGAGCCAAACGTCTACTCTTCATCCTGATTCAAATGGTTGGAGCTCAGATGAATTTGCATCCAGCCTAAGATAAGAGGCACAGAATGAGTGTGAAACAGTCACCAAATCCAAATTGCAGCATCCATAACAGAGACCTGCTGAGGCTCCACTCCAACATATGCACCTCCTCCCTTGGTAATTGGTTCCACTGTCAAATTGCTTTTGCTATTAGGATTTTTTTCCCCTAACCCTAAATCAGAATCTGCTCTCTGGTTACCTAATGCCCTTATTTCATATCCTATATTCTGGGACCATCTTGACCTTCGTCTGTGTGACACCCCTCCAGGTATTTGAAGAGCACATGATATCCCCCCTCAGTCCTCTTTTCCCAACACATAAGCTATTTGGTTCCCTCTTTCTCTCCTTGTGAAACTTAATTTCTACTCTCTGCGGCATTCTCAATGTCTTTAATAATCTTCAATAAAAGGGAAACCAGCAAAAAATCATCATCATCATACACTTGCACCAGCCAGATTCATTATATATAGCTGATCTTGTGCCCAACAGAATTCCAAATGATGTAGCTGTTAAAAAGAAAGTGATGGCAACCCCAGTTTAGCCCAAACATTGTTGGGAATACAAGGGGAATTGAAAACTAAACTTTCAAGAGCTAAGCAGGCAAAGATCTCAACTTGGTTAGACAACTTGGTTGTTTTTGCTCTCTCACACCTTTGGATTTTTAAACTCTGCTTTCTGTCATGTTGATGGAGACATTTGTAAATCATATATTCTTTAAAATGTATTTTTAAAAATCCCTGGGACTTTGCCAGGATTATCTTGGTGTGATGGCCTTGAAATATCTCTCTTGACTGTGTTAACAAGCCTTCGATGTGTTATTTGTAGTCTATTTGCAGTATTGACTAACATTTGCAGTCAAAATTAGGAAACCAAAGCTAATGACCAGCTCAGAACGTCCTTCAAGGTTGGCTGTGCCTAAAATTGAATCCCCAGCATTTCTGTTTGACTGTGTTTTTAAAATCTGACTGTTGTCTTTTTTTCTTCCCTCCTAATTAGTCCTCCCCAGCCAACCAGGGTTGACATTTGAAATTAACTTTGCTGAAACAAGTGTTCCTTAATGCAGTTCCCCAAAAACCATTCTTCCAGAGAATGGAGAAGAGAGAAAATTGTAACCAATGTCACCTTTTTTAAAGCTGTTAAATGTACATCCAGAGTCATGGTAGTTTCATCCATAGGAGACATTCATTGTGAAAGAACCATATTCTCAGATTAAGGGCAGAGATAGAGTGTGTGGCCAAGGTTGATCATACTTACAACCCAACATCTGAACTCAAAAATCATGGATGTTTTAGTTGAACATCATCTGGAGCCAATGTCAGGGAAAGGGTGATTATATATTGGTGCAGGGAAGGATGGGGTAGAAACCACACTGGGACCCCACGTAAGTCAGGAATGGGCACCTATGCTATTCTGGGCTTATTGGTAAACACCAATATGTAAGGGATCAATTCAAGCCTTAGTACAGAGCTATATTTCTTGCAGTGTCTTGGTTGGGAGATGCCAGGTTGACGAAAGAAAGAAAGAAAGAAAGAAAGAAAGAAAGAAAGAAAGAAAGAAAGAAAGAAAGAAAGAAAGAAAGAAAGAAAGAAAGAAGGATGTTAGTAATAAAATAGGGTAAGGGCAACAAGAGCATCTGCTGGGGAAGGGTTAGGGTTAGGGTAAGTTAATGTAAGAAGGTCAAGATGATGGCCACAATTGCATAATGGAAGCCCTGCTCTATTTTAACATGCATCACATAGGCATGACACATCTAAAAAAGAGGCAGGGCTTTGATCAAATGGTCACAGCCACCATCTTAATTTTTTTTTTACCCCCACCACTGTGGATGCTCCTGGCCAGCACACATTTGGTTCTTGGCCCACTTACTCCTTGCTTCAGCCCTACCTACCATGCAATTCCCTAAGACCTGGTCCCAGATGGAATGTTGCTCCTAATAGAAAAGCTCTTTCTCCATTCCAGATGACCATGGAGCAGGTGGATTATTTCTGCCCACAGTTATCCTCTTTCCCAAATTCCTGCTCCTGTCTGCTCCCAAGTGTGCTATTTGCTGCCGTGGTTCTTGAAGGTTATGGTAGGGGAGAACCTTGTCAAGGCGATCATGTCAAAGGAAATATTCAAACCACCACAGCCCACAGCCCAGCCTGCATTCCCCATGGTGGCTAGTTCAATAAAACAAAATGGAAGAAGCATGTCTTTGCATCTGGATCTCCAACTTCCAGATGAAACTAACAGCTGTACACACCCTGGGATCCAGATGCAACCCAGAATTCTGAGCCTTCAAGAAAATTGAAACTAACGTGGTTATTTTTTACCTACTTACTCCCTAAAATTTCTGTGCTACCCCAATCAGCAGATTCTGGGCAGCTCTACATAAATATTGACCTGCATATTCTTGGTGACTAGAAAGGTTGTGCCTTTCATCAATCAAATCAAATCAAATCAAAACAAATCAGTTTATTACAGCCATAAGGCCAGATACAATAAAATAACTAATAGTAGAACTTTTACATGCATACATACAGTACAACAGAAAGACAATGAGTAAAATAGAATCTAAAATTAAATAAGTACATATATATAAAATAAAAATAGTATAATAAAAAGTAATGAATAAATGAGTATCCAAACTTAATGGTGCGATATATTGTACAGATGGTAGCACAAAACTAGGCAACTTGAGAGGATATTTTTGAGTCCTTGTCCAAAAGAAGTAACAGTAAGTAGAAATTATACTCCCTGCCCAGAGATCTCTTCTAGATTGGACAAGTGAAGGTCTGTCTAGAGTCCTCATATAGGGATCATCATAGCAGCATATGGCTTAGAGTTTCTATTGAGCCATCACCACATGGACATAACTGAAGAGACATGGGAGTACCCTTAAAACACCCAAAAAGGACTGCTGAGGGCAATACATCCAGCCTGGCTGTGACTTTCATTCCAGTTTAAGACAATGGTTAGCCTCATCCTTCTGAATGCACACATAAATGTGGAGTTCTTGGTGATCTCTGAGCTTGGTTGTTTGTTTGCAGACATTTCGTTACCCAACTAGGTAACATCATCAGTGCTAGTGAGTGTGGGGTTTGCTCCCTGTTTATATACAGTAGCTTGCCCTGCCAGTATTGGTGGGGGTGCGGTTTTCTCCTTGGTAGCTCCTTAATCAGGGTATTGTTTTCTGGTTAGGCATTCATGCAGAAAGAATAGTTGTTCCTTGGTGGAGGCTTGCCTACATGCAAATTTCTCCCATCTGCCTGCTTTCTGAAGCATTTGACGCCTATATGCGGTTCCAATAGAAGAGAATATCTGTAGCTCAGGGTTGAACTCACTCGCTAGCACTCACCCCACATTCACTCACACTGATGATGTTACCTAGCTGGGTAATGAAATGTCTGCAAGCCAACAACCAAGCTCAGAGAGCACCAAGGACTCCACAGTTCAACTCTGAGCTACAGATGTTCTCTTCTATTGCACACATAAATCTTTTTTTGGATTTGGATCAACAAACAAACAAACAAACAAAAACTGAAGCTTTGAGGTCTTGTGTGATTTTTAGACCTGGTTAATTGATTACCAGCAGGTTCTTATACAAGTCTGCTCAGAAGAAATCATTACACAAACAAGGCAATTCCAACCAACTACTATCAATCATAAACCAATGGATGAGACAGGCACCAACTTAAGAGTGGTATTTTTCCTTTTTCTCTCAAAAAGAGCATGAATGCCTCTGCAATAACAATGCCTGCCACGGTCTTCATTATCTAACCCACATCCTGCCAAATCTGCTTTTGACAAAGAACTTAAACCATGATAGGTATGGTGTGATGAATAGATAGTTATTCGCCATCTTGGACTTTATATTTCGTATTTTATATTTTGCATTTTTATATTTGTGTATTTATATTTATATTGTATGGTTTTAACAATACTTTAATCTTTTATCTTTAATTGTTTGTAAACCGCCCAGAGTTGTTGTAATACGAGATGGGCAGTAAAGAAATATGATAAATAAAATAAAATAAATGTTAATGGCAGCAATAACTTATGGCTAGCCATGTCTGACAAATGATTGTGTATATTATCTGCTTTCTCCTTCAGAACAATTGTTTTTACGCCATACAAAATTAATCAACCAAGTGATCAGTCAACCAAGTGATCATGGGATTGAAGAAATAAAACTGAGAATATGAATCAACCAAGATTTGTTTAATCTGGCAACTTTCCTGATTAGACTGAATGCACATTTGGGGCAATAGAACGTGTTATCAAGGGGGTGGGGGGAGAGTCAGTGTGTCTTTGGGGAAAAAAGATTAGAATCATAGAGTTGGGAGGTACCATAGAATTCATCTTAGTCTAACCCTCTGCTTAATACGGTATCCACTTGATCATCTCTGACAGATTATCATGCAGCCTCTGCTGACATTAGTCTTCAAGTACTTGAACGGATATTGCACAGGGGAAAATCATGCCCCATTCTCTGATGTCATGGATGCAGAAAAATAATGTTAAGTTACATAAAAGCAGATCCCAGCTGAATGTTTGAAAAAAACTGCCTTGTGCTAGTTGAACAACAGAATCAGTTGGTGTCAGTGGTCTCCATGGCTCTTTCTAACTGTAGGGTTCTATGACAAACAAGAATTCAGTGTATTTACAAATGATGACCAGGTCCAAAGGGGCTATTCTATATGTACCCAAGGCTTGGCTGTGACTAATACATTTTTTAACTTGTAACTTATTTGAATAGCAGACCCCTCACAGCATCTTTTTTTTAAGAAATCCCCCTGAATTTTCAACATGGCTTGTCATGTGGATTCTAATGATATTGGGGGACTATATGGAACTGCTTTTGATCTAATTCCTCCCATTGCTTGGAAGAAGAGGAGAGGAGAGGAGAGGAGAGGAGAGGAGAGGAGAGGAGAGGAGAGGAGAGGAGAGGAGAGGAGAGGAGAGGAGACGAGACAAGACAAGACAAGACAAGACCTCCCTTTCATCCCACCATTCCCTTTCAAGCAAGGTTCCAGGGTACAACCAAGCACTTGGATTGCTCTGCTCCTCTGTCTAAACACAGCATTTTAAGAAATAATTCACCCTCCATTTTTCCTTCTGGAAAGAAGTGTGTTCCAGCTACCAAATTCTGGGGCATACTGAGTTAAATATACCTATCACAATAAAAACTCTGTTAACACATCTGGGTGTCAGCTTTCCAAGACAGCTTTGCCTCTCTGGTCCTCCCAAGTTTCAAATGAAATGATTGGAACAATTTCTTATAGAATAGAGTAACTTCTCTGAGCTAATTTATGGGATCCAGAGATCAATCCACAATGAAAAGCTTTTCTCTGTAACTTTTGGCAGAAAAAGCACCGTTGGGCCAGGAGTGTAGAAATCGATGAACAGCACAGTTCAAAGGGATTACACCTTGTTTCACATGTCTACATCCCAACCAGAGCCAAATCCTTTCGATAAGAAGACGGGAAAAAAGATACTACCATAATTTCTTTAAAGTACTGCAAGAGATCAGAGAAACCTTTTTATTAAGCTTCTTTTAAAAAATGGATTTGCATTTCTATTTCCAGTCTGAAGAGAGTATTCTAGGTACAAAACATTTACTTCAAAGTCACTTTCCTTCAGAACATTTCATCTACTCCTTACAACCTTGCCTGTAATGCTATCCAGGATAGAAAGCAATATAAATTTGTTCTGTTTTCCCTGTCTTGGTTATAATAGGGCATTAATCAGAATTGTCAGTTATTCCAAGAATATCCACAGTGAAAAATGCTGGATCTGCCAGTCCACCAGAACACAGAATTACCAATTTCTTCAAAATACTGACAGTTTGAATCTAATTTTTTCTTCTTTCCCACCATTCATCATTCAGTGTTCAGGCTGCAAATACCCATATCTAGCTACAATCTTTTTTAAAAAAATCTTCCTTCCTTCCTTCCTTCCTTCCTTCCTTCCTTCCTTCCTTCCTTCCTTCCTTCCTTCCTTCCTTCCTTCCTCTTCCTTCCCTGGCCTTAAAATGCATGCATGAACAAGTATTTGTTCTATACTATGTCCTTGCTAAGTAAATTCTTTGCTCTACTGACCATCTTCTCTTTTTATTTAATTATTCCAATTTGCACCACACTTTCCAGAAATCTAGGCCAGCCTTGAAGGTTCAGGTTACTTTGGTAGTATCTTCATAGCACTCCAGTGAGGTAGACTAAGCTCAGATATTATCATTGACCTAATTTTATTTAAGGGACTGCATGGCTGAATGTAAGTTTGCATGTGAATGACCCAAACATGGGACTTGGTTTCTATATACTGTATGATAACAGCAGCAAGACTTTTATACACACAGAGGTGGAAGGACTTACAAATACTTACAATGGAAGAATGGATGGAATTAATCGAATTGGCCGAGATGGTGAAATGAACTACCTTGATTAAAGAAAAGACTTTTTCTAGCTATGTTTCTACTTGGACTTGGACTTCACTTTTGGATTTTTTGCTTGAAACTGAAAGAAATGAAACTTTAATTTTAGGATTTGATGATTAGAACTGTTCATGATTATAGAAATATTGTTTAGTATTGTTAATTTTAGAGTAAGAGGTTAATGTATTTTATATTTGTATCTGTACCAAAGAAAGTCAGAAGCTATTCTATTCTATTCTATTCTATTCTATTCTGTTCTGTTCTGTTCTGTTCTGTTCTGTTCTGTTCTGTTCTGTTCTATTCTTTTTCTTTTTTCTTTTTTCTTTTTTCTTTTTCTTTTCTGCACTCTTAATTTTGCTCTCTTTCTGATCTTTTCTTCTTAATTCTTTTTTCCCCTGTTTTTTTATATTTTATCTTTTCTTGAAACTTAATAAAGTTTTTTGAATGTGAGCGGCCCTTATCCTATCCTGAACCTTTAAATGCTATAATACATTATCCATATATTGTACTTATATCACAGTATAGAGCTGTGCAAAATTTCAAAGGGATGCTTGACGAAGCTTCAGTCAAATCACCCTATAGAAGATTTGCAAATCGAAGCAGAAACTCACTTTGATGCAGCAAAATGAAACCGGTAGTTACAAAGGATTTCTCAGAATTGAGGGCTTTTCTCCAACTTCTGGGAGTGTTGAAGATAATATACACTTACAGATATTCAGGTCCATATATGGAAGGACAGATACTGAAGCTGAAGCTCAAATACTTTGGCCACCTAATGCGAAGAGAGGACTCACTGGAAAAGACCCTGATGCTGGGAAAGACTGAAGGCAAAAGGAGAAGGGGACGGCAGAGGATGAGATGGTTAGATAGCATCACCGATGGAATGAACATGAATTTGAGTAAACTCCGGGAGACAGTGGAGGACAGGAAGGCCTGGCGTGCTATGGTCCATGTGGTCACAAAGAGTCAGACATGACTAAACGACTGAACAACAACAACAATTGTACATCTTATTTACTGTTAGGAAATGGTTTTGGTTTTAATTTCCAGTTGGAATCTGCCTTCCTACGAAACTCATTAGTCTGTGTCCTACTTTCTCAAATAATAATGAGCATATATTGACTTTTATGAGCCATCCTTTCTGGTATCTGAAAAACACTACTGCATCTCCCTTGTGTCTTGTCTTCTCAAGGCTAAATGTTCCCACTTCATGTATTCACTTCAAACTCCGGGAGACAGTGGAGGACAGGAAGGCCTGGAGTGCTATGGTCCATGTGGTCACGAAGAGTCGGACACGACTAAACGACTGAACAACAACAAAATATGGGGGCTGCTGAATGGGATGATGACCTCCCTAACACTACCATGAGCATCCAATCAGTAAGAAAGATCTTCTCATTAAACCTTCTGCATATCAGAGCTCTTTTGGGATGACAAGGTTGTCCTTGTTTTGGACTCTTTTCATTTTCTCAGCTCTCGACTTCGGAAGGGAGCCACCCCAAACTTTAACTTTACTCTGTCTTGTGCTAATGGAACGATATATTTATGTGTGGTCCTGCTAGCAAAACTCATAGCTCAACATAGCTCTCAGTTCTCTGAAGATGGACTCAAGACTGACAAGCTTTTGGATCCAATTTTACATTTAAAGTCTGCGGAGATTTCAGTCTCTTGACAATGAGTCAATAGATGTTAGGCCAACCCTTGTAGGCATTGAATAAGGGGTGGCAAGGCTATAAATGTCACTTTCTCTGTGCCAAGCAACTGTTTTGTGGCCTGCCTATTTTTATGGCGTCGTATCTCTCTATGCCAACCTGTCTCTGCTGCTTCTGCTAACTCATTAACTTGATCTTAGCCAAAAGGCTAACAGTATCACCAGCAGGCCACAAACCTGAAACAACTGGATCCTACCCAGAAATGCCCAAGCTCTGCCAATATGCCCTGGTCACCAAGCACCTCACTGAAGCCAGTAATGAGGGATTCTTATCCAGGAAAGGCCAAGATTACCAACTAGTTATGCCAACCACCCTGGCATGCAACTTAGCCCAGGGATCAGAGGCAACAAAGCTTCTCTTTCCCACACTCCATAATCAATTGTTTTCTTTAATGTCATCCCAAGACTTGCATTCCAGAAGAGCAAGTAGAAAGTCAAAGACAAGCAGAGAGAATCTTTTAAAAATTGTTCTCATGTGTCTTGAGGGTATCTAGCTGCAACTTGGTTGGGGTGATGTCCTCTAAACTATTCCTGCTATTTACATCCCAGTCTAACACAAATGAAGAAGTCATAGGCATTCTGATGGTTTCCAATAATAATTTATGGATGGATCTTTTGAAGTGGCTCAGATCAAACCAGTTTGCCCTCAAATATTGACTTTCAAATACACACCAATTCATATCATGTCATCAGACCATTCCCACAATATAATTAACCAAATCAGTTCAAGACCTGAGGTCTGCATTGGTATAATGTGCAAAGCTTCCTTAGTTTTAATGTTGCTAGTAGTTTCAATAATGGCTTAGTGTTATGCAAACCTACCCTTTTGGTTTGCTCAGAATGCAATATGCAATGCAAACCCTGAATATGGGTTAATTCAGTAACCAAGTGAAGCATGCTGTGCAACCAGAGACAATAGCTAAATTAGCACAACTCATTAGAATTGGGTCGGATAGTTTGTGGTTCATTGTGTATCATGGGAACCCAACCCTTGGCTTAGCATGCTGAATGAAGCAAGCCATTACATTACATCATGATATGATTTATTTGTTTGGTCTATTGTTTGTGAACACAACAATCATGCTTCGTTAATCCTAGCTTAGGGTTATCATGTTGCATAAATCCAGCCACCATGTTCGGTGTGACTAATTGTCTGATCCTATCTGATATCAGCTCTAAATAATACCATCCTTTTTTACCCTCATCTTGGTATCATGTCAGTTGGGGAAAAATGATGTCCTTTGAGGAGCAGAAGGATAATTTACCTAAGAAGAAAGAAGTGATAAAAGAAACCAGAATGGAAGAGAAAATAATATATGATCATCTTTCAGTCCCCTCCAAATTCAAAAGAGAATATATAGCTTAACTTTAATCATGCCTCCTCCCAGCAAAACATAGCCCAGCTGATTCTAATATAAAAGAGCTACAATATCTTCTAACTACTTTGCTTCTAGAGAGGAAGAGAATACTGATTAGATTGTATTATATTTGAAAAACTGGTCAAATTGCAGATTGAAAATGCTGAGGGAAAATCTGGGGATGGAAATGGAATGGAAGATGTGGGTCAACCTTTACCAAATTGGGCATCTTGGAGATGTAAGGGCTTCAACTCCTAGAATTCTCTAGCCAGCATGGCCACTGATGAGAATTCTGGGAATTGAAGTCCATGCAACTGGAGGGATATCAGGTTACAAGACTACTGTGGACCACCTTTCCTATCACCAGTCTTCCTAACTGAAAGACCAGATGTGCATTCTTCACTAGCAACCTACATTTGCTGCAGACCAAATTGGTTGCCTTCAAGGACAATGTGAAAAAAGAAGATTAGCAATGCCC
Source organism: Charina bottae (assembly GCA_023362775.1). Taxonomy (NCBI): domain Eukaryota; kingdom Metazoa; phylum Chordata; class Lepidosauria; order Squamata; family Charinaidae; genus Charina; species Charina bottae. The sequence continues at coordinate 8,534,756 of JALMGJ010000013.1, forward strand.
TGAATCAAGGCTCTAGTTCTCTGATCTCCATCATGTTGTAGCTACATGCCGGATGTACATAAAAACCCCTGTTTCCTTGGCAACATAATTCCTTGTGACAACAGAATTGGAAAAAGTTTCCCTTCATCAGACGCCTGCAGCTAAGGGAATAAGCTTGAGAGATGCTATCCAAGAGGCTTTTCTTCTTACTTATATTTATTAAAAGAAATAGGAGGGATGAGAGACAAGCCAAAGGAGACCAAAAAAACAGCGTGAATAACAGTTGTGACCTTTTTCATTTTCCCCATATGTTTCTAGGTATTAAAAACAGCAGGGACCCTTATGAGCAAGCCACTTACCTTCCAGTCTTGGATAGTCAAGAATTTTTCACAGTACTGTATTATTTGTTAAACCATATTTGAAACCATGTTTATTACTAGCAGATGAGCATGGCAGACATGTAGCAGTGGAAGTGGAACTTCATGGACTTAAATCTAGTATTGTGGGAGCATATGTACCAACTGAAGATAAAAGAAAAAATTTTGGTCAACTTTTGAATGAATTGTCATCTTTTTCATTTCAAAGTTGGTGTTTAATGGGAGACTGGAATGGAGTTATTTCCCCATTGATTGACAGGAAATTGGAGAGACAAATTAAAATTAAACAAGGGAAATTACCTAAAGCTTTTTTTTTTTTATTTGATGGACAATTTGGCATTGGTGGACTCTTGGAGATATAAAAATGGACTGGCAAAAGAGACTATATTTTTTATTCTGAGAGACACAAATCTTTTTCAAGAATTGATACGATATGGATCTCAAGGGATTTGACAAATAAAGTTTCTAAGATGGATATTTTACCAAATACTTTTTCTGACCATAATCCTGTAAGCATGACAATAAAGAAAACATTCAGGACCTTCAGATGGAGATTGAATGAAACAATTCTACAAAAAGAAAAGGTTGTGGAGGATTGTAAGAGGAAACTAAATGAATTTTTTGATATTAACTTGGATAATGAAATAGATTTAAAAACTGTTTGGAATACTAGTAAAGCGGTTATGAGGGGTCATTTTATCTATCATAGCTGTAATCTTAAGAAAAAATCTCAACAAAAGTTACAAATTATCCTGGACCAGATTAAGTTGAAAGAAATTGAGTTAAAGAAAAAAACAACAGATACTAATATTTTATATCAGCTTAAGCTATTACGTCAGCAACTGTCAATGTTGACTGTGAAAGAAATAGAAACAAAATTGAAATATGCTAAACAGAGACACTGAATTTGCAAATAAACCAGGAATATGGTTGGCATATAAATTGAGGGAAGAAAGAGAGAAGAAAATTATATTAAAGATTCAAGAAGGAAATGTTGAATTATTAGAAAATGAGAAGGTTAAGAAAGTATTTAATAGTTTTTTCTCTAATTTGTATAAAAACAAGAAGTCCCTTTGGAGAAGATAGATGAATATTTAAATAAACAAAATTTACCAAAACTTTCACAGTCACAGAAAGCAACAATGAATAATCCCATAACCACTTTCGAAATAGTAGAAGCGATAAAAAGAACTAAATTGGGAAAAACACCAGGTCCTGATGGCCTGTCTACATTATACTACAGATGTTTTGAGGATCAGAATCTTCAACCTTTTAAAAGACTGATGAACTCTCTTTGGTTAGGCTCTGCAATGCCAGACTCATGGAAAGAAGCTAACATTGCACTTTTACCAAAGGAAGGCAAGATCCTTCTTTAATTAAGAATTACAGACCAATCTCATTGTTGAATAATAACTACAAAATATTTGCTTCAATATTGGCTGAAAGAATGAAAAAAAATCTTACAGGAATTTATTCATTATGATCAATGTGGGTACTTACCCAAAAGACAATTAAAAGACAATGTAAGAATTGTTTTGGATATTATAGAATATTTACAATATCATAATGAATATCAAGCAGCTCTCATTTTTTTAGATATAGAGAAAGCCTTTGAGAATTTGAACTGGAGTTTTACATTCAAAGTCTTGGAAAATATGGATTTTGGAGAATATTTTTTTTCCAAGGAATTAAGTCAATTTATAGACCTCAGAAAGCAAGCATTATTGTGAACGACGAGTTAACTGACCCATGTCATATACAAAAAGGAACAAGACAAGGATGCCCTCTGTCACCTTTACTTTTTATTTTGGTGTTGGAAGTCTTCAACAGAGATACAGTATTAGACAAGACAAACAAATAAAGGGTTTAAAGATTAAGAAAGAGGTTTTTAAATTGAGGGCTTTTTGCTGACGATTTAGTTTTGATATTACAGGATCCTTTGGATACCACAGAACATTTGATAAAGAAATTGAAGGAATTTGGGTCATTGGCAGGTCTCAAAGTAAACAAACAAAAAACAAAGATGTTGGCTAAAAATATGACTATGTGTGATCAAGAACAGTTAATGGGTAAGACTGGTTTTATGATTGAGAAAAAGGTTAGATATTTGGGAATAATTTTGTCAACTAGAAACAGTATGTTGTTTGAGAATAATTATGTTAAAATATGGAACAGTGTTAAAAATGATCTGTTCAGATGGGAAAAATTACAACTGTCTCTCATGGGAAGAATATCTGTGATTAAGATGAATGTTTTGCCTAGGATGTTGTTTCTCTTCCAGTCCATACCGATTTTGACAACAGATTTACCATTTAAACAATGGCAGAAGGATATTTCCAAGTTCATTTGGCAAGGCAAGAAACCAAGAATTAAATACAAATTGTTACAAGATGCCAAACAACAAGGAGGTTTGGGTCTACCTGATTTTAAATTGTATTTTGATGCTTGTTGTTTACTTCGGATGAAGGAATGGAAAACTTTGAAGAACAGGAAGTTATTCCAACTTGAAGGACATGAGTTAAGATTTGGGTGGCATGCCTATTTGTGGTATGACAAAGCTAAAGTTTTTTTAAAAAATCATTTTTTTAAAATGATTTTAAAAATCATTTTGTTAGGAGTGCTATACTGAGGGTTTGGAATACATATACAGCAAGATTGTCTCCCAATGTACTGTTGTGGCTGTCACCTCAAGAAGCATTTGTTAGAATAGAAAATGTGGGGGAAACAACTTGGTTAAATTATAAAAATTTGTTAAAGTTTGAAGAAGGTGAACCTGAACTTAAAACAAGGGAACAGTTAGAGCTGGAAAGTTTTACATGTCATTGGTTTACATATGCACAACTGTCAGAACATTTCAAAGTGGATAAAAAGAAATTTAAATTTGTTAATGAAACAACTCAATTTGAAATGGAACTTTGCATAAATGATGATCATGTTATCACAAAGATGTTACAAATGAATTTAGAAGATGAACAAGTTGAAGAATATATGATTAAATGGGCTAAGAATTTTGGATATAATATTATGTTGGAGCATTGGGAGAACATGTGGAACAAAGGTTTGAAATTCACTTTGAATTATAATTTAAAAGATAACTTTTATAAAATGTTTTATCATTGGTATTTAACTCCTGATAAGTTGTCAAAAGTGTATAATGGAGTAACGAATGTTTGTTGGAAATGTTCTCTTGGTGAAGGAACTTTTTATCATCTTTGGTGGACTTGTGAGAAGGCCAAAAAATTCTGGGACCAAATATGTGTTAATATACAAAAGATTCTTAAAATGGACTTACAAAAATAACCAGAACTGTTTCTTTTGGGACTGGTGGAGAAACAGCATGAGCAACAACATGGGACTTTGCTTTTATATATGATTACAACAGCAAGACTTTTATATGCACAAAGATGGAAAGATCCACAAATTCCTACAGTAGAGGATTGGATTATTAAACTGATGGAATTGGCCCAAACGGCCAAGTTAAGAGCATTGATAAGAGAAAATACAATTTCTCGATTTGTTTCTATTTGGAAACCACTTTTAGACTATTTGCTCGTGTCAGAAAAAAAAATGAAGCTTTAATCTTGGGCTTTGATGATTAAAAGGTCTGATTTTATAGAAATAATATTACTAAGGTTTAACTACTGGTAAGAGATTATATTTGTAATTGCACTTATATCTGTATTGGAGAAAGTCGGAAGTCACTTTCCTTTTCTATCTCTTTCTAACTTTGCACTCTTATAGTTTTTCTTTTTTCTTTAGACTTATACTCTGCCTTTTCTATTTTCTGTTTTGCATTTTAACTATGCTTTGAAAAATAATAAAGTTCTTTTTTTAAAAAAAAAGAATTTTTCACAGTACTATCCTGACACATAATGCACATTGCTTTTAAAAGATTGCATATCCTTATTTTAGAATAATCTCCCTCCCTCCCTCCCTTCCTTCCTTCCTTCGGATTATGTGATCAAACAAAAAAAGTCTGTTCACACTAAATCATATACACATTTTTCTGTAATTATATGTCAGTTTTGATGCACACCATCATACAAAATAGTCACAATCACAGTAATTCAACAGAAGACAGTGGCTGTGTTCACACACCATTCTAAGCAATTGCTTGCTTTAACTGTAGTTTATTGACTAAATTGATTTATCATCAAGGGGTGCGATGGCTCAGCAGTTAAGATGCCAGGCTTGTCGATCAGAAGGTCGCAAGTTCAAAGGTTCGAGACCCTAGCCTCCCGTGACAGAGTGAGCTCCCGCACTCGCCCCAGCTCTTGCCAACCTAGCAATTCGAAAGCATGCAAATGCAAGTAGATAAATAGGTACCACTTTGGTGGGATGGTAACAGCATTCCACGTGTGTCATGCCAGCTACATGACCATGGAAGTGTCTTCGGACAGTGCTGGCTCTTGTGGTGATCTGATAATCACCGGCCCCTAGTCGGACACGACTGTGCGGGGGAACCTTTACCTTTTTATTGACTAAATCACACTTGAAGGCAAATGCACAACACACTAAGCCACACTAACCACATTGTAGCTCCAGGCAAAGGGTGTACTTGGTCATTATTAATCCCAACAAAGTCTCTAGTGATAGAGCTTATCAATACAATTGACAGAATCAGGGAGAGATATCCCCAAACTTAATGAAGTGTCAAAGTTCTCTGTTAAACACTAGGTTTCTACGTGATAGCAATTCAGATTCAGATTCAGCCCCAGGCTTTCTGTCATCAACCCCCAGCAAATTTTAGAATGAGGGGAGAAGGGGGGGTGTTGTTGTGAGGGGAGAAGGGGGGGTGTTGTTGTTCAGTCGTTTAGTCATGTCCGACTCTTCGTGACCTCATGGACCATAGCACGCCATGCCTTCCTGTCCTCCACTGCCACCCGGAGTTTACTCAAATTTATGTTCATTACATCGGTGATGCTATCTAACCATCTCATCCTCTGCTGTCCCCTTCTCCTTTTGCCTTCAGTCTTTCCCAGCATCAGGGTCTTTTCCAGGGAGTCCTCTCTTCGCATTAGGTGGCCAAAGGATTTGAGCTTCAGCTTCAGCATCTGTCCTTCCAATGAGCAGTCAGGGTTGATTTCCTTTAGGATTGACTGATTTGACCTCCTTGCTGTCCAAGGGACTCTCAAGAGTCTTCTCCAGCACCACAGTTCGAAAGCATCAATTCTTCAGCGCTCAGCCTTCCTTATGGTCCAACTCTCACAGCCATACATTACTACTGGAAAAACCATAGCTTTAACTATACAGACCTTTGTCGGCAAGGTGATGTCTCTTTCCAGTTCGAATGCTTTCAGTTCGAATCCAAGGCAAACCATTCAACATCACAGTAATCCAAGTCTATGCCCCAACCACTGATGCCTAAGAAGCTGAAGTTGACCGGTTCTATGAAGACCTACAACACCTTCTAGAACTAACACCAAAAAAAGATGTCCTTTTCATCATAGGGGACTGGAATGCTAAAGTAGGAAGTCAAAAAATAACCAGAATAACAGGCAAGTTCGGCCTCGGAGTACAAAATGAACCAGGGCAAAGGCTAATAGAGTTTTGTCAAGAGAACACGCTGGTCATAGCAAACACTCTTTTCCAACAACACAAGAGATGACTCTACACATGGACATCATGAAGGGGGGGTGATACCTAGGTAAATGCTCTAAATTCCCCTTTTAGGGGCATTCCCACTTTCAGGATTGGTGATGCAGCACTGAAAGAGTTTCCTTTTTCTGTCTCTTTTTCTCCTTCTCTTTATTCACCAAAATAAAAGATTCAGACAGGCATCTTCAATGGATTCCCTAGGGCTTGTTGTGATCAGCATACAAATACCTGCAGATGTTTTGATAACTACTTAGACTGCTTTCTCTAACTTGACATCCTCCAGAGTTATTGGGCCACATTGTCTTGCTGGCTGGGGATGATGGAAATTGTAATGTTCGAAAGGCTGTGGTAGGCTAGCTTGCCTAAGAACAAAAATTAAGCTATTGGATAAAGAGTCTAATTTTGGCTTCTCTTCATTAGGATCAAGACAGTTTGAACAAAGGACTAATTTGAACAAAGAACATAACTGAGAGGGAGAAATCACATCTACTTATTTTAATCAAGTCTTGGGACATATCAGTACCTGAGATCCAAATTGGTTTAACCTTCCTTTCTCAGTTATTTCATTATAATCCACTGTAAGGGGGATGGGAAGGATGGGTCTCCAACAGAAATCTCATCAAACATAGTAAATTATAGTTCCCAGAATCTGACAGAAGGAAGCTAAACATAGAAACACAAAATCTCCTTTGATTCCTGGTGACTACACAGATACACCAATCTAACTTTCTTGGCCAACAGTCCTAAGATTTCCTGGTGGTTTTTCATCCAAATTCAAGCCATGTCTGACCCTTCAAGATGATACAGATTAGTTGTATGGATATGTCCTAGTCTAGGTATGGATAAAACTGTCAGTCACCCCCACTCTTTTCTTTTTCAATGTTTGCTTTAAAAAACACATTATTTTTGCCCAGTTTTGAGGGCATTTGCCAATGTTTTTACATTATTATAAAATATTAAGCTGAATACCAATCTCACCTTTCCTTATTCTTACCAATGTTAAATAGTAAGTTTGTTGATTTGGGGTATATGCATTGAATAAAGGATCATCATCCTTTTATGCAACATTCCTATGGCATTCCTGAACTGATACATACAGACATGAGAATCATTTTAAATTTAGTCTGTGTTAGAATCATAGTTTTTTATGTTATCCCTACCAATCATATTTCTTCACTTCATATAAAACCCCCTTCTCACCCCTATGGGTGGTATGTGTCTTCCTCAACCTCGGGTCCTCTACAGAGGCCTGGGAGTTTGAGGGTTCTGCACAGTAACTTAGCTGTTCCTAGCACTGCACTCTTCTGGACAGAGAACTCTGATGTTGCTCCTGGGATCTGTTGGAGCCACTCTCCCAGCTTAGGAGTCACAGCCCCAAGTGCCCCTACCACCACTGGGACCACTTTGGCCTTCACTTTCCCCATCCTCTCCAGTTCCTTCTTCAGGCCCTGGTACTTCTCCAGCTTCTCACACTCCTTCTTCCTGATGTTGCTGTCACTTGGCACCGCTACATCTATCACTTCAAATCCTGGCTGGTACGTATCTTACCAGTAGGGGTCCTTGGGCAAAGACCCCTTAACTCTTCACCTGCCTACCTTGGATATGAGAGTGACATGAACTAAGAGAGTCATGCCAGCTCAGACATCGCCTGAATTAACAAGGTCTGTGCCTAATGTTGGGGAACCAAGACAATCTGACGATAAGTTGGCTACTGAAACAAACCAGATGGATAGATGGATAGATGGATAGATGGATAGATGGATAGATGGATAGATGGATGGATGGATGGATGGATGGATGGATGGATGGATGGATGGATGGATGGATTTAAATGGAATAAAATATATTCTGTTTTCATTTGCAACTCCACATCCTGATTTTAAAAAGTGTGACACACAAGAACCTTCTGAAAGTGTTACTGTTCTTGGTTTACTCCAAGTACTCCAGATCTATTTTTTAAGCCTGTCAAATAGAAGATCTCTAACACATTCAGAATGAGACACAAACTACTGAACTCTAGAGCTATAGAGGCAGCCCTAGAGAACATTGTGGCAGATGGCTGAGATTTCACACTCCCCCTTCAAAATGGCTCTGATGTCCTTCAGTATATAGAATAGGGTGGAATAATATAAGAAATAATTTATATTCTGCAGTGAGAGGTATTGCAGCTCCTTGGAAAAATGCATGTCTTGCACATGTAAGCTCCCTGGCTTGGCTGGAAATTCCTATGCTCATTTCCAAAATGTGCATTACTTCCTCAAAAGAGTCCAAAACCAAGAGGAATGGATGAACATTGAAAATCATGTGGAAACTGTCCACCTGGCCAAGCAAATATCCATCTCCTAAACCAGGGGTCCCCAAACTTTTTGGCACCAGGGACTGGTCATGGAAGACAATTTTTCCACGGACCGGGGGGTGGTGGGGTTTGCAGGTGGGAGCCAATCATGTGGACCGGGGGGCGAGGTTTGCAGGCAGGAGCCAATTGCATGGGTGGGGGTGGGGTTTGCAGGTGGGAGCCAATCGCACGGACAGGGGCACGGGGTTTGCAGGCAGGAGCCAATCACGTGGACGGGGGTGGGGTTTGCAGGTGGGAGCCAATTGCATGGACAGGGGCGCAGGGTTTGCAGGCAGGAGCCAATCACGCGGACCACCACCACTCACCTGCTGTGTGGCCCACTTCCTAACAGGTTGGGGACCCCTGTCCTAAACTATAATCATCACAGGATGGTAGAGTCAAAGTTGATGATGGAGCCCAGTAAAAGCTCACACCAGAAAGTGCTGTGCATCTAGCTCTACTTTAAAATAAGAAGGGAAAACCCAAAGTGTCCTTCGCATTAAGGCTGTATCCATATTCCAAGATAGGTGGAGCAACAAGGCCAGACAAAGAACTGGTCACTTCCTATCTGTTCTAGCTATGGGCAGTTCCCTGATGATTCAACAATAATAACAATGCTTCTGCCCTGCTGGATCACTCATTGGCTTGTTGATAACAACGGGCAGTCCAAGGCCTTGCCACTGAAAGCTGATGAGATAGGGACACTGCCCATCAGAGAGAGAATTGACAGCAAAGGGAGGGGGGAATCACACAACATGCCTCCCAGAACTTCAATGAGGGCAGATCAGCCACTTCCAGATTTGGGGGCAGTGTGAAGGTGTCCATATGTATGTCACTTGGGGTGTTGGTAGCATGTAGAACATGCCTGACACTGAAACTCAGCAGGTGGAAAGTGTGGTAGAGAGGAGTGATCCTGTTCTCTTTTCCTATGCTCATGGAAGCATCTGAGATATCTGAGCATCCCTAAGTATGAGTTACATGGCCAATTCTATATACCTCTATTTCCTAAGTTAATAAAACTTGGCAGATACACTGTTGTGAACTGATCTGGTGAAGGGTTTTTTTTTCTCTGAATGTATTGAACATGATGCAGTCTAGATCCTCTGAGTAGTCTACTGAAAGCAAAACTAAATTCAACAAAGTGGTAACCCTACACACACACCATTCTGTGTCTGATACATTCAAGGCAAGGCTGGGGGAAGCCAAAACCTTGTGTTTGTCAACCAAGCCAGTGGTTGGGAACTTGTAATTATTTTTCTCATAGACAAGAGATGTTCAAAGATGAAACCAAAGTGCAGTAGCCCAACCTCCTCAGTATGATAAAAATACATGAGTAGTTCAGGTCTCTAATCTGTCAATTATGATGACTTTCAATTACATTTTCATGGTGACCAAGGTTTTCCTGCTATTCTTGTGATGCCCACAACCTGGAGCTTTTGATCAATGCTTCACATGTTGCCACAAAATGCAGCGACAAACACAAACCTAGACAGACCTTAAAGAAGATGATACGTTTGGGGGAAGAAAAATGGGACCAAGCAGCTACAAGTGACAATGCAACCACTAAGGCTGTGTCACTGAAGGTGCATTGCTCCAAGATGCTCTACCTCTACAAAGCATCTTGGCATGGTGAACCTGATTCAGTTAGTTGTCAGCAGAGTGGCTTCAGACCATGGATAGAGACCACTGTTATTGGGTGGAGCAAAGCTTAGCAGCTACTACACTCTTACTGTAGAAGCAGTACATTTCATAAAGTTGCTTCAGTGGGAGCTTCAGTAAACTTTCAGCTAAAGTGAAGGACTTCACATAGTGTTGGCTGCCCTATTCACCCACTAGCTGCTCAGCACATTTTCCTACTTCCCCATCCTACAGAAATAAAAGAAATAGACTAGACCCTGCCCATTGGAAACCAGTTAGCTGGCTTAACCTGATCAGCTATATGTATACAAGCTATATGTGAAATATCTCAACTTAAAACTCTTGGACTAGGTTGAAAGAGAAAACATTCTCATTGAAGAGCAGGCAAGCTTCAGAGGGGGTTGATCAACTCTTGACCATTGTCTGGTCCTCCATCATTTAGTTGATAAATATTCTTCCCTTTCCTTTTCACCGCTTTTGTCAATATTAAATCAGACTTTTATTTCATTCCAAGGGAGAAGCTGTGGGAAAACTAATGGGATCCTCAATGGATAAAAGGTTGCTTCTTCTCTTTCAGTCTCTATTTCAGCATCACTTTGAGAGATGATCCCTTGGGACATCTCTCTGGAGCTGTTATTATTAGAGGGGCAAGGCAGGGGTGTATTCTATCCACTCTACTTTTTAACAATAATCCAGCACCCCTCTGCCCTTACTTATCCCCCTCCTGTATCAGCAGGTTGAGTCGTTCTAGTTCTTTTATATGGAGGCAACATTGTAAGCATGTCCATCTCTCAGGCTGGAATGAGAAGGGCACTGAGGACTTTGGCCTCTTCTTACTCAGAATAAAACTAGTAATAAACTATCAGAAAAGTAAAGTCTTGATATTTGCACAGAACTATCATAAAATCCATAATTGGCAAATTAATGGGAATGCAGGTACGCACTTAGGAATACCTTGGAGTGCTGTTCCAGACCTTACTGTCCTGGAGAGAACATTTCTTGTATCTGGCAAGTGTTGCTCACTATAGCTCTTCAGCTACCCTGAGATTTTTTGATTCAGAGAGAGCTCGCTTTATCCCTGCAGCTTGCAAACTCTTCATAGCCAAGGTCATTTCTCAGTTTTTCTGCAGTGTCCAAGTCTGTACTTTTGGAAAGTTCAATATACTGTACCTGAAGCTATTCAGTCTAAGTCTGTTAGCGCTATCCTTGTAGTTTCAGGATGTATTAAGAATGCTGCTCTACATTCAGAGATGAACTTGGTTTCCATGCATGCTAGAATAGGTACTAACTATTTAACCTTTGGCTAAAGTTAACTTCCTTCCCAGTGGTTCTGACCCCACTGGTTCCTAGAGAGTATTTTAGGTCACCCTGGTTAAAAAAGTTATTGGCAAACTTCACTCCTTAAGGGTCTTGTAGGAGAGCCTCAAATAAAGCTCAGAAATGCCCAAAATATTCTTAAGCAACATATATGGGACATTGATATTCAAATCTATCTAAGTCTAGTTCCTAGCCTTGCATCGTCTAGGTTTTTCCAAATGGGTATGAACCAGCTTCCTATCTCTCCACCATCATAATTTTGGAATCTTGCCAGACCTTCACTTTGGCCACAGTCAATGTACTGCCTTCTGCCATTCTGCTGGGGCATTACAAAAATGGTCAGTGTAGATTCCTTGAGCCATACTGTCAGCCCTTAGAAGTAGTTCAGTCAAGAAGCACCAAACATGAGTACTAGCACTACCTTTATTGTAAGGTTAAAGTAACAGAATCCTGCAAATCTGAAAGTATGTCTCTCCCCCCTTGCCTTTACAGTCCAAGAAACTTGGGAGGGTCCCGTCTGAGATGCTTTCCACGTCCCCACTGCTTCTGCAGACTAAGCTGCCTCTTACGGTATCTGACGGTTGCCTAGTCTGCAGCTCCAGGGTTCCTTCCTTCCTTCCTTCCTTCCTTCCTTCCTTCCTTCCTTCCTCCCCTCCCCTCCCCTCCCCTCCCCTCCCCTCCCCTCCCCTCCCCTGTCTGAAATAATTTTTTTGTTGAACAAGCTGTAATTATATTTTTGATATTAAGGTTAAAATAGTTTCCCATTGTTAAGACAAAATGGGGATCTCCAATATATTATTCCATTCAGACTTTAAAATTTGCATCTCAAATTAACTCAATTCAATTTGTTGCAAAGATTCATCTTGAAGATTTTATCTGAGGGCAGTTTGATTAATCTCTGATTGATACTTTCAACTAAAAGATTGAATAGCCCTTTTTTTAAAAAAAGATTCAGAACACTGAATTGAATCAACACAATTCAACACTTTAAGTAGAAGTGTCCAGTCAAACTGATTTTCCAGATCAACTTCAGTCCCTGAATTGGATCAAATTGATGATCTGAATCAAATGTATGATTTGAAGTAGATGCCAATCTGCATATCCTCCTGAAGCATGCTAATCACCTCTTAGATTTGATGGGCACTATTCTGACCTGCATTATACACAGCAGAAGAACTTCTATTGTGATTTTGAGTAACAGTGATCTAGACATTAGGTATACAGTACTTGACCTTTGCTTTCAACTTCCTATTTACTTATACCCTAATTTTGAGTTGTTTCCTCCTTTGAAGTCCATATCTTTGATATGCAGACTTCCCTGGAAATTTTCCACTTATTTCCATTTTCTGTAGTCCCAGGAGAATCCCCTGGACAGCACTAAGAGTAGCTTTTATTTTATTTTCTGAAGACCAGTTACATTTATTTTAAAACCTGGAATACAAAAATCACATGTGTGCATTTTTCTCCTTGGCTATGCATTATTGAAGGGCGTGGTGGCTCAGAGGGTAAGACGCCAGGCTTGTTGATCGGAAGATCGCAAGTTCAGAGGTTCGAATCCCTAGCCCCGCGTGACGGAGTGAGCTCCCGCACTCGCCCCAGCTCTTGCCAACCTAGCAATTCAAAAGCATGCAAATGCAAGTGGATGAATAGGTATCACTTCGGTGGGTAGGTAACAGCGTTCCATGTGCGTCATTCCGGCCACATGACCGTGGAAGCGTCTTCGGACAACGCTGGCTCTTTGGCTAAGAAACGGAGATGAGCACCGGCCCCTGGAGTCGGACACGACTGCACAAATGTGCGGGGGGAACCTTTACCTTTATGTATTATTGTTGATTGCACAGTCAGCCAGTTGTTTAGACTGGATTTGGCAGAGAAGCTTGATGTCCCAGTACATATGAAAAGGAGTAGTTCAGGCTGCCAGCAATCCAATCCCAAGCAGGAAGTGTAAAATGGAAGGTTCTGTCCCATTCATTCCTCATGAGCAGGAAGAAATTTCATCCTGTGTATCTGAGAGATATTGAGATAGAACAATACAACTAACCTGTAAAAGAGAATCTAAGAAAAGCTTTTCTTGCTGGGCCGTCTCCAGGCATCATAATCTACAACTTCCATCATCCCCAAACAACACAGTCATGAAGGTGCCAGCTTAGGGAGCCCTACTATAGAATCAAAACTTTCTTAAATCTCAAATCTTTCTCCAGAGGAAGTTTCATTAAAGGTCTGCCTGCTAGAACACTGATGCTTGTCTAGCTTTTGATTAATCCTTATTCCTTCGTGCAAACATTGTCTCCCTTTTCCCACAACAGGTACACCCAAAATTTGGGTTTTAGAGTTCATATCTTAATATGATGTATTGATTTAATGTGTTGTTTTTCATCCATAGTCTTTTTTTAACTACTTTAACCAAGCACTTTTAGCTTAATGTTCAACAGGGGCATGTGGGCTGTGATTAGAAAATGCATATGAATTTTTTTATATCATAAGCTTCTAATGATGCATTAGAACAGTGTTTTTCATCCTTGGCAACTTTAAGATGTGCAGACTTCAAGTTCCAGAATTCCCCAGCCAGCATACTGGCTGGGGAATTCTGGGAGTTGAAGTTCATACATCTTAGAGTTGCCAAGTTTGAAAAACACTGCATTAAAATGTATTTGTTTTATGAACATTCAGATTTGTTGCTTATCCATTCCTGTTTCACTAACTGTATCTGATTCCTCTATTCCTTATATTCTTTCAAAAATATGTAAGAATAAATGGAAAATGCATTTTCTCAGGAATGGCAAGAGATGCTCTTTCCCTCTGCCCTGTCTTCAAGGTTTAGTAAAGATCTCTATTCAGCAGGCTGAAAAGGCTCACAGAGAACTGGCTATTTCAGATTTAGATTGGATTGACTGGTTCCTTCTCCCATCAAATTCAACCAGAAAGTGCCTTCTGTTTAACCTGCAGGATTCACCAAATGGTAAAGACAGCATCAACAAATATATAAAAACCCACTAACTTAGTTCTGAAATGACTTTTTAAAAAACAATGTCGGGGTTGTTTTTATCTCAGACAAATAATGTGAGTGTTATGACAAGTCTTCATATTCCCCAGATTTATACAACTCATAGCAACAGGCAAGCAGGCAGGCAGGCAGGATTAATAGAGAGAAAATATGAAAGAAAGAAAGAAAGAAAGAAAGAAAGAAAGAAAGAAAGAAAGAAAGAAAGAAAGAAAAAGAATTATGAGAGTGAATGAGAGAAAGAATAGGAAGGAAGGAAGGAAGGAAGGAAGGAAGGAAGGAAGGAAGGAAGGAAGGAAGGAAGGAAGGAAGGAAGGAAGGATCACTAATTTTATTATACAATGTTATTGTTTAGGGAAGAATATTATATCATCTGCTCCTGTTCCATATGGCTAAATGCTCCATACAGAGATGATGCAATAGCCTTGGCTTCATTATGTCTGATTTATTCTTGGTATTAACAGCTTTCATGCATTCATTGTTTGTTAGTCCAGTTTCAGATTATCAGCCTTCAAGCTTTCTGATGTAAGCAACTGTGCTGTCTCAACACAGCAACAGACCTAGTTACAGACTCATCCAAGATCCTCTTTCCAGTAATCCAGCCATTCTCTATGTTTGTCCCCAAGATCGGTATCAAGAGGTAAGCTTACTATCATGACTAAAAATAGTTCTTAAGGTGCCAGTCTTCCATGACTATCATTAATCCTTTCTTCAATCTTCTGGCCTTTGCTTCATCTTATTAGCACTCCATTCCACAAATTAATTCAAGAGTGGCAGGTATATTTTCGCTATCTTGATGAAGGGCATGAGTCTTGGAAAAGTAAAATAAATGGTTTTCAAAACAATCAAGACTAAATTGATCTGAAATCCAATCTCTCCCACATCTTTTGCTTCTGAGGATATAACTTCCAAGTCTTCCCTAAAAGACCCCTTATAGAAAGATGAATATGAAGCATCAGATGAATATTAAGTCTTACAAGCTTCAGAACCAGGATTCAGGCATGGGTGCGCAGGAGTGGGCTCACAGGGACTTGTGGGAGCACCTTGTTAAATCTGGAGGAATTCTGAGAGCCTCTACTTGAAATAAAATACTTCGATAAATTTAACATTGTGACACATGGCCCTAAGCACAGCCCAATGATGGTGCCCCTTGGCCCTTCCATTGCTTTACTGACAAGGCATTAAGTCTCAATAAGTAGTGAAAACTAAAGTTGAGTGTGGCAGTGAAAGTGTTAATGGCATGATAGCTAGGGGGAAGAACTCTGTGGTGGCCCCTTTCCCTTCGTGCCCTAAGCACATGCTTATTTTGCTCAATGTTTATCCAGGGCTGTTGTGTCTATGGAAGATGACAAGAATGAAGAGAGGAGTGCTATGGAAGGCTCTGCTCATGGTGACACAGTGGCATGCCCAGGGATGAAAGAACTAAGGCTGGCACTGCAAAGACTGCCAGTCAACCTGCATAAGGGATGCTGAGTGGGTGAGGGCTTGACGGAGACTTGAAAAACAGCAAGATCACTCACTTAGTGTCACCTGGTGGTGTTAAACACAGGAAGAAATGAAATAATCAGGATGTTTTTATTTCTGCAGACTGGGCCAAGTGAAGACTTTTCTCTCCCTTCCATCATCTGCTATCTGTGAGGGAGAGCCCCTTGTTAACAAATTGGCCACACACTCCAGAGCACCAGTGTTGGCACCAAACTGAAATGACCCCAATGTGATGTCATATCTGTGATAACGTCATCACGCAAGGCATTCATCCCTTGACATCATTTGTTGGTCATGCCCGCCTCACTCCCAACTACACCATCGCCATGGGTTTGGAAGAGACTGCTTCAGATTGAGTTCATTGCAATGCAGAGGGCACCTCAGCCAAGGAGAGTCTAAAACTGGCCACTTAGAAATGCAGAAGTTCAGACCCAAGATATGGCACCTCTCTCCTAAATACAGGCTTCCTCAGAAACAGGATCCTACTTACAAAGAAGAACTCTTTCCAAAAGCCTCAGAAGTTCTCAATTTAGAACAGCCAGCTTGGAAACAATGACAGGGTTTCAATCCTATGTTAAGTCCTTTTTTTTTCTTTTGGTTGGTTGGTTGGTTGGTTTACAAGCCAGAATATCTGGGTTGAAAAGAAAATTACAAAGCCAGAAACAAAAGGTCATATAGTGCTGGGCAAAGACATCCCCCTGTATTCTGCCTGCCAGTTCTTATTCAACTTAATAAAAGAGGATTTTCTTTTACAATTCTTTCAAACATGAGCATCTGCCCTTTGCCTTCTTGTGTATCATTTGCAGTTCTAAGAATGATGGGCAACTATGGCTGGAAGAGATGTTCAGTGAGACAGGTCAAAGAAAAAAATAAGAGGAAATGTTAAGAAACCTGAAAGGTTTCCCCCTTCCACCCCTCCTCTCTGCTTTGACTTATTATTTCCTTCTATGTGTTTCTCTGATCTGTTAGCAGGCTTTGCCCCTTGGCGTATGACACTTTGGTGTCCTGCAGATTTAATTTTCTGCCTTTTGTGCTTTGACAGGCAACCATTTTGTGGAGTACATTTCCCATGGGTACAGCATTTGGAGTTCAGAACAAGAATGATTCCATCTTCAAAGTAGAACCTCACACTAACCATCTGCTACAAGGAAGGTAACAGCTGATGAACCAGGTAGGGCTGGAATCATATTTGGGAAGAGATAGATAGTATGTTGAGGAGAGAAAGGAAAAACACAGAGCTCTTTTCCCTCTCCATAAGGAATCCCCATGGTAGATATTGATGGGAAAGTCCTTCAACGTCCTGTTAAGCGTCTCCTCCATTACAGCCAACTTGCTGTTCTGCCAAGTGTCCAAGCAGTGATCAGGTGCCCAGACAATTGGTTCTTTTAGATCCAGAGACAATAAGCACACCAGTGAATAAAGAGATTTGAAGCTTTCTTATTAACTTAAGCAAACAGATTTAAACAGAAACATAGTTTAGGCAGATTAAACAGAAGCATAAACAGCATAACATAAAGAAAGAAAAATCATAACATACCAAGCAAGATGATACCCAATCTCCCTTAGGCTGACAGGAGCCCCTTAATAAGGACAGCAGAGATACCCCAAGGGGGCTCAATTTCCACCGCACCCAACGCTCAGGTCTGTACAGAAGCTCCCAAATTCAAAAGGCAATCCTAAGGTTTTTATCAAAGTCTGGCCCTAAAAACCTGTGACCCTGTTTCCATGGTATAGAGGCTGCAGAATCTGACCTTGACTGGATAGTTCCCAGGGTCTGAGGCACCTGTTTATCATCCAAGAGCCCCGGAAGCTATCCAGATAAGCTAGTGCTTCACAAAAACAATCTTGGGTTTTTCTCTTCTCCCCCGCCCCATTTCAAACAGAAATAAAAAACAAGCCAGCTAATCATTAGTATAACTCAAAATAAACCCTAAGCTTCTTCGTGTGAAGGAGAAAATCAAAATATGTCACTTAAACTCTTCGAAATACAATGGCCTTCTGCATTGCCACTATACTTGCCTTCCTTACTCCTGGGCCAATTTCCCATGGCTGGGCTAACAGCCCATTCAAAATGGACCTGCCAATCAGGACATCAAGGGTGAATGGACTGTAGGTCTTCATCTGAAACCCACTAGTCTAGCTGCCGCATATATCAACTCAAGACATTTATAATCCGAAGTATTAATCTGTTTGCTTGCTTAAAATTTATATTCCACTCTTTAAAAACATGTTTCCCTAGGACATCTTACAAAATATGTTTAAAATCACAATTTATAACCCCAATTTAAAACAGCATCTTAAAATAAGTAACACAGGAAACAAACAATAACTACTACTATTAGTACTACTGCAGCCATCAGCAGCAGAAACTAAAACAACAGAAATAAAGTTAATTAAAAGGTATTTTTCATCTTTGGGAGTATATGGAATTTACTGGCTCCTAAAGGCTGCAGTTATTATTTATTTGTTGATTGTTCATTAGATTTATATCTGTCCCTTCTTCCAAGGACTCGAGGCAATATTTTCCTGCTCCAATTTTGTCCTCAAAATGTCCCTGTGAAGCAATGAGAAAGGGGCTAGGCTTGTTAATTATACTAAGGCATGTTTTATTTTAACCATGGGTTGTTGAATAAGCCAAAATTGTTAATCTCACACAGCATACTAAGACATACCAAATGAACCATATTCGAGCTTAGTGCAATGTGTGAAGCCAGCCATTGACTGTCCCAAGGCCACCCCATGAACATTTTTAAGTGGGATTTAAACCTAGATCTCCCTGTTCTACCTCAGTCTTGTACTTATACTCAAGTTCCCAACCCATCCAACTGACTATAACTAAATAAAACTGCATTATTCTGAGATTTCCCATCTTGGTAGGAAATTGTCAAAGCTTCTTGAGTTCTTGGAGTTGCATTCGTTACCCAACCTCCTCCCCTCAAGTATATTTTGTACCTGCTCTTTCTGAGAATTGGGACCTTCGCTACAATACTACTTCAGTTTTGTCTCAATCGGTCAGTGTCTAAACATGACTTGGCCTGAGGTGTAATTGCATCCAGAGTTTTGCTTAGTAACTGGTGATACTAAGAATTGCTCAAAAATTGGTTTAAGGGGTGCCATGTTCAATGAAAAGTAAGAATACCACAATAACAAACTTTTTGCTTCCACTCTGGTTGAGAAACAGTCTTGTCCATAGTCTAGATAATAAGGTGATCTTGAATAAAAAACATTCCTCTATATGGAGGGTAGGTGTAATCATTTCCAGTAACAACTCTGCTCAAATATTCACAGGATGAGCTGTGAAACCATGCCTGATGTTGCCTTAGGATCAAAAGGCTACTGATCTAACAAGATCAAATAATAGGATTATCCTAAATGGTCACACAAATCAGCTCCAGGTTGAGAGCTGAAAAATGGCTGATGGTCAAAACTTCATACCAAGTACAGTGATTAAACTCTTTCCATGCTCTTTATTCCCAAGCACAGACAAGAAGATTAGCTAAGTAGATTAATTGCAGAAAATTAGGATGCTAGACTTATATAAAGGGTTTTCCATCTAAAAGCATCCTGGAATATATGTTCATTCCCAGGTTTAAATTCTAGTCTTCTTCCTCCTGCCTTTTCAGGTCAATGGCCATTTTCAGGTTCATCTTCAGGTGGAGCTTCTTGTTGATCTTCATCTTCAAGGCTTATTTCCCAGTCTTGAATGTTTCTACCATCTATTCCTTGTCTGCAGCACAGTTTTTCTGGCATAAGAATTAGAGAATCCCACTTCACCAAGTTCAACCCTTATGCTGGTTCCAAACTAGAGTTCCTCATGGCAACATTACTTTCAATTAGCAGCCTGCCCGCCCCCTCGTGCGTATCTACGGGATTACTACTGGCAGGAAAGGAACTGTTGCATTTTTTAGCTGGTACAGTATCTCTGTCCTGCTCACCATTTTGGAATACTCAGTGGCCCAGCATAGCATCACAACAGAGACTTGCTAGACGGCCAAAATGGCACATCTTAATGAAATGTAGCAGAATTCTGCCACACACGTCTGCTTGGAACAAATTTGGACATTATGCGCAAACCAGATTTAACAACAGCTTGAGCGTCAGGGGAAACAATGTGTGCAAGCATTTCTTTCTGAGTCCACAGGCAAAGCATTTTCAGATCTGAAAAGAAGGTATTAGGGCTACCAAGTCTGGAATGAAAAAATCCAGGTAGCCACTAGGGGACATTCAGAGTTTTGAATTTCCACTTCTGTTAACTCTTATTTATACTATAGAATGTAAAGTATTGTACCAACAGCAGCAGCTTTAAAATAATGCATACTTTACTGGCATCAAAGAAGCTTGCATTAGGGTATATGATGAGTCAAAGAAGGAAGCCAGCATGTTTTCATTTTTTAAAAAAAGTTCCCAGACCATTTACTTTAACTATTATATAATTAGGGGAGGTATATACAAAGGGCACAGCAAGTTGCTGCATCTAGACTGGTCCCAAATAAAACTAAACAGGGTTGGATCTCATCAGTACCTGGATGGGAGACACCAGGAATCCCAGGACTGTAGGCTAGATAGGAGAGACAAAAACTCATTCTGGAAAAGGGCAAAAGAGCAGCTCTTTTGCATTGATTGATTGATTGATTGATTGATTGATTGATTATATGCCATCAAGTCATTTTTGAATCCTAATGACCACATAGATTTCCCCCCTGATGATCTGTCCCTAACCTGGTCTTTCAGGACTTCCAACAGTGCACCCATTGCCACTGTAACTTAGTTCGTTCATAATCTTAGTTTGTTCATAATCTTGGTATTCCATATTCCAGTTTGGTCTAGTGGTTAAGGCAACCAGGAAACTGAGAGTTCTAGTTCCGCCTTAGGCAGGAAAGCCAGCTGGGTGTCCTTGGGCCAGTCACTCTCTCTCAGCCCTAGGAAGGAGCCAATGGCAAACCAGGAGACTGAGAGTTCTAGTCCCGCCTTAGGCACGAAAGCCGGCTGGGTGACCTTGGGCCAGTCACTCTCTCTCAGCCCAACTCACCTCACAGGGTTGTTGTTGTGGGGAAAATAGGAGGAGGAAGGAGTACTAGGTATGTTCGCCACCTTGAGTTATTTATAAAAAAAATAATAAAGGTGGGATAAAAATAAAATAAAAATAAAATTAAAAAATATTCCAAAGCAAAGGTAAAATGCAGTACCAAACAATACAACAATATTGGCACAAAGATCAATGCAGCAAATTAAAACAGATGAAACCAGAAACTAAAAGCCAATAAAATGATCTTCAATGCCATTAAGGGAATGGGAGAATGACATGAGGTTTCTCTGACGCCTAAAGGATAATGGGTTGATGCCAAGTGAACGTTTCCAAGAATAAAGTTTCATAACTGGGTTGTTAGTTGGCCCCTTTGACCAGCAAGAATCAAACTTCTGTGTAAGGGCAACAATACTTTGAATATTAGCAAGAGAATCGACCACATAGTTTTATTCAAGGAAACAAGATTTCAGCCAGCATTTTACATTACACGGGAAGGATAGCTGTTTTTTAAGAATAAAGAATTTTTAATTGCATTGTCAACACTGACATAATATTGGCTTTATTGTAATTGCCTACGGTGCATCTTTGTAAAGGATGACTGAGTCTGTAAGTGCATTTAATAACTTATACCTTGTTTACAATCCTTCCTGATAAAAGAACAAAAGTGCATCAATTGTGGCTACATATGATATGCAAATTTTATCCTTGGAAAGGATTACTGAGATTGTAAATGCATTTAATAATGTGTACCTTGTAACAAAGGCTTGTTTGCCATTCTTCTTGATAAAGTAACTATCCCAAACATGTAGGAGAATAAATACAGACAATCAACACAATTTTTTTTTTATATGTGATTTTTTTTCCCCCCTTAATTTCTCCAGAAAGCATTTACATATAGTAGGTGTATACACTGAAGGAAGATCCTGGTGCTTTCCAGATAGTTTATACCACAATCTCTTTTAATTGACTGTGCAGAATTCCTGGAGGGCACAAGGTTCCCTGCCCTTTGTTCTAAAGTTTATATTCACTAACAGACATGTATCTTTTGGAGGTGCTACTTTTGATAAGCTTTCCACAATAGAAGAGAATATATGTAGTGTGTGCATGTGTGTGTGCAGTGTATATATGTTGTGTGTGTGTGTGTGTGTGTGTGTGTGTGTGTGTGTGTGTGTAGCTCAGGGTTGAACTGTGGGGTCCTTGGTGTTCTCTGAGCTTGGTTGTTTGCTTGCAGACGTTTCATTACCTGATTAGGTAACACCATCAGTGCTAGCATGTCCTAGCACTGAAGATGTTACCTAGTCAGGTAACAAAACATCTGCAAGAAAACAACCAAGCTCAGAGAACACCAAGAACTCCAAGGCTTTCCACAACCTGGGAGGTCTGAGGGTTGTTGTCCCAATACCTCTAGAGGGCCCTAGGTTAGAGGAGTCAACTTTAGATTACTAGCTGAAAAAGAGAGGATATTCTATTATCCACCCACCAGCCTGATCCAACCTAATGAGAAGTGAACAAATTCCACCAAGCATTGGTTGCTTAGGAGTTTGTAACTCTAGCCCTCTCAGAAGACATGTCAACTTTTCAGGGCAAAGTGAGAGAGACCTTTCAAGTGAGTTTACATTATTTCCTAGAACATAGGGAGGAAGTAGCTGACCATTTCAGTCACTTTGTGTTTTGATGTGTGGGAGTTTTGTACTTTGTACACTGAACTGGTAGAAAGAAGCACTAGCTAATGAAAGGAATATTTTTATCAATTGCTTTCTGCTCTCACTGTCAAGGTAGGCGTGGGGCAGAGTTGTATGTTAGGGAAAAAAATAGGGCTACTGAAACTGGTCAGGAAGAAATGAGTCTATTTTCAGGTTGTCTGAGGTGATGGTCACAGGCTGTAGATTTTTAATATCATATTTGGGATTTATTACATACCCAGCATTGGGTTATACTCTATCTGTCTCTCCTTCTTATCCTTGGATCTCAACCTGTGGAATTATTTACAAAGCAGAGCTTGTCTTCTTCCTGAGGAGATAAATATTTTCATCTACTGTACTTGTTTAATGAGCAAATAAAAAGGTAAAGTCTCCTTCAAGTGAGATTCCTGACAATTTTCATGGACATATCCCTGTTATGTTGGCAACAGTATGGAAGTGTGTTGGTGTTGCCTTCTTCCAGGCTTAATATGGTGCTGGCTTTCTCTGGAGGTCTCCCATCCAAATACTGACAAGGTTCATCCCTGCTTAGGTGCTCAGCTTCCAAACTTAGGTCAGGACAGTCACCTGCTGAGATGGGGGAAGAACAGGGAGACCAGAGATATGCGCACCCCAGAAGATTGAAGGAAATATAGCCAGCAGGAAGGGTCCAAGATTGCACTCACTCAACCCTTTTAAATTCAATTGGATGTTTTCTAATAAGTTGTATATACAGAAGAAGGAAACTTCTGTAAGATTTTGTTTTGATTGATTGATTATGTGCCATCAAGTCATTGTCAACACTTAGTGACTACATAGATGGATTTTCCCCATGAAGATCTGTCCCTAACCTGGCCTTTCAGGTCTCCCAACGGTGCACTCATTGTGTCTGTAACTGAGTCCAACCACCTTGCTGCTGGTTGTCCTCTTCTTCTCTTTCCTTCCACCTTTCCCAGAATTAGAGCTTTCTCCAGAAAGCTGGATCTTCGCATAACGTGTCCGAAGTAGGATAATTTGAGCCTGGTCATTTGCGCCTTAACTGAAAACTCTGGTTGATTTGTTCTAGGATCCATTTGTTTGTTTTCTTGGCTGTCCACAGTATTCTCAGGAGCCTTCTCCAACACCAAAGTTCAAAAGCATCAACACTCCACCTATCAAGTTCTGTAAGGGGGGTGGGGGGAAATCCTACACCTTTCTTCCTCCTGTCCAATACTGTACTCTTATTTTCCTCTCTCCTCCCTCCTCTCTATTCTTGTAATTATAAGCTTGGGGTGGGGAGGGAGGACATGGATGTTTTTATTTGTCTCAGTCCCCTGTTAAAATTCTGTAGGAGGAAACCATGAACGGAGATAAAAACCAACAATGCCTTATTAAAGTCAAAAGTGGATGGGCAGAGACATTAAATATCTTCCTCTCAGCTGTTAGAAGTCAATTCTTATCCAGAGAATCAAACGCTGGTATCTCAAGACGCAAAGGCCAGCCAGCCATGCTGAAGGAAATGAGAAGACTGTCGATTAGGCTGTTATCTGCCCCTGAAAGAGGCCACTCAAAACAAGGAGGGAAAGGGACAGGTGTGGTAGCAAGGAGGGTGAGTGGAGCAGAATATTGAAAGAAAAGGAGCCCTACCCCATTTTGTCAAAGAAATGGGAGACAGTTCTGGATCAGAGTCCACTGGAGTTGGGCAGCCAATAAATTAAAAACCATCATCATCATCATCATCATCTGAAATGTCCCCGGGGCAACGGTGATATCACCGGCAAATCTTTTCACTACAGAATCGCCTTGAATCTGAAATGTCAGTTTAAGACGCTGCATGGAACAATGTTTCTTGTTTCCTGCCCAATTCTTCTCTTGCATGTTCCGGGATTTCCCACCACTTCCAATCCATTTTTGGTTTTGTTGCCCCACTTCTGCTTCTGCTCCTCTTTCTTCCCCACCTTCATTCCAATATACCTTATCTTTCCCACTCTTCTTTCTCTTCCTCGCCTTCCTTTATATCAAGCTGCAGTCTTGGCACTCTTATTGATTCCCCTTGCTTTAGCTTTCCAAAAGAGTTGGATTGAGGCAGGGGAGTTCCCACCTTTGTCACTCCAGAAAATCTTATTAGTAAGGAAGAAGAGGGGGGAAGAAAGGACAGGGCAGGGCAAGACAAGGCAGGACCTCAGACACATTTAAGGATCCTCCTAGGTCCTGTTTCACCCATGTGATCTTTGTGGACAAAAACTACTGAGAGTTGATTCTGATTGAGGGGGTATCTGTGCAATAAAAAGCAATCAATAAATAAGCATATCCCCTCATTAGCAGGATCCACGTACAGCATGGAGAGTTTTTCAGCCAACCTTTAGGTGAAAAAGAAAGCTTCTTTTTATCTACTTCATTCATGGGGTGCTTGAAAATGTCTTTAGGATTTCTTTCGATAATGTTTTTGGTGTTTGCAATTTATTGCATCTTTGACGTTGCTCCTTAAGGAATTCCGAGAAACCACCAACTCCGTTTCTCTTGCCACAAACTTGCTGGACCATTTCAAAAGCCCATTGATATCCCGTTCTAGAATAAGTTCCTTTCCTTTTTCTGTAGCTTGAATCATGTCAACTGGATTTCTATTTTCTCAGTGGAAACGTTTCGCTCCTTATCCAAGGAGCTTCTTCAGTCTGAGCAAAGTTGGTAAGGGAATCCTAAATATGTTTCTAGGTAGCTGTGTGACCTTACACCTGGGGTCATGGTTATATTGAGATGTATTTTAAGTCCTTTTATTATCTAAAGGAGGATCGTTAAGATCACCATGCTGCTGTTGAGCTTGTGAAATGGTCTTAATCTTCCTAGGCACAGAAGACAATGCGGGGAGAAAGATGGGAGAAAGATTGTGCCTGAGGCCCCCACCTCTATTCAAGGAAGGATTTTCCAAGTTGGCATAAATGGATTCCTTGACCCCTCTCTCAAACCACCTATCTTCTGTCTAAAATGTGAACATTAATGTCCTCAAATGAGTGTCCTTTTTCCTTTAAATGAAGATAAACTGCTGACTCTGGTCCTGTGGTGTATAGAAAGCACTCAACACATTCCAGGGAACGGTGCCCACCCACTGGTTTAGGTATGTGGATGACACCTGGGTCAAAATCAAGACCCAGGAAGTACAGGCCTTCACGGACCATATAAACACTATAGATGCCAACATTAGCTTCACCAGAGAAGACACCAAGGACAACAGACTGGCATTCCTAGACTGTGAAGTCCTCATTGGGACCGGTGGCAAGCTAGAAATAGGGATCTACAGGAAACCCACACACACAGATCAATATCTGATGTTTGACTCCCACCATCCACTGCAGCACAAACTAGGAGTCATCAGGACATTGTCACACAGAGCAGAAACCATCCCCACCTCCATGGATTCCAAAAAGAATGAAAATCAGCACCTGAGAACAGCTCTGAAGGCCTGTGGATATCCAAATTGGGCCTTCACCAAATCTAAATCTACCAGACCTAAAACAGCGACAGATAGGGCTGAGACTCAGAGTAAACGAAAGAACCTGGTCATTCCCTACATGGCTGGTGTGTCTGAAAAGATAAAACGGATATTTGGCAAACACCACATACCTGTATATTTCAAACCCACCAACACACTGAGACAGAGGCTTGTACACCCCAAAGATCAAACTCGAAAACACAAGAAAAGCAATGTAGTTTATGCAATCCAGTGCAGTGAGGAGTGCTCTGAACTCTACATTGGAGAAACCAAACAACCTATGTACAGGAGGATGGCCCAACACAGGAGAAGTAACACCACAGGACCAGAGTCAGCAGTTTATCTTCATTTAAAGGAAAAAGGACACTCATTTGAGGACATTAATGTTCACATTTTAGACAGAGAAGATAGGTGGTTTGAGAGAGGGGTCAAGGAATCCATTTATGCCAACGTGGAAAATCCTTCCTTGAATAGAGGTGGGGGCCTCAGGCACAATCTTTCTCCCATCTTTCTCCCCGCATTGTCTTCTGTGCCTAGGAAGATTAAGACCATTTCACAAGCTCAACAGCAGCATGGTGATCTTAACGATCCTCCTTTAGATAATAAAAGGACTTAAAATACATCTCAATATAACCATGACCCCAGGTGTAAGGTCACACAGCTACCTAGAAACATATTTAGGATTCCCTTACCAACTTTGCTCAGACTGAAGAAGCTCCTTGGATAAGGAGCGAAACGTTTCCACTGAGAAAATAGAAATCCAGTTGACATGATTCAAGCTACAGACAATTCCACCTGGATGACTGAGAACCTTCATAGACATATTCCTTTCCTTTTGTAAATAAAATCTTTTCCTTTCCTTATGTCAATAAACATGCTCAGTGGCATCATTCCTATAACCCTATTCCAGGAATGAACATTGAAAGTAATCCTCAGTTTATTGACAAAGAACAAACTTACTAGCCATTGTTGAGTTTTTTTGGGGTGGGTGGGGGAGGTGGCGGCAAGAAAGCCAAAATCATTTAGCTTTTTAAAAAGAAAAAGACGTTCCCATCAAACATTTTTGGAGTGGTCTGGAATTGCCCCCTACCCCCTCCAGAGAACCCTCTTGAGATCTTTCATCTCTTTATCCCCTAAGTGGGAGTTGCTAGCAAAAACAATGCCTTGAGATGAGAATACATCTCTGCCAAGTTCGCTAATTGCTCAATTCCACATACTTGTGCCCTAAATTCTATCTTCTTTTCTTCCGATTAGTTTGAAAGGCCCGGCAAGAGGAATGGAAGAGGCTGAGGGGGAGACACTTGTATCCCATTAGGCATTGGTGAGCAGCCTTCCATCAAAAGCTTTAACTGAAGTTTTCAGGCTGATTGGAAGCAAAAGGTGCTGATTAAATAAGAAATTCCATCTGTTCAAAGGGTCTGGAAAGAAAGGGAGAGAGAGCAAAGCTCGGACCAAATGCTTTTACCCACTTGTCGGTGACATTGCAGTAATAATGTCTCTTTCCTCCCTTCCTTCACCTCCCAACTTCCTGATGGCTATCAGTAATAAGCAGGTAAATAAGGCCAGATTTGGAGAAATGAATAAGCTTTTTGGAAGGATATGAAAGCACAATGGGCAGATGTGCATTCCCTTAGCCCTGGTGCAGAAATAATTAAGATGCATCACATTATTTTCTGGCCTGGATGGTAGGTAATGCAGGTTACAAGACATTTGTTTCCCTCTTGCTTTCATGTGTTCCTTCAGAGATATTCTTAAGAGAAAAAAAGCTCTCCGGTGTAATGGGTCTAAAGTAGGGGCAGAGTTGACCTGATTCAGTGTAAAATTGTGGTCAAGATAGAAGATGAATAGAGATGTCATTTTCAGAGAATGTCCTCAAATAATGCTGTTGCTCCATAGGTGTCCATGCATGATGAGATGTGCATCATGACCTTGCGATGCAAATCACATGATTAATGTACATGCATCTACATTGGGACATAAATATGAAAGACCAGGCTTTGCATTGTGATGTTGCAGTGCATCTTTCATTATTTTTACATTAATACAGTTTGAGATTGGGGTCTATGCACTCCAGGGAATTCTGAGAAGTAATAGGGGTCTGCTCCAGGGTACTCCCTGGAGTACATCACCAACGACTAATGGGATACTCCTCTAGAAATCACTAAACAAATTCATTCCTTCCAGCTACAAAGAAATTGTCTTTTGGCAGAATTGCCGGCTGAACCTCTGCTTAGACAGCAGAGGGTAGGAGCTCCATTGATGGCCAAGCAGAATGCCCACTTGAGATACAGAGGACCTGATGAGAAAAGGTCAACTTGTGAGTAAGGTCCTCTTTTCAAGTGACTTTTTGATGCACTGCACTTAAGCTTGAGCACATCCCTAAAATACTTGAGTTTAAAAATCTTCTGTCCCAAGCTGCTGGTTGTTGCGACAATATCTGTTTGTAGACCTTCTTTGAGGGCTTCACCTAGCCTGCCATCTGCTACACTGTTTGACCCATTGTCCCATTGGATTTCTTTTCTGCTGGCCAGATTCAGCATCCTCCTAGGCAGGATACACATAACTCCATATGAACAGAACTCTCCCAAATCCTTCCTCTATTTTATGTCACCTAAGGAAAGTTTGGGAGATGAGTCCCAGGTCAAAGAAGAGTTTCCCATCTGGGAAGAACTCCTGATGAATCCATTCATACTAGTGACAAGACTGTTCATTCCCAAATGCCCCTTCACCTCCCCTACCATTTCATCCCACATAAATTTCCTCAATGAGCAGAGAACCCTCCATTTTTCTTTCTCCAAACTTCTGACTTTCTTGGTATGACACAAATGACTCTTTCACTATCCTGGGGAAAACATCATGGTAAACTTGCTACAAATGATCACAGATGCCCCAGTGAGGAGGCTGACGATTTGTGTTGGTTTTTTCTTTCATTGATTAAAAATAAATATATATTTTAAAAAAATACAATTCGGCTTCATCAGGGTTGGTTTCATCAAGGAAGGACACCAAACATCACTGGTGTTGTTGACCTTATTGTTAACAGGGTTAGCGTGTTCCCTGCTCAGCCCATGATCCAGTTAAACATATTGTATGAAGATTGCCATTGCCTCCCTCTCCTGTCTCACTTCTTCCCTGTAATTCTCCTCCTTCACCTTTCTTAAAGGTTTCAGCTTCCACCCACTTTATGTATTCATTTATTTGCATGATTTATATCCTGTCTGATTCCATAAACTCCAGGCAACTCAAATTTTAAAAAAATAGAATAAAAATCATAGCAATCATTAAAAAATCAATTTAAAACAACATAAAAACATCAGCACATGGCAAGATCCGCAGGCAAAAAGAGCCTGGGGTAACACAACACCTTTATCTCCTTCCTAAACTCTAAAACTGTTGGGGACATTCAGACTTGGGAGATAGAGTGTTCCAAAGTGACATACGTTATGCCCCCAGACCCATGCCCTCCTAATACCTGAAGAGGAAGGGACACAAAGTGTCACTGCCTGGTCTCTTTGGACAAGGTGGGCAGATGCTATTTAGAGAAGTAGGTCCTGCAAGTAACATGAGCTCAAGCTATCTAGGGACAGAACATACTGGTATGATTTCTAGAGGAGTATCCCATTAGTCGTTGGTGATGTACTCCAGGGAGTACCCTGGAGCAGACCCCTATTACTTCTCAGAATTCCCTGGAGTGCATAGACCCCAACTAATATAGAATCCAAATTTTATTTATTTATTTATTTAATTTTTATCCCGCCTTTATTATTTTTATAAATAACTCAAGGCGGCGAGCATATGTGTAACATTGCTGAAGTGGTTCTAACTCACCAGCATGCAAGTTGCCATATTCTTTGCCAACTGAAGTTTCTGATTGGTCTTCAAAGACACTCTTTGGTACAGCATGTTGTAGTCATCCAATATCAAGGTATTGAAGGCAAAAAGGACTGTCACCAAGGCATCCTGCTCCAAAAAGAGCTCTAATTGGTGCAGTAGCTGGCCATAGTCTCTGGGTGCTGCTCAAGTAGAATCCATGAGAACCCCTACTGTAAATCACAGGCCTATCCTTTGGAGAGAGCACAATCCCAACCAGGGCCAGTGTAGGAGATGCCACAAAACCTGAAGGCTTCTGGGCAAACAGCATGTCCATCATCTAAGGTTGAATTTTAACTTATTTTGTCCCACCAAATTCCTTATTGCCTTCAGACATTGGATAAGAACATCCACTGCATCTCCCATCTGACATGGGGTAGAGACATACAACTGGTAATCATCAATATAATGATGGCACGTCACTGTGAACCAGTGAATGACTTCATCCAGAAGTTTCAATAGATGTCCAAGAATATTAAGGAAAGAACCAAGCTCTGTGATTCCCCATACAGGAGTAGGGTAAAAACTCAATTGTAACCTTCTCCTATTTCCCCTTTTGTTACATCTCTATCCAACCAACCTGGTGGTTTTTTCCTGCTATGATACATGGCAATCATCCAAGCATTCCTGAAGGCAATTCCCACCCTACAACCACCAAATCACTCTTCTTCCTACAATAGGTAACATTGGGCTAATGATGTTAAGAATTCCAAAAGATGCTGATACCAGCCCTCCAAAAATGAGGAAGAAGTTTTGTTTTCTCTTCTTTTAGGAATGTACACTTACAACTACAAACAAATTTAACTCTCAAAACCTCTACCTTAAGAGTGGCTATGGAAGATAGGCAAATTTAGCCATACTGGGGAGAAACCAATTCAGCTGGACTCACTCAATTATATTTTGATTTTCCAAATAGTCATAAGAAGGACATGGAAGTTATCTCTTTCTGCTTGTCCTTAACATCTCTTGATTCTCCTGTTCTGTATTGTGACCAGCCACTTTCCTGCATTATCTCACATAATGAGGACATCTAAAATCTTTCCAATATCTCACTCTTTGTTCATAAAGTTCACTTTGTTTCCTGGCACCCAGACTGTGAGCAAACAACATTCTTTTAAAATGCTTGAGATAAACATATTTACTACTCATGGTTCCCTCCAAAAATGTCTCCTGCTTTTAGAGCTGTACTAAATTCAATCTTTTTTTTTTTTTTGATTCTGGGAATCTTTATGGAGTACTGTGCAGAACATCTGAAAATACTCAGAGCCTCTTGACCACCAAGTAATTAAATGGCTGGACTGGTTGTAATAAAAACCCATTTCTATAAACCAGGTCTCCCTGAGCTATAAATAAACCAGCAAGATCTGGAGGAGAAATAGGGGGGGAACATGCATCAATTCTGGGAACCAAATCTGCCTTTCTGAAACTATAAAGAAAAGCTTCAGAAAGATGTGAGATGGACATGAAACACCAGTAATTTGTGTTCCCTGTTGTGTACATTTGCACAACACTGACAGGCTGTGATAGATATGAGAGTTGTATCTTCTGATCTTCCATGGCATGAGTGTGAGAGATGTGTAAATTGAATGCCAGGCATTTTCACTATGAATAAGAGTCTTACCCCAAAGGTGTAGGACAGACTTTGCATCTGGAAGATCCCAGGTTCTCCAATGTCTTCAAATAGGGATGGAAAACCACATCCAGTGTTATGTAAGTTGATGAACTGAGCTGATGAAAGAAGTTCCCTGCAAGTGCCAAAATCAGAGCAGGAGACCATAGGCACAATGCCTCTAGTGGGTGGGACTTCACATATATTCCTGGCCGCTCCATCTTCCCCTTAATGACCTCTCAATTCACACCCTTCTAGGCCTCTAATCTCTTCTTCACTCTCTCCCCTTGCTCTTTGCTTTTTTGCCCCCCTTTCATGTTTTTTCCCCGTTTTCTTATGAGGTAGCAGCACTTCTGCTGGTTTTATTTTATTTTATTTTTATTTTATTTATTTTGGTATTGTGTTGAATTAATAGGCTGACCATACGTCCCATTTTGAATGGGACAGTCCCGTTTTTTTAACATTTCTGGACTGTCGTTTTAATATAAAAGTCAATTTTGTCCCGTTTTTCAAAAAACCTGTCAGGAACTAGTTTGTCCCTGCTGCCAGCCGGAACCGAGAGCCGGAAGTAGCTGGAGCGGTGCGAAAGAGCCAGAGCAGCTGATTGGCTGGAACCCGGAAGAGGAATCACCTTCACCTATCAGCGCATGGCAAAGGAAGTGGGAGAGGCGGGCCGAGCAGCATGATAGGCAGAGGCGATTCCTCTTCCGGGTTCCCTCCAATCAGCTGTTCTGGCGCTTTCGCGCCGCTCCAGCTACTTCCAGCTTTCGGTTTCTCTTGTCCCGTTTTTTTCTCAAGGAAATATGGTCATCCTATGAATTAAGGGCTTTCTAGGATATGAAAGATCCAGGATATGTGTGCAGTAGTTCATTCCTAGAGGCCCTACTCCTTCCTCTGTTCTTAAATAAATAAAACTAGAGTGCATGGGCCAGAATTACTCTTAGGGCTAAATAGTTATTGAGATCTGAGTCCTAAGAGGCCCTTTGGAGTGTAGATGGGCATGAACCTAGCATGTGTCTGCAACTTTTTAAAGCAGCTGCATCTTTCTCCAGGATTATGGGCTGTTCCTGCACTTGCCATACATTTCTGGGAAAAGATGCATATGCTTGAAGAAGGTATAGCCACAGGGCTCCATTTGCACTCTGTCTCACCTCTGGGATTGAATCCCAAACCCCATGCAGTCTTAAAAGCCACTGCTTCCTGTTTCATTTGCATTTGCCACTGTCCAGAATACTGTACAGATTGGGTTCAAACCACAGGTTTAATCCTAAACTCAAGTTAAGCAAACAGTATTTCTGGGTTCACATTCATGCCAAACTAATCATACATAGGATGGTTTCACACCATGGCCTGGTTCATGCAAGTTGATAATAGCTGGGTTCCCAAAACACAGTTAACCCCAAATGATCCATTTTTATTTTCACCCAGTCTAGCATGCTGTCCAGTTCCAATCACAACGTCATGAAAAGACCACCATTGTCCAGAGATGATATAGGCATTTTTATTAGTTGATAATTATTTTTGATATGTGGCAAGAGACCACATTGTCTGAGACACCGGGAGCTCCATACACAGGACAGATGTAATGGCATATCCATACCTCTCTTCTCTGAGACCTTAAGGAAGGTGGACTCTATATACCATTCTGATAGATTCCATATATCCCTCCCTGCAAAACTATTGACTGCCAGGACTTGGATAGCTCCTGAAGCTATCCAATTGTATATAGTCATCTAAAGTTTGATGGTCCATGAGTTCAATTCCTAGCAGAGAGTTTAATCCCATAGAAGAATGTCTGGCTATCTACGTCTGACAAGTCCTACCTGTGCTGGCTTGCCTCTGGTGTCAAGTTTCATAGAGTCCCTGCAGTAAGCCGAAGGCAGGAATTCTCTTACCAGCATTAAGCTGACCACAATTTCAGCCAGAAGTCACGTTGCAGGAAAAGCCGAGAGAGAAAAGCCAGAAGTCCGTGTGCCAAAGTCAGGGTTGAAGCCAGAAGGTAACCGATATTCCAAAGCCAGGTCAGGGGTGGTAACAAGTAGGTCAGCGAGAAGTCAAAGCCGGGTCAAGGAGTCCAGAAGTCAGAGTAACAATAATCCAAGCAGGGTCAGGAAATCAGGAATCAAGTCAGGAATCCGGACTGGTCGCGAAACCAATATGCTACGTTGCTCCCACAACTCACTCACCGCTCTGCTGGTTATTTATTAGGAGTTTAGGAGCTGTCATCTGGGTCCTGCAAAGACTCCACTTCTCCTCTGCGTAAATCTCTTGCAGCTAACCGGGCACTTCTTCTGTCCTTTAAGGCGAGGCATACACGCCTCCGTCTCTGCCCTTTGGGTGATTCAGGTGAGCTGGGAGTCTGATGGGATCCAGCTGGCTGCTGGCTAGAGGGTGGGGACAAACCACCATCCCCAGCTTGCTCCCCTGTAGCCTCGGTTATTGGCTGCTGGCTAGAGGGTAGGGACAAACCACCATCCCCAGCTTGCTCCCCTGTAGCCTCGGGTATTGCCAACTCCCCACTGCCCTGTGGTGCTGGGTCTTCGTCTGGGCCATGCCTGTGTCTGGGACCTCGTCTGGTTCAGTCCCCTGGGGGTTCACCAGGGGCAGCTCGTCTTCTGATTCCTCACTGAAGTCCTGGGGCAGAGGCTGAACCAGGACACTACCAGACTTATAAGTTTCCTCCGCATTGCACTTTAGATGACTTCTATCCCAAAGCCTAGAAGATCATTTAGTCCTCTACAATCCAGCTTTGTACATTGAAGCATAAATGACCATTTTTCAACTGCCTGGATACGCATTTCTGTTACTGGCCTGATATAGGACTCTTGTCAGAGAGACCAAACCAACAAAAGGAAAGGAGAAAAAATGAGAGGGGGGAATCTAGTTATTGATTGTCATTAGTTTTTTTTCTACATTGTTACATTGACAATGTACCAATGCTTGGAGGAGAAGTGGGTTAATCAGGAAATAATTCCAAGCATTTAAAAACAGAAGTGGAACTGTCCCATTTTAGTCTCACACTGTTTCTAACCCTAGCAACCAAAACGTCTCTTAAAAACAGAAATCTTACAGGGACCAACAGCTAATTAAACAATCTTTAGTTGAATAGTTATTTAAATTTTACACCATTTAAATGATTAATGGGATAAAAATCCAAATAAGTTATATTTATTCATGCAGGTGTATTTCTGAGATACTGAAGACAATGTGAGGTAGGGTAGAATTAAATAAACAATATCTATCATTTGCTCTTGGAAAGACTTTTAAAATATTTTCCTTTGGAGGGATTAGCTATGGCAAGATGCCAGAAACAAAACCAGTGCTAAAGATGTCTCTCTGCCAATTAATCAACTTAAATTTAAGTTGATTAATCTGCCTAACAGATTGATGGGAAGTGCAATATTTGCATTTCTGTTAGGAAATAAATCCAATTAAGTTCCTGATGGGTTACGTCTGGAAAAATAACTTTTAAGGTTACAATTTTAGACTGTTCTCACTGTTCTTCACCCATTTACATCTGCACAAAATGATGCCCAGACAGATGATGAGTGACACTCACTTTTTCAGGTGACCATTCAGCCCAGGATCTAACTAAATCAAAACCATGTAGGGAGTAAACAGGAACCTATTAAATTTAATTCTAGGTCCAGCTCTTGAAGATGTAGGACTTGAGAATATGACAAAAAATTGGTTTGACTTTATAGAAATAATGTTACTAAAAGTTTAATGGTAAGGGATTACATTTGTATAACATGCATTTATATCTGTGTTGGAGAAGGTCGGAAGTCACTTTCCTTCTATGTTTTCTATCTATTTCTGCACTTCTATAGTTTTTCCTTTTTCTTTAGTTCTGCATTCTATCTTTTCTGGACTCTATATTTTGTATTTTAATTATACTTTAAAAATCCATAAAGTTTTTAAAAATTTTTTAAAAGAGAGAATATGACCAAAATGTGCAGAGGTGCAGAGGCTGAAAAATAGGAACATTCTTAAGGAGAGTCAAAAATCTCAAGATGGTGACTGCAACTGTACAGCTGATCTGTCATTTACATGTGTCACGGACACTCCCGCTAAAAAAAATCTACTTTATTCCACTGTGCTGCTCATTCCATCAGGGCAGTTTTCTGATCCAAATGTATTTTTTCTTTTTTATATAATAATTTAATTAAAAGTTTTAATTATAACAGTAAAAGATAATACAAACTAAAAAAGAAAAAAGGAGGTGCAAAGAAGCAAAAAAAGCCCCAAGAAAGAAAGCAACTTCCCACCCTCAACACAAGTATAAGCAATTTCATAATCTCTTCACCTCCTCTCAATTAACAATTTTAATTTTTTTTATTTAATTAATTTTTTTATCCTGCCTTCATTTTTTTTATATATAACTCAAGGCGGCGAACATACCTAATACTCCTTCCTCCTCCTATTTTCCCCACAACAACAGCCCTGTGAGGTGAGTTGGGCTGAGAGAGACTGACTGGCCCAAGGTCACCCAGCCAGCTTTCATGCCTAACTCTCACTCTCCTGGTTTGCCATTGGCTCCTTCCTAGGGCTGAGAGAGAGGGACTGGCCCAAAGTCACTCAGCCAGTGTAGTGGCAATGCGGAAGACTATTATCTCGAGGAGTTAAGCGACATATTTTGATTTTCCCCCACATGAAGAAGATTAGAGTTTATTTAGAGTTATACTGATGTTTAACTGGCTTGTTTTTATTTCTGGTTGGAATGGAGGGGGAGATAGATTACCCCAAGCTTGTTAGTTTAAGCATAGATTCACTCCTCCAGCGGCTTGGAATGTGGGGGGAGACTGTTGATGTTGGGCACTGGCTTATCTGTAAAGCTTCCCAAGCTCTTGGATGATGTCATCAACAGGTGCAGAGCCCCCGAGAAGTATCCCAGTCAAGGTCAGGCCATGCAGCTCCTGTCCTCCACTGTCTCCCGGAGTTTACTCAAATTCATGTTCATTACTATAGGCGAATCCAATCAGTAACATCTTCTCGAATCCAGATGTCAGCAAAAAGTCCAAACAGAACCATAAATAGTAACATTAATTAACATATATAAAACTCCGCAACATTTTTCCATTCCAAATGCCAACAATTCCACCCCAAATATCAATATATCCCATTCAAATAAACATTCCATGTCTCAGTTCTTAACTACAGTATATAAAAATCTACATTTACCATATATACTGTAAAGTAATCCCAATATCCTAATACAAACAAAAAACTAAGATTCAATATAACGAAGAGGGA
This sequence comes from Charina bottae, assembly GCA_023362775.1. Classification (NCBI taxonomy): domain Eukaryota; kingdom Metazoa; phylum Chordata; class Lepidosauria; order Squamata; family Charinaidae; genus Charina; species Charina bottae. The sequence continues at coordinate 8,571,389 of JALMGJ010000013.1, forward strand.
TATAAAAAGACAGTTAAATACAGAACCAGTTTAAATGCTGTCAAATGAGGATACATAAAGTAATTATAGAGGAAAAAGCTTATACATAATGTTAAATGTAAGCAAATCCAATACACACTATTTTTCCAGTCCAGATATCAGCAAATCCAAAAAGAACCAGCCAAAGTAACTACATGTCCCCTTTTAGCCCTGGTCAAATAAACCAACTTTATGTTCCTTCTTTTTAGGCAAAGCAATCTTGCTCTTTAATCTGTTCAGATGATTGTTGATCCTTATATCGAATGTCTTCAATACTTTATACAGCCTCTTTTGTAAGTCCAGCAAAAGGAAATTGTTCCAATCGCTCTCTGGGATTGTCATTTTTATTTCCTTCTTAATTTTTAAAGCCTCATCCATTTTTTTTCTTTATATCTGATGACAAATTCTTATTGAGATTCTCGTACATGTTGTTCTCGGGTAGAATTTGTTGCATTTCTTCTTCTGTAACATCTTCTTCTGGGAACAGACTGTTCCCAAGAAAACACAACATAGCTGACATAATTGATTCAAAGTCTCTGCGTAGTCCCTGGTGCAATTCCTCAAAGATATCTCTGAACACTATTATAAGTTACTTATCTTGTTATGTCTCCAATATCAAATACAGGTTTTCTTTCCCACAAAAATGTATTTATTCTTTAGGATTAATTTCAATGTCTTAATATTCAAATTCCAATATTCCAACGTTTTCTGAGCCCTTAATCCGTTTAAAACTTTCTATAGCCAAAACCTTGTCCTTCTTTTTGCTGTTTATTTTAAATTCTTAAAGATTATAAAGATACATCTTTATTTTCTTATAGTAAAGATTGAAGGCGCTCACCCAGTGTTGGCAGCCTTGTCACTTTGAACGTGTCTAGCTTCTTTGAAGCAGTTAATAGGCAATTTCTGAAAGTGGTTAGCAAGGGAAGTGTGAACTTAGCGTCCTTTAAAAAGGTTCCGTTTGCGGCTGGAGCAATTATGGCAAGTTCCCTTGTCTCCCAATTCTCTCACCCTCCAGAGACCAGTGTCTTGCAGTCTCCTCACATGGAGTAATTGTAAGGAGAACAAGTTGGGCAATCTCGTGTCCTCTCTTGGTCAAAGGAGCCGATCTACTTGTCAGCTCCCTGTTTGTGGCCACAAACGTCAGCTCCACTTTTCGCGGAGCTGTCTTTACTCTGCCGTCTTCCCCAGAAGTCCGTCCAAATTTATTTTTCTGTGGATTTCTTTTTAATTCACAGAAGAACTAGTCAGACACAGAGAAGAAATGTTATTTTCTTTCAAAAAGAAAATATAAGATGGCTGAAGAAACTCTTTCAGTTTCTCTCAACTGAATATTCGATGTAGGAAGGGACTTTAAGATTCTATAAAGATTCAAGTGAATTTAATTTAATTCAATTTATTTAATTTAGGCACCACCCAACTCCAACCAAGTCTAGGCAGTATACAATAAAACAACAACATAAAAACATAACACAATAATTATAAAGGAATAAACAACAAGAACCAATGGTGGATCTAGTCAACCACATCCATGCACAATCGAACAGGGGCCCCAACTACCCTAGCCCAAGGCCTGGGGAAATGGCCAGGTCTTGAAGGCTTTCTGTAATGCAAGCAGGGTAGGAGCCACATGGATATCAGTGGCACAAAACAACCCATTCTAGATTCCTTTTCAAGTCAAATGCTGAAGTCTCTCTCTGTTGCAGTTCAACCATCACATCAGTGTTTCTCAACCTTGGCAACTTTAAGACGTGTGAACTTCAACATGCTGGCTGGGGAATTCTGGGAGTTGAGTCCACACGTCTTAAAGTTGCCAAGGTTGAGAAGCACTGCATCACATAATCCATGGAATCCACTTGTCACCTACAGCTTGTGTACAAAAATGTGTATTGTTGGTGAATTTGTCACCCAACAGATACATTTAGGAAAATTATATACAAAACTGCATATACAGGTAGTCCTCGCTTAACGATCACAATTGGGACCGGAATTTCAATTGCTAAGTGAAGCGGTCATTAAGTGAATCTGACCCGATTTTACAAACTGTTTTGTGGTGGTCATTAAGCGAATCACCATGGGCGTTAAGCAAGCCACTCACTCGCTGGATCGTCACCTTGTTGTGGTGAGTGGGCTTGTGTGTTCCCAATGAACCCTGTGAGCGAAGCCGTCGGGAGTCATGTACTCCTGGCAGGGTCACCCATGGCGGTAAGGTCCAGGGGGAGGAACCAGACAAAGAACGATCCAAGAAAGTCCTCAACGGCAGAACAGGCGGAAGATAACAAGGTGTATTGTTACAACGGCTGCGAAGGCGGATGAAGGCTGCAGCAGACAAAAGGTCACCAATCGTCATGGTATCCATGCCATTGGATTAGAGCCTTTTTCTGTGACGGTTGTGTGCTGATCGTTGTGCACCGATCTCCACACATAAAACAAATTCACGCACAGGCGTCTTTCAACCACACCAAACCCAAAACAACCAAAAGTCCCATGGCGACTGACGAATGGCAACGGGGGCAGGACTGTGAAATCCGGAAGCTCCTAGTCATGGACCAGCACATGGGCGGTGGATACGGATTCAGTCGCCCTGACTCAAGGATCGAGGCAGTTGAGTAGTTCGGCAGCTGTATCCACAACTGAGCAGCCCTATTTAGGATCCACTCTGCTCACCCCATATGGGGAGGGGGCTAGAAAAGGTGCCCTAAACATAGTCTGCCTCATTTTCTCCCTGACTGGATTACCGCGACCAGTGGGGTCACCATCTAGCGGTCGTAAAAAACACATGAATTTTGGAACATGGAATATACGGACACTGCAAGACAATATGGATAGTGAACGACCTGAACGTAGGACTGCCATTATTGCAAGGGAGCTGAGACGTTTTAATATTGATATAGCAGCACTCCAAGAAACTCGAAGAGCAGGAGAAGGACAGTTGAAGGAAGAAAAAGGAGGTTATACCTTCTTTTGGAAAGGACTGCCTGAACAAGAACGACGAATACATGGGGTAGGCTTTGCTATCAAAAACGACCTTGTGAAGCTCTTGTCAGAAGTTTCCACTGGGATTAACGAACGACTCTCAACTCTGCGAATAAAACTCGCCAAAAACCAACAGGCAACTATCGTAAGTGCTTACGCACCAACACTAGATGCAGATGAGGATATCAAGGAAAAATTTTATACCCAGCTGGACACCATCTTATCAGAGATACCAAAGGAGGATAAAATTATCCTCCTGGGTGATTTCAATGCAAGAGTTGGGTGTGATTTTGATTTGTGGCCAGGGATCATTGGGAAAGAAGGAGTTGACAACAGCAACACGAATGGAATCTTACTTCTGACTAAATGTGCAGAGCATAACCTTGTCATTACTAACACACTCTTTCGCCAGAAAAATAAATTTAAAACATCATGGAAGCACCCACGGTCGAAGCACTGGCATCTTTTAGATTATGTAATTGTCCGTGCTAGAGATCGCCGTGATGTACTTCTCACCAGAGCCATGACGAGCGCCGATGACTGCTGGACAGACCATCGATTAATTCGATCCACGATGGCCATAAAGATTGTCCCTCATCGTAGGCTCCAAGGAAGAAAACCAAGGCGTAAAATGAATACACTGGCCCTTCAAGATCCTATTAAACGAGCTTGCTTTCAATCAACTCTCAAGGAACATCTGCCTATGGAACTTCCTGAAAATGTTGAGGAACACTGGATTAAATTGAAAACTTCTATTATTTCAGCCTGTGAACAAACTATCGGATACCAGACTAAGAGACATCAGGACTGGTTTGATGAGAACGATAGTGAGATTGAACATATTATTGACAAGAAAAGGAAAGCCTTCCAGATATGGCAAAAAGATATTAACTGTGCCATTAAGGAAAAAATCTATGCCAGTGCAAAGGCAGAAGTCCAAAGAAGAACTAGAGAACTTAAGAACATATGGTGGATAAAAAAAGCCCAAGAAACCCAACATTTTGCAGATGCTCATGATGCACGGGGCTTTTTTAATGCCATAAAGGCCATCTATGGACCAACAAACCATGGTACAAATCCCTTACGCTCAGTAGATGGTGCTAAACTTCTAAAGGACAAAGAGTCTCTTGCACTGCGCTGGAAAGAGCATTACTACAATCTCCTTAATCGTCACTCTACTGTGGCTGATGAAGTCTTCTTGCAAATCCCGCAAAAACAAATAAGAGATGAGCTTGCAGTACCCCCTAGTTTGGAGGAAGTCAGTAAAGCCACTAAACAAACGAAAAATAACAAAGCTAGTGGACCTGATGGGATTCCTGCTGAAGTCTTTAAAGAAGGCGGGCCTGAACTTACACAACAACTTCATAAGCTCATCAAAAAAATCTGGATGAGGGAGGAGATTCCAGCAGACTTTAGGGATGCCATAATTATCACTCTCTTTAAAAAGGGTGATAGAACAGACTGTGGAAACTATCGAGGCATCTCCCTTCTAGCCACAGCAGGCAAAATCCTGGCAAAGATCATTGCAAACCGTCTCCTATCTGTATCAGAAGACATCCTCCCTGAAACGCAAAATGGCTTCCGCCCTTCCAGGGGAACAGTGGATATGATCTTCACTGCACGACAGCTTCAAGAAAAATGCAAGGAGCAAAACCGCCCTCTGTACATGGCATTTATTGATTTGACTAAAGCTTTTGATACTGTAAATCGTACTGCTCTCTGGACCATCCTTCTGAAAATCGGATGCCCTGATAAATTTGTGAACATCTTGCGGTTACTCCATGACGACATGATGGCAACAATCCTGAATAACAATGGCTCTCAAAGCGATCCATTTAAAGTGGAATCCGGCGTTAAACAGGGATGTGTTATTGCTCCAACCTTATTCGCTATCTTCATTGCTATGATTATGCACCTTGTTGAAGAGAAACTTCCTACTGGTGTAGAAATTATATATCGAACAGATGGAAAGCTTTTTAATCTTAGTAGGCTGAAAGCAAAAAATAAGGTAATTGCAACTTCTGTTATAGAACTTCAATATGCTGATGATAACGTAGTCTGTGCACACTCCGAGGAAGATCTTCAAACTATCCTAAACATCTTTGCAGAAGCATATGAAAAGCTCGGCCTCTCGATTAACATTAAAAAAACCAAAGTGCTTTACCAGCAAGTTCGAACCAATCCCTCCGCAGCGCCATCAATCCAGCTTAAAGGTGTGTCACTAGAAAATGTCGACCACTTTTCTTATCTTGGCAGCCATCTATCTACAAAAGCCGACATCGACGCTGAAATTCAGCATCGCCTGAGCTCTGCGAGTGTAGCTTTCTCCCAAATGAAGCGTAGAGTGTTTGAGGATCGGGACATTCGCAGGGAGACCAAAATGCTTGTTTACAAAGCCATTGTACTACCAACCCTTCTGTACGCCTGTGAAACATGGACCCTCTACAAACGCCACCTCCAACTTCTTGAAAGATTCCATCAACGCTGCCTCCGAAAAATTCTGCAAATTACTTGGGAAGATAGGCGGACTAATGTTAGCGTATTAGAAGAAGCGAAAACCACCAGCATTGAAACAATGATCATCCAACATCAACTTCGCTGGACCGGTCATGTTGTTCGAATGCCTGACCATCGTCTTCCAAAGCAGCTACTTTACTCCCAACTTAAGAATGGAAAACGGAATATTGGTGGACAGCAAAAGAGATTCAAAGATACTCTCAAAGCTAATTTAAAAAAATGTAATATCAGCATTGAGAACTGGGAAGCCCTAACTCATAAGCGTTTCAATTGGAGGTCAGCCTTTATTAATGGCGCCATGGACTTTGAAGAAGCACGAGTACAGGGCGAAAGGGAGAAAAGAGCTAAAAGGAAGGCACGTCAGGCAAACCCTCATCATGACCGTCTCCCACCCGGAAACCTATGCCCTCATTGTGGGAGGTTGTGCGGATCCAGAATTGGCCTTTATAGCCACTTACGGATCCACCGTTAAAATTTTACCTTTGGAAGACAATCTTACTCGGCTACGAGTGATCGCCAATGATGATGATGAATGATGATAAGCAAGCCACATGGTTGTTAAGTGAATCATTTATTTTATTTATTTATTTGTTCAACTTATATGACCGACCATCTCCCCCCATGGGGAAATCTGGGTGGTTCACAACAAATAAGTTAAAATAAAATCTAAAAATATATAAAACCACAATATATACAGTACAATAAATAATTATAAAATCCAGATGGATTCATTAAAAGAAGGACATTAAAATTAGGGGATTAGCCACCTCCATGAGGAACTATCCCTTCCTCCTTCCCATGCCAGGCGACAGAACCAGGTCTTCAGCTCTTTCCTAAAGGTCGGGAGGGAGGAAATCTGTCTCAACTCTGGGGGCAAGATGTTCCATAGAGTGGGCGCTGTCACAGAGAAGGCCCGCCTCCTAGACCCCATCAGATGGCATTCTCTAATTGATGGAGAATGGTTCCCCATTGATTTTGCTTGCCAGAAGCTGGCCAGGAAGGTCAAAAATGGCAATCACATGACCACAGGATGCTGTGATGGTTATAAATGTGAACCGGTTGCCAGGCACCCAAATCGTGATCACGTGACCGCGGGAACACCGCAACGGTCATGTGTGAGGACCAGTCATAAGTAAATTTTTCCAGCACCATTGTAAGTCCGAACCATCACTAAACTAATGGTTGTTAAGTGAGGACTACCTGTATAAGGAAAATCTATGTATGATAGGAAACGTTGCATATGGAATAAATGCACACTTCCTTGATTTTATTCCTGAAGTAGAACTAACAATGGAATGCATATGGTATTGACATGTACCAGAGAGAGGCTGATTTGTACAATAAACCGGAGCTCACAATAGGCTTGTCATGTCCATATTTTCATCTTCTGACAGGTAGGCTTGAAAAACTCAATGCAGCCTTTTATCCTCACATAAATTCACCAGGTCCTTCATACTTTTATCACTTCCTTTCTCCTTGCAGATAATTTTTATTTATTTACTTCCTATTAAAAAGGAATGCATCAGAGAACTAACACTGCAAAAGATTTTGCTGACTGGAGTGTGCAAGGGCATGCTGTTTCCTTTCTACCTTTTTTTTGGGGGGGGGAATATTGATTGTGATTTTTAATTTGAGACTTGGATAAGCCTCTTTCTTATCCATCTAGCTCTTCCTTCCCTTCCTCCCTCTCTCCTTCCCTCCCTCCCTCTCTCTCAGATAAAGGGTAAATGTAAACCTCACTAATTTGCACTTTCTCTATGATCATATAAACTGGAAAATAATTATCCTTAGGATTTGGTTTGGTGTTTGCATTTCTCTGAATTTTGCAACTTATTATTTATTTATTTATTTATTTATTTATTTATTTATTTATTTTAATCCATTCAATCATGTTCAATTCTCAGAGACTGCCTGGACAAGTCCCTGCAGTTTTCTTGGCAAGGTTTTTCAGAAGTGGTTTGCCATTGCCTCCTTCCTAGGGCTGAGAGAGACTGACTGGCCCAAGGTCACCTAGCTGGCTTCGTGCCCAAGGCAGGACTAGAACTCATGGTCTCCCGGTTTCTAGCCTGGTGCCTTAACTAGTACACCAAACTGGCTCTCATTAATATTTATAATATGCTCTGTATGAGGATACCTTGGAAAATGACTGGAAGTTGCAAAGCGTGCAAAATACAGGCAGCAATTTCACTAGCAGGTGCAAGGCTCAAGGGTTAGGGATGCCTGGACTGGAAGACCTGCACTAGTCTCCAGTTGCTTTGTGGGCCTATTTTAACATACTGGGGTTAGTTTAGGGCTTGGCTGCCTAAAAGACCATTTGCAGGAAGGCCCATCTCAAAATTCCCCATTCTCAAAAATCAGTTGACTTGATATGCGGGTTTCTCCCACTTTGCTCCCAGGCTGTAGATCGCCCTACCCTATAAACTGTGTGTTCCCTCTGCTTTCTGCCCTTAGAAGGGCATCCAAGAGGCATCTCTTTCTCCAAGCTATGAATTCTTAACTAATCTTAGCATTCCTGCAATTTATGCTTTTCACGTTTTAAAATGTTTTATTCTATATTTTCGTATTCTGCCTTGAGAATCTGATTGAGTGGGACAGTGGGAAGCAGAAAAGAAGTCCAAAATGGCTATTTAAGGGAAATTATCTGCCTTAGGTAAAATGGCATAGAGAAAGGCATACATCATAAGACGTTGCTTGGAAAAAAAAATAATATCTTGGGGAGGCAATAGTTTTTCTGTCAGCTATATTCCCCAGAGGTAATCTCTTTGGGACCTCTTCATGGGAGAGAATACTAAGGAACAATCGACATTTTTTTCCACTCTGATTTCTTTTTCTGAAACTCTTTCCCCGCTTTCCCCATTATTTGCTTGTTAAATTTATCATTTTTGTTTGTTAAAGTTATCATTTTTACTTGTTCATTTGTTCATTCTTCTAGGACAGAGCTTTCCAAACTGTGTGTCGCGACACAAAAGTGTGTCGCCACACCACCCGGAAGCGGTGGTGCGCGCGTGCACGGTGGCAGCGGCAGCCGCTGCCGCTGCCGCCATACACACACGCGCCACCGCACGTCCCCCCGCACCACTGCATGTCCCCCCACACCACCGCACGCCCCCCCGTGCCACCGGCATGCGTGCGTGCGCCGCCGCATGCCCCCCGCGCTGCTGCCGTGAATGCGTGCGCCGCCGCACACCCCTTCTGCGCCGCCGCCGCACGCCCCCGTGCTGCCGCCGCGCCGCAGCGCTGCTGGCGTGTCGCCAGCAGCAGCACTTTGGAAAGCCCTGTTCTAGGAGCTCAAGGCTGGTTATATATTATGGTTCTTTCCTCATTGTATCCCTGCAACAGTCCTATGAGGAAGGTTGGGCTGAGATGGAGTTACTACCTCAGAGTCACTCAGGAAGTTTCCATGGCAGGGAGTGTACCTGAACCTGGATCTCCCCAGTCTTAGTCCGTGGCTTCACCACTTCATCACCAGGGCAGGATGGAGGGAAAGGAGAGGGAACTCTTGCAGAAGGCTTTGTAAAATAAGCCAAAGGCTGCATCATCATCATCATCATCATCATCATCAAGTTTATTACAGCCCTAAGGCCAGATACAATCAAAATATCTAATAATAGCAGTATTACATACATATGATGATGATGCTATCTGTTAAATTGTGTCCAATTCTCAGCAATTCTATGGACCAGCTCTCTCCACCTTTTCCCATCTTGTATGGATTCCTTCAGTTGTTTTATGCTCTGGGTGGTGTTGGCTTTGATGGTGTGTAGCTACCATCTACATCTACATCTACATCTACATCTACATCTACATCAGAAAAACAATAAGTATGATATGATCTAAAAATAATTAAGAATAGAAATACTAAAATAAATCAAAATAAAATATTATTATAAGACATTCTAAACCTAAGTAATGGTGGGGCATATCTTACAGGTGGTAGCACAAAACTGGGCAACTTGGGAGGATATTTTTGAGTCCTTGTCTAAAAGAAGTAGCATTAAATAGAAATCACACTCCCTACCTAGAAATTTCTTCAAAATCAGACATATAAGGGTCTGTTTACAGTCCTTATATAGGGAGCAGTATAATAGCATATGGGTTAGAGTTTCTATTGAGCCATCACCACGTGGACATAACCAAAGGTGCATCAGAGTACCCTTAAAACGTCCAAAAAGGACTGCTGAGGGCAAAGCATCCAGCCTGGCTAAGGTGACGGCTGCATGAAATTAGTCTGAGGACTCCAGAGGGGCCTAGAGTAGGGTGGACAAGATGCAACTCAAGGCTGCCTATCACCCTCAACTCCCCTTTCTTCAGTCCTTCTCAACCTGATTGCTGAAAACTGATTGCACCATATCCCACCCTTCTAATTATAACTGGCTTAAAATAGATTAAAAAGGTAAAGGTTCCCCCCGCACATTTGTGCAGTCGTGTCTGACTCTAGGGGCCGGTGCTCATCTCCATTTGTTAGCCGAAGAGCCAGCGTTGTCCGAAGACGCTTCCGCGGTCATGTGGCTGCATGACGCGCGCGGAACGCTGTTACCTACCCACCAAAGTGGTACCTATTCATCTACTCGCATTTGCATGCTTTCGAATTGCTAGGTTGGCAAGAGCTGGGGCGAGTGCGGGAGCTCACTCCGTCACACGGGGCTAGGGATTTGAACCTCTGAACTTGCGATCTTCTGATCGACAAGCCTGGCATCTTACCCGCTGAGCCACCACGCCCCTTAAAATAGATACTTCCCAGTTAAAACAAGGAAGAACCTCTCACCTTCTCCCCCAGATCCAGACCCACCCACACAAGTGGCATTGCCTTGCCCCTTTGTGACCTAAGTCAGAATACACCTACAGTATTTCCTTAATGAAAGCAAACGAAAGTTTGTTTATTATTTTCTCGTCTAGGTATCAGTGGATATTTACCCCTCCCACGAGACAAGTGTGGCTCTTCCCTTTGTGACCTCAACTTCCTGCCTTGTGCTGATTTTGGTAGATAAATGATTGCCCACCCCAGCTCTAAAGTCACCAGCTGCATCTTCATGCCTTTGGGGAATCGAGATACAAAGCTACATATGACTATTTATGTGTACAGAAATGCACCTCCAAATGTACACTGAATTCTTGTGATGACTGTTTTAAAGTACCTTTACTAACAGATGTAGAAGTAGAATGCAGGCAACTTCTGCTTAGAGAAAGAAAAGGGGAAAAGAAAGGAGAAAGGAGAAAGGAGAAAGGAGAAAGAAGAAAGAAGAAGGGAGGGAGGGAGCAAATAGCCTAGAAAATGAAGTAGACAGAACTACCTTGTGCTGGTTCTCTCTGATACTTTGTCATGTACAAGAGAGCATTTTGTGTTGTCTGTGATGAAAACTGAACTGCTGATTTTGAGAGCAGCTGTAAAATTGGAATAGCAAGTGCAAAGAGTGACAATGGAAGCAATTTGCCAGGATGTACCCAAGTGCCACAGGCCCCAAACACCAAGACCAATTTTCGCAGAGTGTGATGGGAAACTTCCACTAATAGACTGGGGAATTTTCCACATCTCCCATCTTGTGCACAAAGGCTGAGATTCTGATAATGACTGGCCCAAGGTCACCCAGTTGTCTCCCCACCCCAGTACCTTAACCACTAAACCAAATCTGCTGTCATATAGTTTTCTTAGCTGATACATAAAAATGGTTTGCTGCTACCTTCTTCCAAGATATCATTTCAATTTCCTGCCTATATACCACCGGGGACTTCCTAGGGGTTTATCATCCAAGTATTAACCAGGATCAGTCCTGCTTAGCTTTTACAAGGTCAGTGAATCTCAACTAGTGCTTAAATCCTGCAGCAAAGTTCATGCTGAAACCGATTTGCTTTAACATTTCTCTTTAGACTATGCAGTTCCACTTCCAGCATAGACATTCAGGAGAAGACACAGATGACATCCCCACTATCAAGACATTGTGGTACATGACATCACTAGTTGTCCTGTAGAGACCTCTGACTTCCAGGCATGAATGTTTGGGGCGGCTCCAAATTGGGGTGCTAGGAATCCTGGAATTCTCTCATTGGCCTTATCAAATCACCCTTCTTACCTCCAAATTCTCTTGGGATGCTTCTGTTCAGCTGCTATCCACCTCAACATTTAATTCCATAGCAACTGTATTCTTAACCTCCCTAGTCAATTTTGCTCAGATGAATCTCTGACCTTCCCAGGGAGGCTGCTTCACCAGAGGCTCAGATATCAGCTTAACATTGGTTCTGAAACAATTACAACCTCAAATAAGCACAATAAATTGAATCTAAGAGACTGGTTTTGCAACAGGAGCAACTTCAAAAGAGCCATTCACTTCTCATCATTCTCTAATCACTCGGGGATGGAATGGGAAATGTGGCTAAGAGCTATTTATTCTATGAAAGGGACAAGTGGGTAAAGAAGTTGGGGGGTTCTGATAAGCAGTCTGCAATGGCATCAGGTTGATCTAAATCAGAAGGTAGAATGAATCATCAACTATATTCCTTCCCCTGAACTGCCTATTGGATATGCACTAGGTAATCAAGTTGGTTTGGGCAGACTGGTGGGATGAAACATGAAATATTTGGACCAGAGAAGAATGGGGGAGAAACAGGTAAAATTAAGATGTTGCTTATCATGGCATCCAAAGAAGATCTACCACCAAAGAGTCAGCATTCCTTGTTCTCTTCCATCATTTCAGACCAGGGCATGGGACGGAAACTGCATTGGTCGCGCTTATGGATGATCTTTGGCGGGAGCGAGATGGAGGCAGTGCATCCATTCTCGCTCTTCTTGACCTCTCACCGGCATTCGATACCATCGACCATGGTATCCTTCTGGGACGGCTCAGGGAGTTGGGGGTGGGTGGCATGGTTTTACGCTGGTTCACCTCCTTCCTCCAGGGCCGATCCCAGTCGGTGTTGATAGGGAGCAAGAGAGCCAGCCCACGGGCCCTTCTTTGTGGGGTTCCGTAGGGCTCGGTACTCTCACCGCTCCTTTTTAACATCTACATGAAACTGCTGGGAGAGATCATCCGTCACCACGGGCTGAGGTATCATCCATATGCCGATGATACCCAATTATACATCTCTATCCCGGGTGAAGTAAGTGATGCAGTGACCACCCTGTCCAAGTGCCTGGGGGCTGTAGGGGTCTGGATGGGGAAAAACAGGCTTCAGCTGAACCCTGGTAAGACGGAGTGGCTGTGGATTAATGGCCCCTCGGTTTCTGGGAATTTGTCATCTTTAGTTCTGGATGGGGTTGCACTTCCCCAGACAGACCCGGTGTGTAACTTGGGGGTCCTCTTGGACTCACGACTCCTGCTTGAAGAGCAGGTGGCAGTCGTGGCCAGGAGGGCCTTTGCTCAACTTCGTGTTGTGCACCAATTATGCCCTTTCCTTGACCGAGAGGCCCTTCGAACGGTCACTCAAGCCCCGGTTGTCTCTCATATAGATTACTGCAATGCACTCTACATGGGGATACCATTGAAGAATATCCGGAAGCTACAGCTGGTGCAGAATGCGGCGGCACGGGCAGTTTTAGGTTAGGGTGACCATACGTCCCGTTTTGAACGGGACAGTCCCGTTATTTTAGCATTTTTCCACCGTCCCGTCATTTTGATCAAAATCTCAATTTTGTCCCTTTTTTAAACCCAGCGGGAAGGAGGACAGGAAGACAGGAAGGAGGACTGGAGCCGGACTTGCCATTGGAGGCAGCCCGGAAGAGGCCCTATCAGCACGGCAACTGGAAGCCCAGTTGCCACGTGCGATCCCAGCAGCAGAAGCAGCACCACAGTCCAGGTTCCTGCCTCCTTACCTGATCCTGAGATTGTCTGCCCAGCAGTGGTGAGGCCAGGGGAAGGTTGTGGAAAGAGGGTGCGTGTGTGTGTGTGTGTGTGTGTGTGTGTGTGTGTGTGCGCGCGCGTGTGCAGATTACTTGCTCAGTGTAATCGCGCACACACACACACACACCCCACAACCTCTTTCTCCAGCCTCCCTGCAACAGGTCCGGGTGCATTTGGTCATGGGGAGGCTGGAGAAAGAGCGTATGGGGTGCGTGTGTGTGTATGTGTGCGCATCTGATCGGGCTTGGCCGAGGGAGGAGAGTTGGCGAGCCACTGAGCAGGAGAATCCGGCTGCGCTCGGCTGCTTCAGCCACACCACTCCGCCCCTTGCTGCCTGCTGAAGCTCCCCAGGGTGGCGGCTCCTGCTTCTCACATACACACACACACTCACAGGACAGACTGCCCTGGCAGGAGCCAGCCGCGTTGAGGGGCTTCAGCCACACCACTCCGCCCCTTGCTGCCCGCTGAAGCTCCCCAGGGTGGCCGCTCCTGCTTCTCACATACACACACTCACACACTCACAGGACAGACTGCCCTCGGCAGGAGCCAGCCGCACTGAGGGGCTTCAGCCACACCACGCCGCCCCTTGCTGCCCGCTGAAGCTCCCCAGGGTGGCCGCTCCTGCTTCTCACATACACACACTCACACACTCACAGGACAGACTGCCCTGGCAGAAGCCAGCTGCGCTGAGGGGCTTCAGCCACACCACTCCGCCCCTTGCTGCCCACTGAAGCTCCCCAGGGTGGCCGCTCCTGCTTCTCACATACACACACTCACACACTCACAGGAAAGACTGCCCTCGGCAGGAGCCAGCCACGCTGAGGGGCTTCAGCCACACCACTCCGCCCTTTGCTGCCCGCTGAAGCTCCCCAGGGTGGCCGCTCCTGCTTCTCACATACACACACACACACACACTCACAGGACAGACTGCCCTGGCAGGAGCCAGCCACGCTGAGGGGCTTCAGCCACACCACTCCACCCCTTGCTGCCCACTGAAGCTTCCCAGGGTGGCCGCTCCTGCTTCTCACATACACACACACACACACACTCACAGGACAGACTGCCCTGGCAGGAGCCAGCCACGCTGAGGGGCTTCAGCCACACCACGCCGCCCCTTGCTGCCCGCTGAAGCTCCCCAGGGTGGCCGCTCCTGCTTCTCACATACATACACACACACACTCACAGGACAGACTGCCCTGGCAGGAGCCAGCCGCGCTGAGGGGCTTCAGCCACACCACTCCGCCCCTTGCTGCCCGCTGAAGCTCCCCAGGGTGGCCGCTCCTGCTTCTCACATACACACACTCACACACTCACAGGACAGACTGCCCTCGGCAGGAGCCAGCCACGCTGAGGGGCTTCAGCCACACCACTCCGCCCCTTGCTGCCCGCTGAAGCTCCCCAGGGTGGCCGCTCCTGCTTCTCACATACACACACACTCACACTCACAGGACAGACTGCCCTGGCTGGAGCTGACCATGCTGGGGGGCTTCAGCGGGTGGCGAGGGGCAGAGTGGTGTGGCTGAAGCCCCTCAGCGCGGCCGGCTCCTGCTGAGGGCAGTCTGTCCTGTGAGTGTGTGAGTGTGTGTGTGTGCATCTGATCGGGGTTGGCCGAGGGAGGAGAGTTGTTGCCGCTGCACATAACAATAACTACATTTATGTATACATATATACATTTGATTTATAATATTCATTATCTAATATATTTGATATAACATATCTTTATTTTAAATTATTTTCCCTGTTTCCCTCTTCCCTTCTTCTTCCTCTAACCTTTTCTAACTACTTTATTTATATATATCTATTTCTAACCTTATCATTATTTTCTTTTTCTTCTCTTATGTTATATTACTGATTTATTAAGTATTTATTTCAAATTCAATTTTTGACTTATACATCTTTACCATACAATACTTACGTACATTTCATTAAAATACTCCAGTTTTCTTAACAAAAAATTGTGTAAATACTTGATTTACATTTTTCTTCTTTCTTCTATATATATTCAAAAAGAATATAATATTAAGTAGAGATTAATAAACTATAAAAATAAAAATACAAACATAGGGGGGGCGGGGGGAAAAAAGAGATATAAGAAGAAAAATGTGTGTATGTGCATCTGATCGGGCTTGGCCAAGGGAGGAGAGTTGTCGGGCCGCCGAGCAGGAGAAGCAGGAGCTGGCCACCCTGGGGAGCTTCAGCGGGCAGCAAGGGGCGGAGTGGTGTGGTTGAAGCAGCCGAGCGCAGCCGGCTCCTCCTGCTTCTCCTGCTCTGCGGCAGTGGCAGCAGCAGTGACTCTCCTCCCTCCTTTGGCCAAGCCCGAGGGGGATGGGGCAGTGGTGGGCCTCTATCCCCTCCATCCCCGCCCCTTGTTCCCCGGCCGATGACGGTGCTGTGTGCACAGTGTTTGTACACCGGCCTCCCCCAAACACACCAGCTCTGATGCACCATTTACTGCTAGAAGAAGAAAAAACCCTTTAAAAATAAAGAAAAATTAAAATCTGAGCCAATCACGCTGATGGGGGAGGGGTTTGCAGGCAGGAGCCAATCGTGTGGGGCGGGGGCGGGGTTTGCAGGTGGGAGCCAATTGCGTGGACTGGGGGGCGGGGTTTGGAGGCCGGCATGGTGGCATAAGACCCTGTCCCGTTTTGCCATCCCAAATGTCCCGTTTTTGTCTGAAGGAAATATGGTCAGCCTATTTTAGGTGCATCAAGATCTGCACACATAACACCTCTGCTCCGTGAGCTGCATTGGGTGCCAGTTTGCTTCCGGGTCCAATTCAAGGTGTTGGTTATCACCTTTAAAGCCCTACATGGCATGGGACCAGGTTATCTGAGGGACCGCCTCATCCCCATGACATCTTCCCATCCCGCCCGATCTTGCAGAGAGGGCATGCTGCGGACCCCATCTATGAAAGAATTCCACCTAACGGGGTCCCGGAGACGAGCCTTCTCTGCAGCGGCTCCTGCCCTATGGAACATCCTTCCACCAGGGATAAGACAGGCCCCCTCGCTCCTGGATTTTAGAAAAAAATTAAAAACCTGGCTCTGTGACCTCGCCTGGGGCAAAAAGGAAAGCAGTCAAACCTGGGGATGGCTGATTCCTTAGAGCCACCTTAGATATCTAATTTTAATCATAGTCAACGTCACTTTAGAACTATCTGCCTCTTGGATTTTATTTTATTTTATTTTATTTTATTTTATTTTATTTTATTTTATTTTATTTTATTTTATTTTATTATTTTATTTTATTTTATTTTATTTTATTTTATTTTATTTTATTTTATTTTATTTTATTGTAATTCTATTTTTATCATAGTTTTTATTATATGTTGTTGATATTGTGTTGTGAACCGCCCAGAGTCCCTCCTTGAGGGGGAGATGGGCGGTTATAGAAATTCAATAAATAAATAAATGTGCTCTATCCTATGCACCCATCTTTCAGCAGGCACCATTACACCACTCAACTTTTGGATGGCAAAGCTACTCTGTAGCTGTTGTTCTAAGTAGACCCCCAGAGAGATGCATTTGAGGGGGACATCTTGTATCATTCTCCAGATCCCTTCAGAATGTCACTTGGTCCCACAAAGCTGCTGTTCTGGCTAGTGGATCAGGGAGACCTTGAATGGGGTCTTCAATATATCACCTATCTCATTTCACTTCAACTTTTTCAGTGGGTCTAATGATAGGGACAGCCCTACCAGGGCAGGGTCACCAGAAGATGAATGACATACTATTTCTTCTTACCATCATCCACCTCCAGGAATACAATAGAGGGAATTCACGGAAGTCTAGTAAGAGTGCCAGAATGGATTGTGTGATAAGGAAGACTATAATTACCTGTTTCATGTCCAAATCAGACATCTTTCATAATGTTTGTTTTAAAAAAATAAACACTAAAAATTGTATGCATTTATGTGCGCCTTTATGTATTTTACAACACTTGCATGTCATCACAGTCAAAACATCCAGGCAGCTCAGGAAAAGAAAACATATCATAAAAGCATCATAAGCTTAAAATTTTCTAAAATTTCTAATACATATAGCCATTATAAATCAAAGTGCCAAAGACTTTATGTCACAGCCATCCTTACTCACTTATCCTCCAAAGCCTGACAAAATGTATATATTCTTATGCATATCATGCCTAACATTTGTATTTTGGCAATGACGCTTCCTATATTGAAGAAGGGGACATGTATGGACTTTTTCCTAATAAGCACATTTCTGTTCCAACTGCATCACAAAGTTCAGGAAATGCAGACTTCTTAGTTTCTTAGTGGGTTCCAAATCAGATGCTAGCTGAGAAATTTGCAGTGAAGTGTTAGTGAATAAAATTCTCTGCAAATCTCTAGTCTAAGATAGACTTTGCTAAGCTGTAGCCATGGAATGAGTAAGCACAGAGATCTCTGTGCAAGTGTCCAATTCTCCAGATGAATCAAATCAAATTCAGAGTTCTCTTCATATAGAGAACTCTGAAAGAAACAGCCCACCAGGAAGGACACAGTCCATGCTTGAGGGCAGTTTGAGATTCAGAGACTTATATCCAGATGTGGTTGTATTATGGGTAAGGCCAGACCAGGGGTTGGAAACCTGGGTATCTCCAGATATTACAGACCCACAACTCCCAGCAGCCCCCACCATCAGCCCACCTCTGCTTGAGGAACATCTGAGCCCAAATCTAAATTTGGAATTAATCTGCAAGGTCTGGAGAGATTATGGACCAAGAGGCTTAGCCTATTCCAAAGAAAGAGCCACATTACTCCTTGGGGCACTGTTATTGTTATTATTCTTTGAATTGCAGCCTAATATTCACCCCATTTTCCCAGAAGTAATTCCCACTGATTTTCATGGAATTTACTTCCAAGCAATGATGGCAGTCTTAGCTGTCTAAAAGGGCATCTTGAGTTGATCTTGGGAGTTTCTAGCCAAGTATAGCTAACCCTAACCGTCCAGGGTCCCTCCTTGTGAGGGAGATGGGTGAAATATAAATGTGATAAATAAATAAATAAAGTATAGCTCTGGAAAAATAGGAAAGAAGAAAGAATGGTATTGGTGCTCTAATTGATGGAGCTGGTCAAGAACATTTGAAAATTGTTGCAAAGTTAGTGAAGAAACATAAAATCAGCTTGGGTTTTCCCCCTCCATCCACCCCCACCTTTCACTGGCACATCATATATAGATTTTACAACCTCCCCTTCTTTTTTCTCAAAGGTTAATATAAGTTGGTTATGAATGGGTTTCTTGCAAAAAGGCAATTATCTCTGGTGCAATTACAGAGTTTCCCACTCAACAATAAATGACTTGTGTGAATATATTTTGTAACTACTTTTTCTCTCATTAACATTTGTTCAATTGTTTATTGGAAGGATAACTCAACTAAGAGAGGTAGAAAGAGGTGCAAGAAGCATGATGGCAAACTTACATTTAAGGCAGACTTCCCCAGTGTGGTGCCCTCCAGAGCATTGCATTATACAGCCAGTCCTCGCTTAACAACCATTTGTTTAGTGATGGTTCAGACTTACGACGGTGCTGAAAAAACTGACTTACGACCAGTCCTCACACTTATGATCATTGCAGCATCCCCCGCGGTAACATGATCACAATTTGGGCACTTGGCAACTGGTTCAAATTTATGACTGCTCCAGCATCCCATGGTCATGTGATCACCATTTTCAACCTTCCCAGCTGGCTTCTGGCAAACAAACTCAATGGGGAACCATGTGATATGCTTAACGACCACATGGTTCGCTTAAAGCTGTGGTGATTCGCTTAATGACTGCTGCAAAAAAGGTCATAAAATGGGGTCAGATTTGTTTAATGACCGCTTTGCTTAGCAACCAAAATTCCAGTCCCAATTGTGGTTGTTAAGCGAGGACTACCTGCATATCTCATAGACTCCAGGTGATGCAGCAATGGCTGTCCATGTCAGCCGGGGTGTAGAAAGGGTATTCTAGTCCAACACATCTCGAAGACACCAGTGCTAGGCTGAAGCCCTTTAAACATCTGTCAATTGCTTGCATAACTGGCCAGGGTAAAAAAGTAATCCTACATGTGCCTGCAATTGGGACAAAAAAGCATGAAGAACCACATAGTATGCAGTGCTTTTGCGTCCATCCTGCAAGGTTTTAAAAAATTAAGGAACAAGGAAAGGAGAAAACAGTCTAGATCTGTATCCTACTGCAATACCCACAAACGGAGGTGCCTATGAGCAAGTCTGCAAAGTGCTCAAGAATTTGAAAAAAAACAAGCAGCGACACTCCCATTCTCTGGCCGTTAAATGCAACAACAAGGAATTAAAATAACTGGTCATTTGCTGCCCTTTCATGACACTCAAGAGTATATTAGGAGTATGTCATTCTAGCCAATTTTTCTAGGCTTGAGGATACTTTGAAACTGGCCTGATTGTATGTAGAATTAGAAGCGAAGAAGTGTAATAATGAATGCAAGGTGGGTGTTAACAATGCTAACTAAGAATAAAAATGAAACAGAAAAAAGTAGTGATTCACTCCACAATAAAGGCTGTGCAAGCCTTAGACCAGTGTTTCTCAACCTTGGCAACTTTAAGATGTCTGGACTTCAACTCCCAGAATCCCCCACCCAGCATGGGAGTTCTGGAGAATTGGCTGGGGAGTTCTGGGAGTTGAAGTCCACACATCTTAAACCTTGGCTCTGGAAGAGAGCATATAAAGTAATGTTAGGTATTTTTGATGATCAACCTCTGCTGGTTAGTGTGATTGTAAAATGTATTAATGGTTACGGGTTTTTGTGTTTTTAACCGTTATTTCCATTGTATACCACTCAGAGACAAGTTGGAGTGGAGCAACATAGGAATAAACAAACAACCAACCAAACAAAACAGTAATATTTTTTATTAAAAACGTGCACAGTTTAATTACAAATATTGGCACATTTTACAAAATGAAAACAGAAAATAGGGCAGCATAGAAGATGTGCCTAAGACAGATGGGAAGAGAAACAGAAACCAAACCAATGTACCCCTTTTTGCTGATATAGCAAGATAGAGAAGAAAGAAATGTTAAGTCGTGTGTGTGTTTGTGTGTGTGTGTGTGTGTGAGAGAGAGAGAGACAGACAGACAGACAGAGAGAGAATGGGGGAGAGAGAGAGAGAATGGGAGAGGGAGAGAGAAAGAGAGAGAGCGCATCTCAATACCTGGTGGCAACGTTAATCTTGCATAATCATCACAAGGTGTACCTTTTCCGCAATCTGCTTGGTTAACAGCTTGTCATCCACTGCCTGGAAAGCAGCGTTATTGATTCCACAAATAACTCTCCTTTGAGAATGAGGTTGCTATGGATGACAACTCAATCTCCGTGGTTTTCCTCATTGGCTTTTTTTCTTGGATTAATATTATCCGGCAAAGCAAGTATGAAAATTCTCCTGGGCGGACTTGTTTTGGCTGTGGTGGCTTGCAGTTGTGTCTTTAGAGTCACAAATTTATACCTTTATTTTGCTTCCTCTGCTAAAAGCAACCTTTTATTTCTTATGCCTCCAGCCTGCAAAGGAAATTACGTATTTCTGTTTTTGATTTCATGGTGCAAGACTGACCTGCACAAAATGCAAACATACTATGTGATGTTGTTGTGGTTGTTGATGATGATGATGTTAATCAGTGTTTTTTAAACTTGACAATTTTAAGATGTCTGGACTTCAACTCCCAGAATTCCCCAGCCAGCATGCTGGCTGAGGAGTTCTGGGAGTTGAAGTCCACACATCTTAAAGTTGCCAAGTTTGAAAAACGATGATGATGATGATGATGATGATGATGATGATGATGATGATGAAATACCTAACATTTTCAAGGAATAAAGATTTAAAAGAGGCAGCACAATGTAGAGGGTACAGTGGAATCCAGAGAGATGCCACTTGATTATGTCCTACTTGACTGATTGGATGACTTCAGGCCCATGACTCTCTCACACGATTGGGGAAAATCCCATCTCCATTGTTTTGAGGAAAAAAGGTGAGATTATAATATGAGATGATTAATGTAATATAACACAGTTTATGATTATTATTACAGTAATAATCATAACATGACATTCCCTTAGACCAGGGCTTTCCAAAGTGCCGCCGCTGGCGACACAACAACGTCGGTGGCGCGGGGGGGCGTGCACACGTCGGTGGTGCGGGGGGGCGTGCGGCGGCACGCGCGCGCACGGCGGCAGCGCAGGGGGGCATGCAGCGGTGTGAGCGTGCACGGCGACGGCGGCAGCCTCCGCTAAAACGCGGAAACACTGATACCGCGCCGCTGCCGCCGCCACGCACACACACGCCACCGCTTCCGGGTGGTGTGGCGACACACTTTTGTGTCGCGACACACAGTTTGGAAAGCTCTGCCTTAGACATTAACAATATAAATAAGCATTATACCATATGGACTGATCCTTTCCATGATTTCCATGAGTTCTGGGAAGTATGGATATGAAAGTAGTTAAAAGCTTCAGCCACTGGGAAGTGAAGGAATCCTCTGGGTGAGAGGTTCTTAGCCTGGGTTTGAGGTTTCAAGGGGTCTGTGAACTTGGAGGGGGGAAAAAACCTGCAACATTATTTTGTTATTTTTTAACATTTTGAGGACTGTATCTGAGCATAGTTGAGGTCCATAGGTTTCACCAAACTCTCAGAGGGGTCCATGGAACAAAAAGGTTAAGACCCCCTGCTCTAGGTGAACGCTACTTCTAAGCTATACTTCCCAGCAATATACTGATGCCTGAAGCCTCACCAAAGACTTCTCACATTGGGGGAACTGGCCTGGAGTCCAATTTGTTTCAGATCCAACTTCTAAGGCAGATGATGACCTTTGGGACCAGGATATTTGATGGATCACATTGTTCATTGAGATCTTGCTAGGAAGCCATCTTAAGAGACCGAGAGTTCTAGTCCTGCCTTAGGCATGAAAGCCGGCTGGGTGACCTTGGGCCAGTCCCTCTCAGCCCTAGGAAGGAGCCAATGGCAAACCAGGAGACTGAGAGTTCTAGTCCCGCCTGAGGCATGGAAGCCGGCTGGGTGACCTTGGGCCAGTCACTCTCTCTCAGCCCAACCCACCTCACAAGGTTTTAGTTGTGGGGAAAATAGGAGGAGGAAGGAGTATTTGGTATGTTCGCCACCTTATAAAAATAATAAAGGCGGGATAGAAAATAATAATAATAATAATAATAATAATAATAATAATAATAAGAAGAAGAAGAAGAAGAAGAAGAAGAAGAAGAAGAAGAAGAAGAAGAAGAAGTCTCTGCAACCCCTGGAAATATCTCATGGGGAGAAGAAGGCTTTTTAGCAGCCATATCAAAGCTCTGGTTCTTCCTTCCAAAGGAGGCCTATTAACTTCTTGAAAATGGTAAAGATCTTTCTTTTTTAGAAAGCCAACAATGTATATTATTATTTTTATTTGCATGAAATAAACGCTTCAATGTGTTAAATATACACTAGTAGTTGCTACTGATTTTCACTGCTGTGATGCTGATTTTTTTTATAATGTCTGTAATTTAATCATTGTTGTGAGCTGCCTAGAACTCTGTGGAACATAATGGGGAAAAACCACTTCAAATAAATAAAATAAAAACAAGGCATCAAACAAACAAGGTTGTTTACACACTGCACATGAGCAAGTTCCATTGAATTCAGCAAATAAAGTTCCTAGCAAATACACAGAGCCAACGCTATGCCATTTTCACAGGAATATACCAGTTCAGTCCATTCCCATCTGCTTTTCCCCACTCTATTGCAGTAACTATGGGAAGCCTTAGCTTCAAATCCAGGGTATCTACTATTTGCCAGGGTTAGTGAGTGTGTATTCTCCCATTGGGAAAGTCCAAGGAAAGAAATGAGATTTCAATCAGCAGGAGAAGCATGGGGACCCTCAGCTCATATTAGCTGATAATAATTGCTCAGGGAACACAGAGGCTGCCTGTTATATGGAATGCCACCCACCCACACACACCCTTCCCTTCTCTATGGTAAGTTTGCAAAATGAGTTGTTTATTCCTATGTCAGCAGAAGGTGAGGACAAAGTGTTCTTACCCTTTCTTGTCTTCCTTGAAAAGAGTGAGATGGTTTCAGCCAAACATCACCAGGAAGTTAGATCAGGATTGGTAAAATGGGGATTTAGACCAAATGGTAAGGTAGATAGGAAGTCCTCCACATCAACAGCTGTTCTCGGATCAAGGGTTGCATCTGCGGGCAGAAGCCTGGCCAACATCTTGGTCCTTCTCACCGAGAGGATTGCAAAAATCTATTGTGTTTCACATCAATTCTGTTACAAATTAAAGGTTGGAAGGAATCCAGTCTTATGGAGTTGTGACCATTAGACATTTGGTAATGCATTTCAAAAACAGAGGGGGCAGTTTGCATGCCACATCAAACCAGTGGAGGACAAGATAAGATGGCAGATTATACACTAACTCTGAAAGGTGCAGATTGCAGAACTTCTTCAAAAATTGCCACCTGTAATTTTAACAGTGACAATAAGCAAAAATTATTAAAAATGTAAGAGTAGTGGCGCGGTGGCTCAGCGGTTTAACCCGCTGAGCCGTTAGTCTGACGACCATAAGGTCGGCAGTTCGAATCCTTGTGGCGGGGTGAGCTCCCGTCACTAGCCCCAGCTTTGCCCACCCAGCAGATCGAAAGCCATAGGCAAGTAGATGAATGGGGACCACTCACGTGGGCCAATTTGCTGGCGTCCTTTTCGGAAGGGTCGCCCTCGACCAAGAAGAGCTGGTCCCCGTAGATGGCGGCGGAGGACGGCAGAGGACGATGGATTCCGGAAATAACAACAACTTCCTGGACGTCAGCAGCCGGCTCAGAAGCAAAGGTTCCTGAGACATGTAGTCCGACCTGCGGATGAAGAGCCGGTTCCCGCACCCCCTCCCTAATGCGCGGGTAGTATGATATGATTGTATAATATGAAATTACATGATTGTAAGCCGCCTAGAGCCCTCCATTAGGGAGGGGATAGGTGGGGTATAAATAAGATAAAATAAAAATAAAAATAAATAAATATGAAAGCCTAAAGACTTCCTTAAGTTGAACCTGAATACTACTCTTCTTGGCAAGATGGAAAAGATCTTCCACTGCCCTTCTTGGATGTTTTTTCCATTGCCCAATCTAACCTACAGTGCTGGAATTTCCCGATGATCTCCCATCTAAGTACAACTAGCTGTAGCCCTACTTAGCTTTTTCAAGGTTAGGCAAGGTCAGCTAAATGCTGCCACTGCTTTACTTAACAAGATTTCATGTGAATCAAGTCTACATTTTTGTTCTAGCTTTGCCCACTCCTTTTCTTCCTTGCCCCACTGAATGTTTCAGAGTGTGATAACCCTCAGTGTCAAAATTCCCAATCAAGAAATCCCTCAGACAATTACTCTAAAGCAGTGCTTTCCAAAGTGCCGCCGTTGGCGACATGGCAGCGGCGGCGGCGCGAGGGCGCGTGTGTGGTGGGGGCATGCACGGCGGCAGCGCAGGGGGGCACACGGCAGTGGCGGCATGCATGGCGGCGGCAGCGGCCTCCGCTAAAACGCAGAAGCACTGATGGCGCACCGCTGCCATCGTCCCTGCTGCCGCCGCCATACACACCACCACCGCACACCCCGCCACCCCGCCGCCGTGCATGCCGCCGCTTCCGGGTTGTGTTGCGACACACCAAACTCTGTGTTGCGACACACTAAAGTGTTGCAACACACAGTTTGGAAAGGTCTGCTCTAAAGGATTCATTTATTCAGGATTAGTACACAACAGGCCAAGAGAAGCCTTGAATAATGTTTTCCGCGCCAAGCAGTATTATTAAAAGAAACGGCTCTCTGACATCACCCAGAGTCCAGCCATAACAATCCAGTTCCCACTCCAAGAATTCCCCCTCCCTACAGAATGTCCATTGGAAGAGGAGGTGCTTCTCAGTTCTCGCCTCTTGGAGCAAAATAGTGCAGACCAGCAACCCACACGTGTAGAACAGTCAGAAGCGTGGCAGACGAACATGCGAGGCTGACACAGGGTGTGGCTCCCAACACGCCACTTAGCAGCAAGGGCAGGCCTCGGCTTAACAATAAGTACACCCCTCTTAAGGTTTACGACCATGAGCTGCTCAAACCTCCTCGCTCCCCCTCCAGCCCAGCCAGAAAAGAGAGACTGGAGGTGAAGAAGACATCAGAACTCGGTTGTTCTGTCTGAAGAAGTCTGAATATTTGTTGGCATATATAATATTTCTAAACTGGCCAATAACTGCAGTTCTCTGTGGAGTGTGCAAAGCAATTAAAAGCCTCAGATACCAGATCAAGCAACATAAAAACCAACAATAAAACCACAATAAAATCAGCAGCAAGAAATATCTGCTGCAGGTCCCAAGAAAATTACCATCCTTACTGCCTACAATGAAGATTTGGCTTATTTATTTATTAATTTGTTTATTTGATTTATTCCCCTCCACAGTCCCAAGACTATTGGATGTTTATGGGAAGGAAACATGAAAAAGAAAACATCTCTAGTAAAAAAATATGAAAATAACGGAATTATAAAATCATAAAACCCAAAGACCATAGCATAGTCATCTATCCTACGTGTCACACATCACCCACCGCAGGCTGTTTGGAACAGCTCTGTTTTCAAATGTTCCTAGAAGCCCCCAATCATAATAGCCAGCTTCAGTTCAGGCAGGAGACTATTCCGAAGTACAGGCTGCCATAGAAAAACAGCCCCTATAGATTATACCTCATAAAAAGTGTAGATTGCTAAAAGCTTCTCCTGGGACAAAGGAATAAGGCAGGTCAATTCCAGCTGGAGACGGTGGAAGATATTTTGGGGCTAAGCCATGTAGAGTTTTAGAGAGAACAACCAGCATCTTGAACTGTGCTCAGAAGCTGATTAGAAGCCAGTGCAGGGTTCAAAGCACAAGAGTAATAGGTTCATGATGGTGAGTGCCAATCATCCAACCAACTGTGAACTTTGGCACCCAGGAATGTAGCCTATATATCACCTTATGGGGTCACAGGCCTCATAAGGATGTCAATGTAGAGTATTTGCTTCTTAAAAAGTAATTTCCAATCAGGTAGATGAGTGGCTTGTTCAGGAAAGAGGCGAGTCACCAAAAGACATCTATAGTCAAATGAGGACTTGAACCCCAGATGTCTGAGTCCAGCACCAGGACCACCACACTATACTTGTATGATGTGCAAGTTTAGTTAGTATATATAATATAATTGTAAGAACCCAGTTCAGTTTAGTTTACAATTTTGTGCATTGTATAGAGCTGGGAAATGAGTTAAATCAGTAAGCAAATTAAGCAACCACTTTGGGGTTGCCCTGAGGTCAAAGGAGTCCGCCCTGCATGGTAAAAAGTCAAATAAATTCCCCCACCTTGGCCCCACAGCCATTGACTGTTGTCCACAGCAAATAACATGCAACTCAAGCAAGTTGACATCACCTTCCTTGCTTAAACAGTTTTCCCAGCAACACAAAGGTCAATGGAATTCATTAAAGGGTTAAATTAAGTTTTAAGATTGAGAGATCCTTTTTAACATTTGAAATAAATGAGTTAATTTTGCTTGACAAAATGCTGCAAAGCTCTCATCTAAACTCCCCACTCTACTCATTTCTTTACATCATTTCCCTCTCAGTCTTTAATTTTGTGCACTTAATTAGCCTTCCCCCTCTAAAAAAAGAGAGAGGGAGACCACTTTTATCCCATTATAATTCAATCAATGTTAATTCAAAAAAGGTACAACAGACCCAGAAAGTTCAGGGCAGTGAGATGTAAGAAAAACACTGCAGATGGGCAATATCAAGGGAAGATGTGCAAATGTGTCATCAAAGGAATGTCATATACATTATTTTTGCTTTGGAAAATAGACTTTTTGTTTGAACTCATTATTTTTATCTTTGAAATCATTATCTTTGTCAAAGGATATTTTGTGTTTGATTAATGGCAATGTTGGAAGAAAGGCTGTGGGAGATACTGACCAACCCTGTGGATTTTCCAACTTGATGGTCTAGCACAGTGCTTTCCAAACTGCTGCCATTGGCAACACAACAACGGTGGCAGCGGCGGCGGTGCAGGGGCGTGCACGGCTCCGGGGGTGTGCACGGTGGCGGCCAGTGGCGCACACAGCGCCGGGGGCGTGCGCGGTGGCGGCGCGGGGGGCCACGCGGCGGTGGTGGCGTGTATGGTGGCGGCGGCAGCGGTGGCGGCCTTGTGTTTTCCGCTAAAACGCGGAAGCGCTGATGGCGCGCCGCTGCCGTCATTGCTGCCGCTGCTGCCATGCATGCCGCCGCCAGCGCACACACCCCCGTGCCGCCACCGTGCATGTCCACTTCCGGGTTGTGTCATGACACACTAAACTGTGTGTTGCGACACACTAAAGTGTCGCGACACACAGTTTGGAAAGCTATGGTCTACAACTCTTTAGCTAGGTCTGCAATATACTGTAGTGAGCAAGCAGGGTTTCTTTTCTTGAACAGGGAAGGAGACTAGATCAGCCTCACTGAGGTTGATCAGCATACATCAACATTCATCCAGGGTCAATAGAAAGGATTTATGCTGCCTGCCAATCACAAGGCCCAGCCAATATTTCAACCGTCCTAGGACTGTCCCAAATCTCCTAATGTAGAATCTTTTGAGTGAAAGACAACCAGAACTCAATAATTCTCCAAGCAGTAGATTCCATATTTACCCAGCTTTGCAGAAGAAGAAAATAATGTGGGGTGATGGCAATGTTATTTTTATTTTATTGCGTACATAGAAGATGTTCATCATTTTGTGTTGGGTATGAACTTACTTACCTAATTTTGCATTTTTAAACCAGCACATAAACTAAAACTTAGCAGTCATTCTAAATTTGCACATATATGCATATATTCATGAAAATAAACTGTTCAAAAGTGCAATATATTTGATATAGATGCTTGCAAAGACTCTATCAGCCAGTATTGTAAAGTAAAATATATATTTCTCTTGTGCAAAAATCAGAGTTCTGGTATACAACAGAGTAGTCTATTTTATTCCTCGAACATACAGATCTCTGCTGTAGGTATACTATGTTATTTTCTAGAAGTGACGCTTCCAGAATAGGAAATGGTTCATGGGTTCATGGTATTCTGGAAAGGAAACAGGATGCTCCAGGAACAGTGGGACATGTGAAACACCCAGTTTTGCACATCACTAATGCATATTTAGTGATATTTAGGGGTGTGGTGGCTCAGTGGGTAAGCCAAGCTTGTCAATTGGAAGATCGCAAGTTCGGAGGTTTGAATCCCTAGTCCCGCATGACCATGGAAGTGTCTTCGGACAATGCTGGCTCTTCGGCTAACAAACAGAGATGAGCACCGGCCCCTAGAGTCGGACACGACTGCACAAATGTGCGGGGGGAACCTTACCTTTACTAATGCATATTTGCAAAAAGTACACCAAAAATAGATACACATTTATTGCTGACTTTAAAACAATTGATCCCGTTGGATGAACCCAACTTGATTGGCAAAATGAGAAGCTGTGAGAAATCAAAATCAACAAAATTGCCCATCCTGAGTCTACAGCCTGAGATCAGCACCACTGATCAGAAAACATCTCCCATTATCACGAGGCAGCGCAGCCATTGGAGTCCTGGACAGCTGGACAGTTCGTGAGGGGAGTGGGACAAAAAAATCAGATGGCAGTGTGATCAAAATCCATTCCTTTTGTACATGCATTGATATCACATACATATATTAAGTGGTGGAGCATCATTCACTCTGCTGTGACCACCATCTTGATTTTTTTAACCTGCTTTCAAGTTGCCCATATGAGAAGTCACCAGCACAATGCCACTGTTCTAACACAAACTTCCACTCTTCTCAATTGCTGAATCTTGCAAAACATTGGTAATCTCATTCAAGTTCTTGCCCAATGTGGAGAACATCAACATCTTGCACAATCTTACCAAGAATGCTGAAATCTCATGAATCACATAAGGAAGTACTATTTATTTATTTAATTATTTTTTATCCCGCCTTTATTATTTTTATAAATAACTCAAGGCAGCAAACATACCTAATACTCCTTCCTCCTCCTATTTTCCCCACAACAACAACCCTGTGAGGTGAGTTGGGCTAAGGGAGAGTGACTGGCCAAAGGTCACCCAGCTGGCTTTCACGCCTAAGGCGGGACTAGAACTCTCAGTCTCCTGGTTTCTAGCCCTGTACCTTAACCACTAGACCAAACTGGCTCTCAATATATAAATTAACCTTGATTAGATAACTTGATTAGTTTTCTGGTGACTTAGCATGTTCTGAGAGTCTGGACTATTTCTTTAGTCCAGTATATTGTGCAAATCAGAAAATGGATTAATTCAGGCAATTATGTCAAATGAGCCCATTCTGATCTTCTGCTCTGATATTTTGTACTGGAAATTGGTTGAGGAAATTAAATAAGACCATATTAAAGCTGGGGATCTTTTTTTTCATTATTGGTGATGCATTTTTCTTTCAGGACGGCGTGGTGGCGCAACGGTTAAGACTACCGACTTTTGAATGAAAGGATGGCAGGTCGGCAGGTCAAGACCCGGAAGCACTGTGTAACGGGGTGAGCTCCCGTTCTCGCCCAGCTCCTGCCAACCAAGCAGTTCAAAAGCACGTACAAATGCAAGTAGATAAATAGGTTTACCTCCTGGGAAGGTAACAGCGTTCCGTGCACCTGGGCGTTTAGTCATGCTGGCCACATGACCACGGAAGTGTCTATGAACAACGCTGGCTCCCTCGGCCAAGAATCAGAGAAGAGTTCCGCCCCCTAGAGCCGGATACGACTGGAAGGGGAAACCTTACCTTACTTACCTTACTTTTCTTTCATCAGACTTTATCCAGAGTTCTTTGTATTTTTGCCTGCTTATCCAGGGTTGAATTCACTCTCTCCATGTATCAGGTAATTGATAGATCAAGTATGCAAAAGACAAATTTGTGTTACGGCAGGAGAGGGTCATTACAAGATACGATCTTTCAGAATCCACCAGTTTGAGAGTTCCTTCAGCATGGGTGAGGGAATGGAACAAAGAATCAATAATTAGGAAGACTGATTCCAGAAAAAAATAGAAGCTGGGATTTACTGGCCTAATATTGAGAGGACTAAGATTGTGACCCTATACGTGTCTATAAGAAGTAAATCCTGTTGAGTTTAGTGGTGCTCATTCCTACAATATATAGATACAGAATTTTAAGCTAGCTATCTAGTCTACCCATTCACAAAGCAATAATTGGCTATAAATACAATAAGGAGAAAGAACATCTTTTGCTTATTCACTGAACATGAACTTTCAGGAGAAATTGAGTTTGAAGAAAGCAACTCACAATTTTGTAAGGAAAAAGGTCAGAAGAATAAAACTTAAGTGAATGAGTCTCTGTAATATGTTTGTAGCTATGTGGGTCCACTAGAAAAACAATAAAAATAAATAGAGACATTAGCAGGAGAATACCCATAATAAGGCCAATAAAAAATTACAGAATACTACCTAGAAATCTTTACTGGATTTTTTGTTTGGTCTTGTTATTAAGTTGAACACTATGTTAAATAAAAACAGTACTGAAAAAAAAATAAGAAGACAGGACATGTTGGAAAGTTGTATGAATCCAGAAAGGGAGAAAATGTAGAATTAAAACTGAAATTTCTGTTTGGTGTCCTGGTTAGTGAGTACCAACCACCTATCAGAGCAATAATCAAAAAAGATCAGCGGCCCCAATTTCCAATCTAGTTCTACCCAGCCTTCCCTAATTTGGTCCCTTGCTATATTAAGACTGTGCCTCCCAGAATTAGACCATGCCAGCTAGGAATCCTTGGAATTTCAGGCACACCATGTTTGGAAAGCACCAAGTTGGGGAAAATGTTCAATCCTGTAAGTCGAGGATGGGCAAGCTGCAGCCCACATAGGGCCTCCAGACTAATTTCAAAATCCTTCTATATGTGGTTAGTTCTTCTAATAGCTCTCCCTTTCCTAGTGACCTATGCTTAAGGGGGGGCGAGAATAAGAGGGAAGGAGAGAATTGGAAGGAAAGTTTAAAAGGTGCTTGATTCATTCCTGTCTGTTCCTGGAACACACACTCCCAACATTTTATCCCTGAAAGAATGTGGCATCTCAACCAATAAAAGGTGGATTGGATGGATCTATACAAGTTGGTTTTGATTTTGGACAATACAGGTAGTCATCGCTTAATGAGGACTTAATTAACGAGGACTTAATTGAGACCGGGATTTCAGTTGCTAAGCGAAGTGGCCATTAAGCAAATCCAACCCAATTTTACAACCTTTTGTGCGGTGGTCATTAAGCAAATCACCACAGGCGTTAAGTGAACCATGTGGTCATTAAGCAAATCACGTGGTCCCCCATTGATTTTGCTTGCCAGAAGCCAGCTGGGAAGGTTGAAAATGGCAATCACATGACCATGTGACACTGTGATGGTCATAAATGCGAACCTGTTGCCAAGTGCCCAAATCGTGGTCATGTGACTGCGGGGATGCTGTAACAGTTGTTTAAGTGTGAAAATCATAAATCAGTTTTTTTCAGCACCGTCATAAGTCCGAACCATCACTAAACGAATGGTTGTTAAGCGAGGACTACCTGTAGATTGTCTCTAGTTTAGGATGTTCTGTTTTATTCTGTTCTGTTCAAATCAAATCAAATCTTTTTTTGTTAGTGTCCAAGACTAGTCTACATCCAAAAATAAAACAAAACTAAAACTTCAGCAGGGGATCACCAGTGCAGAGTGTGCTAGTAGAAACATAAGCACTAACAACGAACAATATGAAACTATACAAAACAGAAAATTACAAAACCGCTACATGTTCTGTTTCTTTTTCCTCCCTCCCTCCTTGTATCTCAGTTCAGTCCACAAACTTTAACAACTGGAAAAAAGCGTATGTCTGCCTGGCCATCCTGTGCAGAATGTTTCCCCTAGCGATTGTTTCATATATTTCGATAGATGATAATGAGAAAGAACGCAAGGCGAGACAGCGAGCTGCTGAGCAATTACTGGTATTCGATCACAGTCCATTTGATCAGACGCTATTGCCTTCCCCCTCCCTGGCGTTCTTTCCCAAGCAATGCATTTGGAATTAAGGATGAATTGCAATTACTACTGTCAGTAACAAGAGCTTCTGAAGAAAAAAGAAGTGATAGATTTCAAATTTTATCAGAGCTGACAGCAAACATTATTGGAGTTGCATTAGAACTGGCGCACTGTCAAACTCCAAAGCCTCCCCAATCACATCTGTCTCTTCAACAGCAAGGAAAAGTGGACATCCAGGCTTGTACAAAGCCAAACTCTGAGATGAAACATGCTGTCTGTGCTCCCTATGGACCTAACAAAACAGCTTAATTATTAGTCAAAATTATTTATTAAAAAGTGCTATGAGATCACCAAATCTCATAGGATTTGGTTACAGTAGGGTTGTAACTCATCTGGTTTAGCCCATGATATGAATACAGCCAATATGTCAGGACTGCATCTCTAGCCAAAGTAAATATTCCACTCTCTACTTCTTAAAAAGCAGAGATGTGGCATTGATGGTCTTCCAAGAACAGCCTCACTTTGAAGCAAGATTTTTCTTGAGTCCACTATCCTGATACCAAGATCCCATTCATGTATCCATTAAATTTAGGGTTTTGGAAATCAGAATGCATCGCTTGGACTGTTGCTTGCATTGAAGAGCATTGACTATTTGTGAGATCCTTTTGAGCCCTTCATAATACCATTTTGATTTTCCTGTATTGGATAATTTGGCATTTTCCGTGAAGCTGGCCATCACACTATTCAATCCTAACTCCAGGTTATTTATAAAGAATTTAAGTATCACAGGTGATCCTGCTTTGAACATCTGTCTGACATGAAAACAACCCACTTTTTCCAATTCTCTTGATCCTCTTCTTCAATCAGCCACCAGTCCATGAGAACATCTTTCTTCTCACCCCATGGCTGCTGAATTTATTCAGTAATCTTTTGGGAGGGATTTGGTCAAAGCCCTTTTGAAAATTCAAGTGTGCAGTGTTTCTCAACCTTAGCTACTTTAAGATGTGTGGACTTCAACTCCCAGAATTCCCCAGCCAGCCAGCCAGCATTCTGGGAGTTGAAGTCCACATATCTTAAAGTTGCTAAGGTTGAGAAACACTGATGTATAGGATCATCTCCAGGGACATTCACAAGGGAAGAAAAAAAAAACCAAGATGGCAGGTGCAACAACACAATTGAAGCCCCAACCCTTTGTACTTGCATTGACATTACATGCACGTACAAATGGGCAGGGATGGAACTAGGGTCTGTGTCACCCAGGGCAAACATGGATTCCGCTCCCCCCGGGTTATTTTGTCATTTTGGTGCCCCCCGGGTGTCATTTTGGCACCCCCCAGCGCGGCTCCTGAGGCACATGCCCCACTTGCCCCCCCCTAGTTGCGGCCCTGCAAAGGGGCAGGGCTTCAACTGCATGGTTGCAACCATCATCTTGGCTCCTCACCCCAGCCCCATGGAGACATCCTTAGGATCATCCTTCATGCTACAATCATGGGCATCCACAGGAAGGGAGGGGGGGCAAGTGGCATGACATGCATCATCACGCAAGATACAATTTGCCTATTTGCATTGTGGTTTCTACCCTGTGATAATAAAAAGGGCAAATCCTACACTACAAATCATTAGAAGGGATGCTGAAATCAAACTCTCCGAATAGGAAATAGTTGGTGAGCTCACATCTGACATACTGCAGACCATTTCCCATACTTCAAGAACAATATTGTAAAATAGAAAATACATAGAAAAAAGGCAACCCCAAAGAATAGGGGATCAGAGCAGCCCCCTACAAGGAACGGTTGCTGTATTGGAGGCTTGTATATTTGGAAACAAGGCAGGTAAAGGAGACAAGATAGAGAGATCTAAATCAAGCCAATTCTGGAAAACAAGGGTAGAAGAACTGTTCTCTCACACTATTAGAACTCAAGGTCATCCACTGATAAGAGGAGGTTCAGGCTGAATAAAACCCCCAGAAGAATACTATATATTTAAAATAATGACGTACTTGCCCAATGTCATACATTAGAGTGTTAGAGATCGGGTTTCAACCAAGCACGTCTCACACAAGCTTGAAGGAGGAGGCAGCCTCTGCTGTAACCTAATCTTACTTGCTTTGTGTGAGAGGGGCTGAATCCCGGTTTCCTGTTTCCTGTTCCCTTCTCTTTCCCTTTTTTCTGCTCGAATCTCCTACCAAGGAGGATGGGCCAGCTATAGCTGCCCCAGGTTGCTCATACTTCCATTCAGGTGGGCCACATTAAAGAAGCATGTGGGTCACGTCAGAACCAATTGCTCGCATGCATGGACCGTTTCTACTAAGGAACTGTGACTTACAATAAAGTTGTAAACTCTTTTTTTATGCTACTTTTCATTAACATGTGAAGTGTGTTTATTTTGTGTTTTGAACTGATGAAGCCTTGTGCAAGTTTATGGGAACGCTTCTACTCTGCTATATACTAATAAGAAGCTGCATGGAGTTCTGGTACTACCATCCCAGAATTCCTACATAGAGGTGGTCTACCTGGAGCCCTACAGAGGTCTTTGATTTCAGCTCCTGAACCCTTGCCAGTGAGCATTCTGGTTGGAGCTGAAATCCAAAACATCTAGAGGACATCATAGTGTCTCGCTCTGTAGCTCAGCAATTTGCAGCAGTTATCTATTTCCCTTTGCAGCTGCCAGAACTGATGGGTATCTCATTATATTAATAGCTATTAATGTGGAGGAAGGGGAGGGGGAATTGGCAGCTAATCCTCCAACAAGGTAATAGAGAATGCCTAGTAAAACAAGACAGAATATTAAATTTGGCTCTAAAACGAGTGCAGCGAGGGGCAACGTCCTCTAATATCTTCAATCGAAGAGATATCTTCCTCCACACGCCCGAATGTTTATTTTATAATACATAATCTTTCAGTTTGCTTCAGGGATTTTTAAATGCAAATGCATGCAAAGAGCCTGGGTGATCCATGTAAGCGATCCTCCCTCTGAAATGTCTCATTGGCTCTCCAAGGAAAAATTATCCACACCTAGCTTTCCCAACCTGGTGCCCTCTATATGAGCTGGACTACAATTCTCAGAATTCTCAAGTCTTAGTCTTGCTAGCTTAGCCTTTCCCAGCTAACATGGCTAAGGCTTAAGAACTCTGGGAAGCACAATTCCAACACAATCACATCGGGAAAGGCTGGTCTTCTCACGTCAGAGATCACCAGGAATGCTGGTACTTTGGTGGTCCCCAAAGAAAATTAGCACATCATATTGGGGGCGCAGTTAGCTCAGCGGGTCTGCCGATCTAATGGTCGGCAGTTCAAATCCCCGCGTGACAAGGTGAGCTCTCGCCACTCGCCCCAGCTTCTGTCAACCCAGCAATTCGAAAGCGAAAGCGAGTAGATAAATGGGTGCCACGTTAAAGTGGGTCAATTTGCTGACGTCCTGTAATTCGGGGGTCGCCCTTGGAACGGAAAGAAGATCCCAGAAATCCCGAAAATGGCGATGTAGGACGGAGGACGACAGAGGATGACGGAACCCAATTGGCGAACATCCAGGACGTCAGCAGCCGACTCGGAAGCGAGGTATGCTGGGACATGTAGTCCAATACCTACGGAAGAAGAGTCGGTTCCCCAACCCCCTTCCTGAACGCGCGCGATGATAAATTGTATATTATAATGTTGTATAATGGTATAATTAGATATGAATTTGTAAGCCGCCTAGAGTCCTCCGATAGGGAGGGGATAGGCGGGGTATAAATATGATAGATAGATAGATAGATAGATAGATAGATAGATAGATAGATAGATGATAGATAGATAGATAGATAGATATCAGGCTGTAGGGATGTAGGAGGATTCTACCACATATCCTATCAGGAGTGAATTTTGGTTCTATTCAACCAGATTTTATAGTAGCACAAATGCTAGTGCCAGATGAAGTTTGCCTAGTGATTAAATCATCTGCAGCCCACTTCAGGAAGTCTGAAAATAAGGAACGGTGCTAAAGGATGCAGATCAACAATGGTAGTTATGTTTTTTGAAATAGAGCTTGCATCAGGGAAATGTATATTTCAAATGCCTGCATC
Source organism: Charina bottae (assembly GCA_023362775.1). NCBI lineage: Eukaryota > Metazoa > Chordata > Lepidosauria > Squamata > Charinaidae > Charina > Charina bottae. Next base: position 8,607,821 of record JALMGJ010000013.1, read on the forward strand.
AGAAAAACACCCACACCTTTCCTGGCATACCAGCAGATACATCTCTTAAAACAGGTTCTTGATCTCAGGAGCAGAGTTTGAAGAAAGGGGGCCCTCTGTAGACAAATGAATATTTTCTTCTAAAGACAGAATCTTCTAATTTCATCACCACCTTTCATTTTGTCTTCTTTGGAATGTGGAAGTGGTGACTCCACATGGAGAACTTGGACATAAGGAAAGGGGAATATGAATGAACCTAGGTTGACAGCAGAGTTAAGATGTCCTTTACAGCTACAGAGTTGTCATGGGAGATTGAAAATTTTTATTTTATTTATTTATAATTCGATTTATATCACCGCCCCATCTCCCCCAAAGGGGACTCTGGGCGGTTTCCTCTCAGCCTATCTTCCAAAGAGCTTCTATATGATTTGCTGTTCTCGGAGCTTGCAAGGCCTAACATTCATGTTCCGTAAAAAGCAGAAAGAATAAAAATTTTGATGAGATGGAGCTGACCACCTACTAATTCATTAATTCATCAAACTCTTTTTTAAGGGGCATTTCTAGGAGCAAGTTTGGAAGAAGTTGAGAGAGTGATTTCTAAAAGAGAACCAGTGTTTAAGATGTTTATCTTGGACCATGAGGACCCCAACTGAAGTCTCCATTTAACCACAGAGAATCCTCAGTGGCTTTGATCCAGTCTTCTCTGTCAATCCAACCTTCCTCATTGAGTCACAGTGGAGATGAAGTGAGGGGAAGCCTCACTTATGCTGCCTTTAATGCTAAAAAAAAGAGGCTGGTTTATGGAACTGGATGTTTATGAATCTCTGTATTTTTACAGCTACACACAGAAGGGTGAGGACCCTGTGGTCTTCTAGATATTTTATGGTAAGCCAGATGTTGGACCATCTCTGACTGGGGGCCCTGATGGCTGGTGTAGAAAGGAAACTAGGTACGAAAACCTTTAAAGGGTGTAGCCTGCTCAATCTTATTGTAAAGTCTCATAAATAACAATCCCGTAAGATGTGTGCTATTGCCACCAGAAAGATGGCTGTTGGATAGCAGTGATACAAAGAAACTAAACACTGAACCACTCTACAATTATTGTCCTGACTTCGAGTGAAGGAAAACACGCTGAGACTTGAGTTGAAGCTCTAATGTTTATTGTCCTACTCTCCTAGACAGAATCCAGCTAAACTAAAATGAACTGGTAATGCTCAGAGAAAAGGCCCAAGAAATTAGGGCGGTGCCTTCTTTAGCCTCTTGGGAGGAAAACAAAGTGATTCAGTACTACGCATGCGTTTCTCCCCCTGGAGGGAGCCCCTTCCTTCTCCGCCAGCTATCTCCCTGACAATTATCCTGTGTTCACTCTCAAACAATCTGTTTGCTTGCCCTGGCTTGAGACTTTTTACTCTCTTCTGAGACATAGCCAGCCTGCTCACAAGGCCAACTCCTACTTGGGCTGAGTGTAATTTTTAATTTCCCAGATCATCGTTCTGTCACAGGGTAGTGGGTGGCTTGTCATACCAATTTAAATGTTCATGGGATTTGTTATCAAGGTTAGTTCCATTGTATGATGCTATCCATGCTGTGCGAATAGCCTGTGGCATGGAAGTCTAGACTTATAGCCTGCTAGATTATTACTCTAGAGCTGTGTTTCTCAACCTTGGCAACTTGAAGATGTGTAGACTTTAACTCCCAGAATTCCCCAGCCAGAATGGAGTTGGTCCACACATCTTCAAGTTGCCAAGGTTGAGAAACACTGCTCTAGACTGGGGGGAAAAGAGAAAATTGAAATATGAAGCTTACTCTCCACCTCCCTCTGTGTGTCTACCAAATGAAGGGGGGAGTGTGGGACAAGTGAAGTAGTTCCAGATGCCGATAGAGATATGAAGCATATAGTCAGATAACCCTCAGACCACTCCAAAATGGCTGAACTAAGATGATTGGGGAACATGTAAAATTGGCATTTTAAGCAAAACATCAAGAAAAACAAACTGCACGTTGCATTCATTTCCATCCCAACTACTTTTCATTGAAAAGCAGGCTCAGAGGCTGCAATCAGAATGGCAGAGTCATGGAAGATACTGTTTAATCTTTTTCCATCATGTCGTTCATATATTTAAAAATCACTGCATGTTGCTTTTCACCTGACAGCAGAAAAGATGGATGGATCCCTTAACTTTACTCCATAACTTTACTCCCATCCCACCAGGATAGGATGCAGCTTGCACTATTCTTAGCTGACAAACACAAGAGAGAGAGAGAGAGAGAGAGAGAGAGAGAGAGAGAGAGAGAGAGAGAGAGAGAGAGAGAGAGAGAGAGAGAGAGAGAGAGAGAGAGAGAGAGATTAAGCCTTTCTTCATAAATCCACTGTTACACTCATGACTGCTGGCTTCCATTAGAAGAGTTGGATTCTCCTTTTATTTTGCTAAAGTTCCCAAAGCAGTTTACAACGTGAATTAAAAATATGTTCAGACACATTAATTAGGAGTACAATGAAACAAAAAGGAACACAGAGTTAAAAGCTAGGAATTTATAGTGAATTTAGACAGACCCTGAGTAAAACTGGTTGAAGCTGGCCACTTTTGGGAGAATCTATGATCTGTACTAAATGTAACCTGCCCAGAACTTGGCATCCAAGTTGAATTTTTAGAAGACATAGTCTAAAAAACTTGCTACCTTGCTTTCAATTCTCTGTATATGAAAAATGCCAAAATGGGGAGATATGCAGAAGGTGAGGAACAGAGTGACTGGTAGGTTTCCATTTTGTTATGGTGTATAGTTGTATAAAAAGGGGCATGGTGGCTCAGTGGGTAAGATGCCAGGCTTGTCGATCGGAAGATCGCAAGTTCGGAGGTTCGAATCCCTAGCCCCGCGTGACGGAGTGAGCTCCCGCACTAGCTCCAGCTCTTGCCAACCTAGCAATTCGAAAGCATGCAAGTGCAAGTAGATGAATAGGTACCACTTTGGTGGGAAGGTAACAGCATTCCGCGCGCGTCATGCGGCCACATGACCGCAGAAGCGTCTTCAGACAACGCTGGCTCTTCGGCTAACAAACGGAGATGAGCACCGGCCCCTAGAGTTGGACAAGACTGCACAAATGTGTGGGGGGAACCTTTACCTTTACCTATAGTTGTATATACTATACAGTGTAGAGTGTTCTTACTAGCAAAGAGTAAGAGCATACTTAAACAAACTGTTATATGAAATTCAACATCTGTCTCACTGGGCATTGATTGGAGATCTGGACAGATGTTGAATTTTATATAATAGTTTGTTTAGGTTCTTACTCTTTGCTAGTCTTGCCTCATCTAAGCAAGAGGTAAAATTATGGCTAGTATATCAGTTTTCTTATTTTTACAACAAATTATTATTCTCCCATCAAACTTTATGCCAGTTTCCAGATCCTTTCCTATAGTTTTTCATTTCCTTCTTGAATGTATTCATTTCTGATTCTGATTTTGTGTTCTGATGGAACAGAACACAAAATACGTATTTCAAATTTTCCAGTATAGGGTCCAATATGAATTCAGAACAAGCTATTGTGGCCCTTATCCTAGGGCCACAAAATATGTGGGATGGTAGTCCATGCTGAATGCTACCTACCACCAAATCTACAGAAAAAGTTATTTTTTAAATAAGCATTGTGCAAACAATTGCAAAAGCTAAGTATAACTGTTACTTTCATTGCTTACTATGGGAATCTGAAACTCAAATGAATAGTCGAAAAATAAGAAAATTGAACATACAGATTTATCTGTGTCTAGTTGTTATCCATGTCTAGTTGTTATCCATTAAGTTGTTGCTTAGGTAACTATTTCACAGGCTGTTTTGATAGCTGAAGAACGCTGATTATTGTGCATCCCCATCCAGAAAATTAGGCCAAATTTTGCAAAAACACTTAGAACAAGATCCTGCTTTTTGAATGACTGTGAATGCATTATGTTGTTTTAAAAAGTGTAGCATTAGCCAAATGAATAGCTTTGAAAATATTATTTTCATTTCAGAGGTGAAAAAGCATAGACGCATGTTTCACCTCTAAGAGGACAGGCTGCAATCGATCAACAATCAATGTGCACTACATTTTTAAAGCATCAGAATACAGATGTAGCTCCTGCTCTAGCTTTAATTGAAGTAATATAGAAAAGAAGAAACTAACACTATGCCAAAATCACATACCTAATTTCATATTTATTTCAATCATGGTTTGTTTATGTAACTTTTTGTCCATTTTTTAAATGTCCCAAACATATTGGTTTTCTAATTCTGCCCAGGATTTTGGAATTGTGCAATGGGTAAGGACCAGATTTAGCTTCCCCCTTACTGTCCCCCAGAAGTCTAAATGATCACAGCCCAAGGGGGTTGATTTGGAAAAGAGAAGTCCTTCCTCCTTAATAGAACTTCTTCCCCTTCCATTTTCTCTGCTCTTGAGGGGGCAGAAGCTGTCATTTCCTACCTGCCCCATGGGGGGCTCCATTCCTATTCTGATTTCCCTCCTTCGTGGAGAAAGGAGGGAATGCAAGTGAAGTAGACCTAATCCTGCCAACTGTCCTGCTGGTTGGAAGAATCGATTGAGGATGAAGAAGATGGAGGGGACTCAGTTGAGGCCTGCAGCCTGGATGATCTGGCCAGATGGACCACATTAAGTTCCCCGTGGCTAGCCTTGAGGCTGCTGCTTCTGAGCGCCCTTTCTGACTTTTCGTCATCCTCATTTTTCTAGGCCTCACTTGTCTTCACTGCCTTTTATTCTGATCAGCAGCAGCAGCCTTTGCTACGTTGTCAATAAAGCCATATTGCCGTATGACACTCACAAACACGAAGAGGATGGAGCTTTAGCAGCAGTGAAGGAAAAGGGCATCATGGTCAGCGAGGGCAAATAAAGGGAAAATGGTGCCTTGAAACAATAAAGGCCAGCTGAGCCAAACGTTTCTGAAGAGCATAAAGATGAGCTGATGGGGAAGGTAGACTTATTGGTCTTTCATGAACGTTCTAATTTAGAACTGGATCATGAAATTAAACTGCAGAAAATGGCCTCTCTCAGCCACAAAGGCTGGTCTCAAAAACGCTAAGCAGGGTCAGACTTGCCCTTGAACTCACCAGCAACTTAGGTAACGTCTGAGTGGATCCTGCACTGAGGCTGGGGCTGGGCCAGATCCAAGTAGCCGGATCAGTTTTGGGGAACACATCGGAGACCTTGGGACTCTTTCAATGGAATCCACCTCAGATTCTGCATTCACTTTCTACCCACCTCACTTATTTGCATGTTTAAAGGGGAAAACCCTGGTTGTAGATGGGACACTGAGTCCACACCGCAGATTTTGTATCTCCATGACATTTGAAGAGCATCTTGCTTGTAAATAATTATTATCACAGGCAGATGATTCCAGCAGCTCTGAATAGCAGCCACAAGGTGTACCTCACAAAATGACAATATAATTGAAACATCTCTCATTTTGTCTACCTGTTGCTCAGGAGATGCTTATTACTGAATGACAAACTGAAATGCAGCCAGATCAATTCTATTTCCTTTGAATTACAGATGAGAAAAGACTTCCCCCTTTCACCTATTCCTTCTAAATATTACTAACTCGTTTTTTTTCTTTTGCTTCCATAACAAATTATTCTATTTATTACTTGAGCAAGAATGCTAGAGGCTCTCCTTTCTTCCCCTCCAACACATTATTTATTCACCTCCATCCTTTGCTGAGGATGATTTCTTTCAGTTAATTTAAGGTATGCAATTGCTCCAAATGGGAAGTCCATATACTGTAAGTCCAATTCCCTACTCAGAGCAGGAATCCAGATGAAAGCATCTCTCATGGATGGATGGTTTGCCTCTGCTTGGACATACCCAGTGAAGAGAGCTCAGCACCTCTCTGGATCCACCATCAAATGGCTCTTACAGCTGGGAAATAGTTCCTAACGTTCAGTCGGACTCTGCTTTCTTGTCACTTCAATCAATTGTGCTGTGTCCGGCCCTTCAGAATGTCAGAGAACGCGTCTTGAATTTCTGTGTGACATCCTTTCAGTTACTTTTTTTTTAATCCATTCAATCATGTCCAACTCTCGGAGACTGCCTGGACAAGTCCCTGTAGTTTTCTTGGCAAGGTTTTTCAGGAGTGGTTTGCCATTGCCTGCTTCCTAGGGCTGAGAGACAGGGACTGGCCCAAGGTCACCCAGCTGGCTTCGTGCCTAAGGCAGGACTAGAACTCTCAGTCTCCTGGTTTGCCATTGGCTCCTTCCTAGGGCTGAGAGACAGGGACTGGCCCAAGGTCACCCAGCCGGCTTTCATGCCTAAGGCGGGACTAGAACTCTCAGTCTCCTGGTTTGCCATTGGCTCCTTCCTAGGGCTGAGAGACAGGGACTGGCCCAAGGTCACCCAGCTGGCTTCGTGCCTAAGGCAGGACTAGAACTCACAGTCTCCTGGTTTCTAGCCTGATGGCTTCACCACTACACCAAACTGGCTCTCTTGAGAGGGGTGTCAAAAAAGTCAAGATAGTGGCCGCAACTGCATGATTAAACCCCATCGCATTTTACATGCATTGTGTGCATGACACATGTAAAAAATGATGGGGGGTGTTGATCACATGGGCATGGACACCATCTTGCAGATGCTCCTGAAGAAGAGATAATATAGAGTTTAATCATGTGGTTGTGGCCACCATCTTGCCTTTTTTGACACCCCTCTCCATGGGCATCTTTGCTTCCCTCAACCTTTTCTTCTGAAAGCTAAACATTCTGAGTTCCTTCCATCTCTCTTCACAGGATGTATGTCTATGAAGGTTCTCAGTCATCCAGGTGGAATTGTCTGTAGCTTGAATCATGTCAACTGGATTTCTATTTTCTTAGTAGAAACGTTTCGCTCCTTATCCAAGGAGCTTCTTCAGTCTGAGCAAAGTTGGTAAGGGAATCCTAAATATGTTCCTAGGTAGCTGTGTGACCTTACACCTGGGGCTAGGTCATGGTTATATTGAGATGTAATTTTTAAGTCCTTTTATTTATAGAGAGGGGTCAAGGAATCCATTTATGCCAACTTGGAAAATCCTTCCTTGAATAGAGGTGGGGGCCTCAGGCACAAACTCTCCCCCATCTTCCTCCCCGTTTTGTCTTCTGTGCCTAGGAAGATTAAGACCATTTCAGAAGCTCAACAGCAGCATGGTGATTTTAACGACCCTCCTTTAGATGATAAAAGGACTTAAAAATTACATCTCAATATAACCATGACCTAGCCCCAGGTGTAAGGTCACACAGCTACCTAGGAACATATTTAGGATTCCCTTACCAACTTTGCTCAGACTGAAGAAGCTCCTTGGATAAGGAGCGAAACGTTTCTACTAAGAAAATAGAAATCCAGTTGACATGATTCAAGCTTCACAGGATGTAGTTTCTCCTCGCCTGATCACTCTTCTTTTGTTTTTTGTTTCTTTTAATTCCTTTTTTGTTAATCATGTTTTCAAAGAAAAACAAAACAAACAAGTGGAAAAAAAAAAGAATTGATGCAGAGATATAGTATCAGTGAGTGGACAAAGAAGTTACCAAGGTTGTACTGTTAGAGTTCAGTATATCATTGATGGGAAAATTAAATGAAAAATGAAAAAAGAATATATTAAATGGTTTATTACAATAAAAAAGGGATTCTAGAGAACTTTTTGAATCTCTCAGCTAAGTGGCAAAGTCTCCACTATTTTGTGATTTAAGAATGCAAAGAAGAAAGGTAGAAAGAAGAAAAACTACTGAAAAAACACTATAGGTAAATATTTAGTTTCTAACTGGCAAATAGAGGGAGAAAGCATGGAGGCAGTGACAGACTTTGTATTTCTAGGTTCAAAGATTACCGCAGACGCTGACTGCAGCCAGGAAATCAGAAGATGTCTACTTCTTGGGAGGAGAGCAATGAAAAATCTCGATAAAATAGTTAAGAGCAGAGACATCACACTGACAACAAAGGTCCGCATAGTTAAAGCAATGGTATTCCCCGTAGTAACCTATGGCTGCAAGAGCTGGACCATAAGGAAGGCTGAGTGAAGGAAGATAGATGCTTTTGAACTGTGGTGTTGGAGGAAAATTCTGAGAGTGCCTTGGACTGCAAGAAGATCAAACCAGTCCATACTCCCGGAAATAAAGCCAGACTGCTCACTTGAGGGAATGATATTAAAGGCAAAACTGAAGTTCTTTGGCCACATAATGAGAAGACAGGATACCCTGGAGAAGATGCTGATGCTAGAGAAAATGGAAGGCAAAAGGACCTTCCACTTGACCAAGGGCAAGATGGATGGATGATATTCTGGAGGTGAGGGACTCGACCTTGGGGGAGCTGGGGATGGCGACAGCTGACAGAAAGCTCTGGCATGGGCTGGTCCATGAAGTCACGAAGAGTCGGAAGCGACTGAATGAATAAGGTAAAGGTAAAGGTTCCCCCTGCACATTTGTGCAGTCGTGTCCGGCTCTAGGGGCTGGTGTTCATCTCCGTTTGTTAGCCGAAGAGCCAGCATTGTCCGAAGACACTTCCACGGTCATGTGGCCGCATGACGCGCACGGAACGCTGTTACCCACCCACTGAAGTGGTACCTATTAATCTACTTGCATTTGCATGCTTTCGAATTGCTAGGTTGGCAAGAGCTGGAGCTAGTGCGGGAGCTCACTCCGCACGCAGGGCTAGGGATTCGAACCTCCGAACTTGCGATCTTCCGATTGACAAGCCTGGTGTCTTACCCACTGAGCCAACACACCGCTTGACTGAATGAATAAACAACAACAAAAACAGGCCTACCCATGAAACAAATATAATAATTTTTTAACTTCTGGCCTATATTTGAGCGACTGAACGAATAAACAACAACTCAAGGAATAGTATATTTCATTGGAGTTACCCCGCATACATTAAATTTACATTTGCATTTCTTCCAGGTTCCTCAGATTTGTATGCATGGAAGGCCATTCAGAGCTAAGTACATTTATTTATTTGAAACATTTCTTGGCTATCTTTAAGAGCAGCTTACTCATAGGAAACAGATAGGACATTAATGGAACCAACATTAAAACCAACATAGCACGAAAACTGAAACACCTCTACACAATAGGAAAGTCAACCCTGGTTCTGACTTGTTCCAGGAGCAAACCACCCTTGATAAAGGGGAAAATGTGGTAAATAAATGCTTCCTTGGAGGATTCCTGAAAGCTGGCTGTGATAAGGCCTTGGACCTTGGATTCCAAGGCATTGCTAAAGTGTTGGACCCTAACAGAAAAACCATAATGAGTCTTATCTAGGTAGGTTATGCAATAACAGTTTGTTCTAGATCTCTAGATCTCTGGATAAGAGCCATGTCTCAGTAGGTTTTGGAATCCAGGTCCCTTTGATCTAACCTGGTCTGTAGTAGTAAAGCTCTCCAGTTCTGATGCATTATTTATTCATTTTAATCACCATCTCTCCACATGATACCCAGTGATGACTGCCTGTCCCCTGTGTGTTTTGGATACATTCATAATATTCTCCCCTTCTATGTCTCATTTCCAATTTAGGGAGTTAGTATTCATCTGCCTTGCCTATCAGTTGATTTTCATGTGAAAGCTGTTCTCTGTTTGCCCTTGATTCATGCCCAACAGAAAAAGAAATCTCTGTAAACCAAATGGCTACCCTATTGCTTAAGAAACTAAAATTTACTGATGGCTCAGATGCTCCAAATCCCCCCAAGCAGGGGAACGGGAGGGAAATGATTGCCTCAATTAATTATAAATGTTTTAATTTAAATGTCTAATGTAGAAGATAGTCAGATATAAAACCCCAAATGACCAAAGTATTTTATGAGTCCTGAAGGATCACTAACTGCTTATTCTCAATGTTCCTGCGATAACACAGAGTTTCTGCTCATCTGCAATCCTGAGTGGAAGCAGAGGAAATGTTTGAAAGGGGCAAGAAAGGGAGGGGAGCTGCCCTTTCTTTTACATAAGCCACAATACGTGCCAAGCAGTTCATTTTTTGGTTGAGAATTGTTTCCATCTGCAGAAAGAACAGAAGAGATGCAAAGGATAAAGCCATAAGTTTCGAAGTGTGCCCTGGCAGTTCCCCTGAAGCATCATGAAGGCTTCTCCAAGAGACCCCCAGGAATGCAGATGGCCTCCCATCTGGTCATCATCCATAGAATCATAGAATCATAGGGTTGGAAGGGACCTTGGAAGTCTTCTAGCCCAACCCCCTGCACAAGCCCAAGGCAGGAATCCTCATACCATCTCGGACAAATGATTGTCTAATCTTTTCTTGAGAACCTCCAGCAATGGAGCACCCACAACTCCAGGAGGCAAGCTGTTCCACTGCTTAACAGTTCTCGCTGTCAAGAAATTCCTCCTTGTTTCCAGGTTGGATCTCCCTCTGGTGAGCTTCCACCCACTGCTTCTTGTCCTCCCTCAGGTGCTATGGAGAATAAATCGACACCCTCTTCCCTGTGGCAGCCCTTCAAGTATTGGAAGACTGCTATCATGTCTCCCGTCAGTCTTCTCTTTGTTAAGCTAAACATACCTAGTTCCTTTAGCTGTTCTTCATAGGATTTATGGAGTCCATGGTGCTCTCTGAGCCTTGTTGTTCAACCCTGAGCTACAAATATTCTCTTTGATTGGTATCATAGGATTTAGCCTCCAGACCCCTTATCATCTTTGTTGCTCTTCTCTGCACTCTTTCTAGGGCCTCAGGATCTTTTTTTGTATTGTGGTGACCAGAACTGGATGCAGTATTCCAATTGTGGCCTCACCAGTGCGGTATAGAGCAGTACTATCGCTTCCTGTGATCTTAATACTATCTCTGTTGATGCAGCCCAGGACTGTCTTGGCTTATTTGGCAGCTGCAGCACACTGCTGACTCATACATAAGTTGTCCACCACTGTTCCAGCTTGCCCACAATTGGCCACAATGAGTGGCCACAGGAAAGGCACGGTTCCTGAGGTAGAGGCCATAGGTTAACCCATGCTTTATGCACTCTGGAATGGAAAGAAATTGAAAAAGAAGAGATCCATGCCACCACCCCCTTCACTCCCAACCTGCAGGATGGTTCCTGTCTTCACCATACACGTTTATCTTTGCTTCTCCTTTCTTCTTTCTTCCTCTCTTTCCAACCTTCTCTTCATCTTTTAATAGACAAGATTTCCTTTGAAAAAAGAGCTGCCTAAGAGGAGCCTTTGCTCTTAGAAGCAGCCGTCGCAGTGATCATTCCAGATTTTGTTTATTAAATGTGCATCCTGCCTTTTATTTTGTACAGTTGAAGGCAGTATAGTAATGCTCCCTCCCCCTATTTTTCCCACCCTGTAGGGACCCTGTAAATAACCCTGTGAAGTGAGTTGGGCTGAAAGGGAGTGTCCCAAGTCATCCAAGAAGCTTTTACACCTAAGGGAGGAAGGGAACTCATCGTCTCCCAGTTTCTAGTCCAGCACCTTAACCACTACAGGCAGTCCTCGACTTATGACCACAATTGGGACCAGAACTTCCATCGTAAGTGAAGTGGTCATTAAGTGAATCACACCTGATTTTATGACCTTTTTTGCCACAGTCATTAAATGAATCATGTGGTCGTTATTCAAATCCAGCTTCCCCCATTGACTTTGCTTGTCGGAAGCCAGCTAGGAAGGTCACAAATGGCGATCACATAACCCTGGGACGCTGCAACCATCATAAATACAAGCTGGATGCCACGCACCCAAATTTTGATCACGTGACCACAGGGACGCTGTGATGGTCATAAGTGCAAGGACCGGTCACAAGTCACTTTTTTCAGTGCCGTCATAACTTCAAACGGTCACTAAACGAATGGTCATAAGTTGAGGACTACTTGTATACCAAAGTGGCTCTCACTGTATTGAGTAAAAATAACTGTTTCTAAAGCAAACAAATGGTTAATACATAGAGGGATGGAGATTGGGATCTGTTCTCTCTCCTCTCACTTTAGGTAAGGGTGTGCAACCTACAGCCCATGGCCAAGATGAGGCCTGTGTCCCATTTACATAGCCCCCACAATACCCACCAAGGACACTGTTGACATTATGCAGCAGCATTCTGCAGTGCTTTGGAGTTTGAATTTGAATGCAAATGTAATGAATTTGAATGCAAATGTAGCTACAAACTGTAACTTTTTTAAGCAGCTGTGTCTTTTCTATGCAGTTGTATTCACACATGCTTAACCTACTTACAAAATGGACCCATTTTCAGAGTTCACACTAGACACCAAGCCAACAAAAAGCTAACCAGGATTAGCCCAAACCAAGCATAGCTAAAGCAACTGCATAGTATTTAAGGTTAAGCATGTTGTGTAAACGCAGCCATTATATAGAGTTCCCCATTGGGGGAGATGGGCGGTCATATAAATTAAATAAATAAATAAATAAATATAAGCAGCCCCACCCCACCCCAATGGTTCTTGGAGGCTGAATTTTTAAAAAGTCCAGGTGTGCTCCCCCCCCGTCTCCATCACAGAAGAGTTGTTGATCCTCTGCTAGCTATTCTGGGTTTGTTTTAATTTCATTTTTAATATTTTTATTGATCACACTAATTTCAGCTATAGCTGGAGAACATTATCGAAAATACCCCAGATCCAAAATTGGAGCTTATTGGAGAACATTTTACTGCAATTCTTCTCTCTGGTGTGACCTATGGAGAAGGTGTGGCTCAATTAGAAAGCTATTTTGTAATTGCTTTCTGTTGAAGAAGTGGTTAAAAACTTCGGGAGGTACAAAGGGTATTTGGGGAAGGGGAAGGAGGGAGAGAGGGAAGGGGAAGGAATTCAGCCGTAAAGGGAATGCACTTTCTCTAAATGTTGTGGAATTTTGTGAATATGCATATTAGAGAAAATTGCATGCAAAAGTAATTACAAATTTCCATGCTACTTTTTTTTTAACTGCAGGCAGATGTAGAAATTGGACAGAAGGGCATTTATATAATAATCAACTCTTATTTATTGTGCTTCTCTTGTTTTCTTTTTTAATTAACTTAGTTTTAATTCTTGTTTTATTTGGTTTTTTTCCCCTGATTTTTTTATTTAAGATATTTTATTGCTCTCTTGTGGCCAGGGCAATACTGTCCATGGTAGGAGGAGAATCCAACATCCTTGGAAACCAAATGTCTTTGGTCCGGGTTGAATTTCATTAACTCTTCCAGGCTGTGGTTAAAGACAAATTCATTTAAAATCTGAATACAACTGTTTAAATAAAAATCCCCTTCTCATCCCTATGGGTGGTATGTGTCTTCCTCAACCTCGGGTCCTCTACAAGAGGCCTGGGAGTTTGAGAGTTCTGCACAGTATCCTAGCTGTTCCTAGCACTGCTTCTTCTGGACAGAGAGCTCTGATGTGGCTCCTCGGATCTGTTGGAGCCACTCTTCCAGCTTAGGAGTCACAGCCCCGAGTGCCCCTACCACCACTGGAACCACTTTGGCCTTCACTTTCCACATCCTCTCCAGTTCCTCCTTCAGGCCCTGGTACTTCTCCAGCTTCTCACACTCCTTCTTCCTGATGTTGCTGTCACTTGGCACCGCTACATCTATCACCACCGCCGTCTTCTGGTCCTTGTCTACTACCGCGATGTCTGGTTGATTGGCCAGTCCCTGCCTGTCTGTCTGGATCTGACAGTCCCACAGGATCTTAGCCCTGTTATTCTCCACAACCTTCTGTGGAATCTCCCACCTGGACTTGGGAGGGTCTAGCCCAAACACTGTGCAGATGTTCCTGTACACAATGCCAGCTACTTGGTTGTGCTGTTCAGTGTATGCTGTTCCTGCCTTCATCTTACACCCTGCCACCATGTGTTGGACTGACACACACACACACACACACACACACATATACTACATATACATATACATATACTGTACATATACATACATATACATATACGTACCCCTCTTCATCAGTGATGTAATTTAGAAGCAATGTTCCCAGCAGTCTTTGGGAAATATGTCTTCTCCCCTTCTTTTCCAAAGCAGCTTTCAGATTGTCTCTTTTCCTCATAATTCTTTCTCTCCGTATAGACCTTGTCGATATATAGTCAGCTGAAAGTCCTTTGCTATTAAAAATGCTCTCACTTTCTGGTGCAGAATGTGATATTTTTAAAAGAGAGAGAAATGTTTACCAATCAAAAGAAGTAGGTTGCTTTATAAACCTATTGACTAACTCGGATTCTTAAAGAAAGTCTATATAAAATTTCTCCCACACAGGATTAGGTCACTTCAGAAAGAACGAAACCTATCTATCTTGCTGCTATCCAACATTTGTGCTAAGGATTTATTTGGGGAAGAAATTCCAAGTGGATTAAGCCACTAAATCCATTTCTTGCCATGGTCTACACTTTTGTGTTTAGAAGGCATTCTCATCTTTACCAGACAGAAATCCTGACCATAATGGGTTTTATTTGATTCTTCTTCAGGGAATAAAATTAGAGGCTCTAATTAGCCAAGAGTTTTTTCTCCCAACTCTGTAATCAGTATAACCTCTGATTAATCCATCTCTTGATGATCTAAGAGAGAGCTAAGGAAAAATAGATATGTGAAAATCTCATCTTCTTTTCTGTTGTATAAAAATTTGCCCAAATCTGCAGATTTCATGAGTCGGATAGAAAAAACACATGAAAATTTAAGACATTATAATGGAGTAGGAAGGGAAACAGCCGGTTTTACCACCCTTAAGCAAAAGAGAGAGTGGAAATATTAAGGCTCCCAGCTTTCTTTTTCTCGAAGCTGTTTCGGATGGAACTCTTCTAAAAGTGTTTGTTGACTAGTTAAATATCACTATTTCTTAATTCCAATTTCCATTTTTTATTTATTTATTAATAGATTTGGAGACCACCTGACTCCCAAAAGATTCTGGATAGGGAGTCTTTGGTGCTCTCTGAGCCTTGTTATTTTCATGCAGACGTTTCATTGCCAGGCTAGGCAACATCTTCAGTGCGAAAAGGGAGTGGAACTTGCTGTCTGTTTATATACCCTGGTTTGTCCTGCCTGTGTTGGTGGGGGTCTTGTACTCTTACCAAGGAGAGTACAAGACCCCGACCAACACAGGCAGGACAAACCAGGGTATATAAACAGACAGCAAGTTCCACTCCCTTTTCGCACTGAAGATGTTGCCTAGCCTGGCAATGAAACATCTGCATGAAAACAACAAGGCTCAGAGAGCACCAAAGACTCCCCAGTTCAACCCTGAGCTACAAATATTCTCTTCGATTAGATTCTGGATAGCTTACAATATACACATTTTTGTTCTGGCAGCTGATACCTTTCCCTTCAAATAAATCCCTGTCTGTTCTGAGAGTATCAGAATAATGGCTATTGTCAGTGGCATCTGCAGAAGTGGTAAAAAAAGTCAAGATGGCAGCCACAAACATAGGTCTGAAGCCCTGTCTCTTTTCTTTATCCATCATCAACATCATCGTCCTCATCATCAATTAGATTTAACATAGTCACCCACCCCTGTGATTCTGGACATGCATTGAAAAAGGGCATGTCTTTACTTACATGATCATGACTGCCAATTGGACTTTTTTGACCTCCTCCCATAGACACCCATGGCTACCACACATACACAGAAAGTGGTTCCAATCAGTGGCTAAAATAGTCACATCAGTCACAACCAGTAGCATCCATGGGGCTTTCAAAATAGACGAGACATCATCATCCAAGTCCCACCCTTTTTGTCCAGGTGCTGGCATGGCATGCATATAGAAAAAGGTGGGGCTTCTGCTGTGACACCACACCTGCCATCTTGCCTATATCAACTCTCACCACTACCACCATCAGCACCACCGATCCCAACATTCTTCCCAAAATGTTCATTGGAATGGAATGCTTTTGAAAGGGTTGGGTGGGTAGCAGCATGGTATCCACCAGCCCACTGGGTATGAATTGCTATTCTAGGAAGCTCTTCCTCCCCCTAGTAAAAACTGCACCATTCACTCCTTGAAAATACCAAAGCAACAACAAAAAAACCTTTTCCCCACAACCTGTGAATCAGTCTATGATATTTGCTGCCTTAAGTTATATATAAAAATGTGGGGAAGAAGAGGAAGAGGAAGAGGAAGAGGAAGAGGAAGAGGAGGAGGAGGAGGAGGAGGAGGAGGAGGAGGAGGAGGAGGAAACACCGCAAAACATATGCCTCTCTTATGCCACAGTGACAGCTCCTTTGAGACTGAGACTTCTGCCTTGACACCCCAGTTTGGCCATTCTAAATGACTGATTTACACAAGGGAACTGCAATTTGCACCCTGTCTTCCTTCCCCACTTCTCTGTTTATTGCTTCCCTTTTCTTCACTAACTGTAGTAACGCCTGCCATTTTCTTCTCTCTCCTCCGGCTTGTGGTCCCTCATCCCTGGAAGCCTGGGTCCAGCAGAGCAACAGAGCAAGGAGAATCTCCACCTCATTTTGGATTCATAGACCCATAGACCCACACTTCTGCTTTCGGTCAGTGACAGAGAATAGGGTTTGCCTATAAAAAATGCCCAGGTACAATTCTGGGTGGGATCAAGAAAAAAATCTGATCGCATCCTACCCTTCCCAACCCATCTTACCCATCTAAACCTTCATCATTCCTCCTGATTAAGACAACTAACAGGCAGCTTGGGTGGATAGGGTCTCTGTGATATCTAGGGGCCCTTACACACCCCCAAAAACCTGCCAAGGAAGACCCATAGAATGCCACAAGAGAAGCAGCATACCCTACTGTGGGTCCCCTCTTTTAGCTCCACTCCAACATAATGCTACTTTGGATCAGACAGGATGACACTTGCCAAAGACCCAGGGAGAGGGGGGCAGACAGTGTCAGGCTGAAGGCTGGATTTGATAGATCAGGTTTTCATGCTAAAGCTAATAATACTTGATAGCATACACTTTGACCAGCTCTACTGTGAAAGATGGTGTTCGTGTCAAATAATGTTATCAATAGGATGGGTTTAAATCCATCCATGGTCACTAGCCCTGACAGCTTTGTGGAGTTTTATGTGTCAGAAGAAATAGGGCAGCATTGTGCAAAAGCCTGCTAATCTTGAAACTGAAAAGGGGGTTGATCTTGTTGGAAATAAGCAACAGAAATCGCTTAAAATCAGAGATACTCTATTGTGCAAGAATGGGAAATAAAAACTGAGCATTGGAATCCCCCCCTAAGCTTCACCAACATTAACTGCTATCTCTCAGTTGATACTACTAGATGTTGCCTCTCATGTGTCACTAGCAATGAAAGAATACTTTTGTTCCCTTAGCACTGGAAGCATCTTTTAAAAAACTGTGTCATATACAATCTTTCAATCTATTAAGTAAACATTCAGCTGAAACATCAGTACTTTTCAATAGCATACAAGAAAAATGACGTCATAAAGGAATAAAAATTTGGCAATAGATGTCCTTGTTCCAGGAATGTTCTCATCTTTGGTCCTCCTGCCTTTTGCAGGACATACAGTTGCTACCAAGCTTCAACTAAAACTCACACGCTGCAGTTGTTTTGAAGGCCTTGAAAACTTTCCCCTTTCTCATCATGCAGTGCACTCTGGTTCATCCGACTTGGCAGAAATCCACTCCCTGTAAAATCAGCCAGAAGCAAATTGTGGCACACCACTAATGCCAAAGTAGACACCAGTAATGGTGCTTCCAAGAGGCAGCCTGCATTTTGCCCTCCATCAGCTCCTCCTGCAGAAGAGATTTGTCAGTAATTGCAGACAAAAGTATCAAAGGGGGTGGGGGTGGGGAGAGGAATGTAAAATGGTCTCTGCACGAATGCCAGGCTCTCTCGTCTAATTGCAAACGGGAAGGTAGTGCATTCACGTGCCAGCCATCTGGATGGGTTATTAGCAATTTGCTTCACTTCTGTAGCAAATTAAAGGGAGAGAAAAGTCAGGGGCTGAGCTGGGTCCAGCTGCCTGCCCAGACTACTAATAGGGGTAACTGTCAAGAAGTTCTTTGAGTTCTGAAAAATGAAGGATGTGCAGAACACAACCCATCAAGATCTCATTTATTTAATGGTGGTGGGGTTCAGGTGTTATTTATTTATTTAACTCCAAGGCCACCTAACTCCATAGTGAATCTGGGTGGCTTACAGATAAAGATTAAAAGAAAACAAAAGATATCAAGAAGAAAAAGAAGATGGTGGATCAGAAACCCCAAACCCAAGCAGGCCATAAGCACCCTAAAAGGGCCAGAATTTCTGTTGGACAAGAAGCTACCACAAGTCCCATGAAAGTGCCAATCTCACAGAGAATTCTGAATAAGTCATCTACCAGTCCTGAACCAACCAAAGATCAGCCTTGGAAAACACTCAGCTACTGATGCCAAAAACGCGAGCCTTCATATCGCCTTCTTTTCTTTCATATCCTCCTCTGTTAGCCTTGGATGACAGCAAAGTACATCATAAAGTTTGCCTGAGTTACAAATCAAATACTGTTCCCTTGAAAATTCTTGCCTGGTTTAAATCAAGAATCTTTCTCCTGCCTTACCCTGATGACTCTTGTAACAGCAGTATCCTAGCTGACATGATCTAGGGAAATAGAGAAATCCCATAATGTTGATAGATGCTTGACATCTTGGAACCTACAGGTCCCATGAGTCTTTCTGACTGGGAGGCTATAATGCATGAGAACTTTTTTTACTTAAGTGACTTGGAATGACAGTCTAGGGAAGTCTCCACCTAGAAAGGTGACATAACACATTTTGTTGTTGTTGTTGTTGTTGTTGTTGTTCAGTCGTTTAGTCGTGTCCGACTCTTCGTGACCTCATGGACCACAGCACGCCAGGCCTTCCTGTCCTCCACTGTCTCCCGGAGTTTACTCAAATTCATGTTCATTACATCGGTGATGCTATCTAACCATCTCATCCTCTGCCGTCCCCTTCTCCTTTTGCCCTCAGTCTTTCCCAGCATCAGGGTCTTTTCCAGTGAGTCCTCTCTTCGCATTAGGTGGCCAAAGTATTTGAGCTTCAGCTTCAGCATCTGTCCTTCCAATGAGCAGTCAGCGTTGATTTCCTTTAGGATTGACTGGTTTGACCTCCTTGCAGTCCAAGGGACTCTTAAGAGTCTTCTCCAGCGCCACAGTTCGAAAGCATTTTGTAGAGGTGGGCAAATATTAATTGGGGAGATTTGATTCAAAGATGATTGAACTGAAATCTCTAAATTGACTTCCAAAACTCAGGCCACCTGACTGATCTCTAAATCAAAACTACTGTTCAGATTGAATCAAAGTTCCTATCCAAACTGAATGGACAACGAAGCCTATTTGCACATCCCTAATACTTTGTACTGCTAGGGCAGTGATAAGCAGTATTTTAGAGCACTTGACCCTTTTTTGGGTCAGAGAGCAGAGATGGAATTGGAAAAGTACCTTGTGGGTGCTCTCACAAAAATGGCAACCGTTACCTTCATTGAAGACAAAACCTCCTTTGAGATGAACTTCACTGCTGGTGGCTTCATGGACATGAAATTTTCTTGGCAACCAAGCTTTTCTCCTGCCCTGGTATTCTTTGGTACTCTCCCATCTAAGTCCTTGCTACACAGGTACTTAAGTACCTTCTAAGTACTAAGTCTCAGGCCAGACCCTGCTTAGCTTCTAAGCTCCTACAAGGGCAGCCACGTGCTGACACCTTAACAGAAGGTGCCCCCTGCCACCTCCTACAACTGCCTCCCCAGAATATTGTCTACGAGTGATACTTGCTTCCAAACAAAGCCTGGGGCTGAAGCCACCACCCTCCTTATTTTCTCATGGTGCCCGGTCAAGCCTGAAGCCACTTTTGAAAATTAAGAGGATCTAGAGATCAGTGTTTTGCTTTCTAGAATGCTAATTTCTGTTTCTTCTTTTTAATGAAAAGAATCTCTTTTTTTAAAAAAAAAATGAAAGCTAGCTAGAACAGAGAGCCTGGTTACCATTGATGGCCCAGGAGCCTATAACCTACACTGGAAGTTACAACAGTAGAAGAAAAGGGCATCAACAGGGTCTGTCTGTCTGTCTGTCTGTCTGTCTGTCTGTCTGTCTGTCTGTCTGTCTATCTATCTATCTATCTATCTATCTATCTATCTATCTATCTATTTAGTATCCTACCCTATCCCAAGACTCTGATGTACAATAAACCCATACCTTAAAATGGAGTTGGGTGGCCTCTAATTTATATGTATGTATATCAATAAACCCCTTCATGGATCACTGCCTTGTCGTGGCGAAGGGGCTTGCGTAACTCAATGAAGTCAGGTCAAGAAGAACAGGTCATGATGGAGAGTTCTGACAAAACGTGGTCCACTGGAGGAGGAAATGGCAAACCACTCCAGTATCCTTGCCAAGAAAACCCATGGACAGTATCAAAAGGCTAAAAGATATGACGCCGGAAGATGAGCCCCTCAGGTCGGAAGGTGTCCAAAATGCTACTGGGGAAGAGCGGAGGGCAATTCCGAGTAGCTCCAGAAAGTGTGAAACGGCTGGGCCAAAGCCGAAAGGACGCTCAGTTGTGGATGTGTCTGGAAGTGGAAGGAAAGTCCGATGCTGTAAAGAACAATATTGCATAGGAACCTGGAATGTAAGAACTATGAATCAAGGTAAGCTGGATGTGGTCAAACATAAGATGACAAGATTGAACATCGACATATTGGGAATCAGCGAACTAAAATGGACAGGAATGGGCGAATTTAATTCAGGAGACCATTATATATACTACTGTGGGCAAGAATCCCTTAGAAGAAATGGAGTAGCTCTCATAGTCAATAAAAGAGTAGGAAAGGCAGTACTGGGGTACAACCTCAAAAACGACAGAATGCTTTCAGTTCGAATCCAAGGCAAACCATTCAACATCACAGTGATCCAAGTCTATGCCCCAACCACTGATGCCAAAGAAGCTGAAGTTGACCGGTTCTATGAAGACCTACAACACCTTCTAGAACTAACACCAAAAAAAGATGTCCTTTTCATCATAGGGGACTGGAATGCTAAGGTAGGAAGTCAAAAAATAACCGGAATAACAGGCAAGTTCGGCCTCGGAGTACAAAATGAAGCAGGGCAAAGGCTAATAGAGTTTTGTCAAGAGAACACACTGGTCATAGCAAACACTCTTTTCCAACAACACAAGAGACGACTCTACACATGGACATCACCAGATGGTCAATACCGAAATCAGATTGATTATATACTTTGCAGCCAAAGATGGAGAAGCTCTATACAATCAGCAAAAACAAGACCTGGAGCTGACTGTGGCTCAGATCATGAGCTTCTTATTGCAAAATTTAGGCTTAAATTGAAGAATGTAGAGAAAACCACTAGACCAATCAGGTATGACCTAAATCATATCCCTTATGAATATACAGTGGAAGTGAGGAATAGATTTAAAGGATTAGATCTGGTAGACAGAGTGCCTGAAGAACTATGGATGGAGGTTCGTAACATTGTACAGGAGGCAGCAACTAAAACCATCCCAAAGAAAAAGAAATGCAAGAAAGCAAAGTGGCTGACTGATGAGGCTTTACAAATAGCTGAGGAAAGAAGGGAAGCAAAAGGCAAGGGAGAAAGGGAAAGATATAAACAACTGAATGCAGAATTCCAGAGAATAGCAAGGAGAGATAAGAAGGCCTTCTTAAATGAACAATGCAAAGAAATCGAGGAAAACAATAGAATGGGGAAGACTAGAGATCTCTTCAAGAAAATCGGAGATATCAAGGGAACGTTTTGTGCAAAGATGGGCATGATAAAGGACAAAAAAGGCAGGGACCTAACAGAAGCAGAAGAGATTAAGAAGAGGTGGCAAGAATACACAGAAGAACTATACAAGAAAGATCTTAATATCCCTGATAAATACGATGGTGTGGTCACTGACCTTGAGCCGGACATCCTAGAGAGTGAAGTCAAGTGGGCCTTAGGAAGCATTACTAACAACAAAGCTAGCGGAGAAGACAGTATCCCAGCTGAGCTATTTAAAATCCTAAAAGATGATGCTGTTAAAGTGCTGCACTCAATATGCCAACAAATTTGGAAAACTCAACAGTGGCCACAGGATTGGAAAAGGTCAGTTTACGTTCCAATTCCAAAGAAAGGCAATGCCAAAGAATGTTCAAACTACCGTACAATTGCACTCATTTCACATGCCAGCAAGGTTATGCTCAAAATCCTACAAGCTAGGCTTCAGCAGCATGTGAACCGAGAACTACCAGAAGTGCAAGCTGGGTTTCAAAGAGGCAGAGGAACTAGAGATCAGATTGCCAACATTCGCTGGATCATGGAAAAAGCAAGAGAGTTCCAGAAAAACATCTACTTCTGCTTCATTGACTACGCTAAAGCCTTTGATTGTGTGGATCACAACAAACTGTGGCAAATTCTTAAAGAGATGGGAGTACCAGACCACCTTACCTGTCTCCTGAGAAACCTGTATGTGGGTCAAGAAGCAACAGTTAGAACCGGACATGGAACAACCGACTGGTTCAAAATTGGGAAAGGAGTACGACAAGGCTGTATATTATCACCGTGCTTATTTAACTTATATGCAGAGTACATCATGAGAAATGCCGGGCTGGATGAATCACAAGCCGGAGTTAAGATTGCCGGGAGAAATATCAACAACCTCAGATATGCAGACGATACCACCCTAATGGCAGAAAGTGAAGAGGAACTAAAGAGCCTCTTGATGAGGGTGAAAGAGGAGAGTGCAAAAGCTGGCTTGAAACTCAACATTAAAAAAACCCAGATCATGGCATCTGGTCCCATCACTTCCTGGCAAATAGAAGGGGAAGAAATGGAAGCAGTGACAGATTTTATTTTCTTGGGCTCCAAGATCACCGCAGACGGTGACTGCAGCCATGAAATTAAAAGACGCTTGCTCCTTGGAAGGAAAGCTATGGCAAACCTAGACAGCATATTAAAAAGCAGAGACATCACCTTGCCGACAAAGGTCCGTATAGTTAAAGCTATGGTTTTTCCAGTAGCAATGTATGGCTGTGAGAGTTGGACCATAAGGAAGGCTGAGCGCCGAAGAATTGATGCTTTCGAGCTGTGGTGCTGGAGAAGACTCTTGAGAGTCCCTTGGACTGCAAGGAGGTCAAACCAGTCAATCCTAAAGGAAATCAACCCTGACTGATCATTGGAAGGACAGATGCTGAAGCTGAAGCTCAAATACTTTGGCCACCTAATGAGAAGAGAGGACTCACTGGAAAAGACCCTGATGCTGGGAAAGACTGAGGGCAAAAGGAGAAGGGGACGGCAGAGGATGAGATGGTTAGATAGCATCACCGATGTAATGAACATGAATTTGAGTAAACTCCGAGAGACAGTGGAGGACAGGAAGGCCTGGCGTGCTATGGTCCATGAGGTCACGAAGAGTCGGACACGACTGAACGACTGAACAACAACAATATCAATAAAGGGGCGTGGTGGCTCAGCGGGTAAGACGCCAGGCTTGTCGATCAGAAGATCGCAAGTTTGGAGGTTCAAATCCCTAGCCCCGCGTGACGGAGTGAGCTCCCGCACTAGCCCCAGCTCTTGCCAACCTAGCAATTCGAAAGCATGCAAATGCAAGTAGATGAATAGGTGCCACTTCGGTGGGAAGGTAACAGCGTTCCGCGTGCGTCATGCCAGCCACATGACCGTGGAAGCGTCTTCGGACAATGCTGGCTCTTTGGCTAACAAACGGAGATGAGCACCGGCCCCTAGAGTCGGACACGACTGCACAAATGTGCGGGGGGAACCTTTACCTTTTTTATAAATCACTACATTCAATAAAAAGAACTAATTAAAACAGCAGACAATACATATGAGTATAGGACAAGTCCATAAAAACCCAACATAAAGCAACCCAATTCCATCCATTGTCAAATGCCCCAGTGCAATAGAATAGTTTTGACCTCCTTGGTCAATGTTCAGCAGGGTAGAGGCCAGTAGACCTCTAAACAGGTAGATCCCTGGGGACAATCTGTTTCATAATGACAGTACAGTCAGACAGTCTACAAACGTCTGTCCCCCTCACCTCTCATGAGCAGGAACTCAAATCATCCTGTCTTGAGAAGGGAAGATTTTATTCTGAAGAGACAGTCCCTAAGGTGACTGAGAGCCAAGCCTTGTAGGGTTCATAGGTTCAAAAAAACACTTGTTTTGAGTGCTGTACCCAAAAAACAGGTGTTAGTCTGCTAAAGTGACTATCATCCATGAGTAAGCAGGCAGCATTGTTCTGTATCAATTTACGTGGTCTTCAAAGGCCGTCCAAGTAGAGTGCATTACACTGTCACCAAGGCTACTTTCTCCAAAGAAGAGCCACAACCATGCACCAACTGAAGCTGGGCAAAGACCTCCTGGCCATGGACTCCACTTACCAATCAGAACTTGGTGCTTAATAATCTAGCCTCCCACACCCAGGCAGATAGTCTAGAAGTGAGGATTGCTGGTCCTCCTTCTTCTGAAGGCTAGTCCAATACCTCCGACCATGCCTCCTTCTACCCTTCACTGTGGTTATTTGTTCCCCACTATCATCAGCCCCTCAAGGGGCCCCAGGCCTCCCCATCCATCTTAGTATCAGCCATACACCTTCCAACACTGCTGGCTCTTAATTCAGTAGTGAACTGTAATACAGCATCCCTGGATGCTTGGGACCACAATTCCTAGAATCACTTTTCTTGCTGTTGGCAACACAAATGGATGAGAATGGATGTACAAAACAGCTGAACAGCCCCAAGTAGCTGATATCTCATGCATTGTTGTGAAAGATGGATTTTAAAGGTCACTTTCTCTTGTTTACATAAATCCCTATTCTCTACAGCTTCACCTGCTTGTGAGGTCATCTGCCTTTCCAGTTTATTTTATAAGTACATCCTCTCTCCATCCACTTTCATTTAAAAGGAGGCTACTTTTAGACATGGTGGAAAATAAGTTGCTGTGGTAACAAAATCCCCTGAAGAACAGAAGTGGGGTAACATCTGAGTGATGTCCTCTGCTGTTATATGAAAAGATTGAGGCCCCAGCAGGTTTACACCAGAGTAGCATCCGAGGATTATCCAGATAAGGAAGAACCTATTCAGAGTGACAAGGTCTCTCAGAAGAAACTCAGATGAATTTCTGCATCTCCTAACTGCCACTTGTTCAGTATGGAAGAGTTGATTCCTTGGGTTTATTATGACATAGAGGTGCTTACCAGATTTGGTTTCTAAGCAACTGATACCGTCTTTGCATCCCTTATTTTCATTTTTTTTTATTTTGCAAATTTCACCCAGCCTTTCTTGCATCTTATAACGTTGGGTAATTATTATCCCAGACTCTGAAAAGAGTGCTTGTTTTCCTTAGTTTTGCTTTCCATCGGTGACACTCCTAATGTTCTCACTGAACATTTCTGATATGGTACAAGCATTTCCAGATTAAGAAAAGGGAAAAGGAAAAGGAAGGCATGTTATGATGGTGACATCCTGGCTGTCACCCAGGAAGTAAAACTCTGTTGTACCATTTCAGAAGGGGAAGGGCATTCTTAGGCAATTCCTTTTCCATAGGAAAGTGGGCATCAAGGAGAAGGCTCTAGGAAGCCTTGTTGTGCTTATTTTCTATTTGCAGGACTATTTGAGAACAGAAAGCACTCATTCCATTTTGCATCTGCAGACCGGGTGAAAACTTCACATTCAAACAGTGTATTTCAGTGACATCTTCACAGAAAGGAAGAGTCTGTACCATGAAATGTCAATCAGCTTAATCCCAACAACTGTCAGTCATCTGCTTGGATTTGGAAGTGACCAGGATATGTTGGCAAAATTTCCCCATGTGACCTAGACTTGTGGATTTCCAAAATGCCCTAAATGAACTTCTCACCCCATTTCCCTCATACATTCATTCATTAACTCACAACTTTACTCACAAGCATCCAAGCTGACGTTCCAGTTGCCTGGCTAATTGAGCCATGCCCTGGCATTTTCAAGGACATGCCGACATCCAGAGGCAGCCTCACCCCGCCCAGGGTCTTAGCTTACAAAAGCAAATGCTGAGAGAGAGTGGGGAGGTGTGTGTAGGAAGAAAAATAAGCAAACGGCCTACAGACAGGGAAGCGGAGGCGACATCTGGAGATTGGCCGCTATTATAACCAGGCAAGAGTGTTGGTAAAAGGTAAAGGTTCCCCCCGCACATTTGTGCAGTCGTGTCCGACTCTAGGGGCCGGTGCTCATCTCTGTTTGTTAGCCGAAGAGCCAGCGCTGTCTGAAGACACTTCCGTGGTCATGTGGCCGGCATGACACACGCGGAACGCTGTTACCATCCCACCGAAGTGGTACCTATTCATCTACTCACATTTGCATGCTTTCGAATTGCTAGGTGGGGAAGAGCTGGGGCGAGTGCGGGAGCTCACTCCGTCACGCAGGGCTAGGGATTCGAACCTCTGAACTTGCGATCTTCCGATCGACAAGCCTGGCGTCTTACCCGCTGAGCCACCACGCCCCCTAAGAGTGTTGGAGATTCTGGCAAATCCAGCATGCCTCATCAGCATATGGATGGCTGCTCTAGGATGCAAGGAAGCTGTCTGTGGCCACTCCTACTTCCTCTTATCTCTCTCTGATTCTTCCCTGGAGGAGGAAGCAGCACGTGGCTACTCCTCTCCATGGAGAGAGGCCATGTACTAGGCCTCATTTCTCTCTTCTCTCTCTCTCTCCTTGGACTGGGAGCAAGCACATGGCTGTGTGCTGCTCCATTCTAGACCATGGATGGGCCTAGGAGATTTTTCCCCCTTTCTACACGCATCTCTTGCAGCAAGCAGGGCAAAAGGTATTAAGTTTAGGGAAACAAAGAAGAAATGGAACATCATTTATCTACCAAAAATGCTGTACCTGGAATGAATAAACGTAAGGACTCTTTTGTACTTACTTTTCATACCTGCCATGTCTAAGCGCGTGTTTCTTTATGCTAAAGGTAGGCTAAGGGTGTAAGATTAACCTGGATCTCTCTAATATTCTCATGGGCTCTGTTTTTAAATAATATTCTTTTTCTGTACATGAACTTTGCAGCTCTGCTCTATTTCAGTAGTTCTAACAGACTGCTAAATGTGCTTCAAAGAGGACTATCATTCAAGTGCCAGGACTACAAGTTATGGTGAGCAGCATATCCTGGTGTGCATATCCAGCAGCATATCCAGCATGTCCTGCCTGGAGTTTGGAGCTTTGCTGGGAGCTCAGTAGCAACTAGAAGAACAACCACAATGAAGCAACACCTCATCCCAACTAGAGTAAGAATGTTTGGAAGGAGGCGAAGGTTGTATGCCACTTTAGAGACTAAGACTTTTGCTTGAACTAAGTATTAAAGACTGAGTATTAAAGACATATTTACATGGCAACATCACCTTGCAAGTCCTAGATGGGTAGAGAGCAATAGTCTGTTGGGGAAGATGTGTACTATAATAAAATATTGTGTACAGATTTGCTACGCTGTGGTGTGTCCAGTCCTTGGAAAGCAAAGAACCCTCACATGAGTCAACAATCCTTCAAAGACTTTGATCTCTCTATCAAAGACAGCATCATCTAATTAACTTTGGCTTGGTTTATCTAATTTCAGAATAATTCAGAAATATTTACAGAGGTCGCATAACTAGCAGTTCCATGCTAAGCGGACCCATACCCCTTCCCTGGCCATTGGTTTCCAAGACAATCTGGATCCCCCTTTTCCCCATCTACACAGTCTCTGTTTGGACTTCAAGCTCTCATTATGGTTACAGTGGCAAGAATTAGGCCATCAATCAATTGGCTAATTAGCCTGCTAGAAGTCATTTGGGACTCTAGGTTTGTGCACAGGGTCTGACTAATGACTTTAAGATTCACTTGGAGAGGGATGAAGTGCTCCATGAGAGAAAGAATGAGGGATTTGGGTTTTGAACCAACCTCTGATGAACATGACTTCATTTCTAATTGACAATGAGGTTCTTCCTTTCTTTCTGGGTCCCTGGTAATGCTAGGAGCTCATTAGATTAATGTATAAGCATGGATACGGCAGCTTCTGGACAAAGATCTCATAAAGGCGTAACAAGGACTCAGTCTCCATTTCTCACATACTCTGTTTCTTTGGCAGTTCAGACAGGTAGAAGAGCAGGGGGAAACTTTGAGGTCCGTTTGCAGACACCAAGTAAGCCATCCTTTAAGGACTGTCACTAGAGTAGGCTTTTTATCCACAACACTAGATCTACAAAAGTGTGTTAACAGCCTCAATCTCAGAACACATGGCATTTGTACCAGCTTGTATTTTCTCTTTAAAAATCTATTTCTTTTTTGCCTTGACTGCTTTTATAATAGTTCTTTAGGCAATCACAGCTTCCATGCACTGCTGAGTATAATCTGTTTTCAAAGTTGTGGCACTATCAGTACCACTTGTGGAATGTCCCCTAAAAGATCACACACGCTCCTTTGATCTCCGAGGAAAATCAAGTCATGCAACGTTTGATGGGAAT
This sequence comes from Charina bottae, assembly GCA_023362775.1. NCBI lineage: Eukaryota > Metazoa > Chordata > Lepidosauria > Squamata > Charinaidae > Charina > Charina bottae. The sequence goes on from JALMGJ010000013.1 coordinate 8,636,164, forward strand.
TGTGAAACTGATTAGAAGGAATAAAAATCAGGACATGGTGTGCATAAGATCAGATGGTAAAATTGACTAGAGAACAGGTGACTCACCAAGGGAAGTTGGAGAAAGTGGAATTACACACTGAAAAAGAAGATGGTAAGCACTGTGCAAACAGTGTCAGGGTGCAAACCAGCTTACTTTCTCAGAAGTGATTAGCTTCTTCACACATACACACCCCTTCATCTTGGGAGAAAGAGAATTAGATGTTAACTGCTTTGAACCTTATGTTCAAATGTGAAAATAGCATATTGTCAGGGAGATAACGGGCAGCGGTGGAGGGGGCTCCCTCCGGGAAGGGAAGCGGGTGCGCAGTTCTGAAACCTTGGCCTTCCCTCCCAAACGTCTCAGGAAAGCCCCGCCTTAAGATTCTGGACTTTATCACTGGGCTTCTTCAAGCCATTTCAGTTTAGCAGGATTTCTGTTTGTAGGAGCTTAATAAACACTAGAGACTGGATTCCAAGCCTCAGCGTGTTATTTCCACACTCAAACCAGGACACATATATATGAAAGGTTCACATTTAAAAGCAAAGGTACTTATTGGAATCCTTGTACTGTCACCTTAGCCTTGTCTTAAAAAACCTAAATCATCGGAGCACCATGAGATTTGTTTCCTTTGTGGTTGCAATGTCCATGACTGCCCTCTTGACCCTACACCAGAGCTTTCCAAACTGTGTGTCGCAACATGTTAGTGTGTCGGCTGCAGTGTCTGGGTGTGTCACGGCTGCTGCTGCCTCTGAGCCCTGCCAAGATTCCACGCAGGTCCTAGTGCCTGCCTTGTGCCTGGCTGCCTCCAAACCTGCTGTGATTCCGCGCAGGTCCTAGTGCCTGCCTTGTGCCTTGCTGCCTCCAAACCTGCCCTGCCAGGATTCCACGCAGGTCCTAGTGCCTGCCTTGTGCCCTGCTGCCTCCAAACCTGCCCTGCCAGGATTCCACGCAGGTCCTAGTGCCTGCCTTGTGCCCTGCTGCCTCCAAACCTGCCCTGCCAGGATTCCACGCAGGTCCTAGTGCCTGCCTTGTGCCCTGCTGTAAGAGTGTGTCACAAAATGATGCATGTCTAAAAAGTGTGTCACCAACATGAAAAGTTTGGAAAGCTCTGCCCTACACTATGGACACCTTGACTGTCAAGAAACCTGCATGGATGCATTCATCAGGAATCAAGCTTGAAGGCATCTTTATCTTTTTATACAAATGCACAAGGATGAAGAAGTGAAAGCAGAAATACAGGCACATTCACAAAAAGAAAACTTGAGTAAACAATTGAACAGATGAGCAACCGCCACTCCCTGTAACTAGAAACACAGCCCCTATTGGGTCAGCATTCATTATTATTGTACCTAGTGGCAACTTTTGTGATTTGGAATAGCATTACCATTATGATTCTGCGTGCCAGAAAGAGGCTGACAGGTCAATCCTCTCCCAGAATCCTTGATAGATAATGAAATCCTCCATACATTAAGCAAGGTCAATAACATTCCCAATTATTTTTAAAGCAAAGTCCAAGGATTACTTCGTCCCAGGCAAACCAGATCCCATTGTGTTATCACTGCTGCTGCTCTATCTTTAGGAATGAATTCTTCCTCTTAAAACCTTACTGTGGGGTGGACTTGTATGGAATGGGGAGCATACTTTCACCGTATATTAGATTGAACTGTAGGGATTGTATCCTGTGATAGATAGAGAAATTAAAATGTCATCTATATCTAACTCTCTATATAATTTAATAATTATATATTTGTAAATTATAATAAATTAAAATTAAAACTAAATATTTTATTTATTTTTTCATTTATTTTTAGTTTTTATCCTGCCTTTATTATTTTTATAAATAACTCAAGGTGGCAAACATACCTAATACTCCTTCCTCCTCCCATTTCCCCACAACAACCCTGTGAGGTGAGTTGGGCTGAGAGAGAGGGACTGGCCCAAGGTCACCCAGCCGGCATTCATGCCGAAGGCGGGACTAGAACTCTCAGTCTCCTGGTTTGCCATTGGCTCCTTCCCAGGGCTGAGAGAGAGGGACTGGCCCAAGGTCACCCAGCCGGCATTCATGCCTAAGGCGGGACTAGAACTCACAGACTCCTGGTTTCTAGCCCAGCACCTTATAATACATTAGTCATTGAATAATTACATAAAGAGAGCCAGTTTGTTGTAGTGGTTAACTGGGAGGTTAAGGTTAGAAACTGGGAGACCATGAGTTCTAGTCCCACCTTAGGCACAAAGGTCAGCTGGGTGACCTTGGGCCAGTCATTCCCTCTCAGCCCTAGGAAGAAGGCAATGACAAACCACTTCTGAAAAACCTGCCAAGAAAACTACAAGGACTTGTCCAGGCAGGCTCTGAGAATCAGACATGATTGAACAGATTATATATTATATATTTAACAATAAAATATTGTTTTATTTTTATATATACTTGTATACATACAAGGCATTTTAAGAAAATCCTAAAATATTATTGATGAATTATCATGGTGATAGGGTGTGGTTTAAATGCTAATATTGGTTCCTACCAGGCATTTCAAGTTCAGTTTTCAAATGGTTTCATATGCACATTTTTGAAAGAGAAAGATACTTTGAGATGGATGAATGGATGGAGACAGTTCACTGATTCTTATGGCCCAGATGAGAGTGGAACAAAGAAAGGACAGAAAGCACTTGGCATCCGCTGACTTTCTTTGGTGGCAGTCAAGATTCCTGCCTAAATTTTTAAAGATCATCTTTTTAAGGGGGGTGGGGAGTGGTACACTGCAAAATCAAACACTGGTCCATTCTGGGAAGTTAGTTGGGGCTTAGCAGGAGCAATCTCATGAGTTTTTCCATGGAGAAATTGATTGTCTGATTTGCCACCCCCACCATGCCAGCCATGTTGTGAGTAGATCAATCTCCCCCTCCCCTCGAGAAAACCTTTTTGGACAGGACCTCCTGGAGGCGTTCAGCATTTCAAAAGTGACCCCCACTTCAGAAAGGTTTCTTATCCCTGCAAGGAAAGGCCTTGCCATCTACCTTTTGAACGTGCACTTAAGTGTTGAGCAGTGAAGCAGATTTGGTTTGAAATTCTTTTTAAGTGGTACAATTTGGTCCTAAGTGAAATCAGAAAAGGAAAGGAAGGAAGCAAGTCCGGCCAGAAGAAATCTTTTGATGTGTAAATTACACAGCCTTGTATAATGGTCCTGCTTCCAGACACCACCAGTTTTTTCCGGATCAGCCTGAATGAAAATGGCCACTATAATGTCTCTGCTCATTTAAATGCCCTTCCTTCCCATTCAGACAGATTGTGCTTCTTCTCTTCCCCAGGCAGAGAGAGATTTTCAAGCCAAGCCATTTCTGGCTAAAAATAAAAGGCCCCAAGAGGAGATAAGGCTGCATTCTGTCCACTTGGGGTCAAATTGCCTTGTCCCCCTTTCCATCCATGTAACAAGCAGGCCAGGCAAAACCTCCCTTATCTTGAGTATTAACATTTATGCGCACTTCCCCTCAGCTCTGGGGGACCTTAGAGAAAGCATTAAAAGGAAGGAAAATTACTTAAATTTGATAATGTGAGCCATTAACTAAAGCTACTGCACAGATAAGAATGCCTTTAAGTGTTGTGGTGTCTTTCCAAATAATGAGGATCAGGGTATCTTCCACCATCTTCACTATCTTGGCATCAGCCAGGATGGGTCTACAAAGCAAAGCTCCTGAAAATTAGTGAGATAATAACTATTTTTTTCTCTTCTGGCCAGTGGGAACTTGAAGGGAAAAGATTTAGGAAGCATCATGATATAGATTCAAGCAACCAGCAACCACGCCCACGAAGTTGATCAATGGCTTAATTATATTATGTTCACTGTTTCCTTTCCCTTGCTTTTATCTTCTCCACTTGACTTTCTTGTTACCCAGGCAGAGTCAGTAGGGGGCAGGTTATACATAATGTAAAACAAGGATGTCATGGAGATCTGGCTGCCACATCTGATACCCCATTGATCACCAGGGCTGATTCGGCTGAGGTGGCTGGCTGATCTAGGTGGACGTTCCCTTCCTCCCTCCCTCGCTGTTCCATGTGCATCCCTCTGCATGTTCAGTGGGAGAGGATGACCATACCAGATAGAAGCAGTGTACCAATCTTCAGTTGAGAGAATAGTATCAAACAATGAAATAAGCAAACCAAGACTTGCTTTGCTCTTTAGAGATAGAGCTAGGGAAAAGCTGCATAATTTTAGATTGGACATCATTCTTTTCATCACCAACATCACTCCTTCTTTGATGACGATTGGTATGACATTCAGTTCCAAAAGTGTAAGGCAGACCCTCTGCATTATGAGGGGTTTTATTCACTTCGGGGAGTGGGAGATGAGCCTCGATCTCTGTTTCCAAGTTCTACTTTTCTGATACTCACGAATACCAGAATTCAGCAGATGTCTGGTAGTACTTTTTCCAACTAATAATTTTATTATAAAATGTGTAAGTTAGAAAAGGTCCTACCAGGCTCCTTCTGGTTTTTTGCTACCGTAGACGAACACAGCTCTCCTCCTACAATATCATGAATGCACGGTAGAGTTTCACTTCTTTGCTGTGATTTTAACAATATTCCATCACAAAAGGTCTTTGCAGTTTCACAAGCTCTTTCTTCCTTGAAAAGGTGTCTTCTTCTAGTGCCTGTCACCTTAATTCATCCCTGAAAATTTCCTTTGCACTCCTCTTGATGGTGGATGGGAATTGATCACTGTTAGAGGTAGCAGAAGGGGCTAGCTGCTGGGATCACCCATCTTTCCATCATTTGCCACCTTCCTGGTAGCCCACATGTCCCATGGGGTGGTTTCCTTTCAGTTGCCTTCCCTTAGGATGGAATGATAGTATAGGAAACTGCCAAGCTACAGACAGCTGGAGAGAGGAATGCACAGTAAATAACAATAGAGATACAGTACGTGCATTGCAGCCTTCCCATGTTACAAAGGTAAGAACCCCCTTGGGAATTTCACTCTATTTTCCTCCCCATGACATAGGTTTGAAAGCAACTTCTCTCCTTCTCAGCTTTTAGCAGGATCCTAATATTTGGTACTCTGACTTCAGTATCTTCACAGGCCATTAGTGGTCTCCAGACCATAGGACCGAACCATTATCTAAGACAGGGGTGCAAAATGATGGGGCAGAGGGCTGCATAAGGCCCTCTGGCATCCCTTTTGGGGTCCTCAGGCCTCCAGAGCATGAGAGGAGGCCAATATTGGATCCTTTCTTGCCCTTGGGGAGTCTGTGGGTTCCAAGTGGCAAAATGGATGCCTTAAGACTTGAAAACACTTAAGGCACCCATGCCACTTCTTTAAACTCCTCAATCCCACCTCCACTAACAGGTCTTAGACCACAGTCCTCAATATGTCTTGATGCTGAAAGCAGTTGTGAGCCCCTGCAAAGCTACCCTGCAGGAATTCTGGGAAATTTAAATGGCAGATTAAATTTAAGAGGTCCCTGGGGATACTAAGTCTTCTGCTGCCCTGTATGTAATCCAGAAGCCCAGTACAGCCCCAAGAGTGAGCTTTATCTCCAAGCATCTGAACAAATGCATGAAACACATTTTTCTCTGTTTCTTGTTTGTACAGAGATGAATGTCTATTGGGTGGCTTTTCTCTGAGTACTTTTGCATGACTGGGTGGGTTAGACTCTCATTTCTGGGTGGGCATGTGGCCAGGGGTTTATACATCCATTCTATACATCCATCTGTACTCCCTCTTTAAACATTGATTTTGCCCTCTCTGAGATCATCTTCAACACAAAAGTTATGGCTAAAGCCAAAACTGCCTTTTCCCATTTCCTTGGAATGCCACCGTTTGCCTCTCTGCTTTCAGGAGCTTTGGCAGCAGTTTAAAAACCAGCCTGTGCTAATCCATATAAATTCTGTTAATCGTAGATATAATCTTTTAAGCATGCTTTAATTAAATTACAAACCAGCCAGTTCCAACTACATTAACTTAGCATATGAGTTGTGATTTCCTAGCATACCTAGGTAGTAATGGAGAGGAAGGAAGGAAGGAAGGAAGGAAGGAAGGAAGGAAGGAAGGAAGGAAGGAAGGAAGGAAGGAAGGAGGGAGGGAGGGAGGGAGGGAGGGAGGGAGGGAGGGAGGGAGGGAGGGAGGGAGGGAGGAAGGAAGGAAGGAAGGAAGGAAGGAAGGAAGGAAGGAAGGAAGGAAGGAAGGAAGGAAGGAATTCTGTTTGCTCTAACAACCTTTCCCCTTCTTTTCTATGCACATGGCATGGGATTTCAACAACTAGAGGTCTGTTGGGGGCCAAGGGAGAGTCAGACGAACTAACACAGCATGCAGCATCTCAGGGCAAGCCAAGCCCCTTCTCTACATGTATTGTGATATCACGCACATACCCCAAAGGGGTGGAGCTTGTATCATGATTCTGCTTTTGTCATTCTGATGAAAACAGCAGCAGCAAGATCCTGTGGATGTCCCTGGTCTCATCGTTTCTTCTTCACAACCACGCCCATACATCCAGCTCCATGTAACAAGCTATGCTGGAAGAAATGAACTACCTTGCTCAACAACCTTTTAGCCTAGTTATTGTGCTGTGTGATCTCAATCAACTACAGACACCTACTGCGATCCCTCCTGTGCTAAATTTAGAAGTGGAAAAAAATTCCTCCTCTGAAAGCAAATATTATAACCTACTAAACTTCAATGCCCTTCTGAGCCCTGGCTTTTATCCTCTATTGATGGATGGCAAAATCAAGCTCTGGGGAAGACAGTCCCCCCTCACCCCTTCTCACAAGCAGGGCCAGTCAGATATATCAAGGTTACTTTGCAGAGGTTACTTTTATACTGATGAATGGGTGTTAGAAGATAAACACCTCTTCATCTATCCTATTCGGTCCAAGAACGGGGCTGGAGCTGTTACCCAGCTCAGCATCTGGACATAGCACGCTGTGGCCCATGGGACAAATATGGACCACCAGCTTGTATTTTGCAGGTGGCCAAGGCAGTCTGGTTTTTCCCCCTGTTGTTGCTTCACTTAAAAGATCATTAAAATGGGTGTCTTAAGATCTTCTGGTCCACAATACACCTATTTCAGCCCAATGAAAAAAGTCCAATGCTTCCAATATGACTGAAAATTTCACTCCTACCCATTCTGATGACAATGGTATGCCCCCAGAAGCCCTTGGAAGCCAAGGCAAAAAAAAAAAGGGGGGGGAATACAAATGCAACTTCCTGGTTAGGGGCAAGTGTGTGATTGCCTTTTATTGCAGCAGAGAAAGAGCAAAAAGTAGAATTTGCAATATGTATCTACAGCCTTTGCTAGAAACCAGCAGGAAAGCATGATTCTTTTAGCCAGTAGCTTGGAACTCTGGAACAGCTTAATAAAAAGATGTATTGTTTCATCAAATTCTAATTTTCAATGATTGCTTTCTAATTCACTAGAAATTATTCTCCGTTTGCTATTTTTGTTTCTTTTGCAGTTTTCATCACTCTGATGGGAGAAAAGGAAGGAAGGAAGGACATGTGGTCTCTCCACAAGGCCTTCCCTTGATCCACAACAACTTGGAAAACCAACAAGGAGGAAACTGGTTGTAAAACAGATTATAATAAGCTCAGTATTGTGGTTAGCAGGCTAAAATATCACCACAAGTTTGTGCTGAGCCTCTGCCTGAATGTTCAGACCATTCCCTAAACTAATAATAATAAATAAACTAATGATAATCAGACCATCTCCAAAGACTAATATTTCATTAACAACTGATGTTACTTTTTAAAATTAATTTGTATTGAATTTTATGCAATAGTAAAAATGATACAAATTTAAGGGGAGAAATGAGTAAAGAAGTGTGGTGAATAGATAAAGAAAATGACTGATGTTTCCTACTGTAAATGTCCTATAATATTAATCAATTGCTAGTTCTTAGAGTTCTTTTTTAAAAAAAAAACTATTTTGGGCATGTATGGTTGTGGCAAAAATATGTCAACAATATGCTGTACTTTAATGCATACTAGCCCACTAGGTGGGATCCCCTTAATGACATAAAAAAAACCTTAAAAACCCTAAAAAGTTTTGTTAGTCAAACGGGAAACAAGTAGGAAACTCCAGCAGCAGCAGCAGCAGCAGCAGCAGCAGCAGATGAAGATGAAGATGAAGATGAAGATGAAGATGAAGATGAAGATGAAGATGAAGATGAAGTCAACATGCCAAGAAACATGGACATGCCCATGAAATTGAGCTTATCCTGAAGATCTTACCTTTCTATTTGCTATTTTAAAAAGTAGATGAGAATGTTTCTTACATTCTGATCACCATGGCCCCAGCTCTTCATGTTTAAAATAATTCCCAAGTCTGAGATCCTGAGGAAAAGGGGCAGCTGGAGCAGATCCAGAACAGCCCAGTATTGGATAGTCATACCATTCTATTTGCAAGCATGGAATTCTCCCAAGTCACGTCAGCAGAGCAGGGAAGATTGAGCTGCGTCCCTCATCCTTACTTGGGCCATCTGACAGCAAATAAAAGGCTCTCTAAGTGCAAATAACAGGGAGAGCCCAAGAGAGCCTAAGCTGTAAATTCCGAATGGCATGAAGTGAGCATTTTGACCATTTTTGGTCCGTACAGTATGGAATTCTCACCAGCTACCTTGTGGTTTGGATTTTCAGTTGGTGCTGTTGTTGTAATTGTGTCTGGAGTTTGGTGTGTTTTTGAAAAGGGCATATTTTTTTTAAAAAATTAATTTTTTAACAAAATTTTGAGAGATCTTTAAATGCTTACTTTTGAAAGCTGGATTTTGGGGCTTTTGTTTGTTTGTTTGTTTGTTTGACAAGAAAAGTTTTACTCCCTGCTTGACTACCAGTATGCTCACTCCTGTAGCAGAAAGTCACATTAAAATTAAATGTCTACTACAGGTAGTCCTCGCTTAAAGGACCACAATTGGGATCAGAATTTCGGTTCCTAAGCGAAGTGGTCATTAAGTGAATCTGACCCAATTTTACAACCTTTTTTGCAGCAGTCATTAAGGGAATCATGTGGTTTCCCATTGATTTTGCTTGCCGGAAGTTGGCTGGGAAGGTTTAAAATGGCGATCACATGACTGCGGGACACTGCAATGGTCGTAAGTGTGAGGACCGGTTGTAAGTCAGTTTTTCCAGCACTGTCATAAGTCCGAACCATCACTAAACAAATGGTTGTTAAGCAAGGACTACCTGTAATAGGTAAGCCAGATGATGAAAAATAATGCACTGTCTCTGCAACATGTGCAAAGATCTAAACGTGTGGTAGGAATGAGGGCATATGTTATAACCCTATTACTTCCCAGGGTAAATGAGTGTCCTTCAAGAGCTTAGTGTGCTATGCCCTAAGTTTTCCAGGGGGGTGAACAAGTGTTTGGATGAACATGCAAGCAAGCCAGCAATCAGAATTTTGCCTCTTTAAATGCACTCGCCAAACCAGCTTGTAACTTCTACAGATCAATAGCCTGCAGAGATTCTGGGCACCCAGGAAATTGAAGTTCTGAAAATTCTGGGAGCTGGGACTTTTTCTTTGCGACTGCAAAGAAAAAGGGGGAAAAATGGGAAGGAAGGGCCAGGAATCTTAATTCTCAGAGCTCAGAAGAATTAGCCCTTTTAGGTGACTGTTTAGGGTCCATCTGGAAATCTCATATCAGTCACTTTGAATAACTTGGGTATAGAGCAGTGTTTCTCAAACTTGGTAACTTTAAAATGTGTGGACTTCAACTCCCAAAATTCCCATGCTGGCTAGGGAATTCTGGGACTCATAACGGAGTCCCCCGTTATGCGCTATTGGCTCCCGCCTGCAAACCCGGCCCCCACAGTCCGTGGAAAAATTGTCTTCCACGAAACTGGTCCCTCATGCCAAAAAGTTTGGGTACCCCTGCTTAAACAGATTACTGTTTATATAAAAAGACTTGCGATCACCCACAAGGTCTGGGTCAAGGTTCCCTTTTGCAATAGGGTGAGACTGGAAATATATATATTGACTGTCAAAGGGAACCTTGACCCAGACCTTGCCCTGCTGCCAATTGGTCCTATATTTCTAGTCTTGCCATATTGTCAAAGTTTGACAATACGGCAAGACTAGAAATATAGGACAAGGTCTAACTAAGGCACACTGGAGTTTGATATCCTAAGATGTTATGGACTGCAGATCTCATCAGCTGCGTCTATTCAGGCAGGAAGGGGCGCCCAGCCCACCGTGGCCCCAACGGTAGACTGTGCCTGTCCAGAGGGGTTCTTTATTTATTTATTTATTTATTTATTTATTTATTTATTTATCATACTTATATCACCGCCCATCTCCCCCCACAGAGGGGACTCTGGGCGGGTTCTCCCGCCAGCACCAGCTCCAGCACCACAGACGCGAACATCGCCTCCCCCGCGCCTGTTCCGAAGGGACAAAACAGGATGTAGCCGACCCCACCATCCTGCGTACCTCCAGCGAGGGCTGGCATCACCAGCAGCAGCAGCAGCTCCAGGAGGCTGAGGCAGCTCCGTACCCGGAGGGGCTGCATCCCACCGCGTAGCTCGGCGGTGCCCCGGCCAACCGGTTCCCTGGCTTGCTCTGGCTGGGACGGCTCCTCCTGCCTGGTGTGGACAGGTGGTGAGAGCGCTCTCCTCCCTTCCCGGGGCCCGCTGCTGCTACCGGGGTGGAGGAGCTCAGAGCACCACGCCGGGAGGCTTCCTGCCGTGCCTCGCTCTGTCCTCCCAGGGACCCGGGACAGCTCGGCTCAGCAGTGCTGCTGAAAGAGGGACTTCTCTGCCTGGCCGGAAGTTTGGAAAGGGTGTGTGAGCGCACGTAATCTAGGCTGGCTGCCGGGGCGGAGGGACTGGGGGCCGTGAGGCTCGGCTCGGCTGCAAGAGCGGTGGCGAGGCGGCAAGACTGGAGTGCACGAATCGGGCAAAAGTGGCAGAGAGCCCAGCGGATTCCAGGGGGGAAGGCTGAGTGGGCGTTTGGACACCGGCTTCTTGGCAGCGAGGCAAGGCTTGGCAGCGGAACTCCCGGCAGAGAGGCAGGGATGGGATTCAGGGACCGGATCTTTGGTCAGGAGGCAAGGCTCAGGGTCAGGACTCACCACTGCAGGGCTTCGGAGCATGCGGCACCGACAGGATCAGGTAAGGAGGCAGGAATGGGGTGGACTGTGGTGCTAGTTCTGGTGATGGGCTCGCACATGGCGAAACAACCGGGCTTCCAGGGCAGCGTAGAAGACCGGTGTAGATGGGTGTCTCCGGCAGCGCATGTTGGCTGCGCTGCCCCTTTTATTATTCGCATTTTGCGCCGTTTGTGTGTCTTGGCCAATCGGGCCGAGCAGTGCTCGGCCCGCCTCTCCACCCTCCTTTGCTGCGCGCTGATAGGCGGGAGGGCTTCATTTTCCAGGCTGTCTCCCAAAACGGGACAATACTGAGATTTTTGTCAAAAAGACGGTACGGTTCAAAAATGCTAAAATAACGGGACTGTCCCGTTCAAAACGGGACATATGGTCACCCTACCTAGAAGGCATTCTTCTTTAGGAGCCTTCTTCCCTGCCCTGTGTTATCTTTTCAGTGCCTCCACTAATAAGGTGATTCCAACCTAAATCTGCGCTTTCGTCCAAGAAATGTCCCCTGCTCCCCATAATTTCTGATCCTGAGCTGCAACTCACTACCAGAAGTAGTAAGGTTGGGAAAGTCCCTTCTGCTGCTTTTGATGACAGATGGAACCCTTCAATCAGCCCACCCTTTCAACCCCCTCTGCTTTTCCCCCACCAGGAAAATTAACACACGGAGCTTCCAAACAGCTGAGCAATTTGCCAAACAAATAACTTTCCTATTAGATAATGAGTGGCAGGCTGACCTTCTGCAGGCCCATTCATTAGGTAATGCTTAGAGCACCATCTTTGTGTGAGTGTGTGTGTGTGTTTCATTCTATACACCGTTGATTAAAAGGTGCGAGCTGACAGCCCTGCTTCATGCTGTTTTAATGAATTAAACAGAAACTTAAACGGAAATTAAATGCAGTCCTTGTTATCATCTCCAAAGCCCCTTCCTCTCCCCATGATAGTTATGCTTTTCTCACTCCCATCCACCTGCCCCCTCCCTCACATTTGGCGCCCCTCCCACACATTGCCAAATGGAAATTAATCTGGCTAGGGAGGCAATTTTACCTCATTAATGCTCATCAAGCGCGACTGCAAAGAAAAAGGGGGAAAAATGGGAAGGAAGGGCCAGGAATCTTAATTCTCAGAGCTCAGCAGAATTAGCCCTTTTAGGTGACTGTTTAGGGTCCATCTGGAAATCTCATATCAGTCACTTTGAATAACTTGGGTATAGAGCAGTGTTTCTCAAACTTGGTAACTTTAAAATGTGTGGACTTCAACTCCCAAAATTCCCATGCTGGCTAGGGAATTCTGGGAGTTGAAGTCCACACATCTTAAAGTTGCCGAGTTTGAGAAACACTGGTAGAGAATAATGATTCCCACTTGGAAGTTTTGAATGCATGTTGTGGGCTTGCCCATGAAATGGCCCAGAAGGGCAGTTGACCACACTCAAAATGGCTGCCATGGTAGGCTTGCCCATGCATAAAATGCCTGCCATAATAGACATGGCTCTAAAGAAAGTCCCTATTTACCAGAAGGGAAAATGGAAGAGATGGTCCTAGCTCCTTTTCTTACCTCCAAAATAGGTTGGTCCATTTCCAGGGAAGCTTTGGGTTACAGCCATCCACCTTTTTTTAAACAAGAGCACTTAAGATGTACGTGCACATCACAGAAGTCCTTGTTTTTAAAAAGGGGATGGCTGCACCCCAATCTTTTTATTAAAACAAAACACACACCAAAAAAATTCCATAAGTATGATGATGGAGGACTCAAAATAAAGAACAACTGAGTACAAGAATACAGGTGAAGCTATAGTTGAACATGAATGTCAAGGTTTTGGAAACAGATCAGGACCCTTCCAGGAACTGAATGAACAAAGCTTGTCTGGGTCCTTGATGTTTCAAAAGCAGAGATGGCACAAGGCCTCCAGCATCGTGGCTCAGATGTGAGTTTTCTCTTTTCCTAGAAAGATTTCCTGTATAGGAAGAGAGATGGGCTAAATCCAAGGTTTCAAGCTGACATGTGGCCTCTGAACACTTTGATTGCACAGATGGGTACCTACAAAAGTTGATATTGAACTATAGTATTTTATCTGACAAAGGAGGAAAAACATTGAATGCATAGCCAGAGTGCATGATCATAAATGAGATTTCATTTTAATTCCATTTAAATACCAATGAAATTAAATTTCAGCATGCCCTGGATTCCCCCCACCCACCCACTTTTGAAGTAGAGTGTCCCTTCCTGCCTAGTATTCAAGGGCCAAATGCAGCCTTCATCCTGGAAGACGTTTTGCATTCCTCTGTAGCAAGTGGCGATGTCACACAACGTTCTCTGAACATTGGGTTGGATTTGCATCCCCCAGAATTCCTGGATAACATGGCAAAAGTCATGCAGACAAAGAAGTCTGGAAGGAGGAGGAAAGTTGACTCACTCAAGGGCAGTTTCTACTGTTTTTTAATAGTTGAGATAAAAGTAATAACATCTAGAATGCAAGTGGGACTTTCAGCCCTTTCAAAGTCACAAGGAGAGAATGACCAGCCATTACCCTTGTGAGCTGCATGGATTGATAAGAATAAGATGGAAATTCTGTTTTCATGATGTGGTTATTGATTTTACATATTGATTCATATAGTATTGTTGATGTTTTGCTGTAAGCTGCTTAGATAAACTAAATTGGAAGCAGGATAAAAGCATGTGAAATAAATAGATACCATGGATATCCCCAGGGGGATGGGGCAGGGACAGGTTAGCATCCATGCAAATGAGGATGCTAACATGTGTTGCATCTATCATGCCCATTAAAAAGACATGGCTTCAGAACCTTTTATCATCTTTGGTGGACTTGTGAGAAAGCTAAAAAGTTCTGCGATCAAATATGTATTATTATTCAGAAGATTCTTAAAGTAAATATACAAAGAAAGCCAGAACTTTTTCTTTTAGGTTTGATGGAAAAGCAATTAGAGAAACAATATGGAGTTCTGCTACTGTATATGATCACGGCAGCAAGATTGTTGTATGCTCAACGATGGAAAGATCCGCAAATACCTACAGTTGAAGACTGGATTGTTAAATTAATGGACTTGGCTCAGGTGGCTAAATTAACAGTTTTAATAAGAGAGCATTCTATTTCTACTTTTATATCAAATTGGCAACCACTTTTGGAATATTTGCTTGTAACTGAAAAAAGTGATGTCTTGACTTTGGGTTTTAAAGATTGAACGATTTGTTGTAATAGAAATAATGTTTTATTAGGTTAATTATTTGCAAGAGATTAGATTTGTATAGAATTTTATATCTGTATCGGAGATAGTCGGAAGTCGCCTTATTTATACTTTCTTTCTATTCACATCTTTATAGTTTGTTCTTTTTACTTTAGTTCTGTTTTCTATCTAATCTATAGTTCTTCCTTTTTTGTATTTTAAATATATATCTTGAAAATAAAAAATAAAAAAGACACGGCTTCAATTGCTTGTTTGCAGCTGCCAACCTCCCTTTTTAAACCTTCCATGAACGCTCTTCGTACATACCAACATCTGCTCCAGAAGCGTTTCTCCGCAGCACCATTAGAATGGCATCTTTGCTTGCTGCCAGGAATTCCCGCAATAATGCCTTGACGGAACCAGCAGGCACCTTGTGCAATGTTTGTAGTCCAATTCCCCACCAAGTTACTTGGGAGGAAGTTCAAATATCACCTTCCCTCTTTTCTGCAGGGGCTATGCTTCATTTGGCTTGTGAAAAGCTTGCTCTTTCTGCTCTCTCTCTCTCTCTCTCTCTGTGTGTAGACAGATATATCAGCTAATCAAAATGAGCTCCAGCAGCACCCAATAAGCTATATTTGACAGCTGGAAGCACATGAGAGATGGACACCTGATCTTTAAGGAAGGACGAAATTAAAGACCAGACAGATGTTCCTCTCACACTGGATTCCCAACTGATGAATGTCTCCATAATATTGCCACAATAAATGTGATGAAGTAGCACAGAAAACCTTTGTTGTACACCTTCTGACAGTGATATTGGAAGTTGAAATCACAGCTTGGAAAACCAGGGATTCCCCATAAGGTTAACTGGAGTTCCACCATAAAGATTAATGATAACTATAGCTAAATATCCAGAAACGTAGCTATATCAATCTCCTTCTTTCAATTAGTGGTGGCAGCAAAATTCAGAAGGCAATATTAGCTTGGCCTTCTCATAATGCTCATTTCTGATAGAGAGTACGCAAAACGACAGCATCAAAATCCATTTGATTTTAATCTAAGATAGATTAGAAAGGCCCCAATCCTTTTGGCCTTTCAGAAAGCTTTGAAGACGTGGCTTTCTCCCCACACTTGAGGATCTGGCTGTGGTATACATCCTGCTCAATGGCTGTACTAAATGAGAAGAATGGATTTTACTCTTTTGCTGAATATCTTTGTGTTTTTTTTAATATCTTTTTTAATAATGGTGTTTGGTACGATTTTGTATGTTTGTTGTTTTTATTTGTATTTTGTTTATGGTGCTTGATGTTGTTTTTAATTGTTGTGAGCCGCACAAAATCACCTATGTGAGATGGGCGGCTATATAAATTGAACAAATAAATAAATGAATAAATTCAGTCCTAGTAGAAGATAGAACATTAACATGTATCAAAATATATGTATAAAATGCCTATATCTTTCCACAACATGAAAACACAGACCCACAGGGAAATCTTCATCAGTTTTATATATAATTTTTCCTAACATGCACATTATACATGCATATTTTTATGCACATTTCCCAAATACAGTGTTGCTGTAAGCTGCCTTGAGTGCTAACATCAGCAGAAAGGTGGGGCATACATGTAATAGTTATTACTACAAGTGCATTTTTGTACACAGTGGTTGAACTGACAAACATTTCTAATAGGGCTTGATGGCATGCCCATTTCGATTTTGCTAAAAAAAGAAATTTGTCATGATTTCTCCAACTTTCCTCTTTTCAAATGCTTTCGGTATAATAAAATTTAAAACTTACACTAGCTGCTGCAGATGATTCGGAGGATCTTTTTTTCGGGGGGAGGGACTCCATTAACTACCTTTAAAGCTAATTTACAGCTATAATTATTCTTTTCTTTCACACCATAAATTAACCTCTCCTTTCTTCTAGCAATTGCTATAGTTTTAATATATATGTTAAATAGCATATTCTCCATTCACAGCACATAATGTGACATCCAGTTGTATATCTGGTCATTTTCCTACTTGAGCTGACTGTGAGGATAGATGGTGATCAGTAACTCTTGCACAAATGTATGAATCGGGTGCAATTTTAATGCAGTGCATTTTCCATTTCTGTTTGGGGTGAAAATACATTTGAAATTTAAGACATTTTAAGGAGAAAATATGCTAAGGGAAACCTCCAGTTGCATCATTCAGTGTGAATCAGTTTCATCCTGCCCTCTCAAGCGGGAAGAAGCTATGCCAGCCAACTAACTGTTGGTGCTGTGTTGTATGGGGAAAGAAATAGAACAGGAGATAGTAAGTATAAGATTCTGGTACCGTCTCGTGAGCAACCAAACAATCAGATTGGTCCTGTAAAGCTCGGAGGAATAGCTTTGTCAGTGCAGCACGTTAAAAGAAAGAACTTACTGTACCCTATATATTTGTTAATACAATTCTATTGCTGCATTGCTCATGAACCACTATTGTTCTGAATAGACTGTTAAAGTTATTTGGTTAAAGTATTCTATGCAGAATTAAACGCATGGCATTTTCTCCACTGAATCTGGCTGGAAAGTGGAAATTTACAAGTGACCCTGCATTGAAAGTCTGGTTCCCAAAACATTCTACGAACAGTCGATTCGTAAACAGCAGGTGTCCCTCTATCTAGCCATAACAAACTCTTATCAGTATTGTTCCCAGGAGAATTGTAGCTCGAGGGAAGGCCAATACACAACACTGCCATCGTGTGACGCTTTATAGTAAGTACAACAACTGTGAAGCTGAACTGGTTGCCTGGCCCATTTTTGAACCAATCAGATGTGAGCTATGAACCATGGGTATTCATTCATACTTATGTTCTCACTTATGTTCTTCCTATGTCTTTCTTTATGTAGACTGCTATCTACATGTACTTGTATCTGGACTGTAACTATGCCTGGTCTTTGCACAGACCATGATGTTTTTCTTTCCTCACTTCTGGTGATGGAACTCTGCTTATGCTTTGATTTTTCCTTTTTGCAATAATGCACTATACATCCATTATTGCCTTATGCTATCAATAAAGATATTGTTAGCCTTACAACACGTTGTTTGGATTACTTCAAGCCTGAAACCCCAAATGGCCACCATCACCTAATAGGTTACGGGCCCAGGCTGGATGGATCGCTGTTTGCTGCGCTGGATCTAGCTGTAACAACGGGGTTTGTTTTTGGGGCTGCATTTTGGAGTAAATGTGTTTTCTTTGAGTGGTCAGCATGGCTGCTGCTGCAGGGCTAACCAGTCTGCCCTTTGACCGTTTGAATGGCACAAACTATCGGACCTGGTGTGTGAAGATCAAGTCTTTCTTCCTAAAAGAAGGTTTGTGGAAGTATGTGAAAGACGCACCTCCAGCTGGTCCCATTACTGAAGAAGTGCAGTTGTGTTTGGATCGTGCGTATGGCAACTTGATTCTGGGACTGGAATCATCACAGCTACTGCATATCAGTAATCTGGAGACTGCACATGCCTGTTGGGAAGCTCTTAAAGCCCTTTATTCCAAGCAAACCTCTGCTGCCATTGTTGGTCTATCACGTCAGCTTTACAATTTGAAGCTGCAGCCCGGTGGAAACGTGATGACCCACCTCCATAAAATCAAGACTTTGTTTCTTGGACTTGAGGACCGGGATGTTGTGATCCCTGATACCCAGAGAGCTTGTATCATCCTGTCAAGCTTGGACAAGAGCTTTGACATGCTCATCGAGGCAACTCAGACGTTGAGGCCCCAAGACCTAACTGTGGATTATCTTACAAATCGGCTGCAGGAAATCCAGCAAGCTCGTGATTTGGAGAAGATGCAGAGTAAGTCATCTGTTGCTGTTCCTGAGGCTTCAGCACAGCGTTTTCCAGTTGGAACAGAGGCTGCGTGTGCTGTAAGGAGATGTTTCCGGTGCAACTCGACCCAACACTTCATGAGAGACTGTCCCCAGCCACCTCGCCCAGCCGGTGGAGCCAGTGGAAAGAGGTTCATGCGAAAGAAGGGGAAGCAAGCGCCTAGACAACGTACCCAGGTGTCTGCTTTGCTCACGGCTGTGAGTAAACGGTCTTCAGAGACTTGGCTTTTGGACTCAGCCTGTAGCCAAATCATTGTGAACAATGAACGGTTGTTGTTATCAGAAAGCAAGCCTAAAATCCAACAGGTTGCTCTGGCTGATGGATCTATGGCTGATGTGTCCTTTCAGGGTGAAGTATACATTCCTTGTTTGGGGATAAATGTACAAAATGTGTTGTGTGTTCCTACACTTGACTTTTCCCTCCTTAGTGTTCCAGCCCTGGTGAAGTCTGGTTATACTGTTGTGTTCAAGGGTACTGGATGTTCTATTGAAAAAGATGGGATAGAATGTGCAAGGGGGAGGTTAGTGAATCAGTTGTATGAAATGCTTCCTAAGCAGGGGATTGTGTCAGGAAATTGTATTTCCAATGTTCCCCCACATAACAAATGCATTCACTATTATCACAGAGTTCTGGGACATCCCAGGTGGGGAAGTTTGTCCCAATTGGCCAAGGTGTATCCTGAGTTAGGATCTAAAAAGTGTGATGACTTTCTTGATTGTACTGTGTGCAAACAATCCAAAATTAAGGCTGCTCCTGTTGCTAGGAAAAGTGACCGGGTGTCAACTAGGCCTTTTCAGTTGGTTCATGGAGACTTAGCCGGCCCCAATGCTCCTAGTGAAGGGGGGGCGCGTTTCATGTTTCTTTTGGTGGATGACCATACTCGCTATACGTTTTGTTATTTGCTCAAATCTAAAGCGGAGGCTTTTGCTCGCTTTAAGGAGTTTGTTGCAATGGTGGAGAGAAACTATGGCTATCAAGTAGGTCAATTTCAATCGGATTTTGGAGGAGAATTTCTAGGCCATGAGTTTCAGAATTGGCTTCGTAGAAAAGGAATCTCCCATAGACTTGCCAATGTTGGTGTTCCTGCTGAGAATTGAATAGCAGAAAGGAAGATTGGTGTTGTTAATACCATTAAAAATAGCCTGATGTTAGATGCCCAGGTGCCAGCCCGTTTCTGGGGTGAGGCTACCATGACTGCAGTGTATCTGACTAACAGGGTGTGGAATTCAGCTGTGAATGAAGTTCCCTACTTCCTTCTGTTTGGCAAGCGCCCTTCGCTGAAGCACCTGCGTGTTTTTGGAACATTTGCATATGTGCATATTCCTAAGTCTCAGCGAAGGAAGAACCAGCCAAAAGCACAACGCTTAAGGTTTGTTGGATATTCATCTAGATCTAAGGGTTACCATTTTTCTGCAGGCTATGGTCGTGTGGTAGTCTCCAGAAGTGCTAATTTTGAGCACCCTACTGGTTGGGATAGGTTGAATGCTAGTTCAGAGGTATTGTTGCAATCTAGTGTACAGCCAACTGTCCATGCTCCTGTGGCTGGACAGCAACCAGTTCAGCTGCCTTCTGGTTCCCAGTCTCCTAGTGTGGTGAGAGGGTCCCCTCAGGTGAAGGAAGAGGAAATTTCACCTGAGCAGGTTCAGGATCTGAAGGGGGAATCAGGTAGTGAAAAGGCAGAGGACAGTGATGAGGAAGAGGCAGTGGTAATTCCTCGTAGGTCTGCACGCTCCACAAAGGGTGTGAAGCCTGACAGATTTGTGATTCAGCAGGTGAGAGTGTGTCAAATTACCTGTGAACCTCAGTCTTTCCAAGAAATGTTGCTTCTGCCTGTTGAAGAGCAGGAGAAGTGGAATACAGCGATGGATAAGGAGTTTGAGGCATTAGTGAGTCAAAAGGTGTTTGAAGTCACTGATTTGCCCCCATCCCAGAAAGCTGTTGGTTCCAGATGGGTTTTCAGAAAGAAGCTTCTTCCTGATAATACAGTGCAGTACAAAGCCAGGCTTGTTGCTCAGGGATTTGCACAGGAGAGGTTTTTGAACTATGATCTCACATATGCACCCACAGCTAGACCAGAGTCTTTACGTATGGTACTTTCTCTGGCTGCACAGCGTGGACTTGTTGTCCATCACTTTGATGTTGACACAGCATATCTGAATGCAGAGCTCCCTGAAACAGTGTACATGAAGCAGGCTCCTGGCTATGCTTGTGACAATTCTCAGAAGGTGTACAGGCTGCGCAAGGCGCTTTATGGATTGAAACAAGCCGGACGTTGTTGGCATCAATGTTTAGATAAGGCTTTGTTAGAGCTAAAGTTTAAGAAGTCTGTTGCTGATCCTTGTGTGTATGTAAGAGGTTCTGGAAGTGATTACACGGTGTTGCTAACGTATGTTGACGATTTTTGCCTAGCAACTGGTTCTTTGCACCTTGTACAAGAGTTTGCAACACAATTGAGACAGTACTTTCAATTGAAAGACCTAGGTGAGCTGAAATACTATCTAGGTGTTGAAGTCACTAGAGCTCAGAGTGGTGAGTCAGAAGAGAAAAATTGACCAATTGTTGAGTCAACTTGAAATGTCAAATGCAAAACCTACCAAAACACCAATGACTCTTGATTTCCTAAAGGGTGATGCATGTGAGGAAATTTGTCCTCAGTTTGAATTATATCACTCAGCTGTAGGAAGTTTGCTACACTTAACACAATGGACACGCCCTGACTTAGCTTACTCAGTTGGAGTGCTCAGTTGTAAGGTTGCCAAACCATCCATGCGAGATTGGCAAGGGTTAAAAAGAGTCCTACGCTACCTTAAAGGCACAGCTGATTTTTGCCTTAAAGTGTCAGCTATTAAGGCTGAAATGCCTGTGATTTATGCTGACAGCTCCTTTGCAGAAGAGGGAGACAGAAAGTCTGTGAGCGGTTTTGTTTGTTTGTTTGCAAATACACCCATTGCTTGGCGAGCGAGAAAACAAAATACAATCGCCGTTTCCACGTGAAGCCGAATTTGCGGCTCTCAGTGAGGCAATCAATGAAATGTATTGGTTAAAACAGTTATTTGTAGACCTTTCTGTAGATATAACCTCACCAATGACAGTGTATGAAGATTCCCAGGCCTGCCTGTCTCTAGCTGCTTCTGAAAATGTCAAAAGTCGCACCAAATACATCCATGTGAAATACAAAAATGTAAGACATGCAATTCAGGAAAAAATTATCCAATTAGAATATTGTCCGTCTGAATTCAACATTGCAGACATTTTCATGAAAGCACTTTCTCTTGATAAACATGCAACCATGGTAACCAGATTGGGACTAGAACAAATGTGTCTGAAATAAAATCATTTGTGTCTCTGTGTGCCTTTGAAATAACAGTTTTCCCCCACAACGTTTCGAAAACCCATGCGGAAGGGGTGTTAAAGTTATTTGGTTAAAGTATTCTATGCAGAATTAAACGCATGGCATTTTCTCCACTGAATCTGGCCGGAAAGTGGAAATTTACAAGTGACCCTGCATTGAAAGTCTGGTTCCCAAAACATTCTACGAACAGTCGATTCGTAAACAGCAGGTGTCCCTCTATCTAGCCATAACAAACTCTTATCAGTATTGTTCCCAGGAGAATTGTAGCTCGAGGGAAGGCCAATACACAACACTGCCATCGTGTGACGCTTTATAGTAAGTACAACAACTGTGAAGCTGAACTGGTTGCCTGGCCCATTTTTGAACCAATCAGATGTGAGCTATGAACCATGGGTATTCATTCATACTTATGTTCTCACTTATGTTCTTCCTATGTCTTTCTTTATGTAGACTGCTATCTACATGTACTTGTATCTGGACTGTAACTATGCCTGGTCTTTGCACAGACCATGATGTTTTTCTTTCCTCACTTCTGGTGATGGAACTCTGCTTATGCTTTGATTTTTCCTTTTTGCAATAATGCACTATACATCCATTATTGCCTTATGCTATCAATAAAGATATTGTTAGCCTTACAACACGTTGTTTGGATTACTTCAAGCCTGAAACCCCAAATGGCCACCATCACCTAATATAGACAAGACACAGAATATAATTATACACAGATATGTGTCTAAGATCCTACCGAACCAAGAAAAGAAGTGGTAAGAGAGATAATTATTTATTTATTTAATTAATTCATTTTTATCCTGCCTTTATTATATTTATAAATAACTCAAGGTGACGAACATACCTAATACTCCTTCCTCCTCCTATTTTCCCCACAACAACAACCCTGTGAGGTGAGTTGGGCTGAGAGAGAGGGACTGGCCCAAGGTCACCCAGCTGGCTTTCATGCCTAAGGCGGGACTAGAACTCTCATTCTCCTGGTTTCCCATTGGCTCCTTCCTAGGGCTGAGAGAGAGTGACTGGCCCAAGGACACCCAGCTGGCTTCCATGCCAAAGGCAGGACTAGAACTCTTGGTCTCCTGGTTTGCTATTGGCTCCTTCCTAGGGCTGAGAGAGAGGGACTGGCCCAAGGTCACCCAGCCGGCTTTCATGCCTAAGGCGGGACTAGAAATCTCAGTCTCCTGGTTTGCCATTGGCTCCTTCCTAGGGCTGAGAGAGAGTGACTGGCCCAAGGACACCCAGCTGGCTTTCATGCCTAAGGCAGGACTAGAACTCAAAGTCTCCTGGTTTCTAGCCCAGCACCTTAACCACTAGACCAAACTGGCTCTATACAATCACTATATGAACTTCTAAGATTTTAATCGTGGGACTGAGAAGCATATTTATCTATTCCCCAAGTCAACTTAGAACAAATAATGCCACTTTTGTAGAAAGAAACTCTGAATTACTCAGTAACCATTGAATTTAGCAAGGTGAGATGGATAGGAGCATAGAAAATTCCCAGCCACTGTTCCAATACCCTGAAATTCAGTTGGACATTTATGTACATTTACTTTTCCAGGCCAGACTTAATTTTAACTGAGAGTACTTCCAAAAATTTTCTCATCTGGAATTGTCCCTGAATTTTGGGGTTCAACATAATGATCATGGCCAGGGATGGGCTTTTCCACTTCATTTCTGCTAGATTTTGAAGGGCTAGGCAGTGTTTCTCAAACTTGGTAATTTTAAGATGTGTAGACTTCAACTCCCAGAATTCCCTAGCCAGCATGGCTGGCTGGGGAATTCTGGGAGTTAAAGTCCACACATCTTAAAGTTGCAAAGTTTGAGAAACACTAGGCTAGAGGTTTGCAAGAATTAACAGTAACAGAGTGATGTCATCAAGAGAGATGGTCAATATTTTCAGCCCATTTTTTCCTCCTTTTTGGAGCATTCTGGGTAAGTACCCCCCAAAATAGGTACACGTAACCTCCCAGATGCTTTTATACATTTATTTGTACTCTCAGTATCTGATGGAAAGAATCCATGCAGTTATATATAAATTCACCTCAATATTAATATCCTACAATATCCATGAGCACATCAATAATGCAGGTTTGAAAGCCAAGGCCAAACTGCTTATGTTTCCATGCAAGAATTAATTTTAGATATTCTCTGAGCAATACTAAAATTGAGTAGGAGGAAGAAGATGTGCACTCCAAACAGTAAAAGGATAGAATGGGTAAATCTATGCATCCTTAATTCTGTCAAGGGATTTCTTCCTCTAAATAGATAAATGGATGAAGTATAGTTTTATTGGGTCAATAAAATGTAAGAGCCCCTCATGAACTTTGACCATTAATAGAACTTCATCAGCAAAACTTTTTAAAACATCTGCTCTCTCTTAAAAAAAAAACTCTGACAGGAAACCAATTTTGATAAATAATTTATAAGAAAGAGCAACATTTGCATTGCAAGTCTGTAGAAGACTTGATGTTCCATCAAGTCAATGTCAATGCTTAGCGACCACCTAGATAAACCTTCTCTAGGATGATCTATCCCGAACCTCTTCTTCAAGTTATCCAATGGTGCACCCATTGAATCAACCATTGTCATTAAGTCCATCCACCTTGATGCTGGTTGTCACCTTCTGCTCTTTCCTTCCCGTCTTTCCCATAATTACAGACTTCTCGAGAAAGATATCCACCACTTCAACATGTTCATTGTCAGTTCTAAGGCTGGTTGCTGTACTTGTTGCCATTAGTTTGGTCTTCTTTATATTTAATCTTACTCCCATTTTTTCACTATGCTCCTTGACTTTCATTACTAGACCTTCTAGATCATCTGCATTTTCAGTTATCAGAGTAGTGTCATCAGCACAATGCAAGTTATTGATGTTTCTTTCTCCAACTATAAAACCTCACTCATCTTCTTCTAATCTAGCTTCCTTCAATATATATTTAGCATATAGGTTGAATAAATAAGGAGAGAGTATACAGTCTTCTCTTACTTCTTTGCTGACTTGGAACCAGACTTTTTTTTTTGCCATTTTCCATCTGGGCTGTGGCTTCCTGTTCTGTGTATAAGTTTCACATGAAGAGATATTTTGAGATTTCCATTTCTCTAAGGACATTCATAGCTTCACATGGATGACACAATCAAATGCCTTTCTATAATCAATGAAGAACTTATTGACTTATTTTTTTTTTTGAATTTTTTGGGTTTCTCCATTATCCAGGGTTCATCAGCAATAATGTATTTTCTTTTTTCTTTTATCCATTCAGTTGTGTCTGATTCTTGGAGACTGCCTAGACAAATTCCTGCAGTTTTCTTGGCAAGGTTTTTCAGAAGTGGTTTGCCATTGCCTGCTTCCTAGGGCCGAGAGAGAGTGACTGGCCCAAGGTCACCCAGCTGGCTTTGTGCCCAAGGCAGGACTAGAACTTACGGTCTCCTGGTTTCTAGCCTGATGCCTTAACCACTACACCAAACTGGCTCTCCAATGTATTTTCTAAAGCCAGCTTGAACATCTGGCATCTCCTTCTCTATGTAGAGCTCTAATCTGCATTGGATGATCCTAAGTATTATTTTGTGTAATTAAGATATTGTATGATAGTTTGCAAATTCTGTTCAGTCAGTCTCACTTCTTTGGTAGACTGACCTTTTCCAATCTGTTGGTCACTGCATCATTCTTCAGATTATGGACATACTTTAGTTAGAACCTTTTCTTATTCTTCTTCTGTTGCTTGCCATATTTCTGTAGATACTTTGTTTGTTTGTTTGTTTGTTTATTACATTTGTATAGCCACCTATTTCACAAGTGTGACTGGGCAACTCACAGCAATTGATATTGATATTCTATCAATTCCAGTAGCTTCTGACTTGATAATGGCCAGAGCACTGATTTAACTTCATCTTCTAGTACAAGCGATTCTTGTAAATATAGAGTATCTTCTAAGGCAGGGGTCGGCAAACTTTTTATGCCGGGAGCCATTTTGACATGCTCGTGCAC
The DNA here is from genome assembly GCA_023362775.1 of Charina bottae. Taxonomy (NCBI): domain Eukaryota; kingdom Metazoa; phylum Chordata; class Lepidosauria; order Squamata; family Charinaidae; genus Charina; species Charina bottae. The sequence continues at coordinate 8,661,642 of JALMGJ010000013.1, forward strand.
ATTTTGAAATGCTAGAGAGCCAGGGGGCGGGGTTTGCGGGCGGGGGCCAATCACGTGGAAGGGGGCGGGGTTTGCGGGCGGGAGACGGCGTCCACCCGGCCCAGCTGCCCGGGGTCCAGGGAGATCAGCTCCGGCGGGATCTGTGGCGAAGAGCGGCTGTGGGGGGGGGGCGGGCGGCGACGACAAGCGACGCGCTTCAGGCTTTCAGAGCTGGAAGGAGGCCCGCCTTCCAGCGCTGAAAGCCTGAAGCGCGCCGCTTGTCGTCGCCGCCCGACCCCCCCCACGGCCGCTCTTCGCCCGCCCGCGTTGAACAAAGAAGATGATGGAGGGTGGGAAACGAGGCCTGCCCGCTTACCTGCCTGCCTCCCTCCCTCCGCGAGGCCCCCGCTGCCTTCCCGGGGTCCAAGCCGGATCGGGGGCCTCGCGGAGAGAGGCAGGCAGGCAGGTAACCGGGCAGCCCTGGCCTCCGCCGCCGGGCCCGCCCCCCTCGGCCGCTTCCGCCCGCCCGCGTTGAAGAAACAAGATGATGGAGGGTGGGAAACGAGGCCTGCCCGCTTACCTGCCTGCCTGCCTCCCTCCGCGAGGCCCCCCACTGCCTTCCCGGGGTCCAAGCCGGATCGGGGGCCTCGCGGAGAGAGGCAGGCAGGCAGGTAAGCGGGCAGCCCTGGCCTCCGCCGCCGGGCCCGCCCCCCTCGGCCGCTTCCGCCCGCCCGCGTTGAAGAAACAAGATGATGGAGGGTGGGAAACGAGGCCTGCCCGCTTACCTGCCTGCTTGCCTCCCTCCGCGAGGCCCTCCGCTGCCTTCCCGGGGTCCAAGCCGGATCGGGGGCCTCGCGGAGAGAAGCAGGCAGGCAGGTAAGCGGGCAGCCCTGGCCTCCGCCGCCGGGCCCGCCCCCCTCGGCCGCTTCCGCCTGCCCGCGTTGAAGGAAGAAGACGATGGAGGGTGGGAAACGAGGCCTGCCCGCTTACCTGCCTGCTTGCCTCCCTCCGCGAGGCCCTCCGCTGCCTTCCCGGGGTCCAAGCCGGATCTGGGGCCTCGCGGAGAAAGGCAGGCAGGCAGGTAAGCGGGCAGCCCTGGCCTCCGCCGCCGGGCCCGCCCCCCTCGGCCGCTTCCGCCCGCCCGGGTTGAAGAAAGAAGATGATGGAGGGTGGGAAACGAGGCCTGCCCGCTTACCTGCCTGCCTCCCTCCCTCCGCGAGGCCCCCGCTGCCTTCCCGGGGTCCAAGCCGGATCGGGGGCCTCGCGGAGAGAGGCAGGCAGGCAGGTAAGCGGGCAGCCCTGGCCTCCGCCGCCGGGCCCGCCCCCCTCGGCCGCTTCCGCCCGCCCGGGTTGAAGAAAGAAGATGATGGAGGGTGGGAAACGAGGCCTGCCCGCTTACCTGCCTGCTTGCCTCGCTCCGCGAGGCCCCCCGCTGCCTTCCCGGGGTCCAAGTCGGATCAGGGGCCTCGCGGAGAGAGGCAGGCAGGCAGGTAAGCGGGCAGCCCTGGCCTCCGCCGCCGGGCCCGCCCCCCTCGGCCGTTTCCGCCCGCCCGCCCGCGTTGAGCGAAGATAATGATGGGGGGCGGGAAACGAGGCCTGCCCGCTTACCTGCCTGCTTGCCTCTCTCCGCGCAGGGGCTGCTGCGGCTGGAGATGGCGCTGCCTCCCTGCTGCGCCGGGCCTCGCTCAGTGCGAGAGCCAGGGGGCGGGGTTTGCGGGCGGGGGCCTATCACGTGGAAGGGGCGGGGGTGAGTTCAGCTGCGGAAGAGCCACACTCAAGGGGCCAAAGAGCCGCATCTGGCTCGCGAGCCGCCATTTCCGACCCTTGTTCTAAGGTATCTTGGATGTTGACATTTCTACTGTATAGAATTTCAAGATACTCCTTCCATCTTTGTTTTATATTCTTTGAATCAATTATTATCTGCCCATTTGCATACTTTAGCATACCAATTCAAAGTCGGAACTTCTTTCTGAGTTCAGAGATCTTTTGGAAATCTTTCCTTGTTTTTCCCTCTCTGTTTCATCTTTGATGTCTTTACCAATGTTGCTGTTTCTTGTCTCTTCTAACAGCTCTCTAAAATTCTTTGTTAAGTTCTTTACTGAGATCTTTGAGTTCTCTTCTTGGTATTTTCCATTGTTTGTTCTGACATTCAATTTATTTTCTTCTGTTTCTTGATCTTTGGCAGTCTCTTTTCATTTCCCTATCAATGAGGTTCAGGACTTCAAAGTGATTCCTGATGTTCTTCTTGAAAACGGTGGGTATACAGTATGCTCAAGATCATGTGATGGAAACTGAGATTCCTCCTCCTCCTCCTCCTCCTCCTCCTCCTCCTCCTCTTCTTCCTCTTCTTCTTCCTCTTCTTCTTCCTCTTCTTCTTCCTCTTCTTCTTCTTCTTCTTCTTCTTCTCTTGAAACTTGCACATGATCAGTTCATGAACTGTTCCAGAGACAGCTACCTCCATCACACATCATGGCCCTGATCAGCCAAGGTTTCAAGTAATACTTTTTTAATAGGATAAAAGAAGTGCAGACTCCATTGCTACCCTCAGCTGATATGAGATTCTCAAGTTTACCTGTAGCCTTTTCTTCGGGAACTAAGTACATTAAAGAATGGTGTAATTGCTGCCATGGATATTTTGCCTGATTCTAAATGGACAATTGGTCTGACTTGCTACAAGACAATTTCTCATTAATTAAGTCAGGAAAAGCCAGCATGGTGACCATGGGCACTAGTGTGCCTGCAGATATATCTTTTGATGCCTGCCAGGTTCCTTTTCTCATCACAAATTAATTTCAACATTATGTTAATTAAAACAAATTAAATGGAAAGTTGGCATGTTATGCATCTTAAGTATGTGTCAGACCACTGCATATATCTCCTAGTTAGTTAGATGCATGCAATGGTATGTTCACTTGCAAAGATATTTTTTGATTGCATAAAATAGCATGAGTATGCTGAGAATACTCTTAAGAGTCCCTTGGACTGCAAGGAGGTCAAATCAGTCAATCCTAAAGGAAATCAACCCTGATTGCTCATTGGAAGGACAGATGCTGAACCTGAAGCTCAAATACTTTGGCCACCTAATGCGAAGAGAGGACTCACTGGAAAAGACCCTGATGCTAGGAAAGACTGAAGGCAAAAGGAGAAGGGGACGTCAGAGGATGAGATGGTTAGATAGCATCACCGATGTAACAAACATGAAGTTGAGTAAACTCCAGGAGACAGTGGAGGACAGGAAGGCCTGGCGTGTTATGGTCCATGAGGTCACGAAGAGTCGGACATGACTAAACGACTGAACAACAACAACAACAACAACAACAACATGCTGAGAATAAATGGGTTTTGGTTATACTTGTAGCACCCTAGCCAAAATGTGTGCAGACTGACCAATACTGTTCTTACCATTACCAGGTAATATGCATGTGGCCTAAGTGCAACTTTTTAGCATTAAGTTCTGCTTTGAAAGAACAGTCTAGTCATCCAATGTAAGAGCAACATCTTTCCAATTTCCACATGGTTCATGCTCCAAAAATCAGACCAAGTGTTTTCTTCCACAGACACACGCTTCAAAGAATGCCTTGCAGGGGACAGAGCAACAAGGGACATTATACAAGAGTTGCAGCTGCCCACCAGAGCATGGAAACAGCTGTGTTCATACCTAAGCAGTGGATATCCCCCACTTGTAACCACCTGCTTATGCCTTGGAGTTCAGGAAAGCAGGTGGTAGCTTTCAACACAACTGCTGCAAACATCCACTGCTTATTCCAGCAGATCCTGAGCAGAGCAGCTGATATGTCATCTCAGGAAAGCAACTGACCAGCACTTTATTTATGACTTATGCCATCACAGATGCACCCAGCTTCACTATAAGCCTGAACTGTGACTCCCAATGAATGGGAACATGTGTCTTTTGGCTTACCCCAACATCCTTCAAAATGTATCTCCTGTTGAATTTCACATTTCAAGCTAAACCCTATGATAAATCAAAGGACATTCAGAATTCCTCTGAGTAATGTCCTCACATATTTCACTGCAGGAGGAAGCTCTAAATTCAGTTCAAATTTTGCTGTGAGTGAAAATTCAGTGGCATCTCTACTCATGTAGGACTTCATAGGTTTTTGCAGTGTAAGCTTTTATGGACTACAACAACTATATCAGAAAGATGTAATGGTCTAAAAAGTAATGAGACAGAGGGGTCTGTCTGCAGGATGGTTGCAGGGTCTATGTAAATATAGAGATAATTTGTGGAGAGAGAGGGGAGGGAGGGAGGGAGAGAGAGAAGAAAGGTGCATCCTGGGAAAAGAGGAATACCTGCTTATTTTCTTCCTTCTGTCCTAAACAACCCTCCAGGTATTGCAGAGCAGAGACCAAGAGAGCCACAGTCCCTGATCAAATGCCTCCTAAAGTCACATAAAGAGTGAAACCACATATTCAATCAAGCAGGGTGTCTAGTATCCCAAACCCAAAATCAACAGTCCTGGGGTCAATCTGACTAAAATTGTGTCTCAGAAGCTAGGCTGCTGATCTGAAAGCTTCTTGTACTGGGCCAGCCTCTGCCTCAGGACTCCAGTGGGGAGTCAGCAGATGAGCTGCCCCTATTGAACCCCCAGGAGGCCGAGGAAGAGGTAGCCCCAGATCCAAACCTGGCTCCAGAACCAGACCCGGTACCAGAGGGGAGGGGAGATGTGGCAGCATCTCAGCCTCCAGAGGCTGAGCAGGAGCAAACCCTGGATGGTGGTTTGTCCCCACCCTCCAGCCAGCAGCCAGCTGCTCCCACTCAGACCCCTAGCTCACCTGAATCACCTAAGCAGCAAAGGTGACAGAGATTAAGGGCTGCCTTAAAGGAGAGGCGCAGGAGTGCCCGTTTGGTTGTTAGAGAGCAACGGAGGAGAGACGGTGATTGCAGCCAGGAGCCAGCCGACAGCTGGCTGCCTCAAGATAAATCAGCTGAGGGGCCATGAGCAAAGCTGTGGAAGCAACTTGCATTCTTGCCTTGACCACTTCCTGCATCTTGCCTTGGACTATCGCTGACCTGTTTGCTACAACCCTTGACTTTGGCTCCGGACTCTCGTTTTCTGCTTGCTCCAATCCTGACCTCTGCTTGTGGCTTCTCGACTATCCACTGGACTATCCCTGAACTTGATTTACTGGTTCTGCTGACTTGCAACTCACGGTGGGTGAACGGACGTTTGTTTCCTGCCTGATATCTTGCTGCCAGCCTCTGTGAAACCTGACACCCAAGGCTAGCCAGCACACTTCTGCACATTCAGGCTCAAAGGAGCTACTTATGAGTAAGAGGCTATTCCCCCAAAAAACCTGTGACTCTTGGGGCTGAAAGTCCCTGGCTCTGGACTACCAGTTCTCTATGCTCCGGGGAACTCAGCAGGATCTCATTTCTCCAAGAAATGGATCCTTCTTCTCAGCAGGATCTCCCATGAGATCAGGGATCCTTGAAAGTAGTGTTTCTCAACCTTGGCAGCTTGAAGACGTGTGGACTTCAACTCCCAGAATTCTCCAACCAGAACTGGAGAATTCACTGCTTGAAAGCCTTCTTATTTGGTGCTGCTGAAGCTAACTCTACCCCCTGCACCCCCAAATGTGGTTCCTCTCTGAGAAGAAGTCCCCCAAAGGGTTTGTGATACCTCTGGTTCAGAAAAACTGAAGTTAAATCTGAAGCCTAAGTTAAGAGAGAAATTTAATGGACAGCATATATTTTAAAAGCAAGATGGGGGAAATGGTTGTTTCCCTTTGCTATTTACAGAAGTGGTTTTCCAGACTGACTTATTCTTTCCATACAGCTGCCTCCCCTCCCCTCCTGCAGCCTGGCTGAGAAGGCTGATAGACAGAACCGAGAGGTCAGTAGAAATGAAGGACAGTGCATGGTAAGCACAGTGAGCCTGATTGCCTAGACCAGTGTTTTTCAAACTTTAAGATGTGTGGACTTCAACTCCCAGAATTATCCAGCCAGCATTTGAAAAACACTGTTCTAGACCACAGGTTCCCTAACTTTGCAGTACCATGACCCCCTATAACAACCTTCCTCAACTTTTTGACCCTGGAGGAACCCTTGAAATATTTTCCGGCCTCGGGGAACTCCTGCACATTCAGGCTCAAATATAGGCCAGAAGTTACAAAATTATTATATTCGTTTCATGGGTAGGCCTGTTTTTGTTGTTGTTTATTCGTTCAGTCGCTTCCGACTCTTTGTGACTTCATGGACCAGCCCACGCCAGAGCTTCTTGTCGGCCGTCGCCACCCCCAGATCCCCCATGGTCGAGTCCGTCACCTCCAGAATACCATCCATCCATCTTGCCCTTGGTCGGCCCCTCTTCCTTTTGCCTTCCACTTTCCCTACCATCAGCATCTTCTCCAGGGTATCCTGTCTTCTCATTATGTGGCCAAAGTACTTCAGTTTTGCCTTTAATATCATTCCCTCAAGTGAGCAGTCCGGCTTTATTTCCTGGAGTATGGACTGGTTTGATCTTCTTGCAGTCCAAGTCACTCTCAGAATTCTCCTCCAGCACCACAGTTCAAAAGCATCTATCTTCCTTTGTTCAGCCTTCCTTATGGTCCAGTTCTCACAGCCATAGGTTACTACGGGGAATACCATTGCTTTAACTATGCGGACCTTTGTTGTCAGTGTGATGTCTCTGCTCTTAACGATGTTATCGAGATTTTTCATTGCTCTCCTCTCAAGAAGTAAACGTCTTCTGATTTCCTGGCTGCATGTATTAACAATCGTGATCTCCCAGGGAATCCCTAGTGACCTCTCATGTAACCCTAGGGTACCACGGAACCCTGGTTGAGAAAGCCTGTCTAATAATAATAATAATAATAATAATAATAATAATAATAATAATGATGATGCACTTTGTATGATCCCTCTCCCCCATGAATAAAAGAAGTGGTTTCTTTGTAGATAAGGTGAGACAAGCCATAATGCAACACCTACTTTTAATAATTAAATTTTAATCTATATACCACAGAGATTCTCAGACTTTACAGTATCACAATTGCCCCCTGACGCTTATACCAGCAAAGTGAGAAACAGCCTGGAGCAATTTTTGACATCCCTCCCACTTTGCCTGTGCAAAGTTGACCGATTTTCTTTAAAAAAAAAAAAATCTCCTGCCCCCCCCCCCTCAAATTGCTCATGTCCCCCAGGAAAGTCATGCCCTACCCTTTGACTACCTGGTTTAGGTGGTTAATGTATGAATAGTGTTAAAAGAATATCTCCCAGGACACACTCTTTTAAGTATCCCAATTTGTTGTGACTGGATTTTTATAATACCTATTGAGACTTTGGGCAGCAGCCATTATTATTACGTTACTTAAGCAAAAGACTAATGAGGAATCCATTCCTTTCTGGACTCCAGGAGAGCAAAATCTATAGATGAAAACGATCTACCCTTTCTTATTAACAGTGCATTGTGTTTTGGCTTGGAGGTGGTCAGGAAAGGAAGGAAGTTGTATATTGCCTTGTTAGGGTGAACAAGAGATCAATATCCCAGAAAACAAGAGGATCAGCCCTCCAGGATCAGCAATGAGCAAGCCAAGCTGGTGCCAGGGGCTGGTTGCTCAGTCCAGTTAGCAATGGGTTCACACAAACCAACATACAATTTGTTTGATTTTCACTTTGTATGTGATATAAAGCCCACCCACTGTGTTTTTTTTAACCCTAGTTTGGGACTTAGCAAGGTGTGTGAACTTCCCCAGTTGTGGGTTATTCCATAAACCCTGATTAAATAAATCATGGCTTTGTTTGATTGGTTAACCAAGTGAGAGTGTCACTAAACTTAAGGATTAGCTCTCAGAGGGAATGCTCTCAAAGGGAATTAGCTCTCAAAGGTATCATCAAGTCTGTTGCTCTCTTGAATTCTTCAGGTGATGAAAGTACATTTCTCCCCCCTCAACTTTACAGTCCAAGAAACTAGGGAGGGTCCCTTCTGAGACATTTGCCACACCCACATTCCTGCTGCGGGCTCAGCTGCCACTTATCCGACCATTGCCCTGGCTGCGGCTCTTCCCCCATCTCCCAAGGTCATTCCCACATACCATTACAACAGCCCAGAACTTCCCAGAGCAGCCTCAAAAGACCATGATCTGTGATTTAGATGGGGAAGGCAAAGTTCATTATGAGACAAATTTTGGTTCCAGGCCTCTGTTGGCCTAGGGTTTGTGCAGGGCTTCAACTGTTTTTAATAGTGGAAGTTTCCCAGTATAGAGGAAACAAAGCAGACTTTTTTCTTCTCTCTCTAACAGTATTAAATCTTGGTGTCTTCTAGCAAAGGTAAATGATGGGGAATTCTAGAGAAGCATGAAAAATTATGAGACTAGGGCAGGCTCCTTCAATATGACATCCCCCAGGCCAGTTGGGTTGGAATTCTGATTTTAAACATTTATTTATTTATTTATTTTATTTTATCTTATTTATACCCCGCCTATCCCCTCCCTAAGCGGAGGGCTCTAGGTGGCTTACAATCATCATACATATATTTATACAATCAGATTCTAAATTACCCGCGCGGTTAGGGAAGGGGTGAGGGAACCGGCTCTTCAATCGCAGGTTGGACTACATGTCCCAGAAACCTTTGCTTCAGAGCCGGCTGCTGACGTCCAGGAAGTTGATGTTTTTTCGGGCTCCGCCGTCCTCTGCCGTCCTCCATCGCCATCCACGGGAACCAGCTTCTTCTCGGTCCGAGGGCGACCCTCCGAAAGGGACGCCAGCAAATTGGCCCACGTGAGTGGTCCCCATTCATCTACTTGCCGGGCTTTCGATCAGCTGGGTGGGCTGGAGCTGGGGCTAGTGACGGGCGCTCACCCCGCCACGCGGATTTGAACTGCCGACGTTATGGTCGGCAGACTACCGGCTCAGCGGTTTAACCCGCTGAGCCACCGCGCCTCCAAACATTTGGAGGGCACCATGTTGGGAAAGTATGATTCATGGAACTGGTTCCCTCAAGCTACAGTTTGGTGAAACATAAACTTACATGGCTTTAACATGGCAATCGATAAAGTCATGGAGAAGGCCCCAAGGACTCTTCATCATGACAGCGGTATTCTACCTTAAAGACCAAAGCAATATACTGAGAATTGTGGTTTGTTAAGTCCTTGCCTTGCAGGCCCCCTTTGGGAAAAATGCAGGTCAAGCTTATCTGGACTTTGTTCTGACTGCCCAAGGTCAGATTCGTAAGAGTTCAATTGAATTCTGGGTAGAATTTTAATACATGATCAATTTCATGTACTTTAGATAATTGAGTATAGTGTATATATTTAAGCCCCTTCATGGATCACTGCCTTGTCGTGGCGAAGGGGCTTGCGTAACTCAATGAAGTCAGGTCAAGAAGAACAGGTCATGACGGAGAGTTCTGACAAAACGTGGTCCACTGGAGGAGGGAATGGCAAACCACTCCAGTATCCTTGCCAAGAAAACCCATGGACAGTATCAAAAGGCTAAAAGATATGACGCCGGAAGATGAGCCCCTCAGGTCGGAAGGTGTCCAAAATGCTACTGGGGAAGAGCGGAGGGCAATTCCGAGTAGCTCCAGAAAGTGTGAAACGGCTGGGCCAAAGCCAAAAGGACGCTCAGTTGTGGATGTGTCTGGAAGTGGAAGGAAAGTCCGATGCTGTAAAGAACAATATTGCATAGGAACCTGGAATGTAAGATCTATGAATCAAGGTAAGCTGGATGTGGTCAAACATGAGATGACAAGATTGAACATCGACATCTTGGGAATCAGCGAACTAAAATGGACAGGAATGGGCGAATTTAATTCAGGAGACCATTATATATACTACTGTGGGCAAGAATCCCTTAGAAGAAATGGAGTAGCTCTCATAGTCAATAAAAGAGTGGGAAAGGCAGTACTGGGGTACAACCTCAAAAACGACAGAATGCTTGCAGTTCGAATCCAAGGCAAACCATTCAACATCACAGTGATCCAAGTCTATGCCCCAACCACTGATGCCAAAGAAGCTGAAGTTGACCGGTTCTATGAAGATCTACAACACCTTCTAGAACTAACACCAAAAAAAGATGTCCTTTTCATCATAGGGGACTGGAATGCTAAGGTAGGAAGTCAAAAAATAACCGGAATAACGGGCAAGTTCGGCCTCGGAGTACAAAATGAAGCAGGGCAAAGGATAATAGAGTTTTGTCAAGAGAACACGCTGGTCATAGCAAACACTCTTTTCCAACAACACAAGAGACGACTCTACACATGGACATCACCAGATGGTCAATACCGAAATCAGATTGATTATATACTTTGCAGCCAAAGATGGAGAAGCTCTATACAATCAGCAAAAACAAGACCTGGAGCTGACTGTGGCTCAGATCATGAGCTTCTTATCGCAAAATTTAGGCTTAAATTGAAGAACGTAGAGAAAACCACTAGACCAATCAGGTATGACCTAAATCATATCCCTTATGAATATACAGTGGAGGTGAGGAATAGATTTAAAGGATTAGATCTGGTAGACAGAGTGCCTGAAGAACTATGGATGGAGGTTCGTAACATTGTACAGGAGGCAGCAACTAAAACCATCCCAAAGAAAAAGAAATGCAAGAAAGCAAAGTGGCTGACTGATGAGGCTTTACAAATAGCTGAGGAAAGAAGGGAAGCAAAAGGCAAGGGAGAAAGGGAAAGATATAAACAACTGAATGCAGAATTCCAGAGAATAGCAAGGAGAGATAAGAAGGCCTTCTTAAATGAACAATGCAAAGAAATCGAGGAAAACAATAGAATGGGGAAGACTAGAGATCTCTTCAAGAAAATCGGAGATATCAAGGGAACGTTTTGTGCAAAGATGGGCATGATAAAGGACAAAAAAGGCAGGGACCTAACAGAAGCAGAAGAGATTAAGAAGAGGTGGCAAGAATACACAGAAGAACTATACAAGAAAGATCTTAATATCCCTGATAAATACGATGGTGTGGTCACTGACCTTGAGCCGGACATCCTAGAGAGTGAAGTCAAGTGGGCCTTAGGAAGCATTACTAACAACAAAGCTAGCGGAGAAGACAGTATCCCAGCTGAGCTATTTAAAATCCTAAAAGATGATGCTGTTAAAGTGCTGCACTCAATATGCCAACAAATTTGGAAAACTCAACAGTGGCCACAGGATTGGAAAAGGTCAGTTTACGTTCCAATTCCAAAGAAAGGCAGTGCCAAAGAATGTTCAAACTACCGTACAATTGCGCTCATTTCACATGCCAGCAAGGTTATGCTCAAAATCCTACAAGCTAGGCTTCAGCAGCATGTGAACCGAGAACTACCAGAAGTGCAAGCTGGGTTTCGAAGAGGCAGAGGAACTAGAGATCAGATTGCAAACATTCGCTGGATCATGGAAAAAGCAAGAGAGTTCCAGAAAAACATCTACTTCTGCTTCATTGACTACGCTAAAGCCTTTGATTGTGTGGATCACAACAAACTGTGGCAAATTCTTAAAGTGATGGGAGTACCAGACCACCTTACCTGTCTCCTGAGAAACCTGTATGTGGGTCAAGAAGCAACAGTTAGAACCGGACATGGAACAACCGACTGGTTCAAAATTGGGAAAGGAGTACGACAAGGCTGTATATTATCACCGTGCTTATTTAACTTATATGCAGAGTACATCATGAGAAATGCCGGGCTGGATGAATCACAAGCCGGAGTTAAGATTGCCGGGAAAAATATCAACAACCTCAGATATGCAGACGATAACACCCTAATGGCAGAAAGTGAAGAGGAACTAAAGAGCCTCTTGATGAGGGTGAAAGAGGAGAGTGCAAAAGCTGGCTTGAAACTCAACATTAAAAAAACCCAGATCATGGCATCTGGTCCCATCACTTCCTGGCAAATAGAAGGGGAAGAAATGGAAGCAGTGACAGATTTTATTTTCTTGGGCTCCAAGATCACCGCAGACGGTGACTGCAGCCATGAAATTAAAAGACGCTTGCTCCTTGGGAGGAAAGCTATGGCAAACCTAGACAGCATATTAAAAAGCAGAGACATCACCATGCCGACAAAGGTCCGTATAGTTAAAGCTATGGTTTTTCCAGTAGCAATGTATGGCTGTGAGAGTTGGACCATAAGGAAGGCTGAGCGCCGAAGAATTGATGCTTTCGAACTGTGGTGCTGGAGAAGACTCTTGAGAGTCCCTTGGACTGCAAGGAGGTCAAACCAGTCAATCCTAAAGGAAATCAACCCTGACTGCTCATTGGAAGGACAGATGCTGAAGCTGAAGCTCAAATACTTTGGCCACCTAATGCGAAGAGAGGACTCACTGGAAAAGACCCTGATGCTGGGAAAGACTGAGGGCAAAAGGAGAAGGGGACGGCAGAGGATGAGATGGTTAGATAGCATCACCGATGTAACGAACATGAATTTGAGTAAACTCCGTGAGACAGTGGAGGACAGGAAGGCCTGGCGTACTATGGTCCATGAGGTCACGAAGAGTCGGACACGACTAAACGACTGAACAACAACAACAACATATATTTAAGGATTCTCTTCCTTCAGCTTTAAGGATGAAAAAGGCAACAATCCCCAATAAATTTCCAAATAAAAGAGCATTCCCTGCATAATGTTTCCACCGCGATATTTATGAGTGTGCAAGTCCGTGAAAGGGGAAAAAAAGAAAGGGAGAGAGGAAGGCAGAAAAAAAAAACGAGATTAATTTTAAAAGGTTGTATTGATTGCAGTCAAGCATAAACGACAGGCAAGGGGTGTTTTGCAATTACCCATGAGCTGTGCTGATGGCAGAAACAGCGGCTTTCCTGCTCATGAAGCCATTCTGATTTTGAGGGTCTTAGATGCAGCGAACCATTTCAAGGAAAAGGGACATGAGGCTTGCTTGGAGTACCACATCTGTGGACTCATGCATTTTTGACCTGAAAAGAGAAATGAAGAGGGCAGAAGCTCTGATCCCAGATGCTTATCAACTGAAGCAGAGGGCTTGAAAAGTGGATGTGGAACTGCAAAACATCTGTGTAGTGGTGTGCTTGAATTCCATCAAAGAGGCTGGCTTGTAGAAACTAAACAGGCCTGGAACAGGATCAAGCCCTGATTGCGTTTATTTATCTTATCCAGACTGCTATTCCTTGCATTTTCTTCCATGTCATTTTTCCAACACTCCAGCAGGTTGATAAAATGACAGCAAGTTCTTGTAGCCGGGTAGCCCCCTTCAAAACTTCTGAGCAAGAGACCTGAGACAGAGATGAGCTTTCTTATCTAGTTAAGAAATGCACCTTTGAGAGTTTTTCCCCCTAAAATTTAGCTGAACTTCATCATCTGCATAACTGAGGAGGGGGTGGTGACCTGACATTGACTGCTTGATGAAATTGATATGCTGCCTCAATCTAAATGGACTCTAGGCAACTTACAATAGAGATAATAAAACGCAATAACCACGATAGCACCATCAAACCTTGTGCTGCGTTATTCCTTAATTAATAAAAACAAATAATAATAGTAATACAATATGAAATAAAATATACACAATTTATCACTATAAGAAAACTAACATTTACATCTCTGCCTCCAAAATCAGTCCTGAAAAGCGAAGTTTTGGAAGTTTTGGAAGGGTGGGCTTCTCCTTGCCTTGGGAATTAAGCTGTTCCATAGGAGGGGAGCCCCTATAGAGAACACTCATCTTTGCCCCCCACCTCCTGTTGCACCTCCCAGTAAATGGGGTGCAGGTATTCTCTGTCTAACTGGGACGAGTGAGCAGATTTGATCAGGGAAAGATGGTCTCTTAGATTCTGAGTTCAAGCCAATACATTCTTTAAAGATAGCAACTGACACCTAGAATTACACTCAGAAACATGCTGGTTGTAGAACAAATTGCAATATCTGAATGACAGGAGACAAAGCTATGAATGACTGCCCTTGGGGCATCCTGTCCAGATAAGGCCATAGCTCAGAGCTTTCCAAACTTTTCATGTTGGTGACACGCTTTTTAGACATGCATCATTTCGTGACACACTCTTACAGCAGGGCACAAGGCAGGCACTAGGACCTGCACGGAATCACAGCAGGTTTGGAGGCAGCGAGGCACAAGGCAGGCACTAGGACCTGCGCGGAATCCTGGCAGGGCAGGTTTGGAGGCAGCAAGGCATAAGGCAGGCACTAGGACCTGTGTGGAATCACAGCAGGTTTGGAGGCAGCAGCAGCCGCAACACACCCAGACACTGCAGCCGACACACTAACATGTTGCGACACACAGTTTGGAAAGCTCTGCCATAGCTGGTGCACCAGCCAAAGCTGAGCAAAGGCCCTCCTAGTCACAGCCTCCTTTAGCAAGATCTGGGAGTCCAGGTTGATCCCCAGATTACAAGGCTGCTGTCTCTGAGGAAGCACAACCCCATTGAGCGTTAAAGATAGTATAGTCCTGGAATCAGTTGTCCTCTGAATTAACAGACACTCCATCTTTCTTGGGTTGAGTCTAAGCCTGCTTTGCCCCATACAGACCCTGACCACCTCAGGCACCAGGTCAGGACATCTACTGAATCTCCCATTTGGCCTGGGGTGGAGATATACTGTACAAAAGGGTATCATAAGCATATTGATGATACCTCACCCTGAACTGACAGATGACCTCTCCCAGCAGCTTCATGTAGGCATTAAAGAGGAACAGGGGAGAGGTCCGATACTTGCAGCACCCCATAACAGAGGATCCAAGGCCTTACTTCTCCCACCCCACCAACTACTACTGACTGGATCCATCCTCTTAGGTAGGAGTGGAACCATGATAAAACAGGATCTCCAATGCCCAGCCATTGCAGGCAGTCCAGAAGAATACTGTGATTGACAGTGTCAAAGGCCACTGAGAAATCTAGGACAAGGATAGTTGTGCTTCTTCCATCAAAGTCCTGACCCAGGTCATGCATGAGAAAACCAAATGTAGTTTTCGTCCCATGCCCAGACCTCTGGCTATTATGACCAAGGTCGTGATCAAAGCAGTGGTCTTTGCGGATTTGTAAAATCTCCAGCAGCATAAGAATAGGAAATGGAAGGTTTGCACACACAGAGAGCCTGCATGCAACTATTTTTATAGCACATCCTTTCGCTTTGTGTTATTTATTTACTTACGTATTTATTTTTATTTTAGAAATTTATAGGGCTGCCCAATTCTACAATGACTCTGGGTAGCGTACAGCAAAAACAATCACATAGTACAATTAAAACAAGAAAAAAAACCAAACCCCAGAAGGAAAACGGCCATTAAAGAACAATAAAGCACACACTGTAACCCAAGGCTGGGGGGGGGGGGGAGGGAACAGCCAGGTTTTCAGAGCCCTTTTGAACATGGCCAGGGTGGGGCCCAGCTGTATCTTGAGGGAGATGAGGTTCCAGAGGGCAGGTGCTGCAACAGAGAATTTATTAAATTACTTCATTTATTTTTATTATGCTAGACCATAATTGTTGGTGAAATCCATTTGTGAAAAGCCACATATGCTTCACACTGTTAATTTTGCCTAACAACCTACAGAGCTCCAGGATGTTATATGGCATCTGAAAGCTTTGGATCTGTCCCCTATCGCTCCTCTCAGAGTGGTTACCTAAATTGCCATTTTTAATGTGACAGAAAAGGAAAACATTACAAGTACAGGGAGAAATGCCCTCAACTTAATTGTATTAATGTAATTTTAATGCAATGTAATTGTCAACTCAGGAAAAATTAGTTTTTATCCTGGTCCAGCCTATTTCTTTATTTTAAAGCCCACCTAATGTTGGGAGTAAAGGGGTGTAGTGGCTCAGTGGCCAGGCTTGTCGATCGGAAGATCGCAAGTTCGGAGGTTTGAATCCCTAGCCCCGCGTGATGGAGTGAGCTCCCACACTCACCCCAGCTCTTGCCAACCTAGCAATTCGAAAGCATGCAAATGCAAGTGGATGAATAGGTACCACTTCGGTGGGTAGGTAACAGCGTTCCGCGCGCGTCATTCCGGCCACATGACCGTGGAAGCGTCTTCGGACCATGCTGGCTCTTCGGCTAACAAACAGAGATGAGCACCGGCCCCTAGAGTCGGACACAACTGCACAAATGTGCGGGGGGAACCTTTACCTTTTAATGTTGGGAGTGTAGCCCCAGTATGCTGCCCAAATGTGCCATCAGCTAAAAAAAAAAATGTGCAGTTCACCCTTGTCATTCGTATTCATCATAAGATTGGAAAGTAACTTGGAGGTCTTTTACCCTAACTCAGGCCATCCCTGAGAAATGGCTGTCAACCCTGTATTTACATGGACATTCATGACCTCCCTCCCTCCCTCTGTTGTCCACAATGGAAACAGCAGAGCTTCCCTTCTAACTTCTTCTTCATTTTACCCAGCATGCCCTAGTGTTGCATCAATCAGGGGCATCATGGGGAAAAATGACTTCCCATCATCCCCCCCCCGACCCCCGGCCATCAATTGCTATTTGTCCTGAAGGCTGCCATTTTCCCCAATACCTGGAATGACACCATTACCTGGGAAATAAAATGGCAATGGCTGATTTTGAATGGCAGACTATGAATTAAAACCTTAAATTCATTTCTAATGTGAAATATGATCCAAAACAACTTAAAATTGAGAACTTCAAGGTAACTGGCATCTCTTTATTGGAGAATGAGATATGGAATCTTACAATAGGTTGAACCTTGCAATCTATGAAATGTGAATAGATGATTAGTGGTGTGTCAGTTATCCAATGCCTGATTTGCCAAATATTAAAAATGGATTGCCACAGGGCACAGGTTTGCAATTATTAAAAGACCAAATCCTCCACTTGGCTTTTAAGTGGCATGAGGGAAACCACCTTCAAAAAGTAGTGGTTGAGGCCAGGACATAAAACTTAATTTGATTTCATTTACCTTTAAACTGAATTAAAATTAAAAGTGGCTAATATGATTACATTTCATATATTTAATAATTTCCCTCTCTGCTAGGAAAAAATCACTGATGAAATATTCTTTGACCCTTGGTGCCAATCTGAAAGCAAGCTTGCTCAAGGACTGCTGACAATGCCATTGGATTATAACTCCATTTCAAACATACATTTTTTATGAGCTAATGGGGTAAGAAATCATGAGAAAATACAAAAACTTCCCTGGAACCTCTACACATTGCCATCTATTGATGCCACAGATTAAATCATATAAGCGAGTCTTTCTTCCAGATTTATGAGCTAGAAGGTTGAGTAGTTTCATTATGGGCGTTTTCTATTGTGGTTTTTTCTTCATTCAGTTGCATCTCAGTCATGCCTGCAAGCTAACCGAAGGTGGGGGAGCTATTAAGATGATCCGCCCCCAGGGACTAATGGATTCTTCTAGATTCCAGAGAGGACTGGGTAGGCTGACCATATTTCAGGATGGCAAAACAGGACGGGGTCTTATGTAATATTCCGTATTCATGAAAAAGACAGGTGTCCCCGCCCCCCGGTCCGCACGATTGGCTCCTGCCTGCAAACCCTGCCCCCGGTCCATGCGATTGGCTCCAACCTGCAAACCCCACCCCCTGGTCTGCACCATTGGCTCCTGCCTGCAAACCCTCCCCCCCCCATCCGCGCTCTGGCTTGGATCCTCCTTCCGCACCATTCCCGCCAGGTTTGAAAAATGGGACAAAATTGAGATTTTTATGAAAACGACGGGACGGTTGAAAAATGCTTAAAAAACGGGACTGTCCCATTCAAAACGGGACGTATGGTCAGCCTAGAACTGGGGGAATTTCCTGCTTGTATGGATGACACTCTTGTCAACACCCTGGTTGCTCTGTAGAATGCAGAATTGTCCTGGGTGGTTAATATGATCATTCCTAAACAACCTCTCCCTGCTTGCAGGGACCAAGCAGTATCTTGGTATACATCTGAGCTGAGGGCTATAAAGCTAGTGGGCAACAGCTAGAATTCAGGTCATGCCAAATGCAATCAAATATAGCTTAAAGTCCATTACCGGGCCTACTCGGTGGCTGTGAGGACAGCAAAGAAATTTTTCTTCTCTACCTCCATTGGGCCTTCTCTTTGTGAAAATCTGTGAGACACTTTGAAGATAAAGTTGCTTGTATTTGTCATGATTTAGCCTCTTCAGTTAATGCAGTTCTAGAAGTGGAAGTGTCCAGAGCACCTTCCTGTCCTGATTTATTGGATGAGTTTCAGTTGCTGAGGCCTGAGGAGATGAACAAGTTTCTTGGACATGTTCGGTCTACTGCTTGTGTGCTCCACCCTTGCCTCCTTAGCTGATTACATCTAGGAGGGAGGGGCTGTCTGGCTCCAGGAGGTCATAAATACCAGAGAGAGGGGGAGGGGGGTTCCTGCCTCTTTAGAAGAGTCAGTGATCAGGCTGCTCCTGAAGAGAGCAAATCTGGACCCCAAGGATGAAAACAACTATAGCCCAGTGGCCAACATTCCCTTCCTTGACAAGGTGCTTGAGCAGCCAGTGGCCAATCACCTCTCCTGGATGAAATTGATTTTGTAGATCCATTTCAACCTGATTTCAGCCCTGGCTGTGGAACAGAAACTGCCTTGCTCACCCTGTGATATGACCTCTGCCAGGAAAAAGATGAGGGGAGTGTGAACCTGTTGTTTCTCCTGGACCGCTCAGAGATTTTTAATACCGTCAGACATGGTATCTGTCTGAACAGGCTGTCAGATTTGAGATGTGGGGGTACTGTACTATGGTTGTTCTGCTCCTATCTGTATGGCCATGTGCAGAAGTTGGTGCTCTTCTGCCTCGTGGTAGTTAGGTTATGGAGTCCCTCAAGGCTCCATTTTATCCCGCATGCTGTTTAACATCCACATGAAACCACGGTGACAGTTCTTCCAGGATGTGGGCGGAAGTGCCATCAATACGCGGATGACAGCCATCTCTACCTCTCCTTTTCATCATCTAACACAGGTAAGGCAGTTGGCATTCTCAACCAGTGCTTGGGCAGGGCAATGGACTGGACGAGGGCCAATGCACTGAAACTCAGTTCAGGCCAGATGGAAAAACTCTTTGGGGATGGTGCATCCATCTACCTGTGGTACCCTGCCTGTGCTGGAGAGGCCCACATCCAACCCTACAGGAGCAGGTTCGCAGTTTGGAGGGTGCTTCTAGAGCCATCAGTGTCTCTAGAGGCCCAGGTGGCCTTGGAGTCATGGAGTAACTTTTGTCAGCTTTGGGTGATTTACCAACGGTGTCCTTACTGGACAGAGGCAGCGTTGCAACAGTTACTCATGCTCTAGTAATTTCCCAGTTAGTATGTGGGGCTGCCTTTCAAAAAAGTCTGGAAACTGTACTTACTTCAAAATAGAGTGGCTAGACTGTTCACGGGGACTGGCCAATACGAATATATTATGCCAGTTCTTTGCCATCTACACTGGCTGCCAGTCCATTTCTGGACCTCATTCAAAGTGCCAGCCTTTACCTTTAAAGCCCTAAATATCTCAGGACCAGGTTGCCTGAAGAAGCACCTTCTCCCATATGTACCTACCTGGACCTTGAGATCATCTAATGAGGTCCACTTCCAAAGGAGGCAAGGTAGGCCTCTACAAGGGGGAGAACTTTTTCAATGGTAGCACCATAATAATTCCCCATCTATGGAATTACCTTCCCAAAGAGGCTCAAATGATAGCCCCACTAACATCATTGCAGCACCTGATAAAGACCTTTCTATTTTCCCCAGCTTTTAATTGGCTGTTAATTGTATTCTATTCCATATTCTTTTAAATTTTGGATGACCTCCTGGCTGCTGCCTAGTTTGCCTGCTGCTTTTATTTTGCATTTTTTTGCACAGTGTATTGTAGTTTGTAGTGTGCTTTATTGTAAACCACCCAGAAAATGTGGCTATTGGGTGGTTTAAAACAATAGATAGGTGGGTGGGTGGGTGGGTGGGTGGATAAGCAAGCCAAGATGTTGTTTTCTGCACTCTTGATGGAGTCAGTCCCTACCATGTGTGTCAAAAAGGTGTATTTCTTCTCTCCCTCCACTGTGTCAAGTTCATTGATATTTGCTGAGAGACAGTTATGGAATATCTGGTGTCAAGATGCCTGTGGATCAGGAGGTCTTGGACTGGATAAAGAAAGATTTCTGTGCTTAATGAGAATGGATAGAACAAGAAGAGAGAGTGATGGCAGCTACTAAGTGAGAGTCTTCCAAAGCCGAGGACACTGCAGGACCCTCACTACACATCAATGAGCTTGGGATCAGGGAAGGTCACTTTTCATCCTCTTTCATGTTCCTCTGAACCCAGAAAGTGATCAGCTGATTATCTAGGAAGCTGTATCTCTCTCCTGACCATTTATTCCTTTAGCAAAAAGAAAGGAATCTGAATAATATTGTTTGGGTGAGCATCAGGGCTAAACGTGACTTCCAGACATGGTGGATTTTGTTTGATTCTGAGTCTTGAAAGAAGAGGTAGGGAGGCTTCCAAAACATCTTGCTCTCACTCTTCAAACATTACTGGTGCATTTGGAGTTCTTCAGAGGACCGTTTTGTTTTTATTTACAGCTTTTCCACTCAACGCGATGCCACAATTTTTCAGTTGCTCGGCTCAATTATATCTCTACCTCCCTGCTTCCTTCTTTCTCTCGCTCTCTGTCGTTTGCAGTATTTTATCAACGCACCCATGGAGTTTTTTGCATTTACAGTACATAACCATTTACTATAAGGGCTTTCTATGTAATGTTTTATCAATGTAAATATATGCAGAAACACTACACATTTAATTAATGCACATATTATTTGTTTGTTTAACACCATTTTATACTACCCCAATCACACAGTTCAGGGTGATTCACAAGACTCTTAAAGCGCAGCCTGAGTAGAATACCAAATGCAATCAAACCGTTCATATGGTAATCCTCCATCTTCCTTAGGCAGGAACATTGTGAAAGCCCAGTTTAAACAATGTACACTTTGAGCATTTTCTGAAAGGACTGGAGTGAAGGCACCGACAAATCTCTGGGGAAAATGCATTCCATAATGTAGGAGGTGCAACTGAGAGGGCCCGTCTCCTGACTCCTGTTCCCCTCACCTCATGTGTGGTGGGATCTTCAGTAGCCCTTCTCTTGGTGGCCTCACAGGATGGGCAGAAACATTATGAACAAGGCAGTCCCTGAAGTAAGATTGGGCCGTGCCCTATAAGCCTTTATAGGTAATAGCCAGCTCCTTGAATTTTGCCCACAGCTTACTGGCAGCCAGTGTAGCAACCCTAGGATAGGTGTCGTTCTATGCTGGTGATGCTGCCATGTTCTGTACCAGCTGGAGCTTCCCAGTCATCTTCAAAGGCATCCCCGTGTTGCGGTATTCCAGTCATGAGATTATAAGGGAATGAGTCACTGTTGCCACTGCTTCTTGGTCCAAGGTGGGCATAGTCCCCCGGCCATTACTTACACCTGGTGTTCAAGGCCAGTGGCATTTTGCTATCAAGAAGCATTGACGTGGCACATATGCTAGTAAAGCTCTGAGAGAAGCACCCCTTCACAGCGGCATCACAAAGCAATATGTGCTCCCTTCTAAATCTTCTGCATAGCTTCGCTTTGCATTGCTCCAGCCGCTTACTCAAGCGTGGACCTGCAGAAGTATCTTCTGGCTACTGGACGTGCTGAAGGAGGCAGTTGGAGTGACACAAAGCTCCTCCGTGGTGCAAAAGACCTAATCCCAACAAATTACAGGCACCTTATACTAATTTTCAGGGGGCATCAAGGCTTACAAATCTGCAAATTATCACAGGACAGAGACCTTCAAGCACACATTCACCAAGCCAAACCATATTTTGGTGATGTCATTGGTGGAACCAATTTATTTATATTTATTTATTTATAATTCAAATTTATCACCACCATCCACCATCCACCCCCAGGAAGAACTCTTACCTCCCCCGTCCCAGGCAAGGTGGCAGAACCAGGTCTTAAGAGTCTTCAAGAAGGCCGGGAGTGAGGGAGCCAGCCTCACCTCGAGGGACAAGTTATTCCACAAGGCGGGCGCTATCGCACAGAAGGCTCACCTCCTGGACCCCGCTAGATGGAATTCTTTTGTTGCTGGGGTCCGAAGCATGCCTTCTCTGCATGATCAAGTGGGGCGAGTCGATGTCATCAGGATGAGACGGTCCCTCAGGTAGCCTGGTCCCATGCCATGTAGGGCTTTAAAGGTGATAACCAACACCTTGAATTGGACCCGGAAGCAAACTGGGTACCCAATGGAGCTCGCCCAGCAGAGGTGTCACATGTGCTGATCTCATAGCACCCATAACTGCTCATGCTGCTGCATTTTGGACCAGCTGAAGCTTCCGGATACTCTTCAAGGGTAGCCCCATGTAGAGCGCATTGCAATAATCTATGGGAGATGACAAGGGTATGAGTGACTGTTCAGAGGGCATCCCAATCCAGGAAAGGGCGTAGCTGGCACACAACCTGAAGTTGTGCAAAAGCCCTCCTGGCCATGACCACCACCTGCTCTCTGAGCAGGAGTCGTGAGTCCAGGAGGACCCCCAGGTTCCGCACTGGCTTCGAATGGGGCAGTGCCACCCCATTCAGAACCAAAGATGACAACTTCCTGGATACCGGGGGGCCATAAATCCACAGCCACTCCATCTTACCAGGCTTCAGCTGAAGCCTGTTGTTCCCCATCCAGACCCCCACAGCCCCCAGGCACTGAGAGAGGGCAGCGACCACATCACTTACTTCACCCGGGATGGAGATGTACAGCTGAGTATCATCAGCATACTGGTGATACCTCATCCCGTGGTGATGGATGATCTCACCCAGCGGCTTCATGTAGATGTTAAATAGGAGAGGAGAGAGAACCGAACCCTGTAGCACCCCAAAAAGCAGGGGTTGCGGGTCAGATCTCTCCTCTCCTATCACCACTGACTGGGAACAGCTCCAGAGGAAAGAGGTGAACCAGCATAAAACCACGCCACCCACCCCCAACTCCCTGAGCCATCCCAGAAGGATACCATGGTCAACGGTATCGAAAGCCGCTGAGAGATCCAAGAGAGCCAGGATGGATGAACTCCCTCCATCCCGCTCCCACCAGAGATCATCCATAAGTGCGACCAATGCGGTCTCCATCCCATATCCTGGCCTGAAACCTGACTGCAAGGGGTCCAGATAATCCGTTTCCTCCAGAATCCTCTGGAGTTGCAATGCCACCACTTTCTCAACCACCTTTCCCAGAAACGGAAGGTGGGAGACCGGACAAAAATTGTCCAAAACAGTGGGGTCCAGGGATGGTTTCTTGAGGAGAGGGTGCACCAGTGCCTCCTTAAAGGCAGCTGGGAACACCCCCTCACTCAAGGATGTATTAATCATCGCCTGGACCCAACCACACATCACCTCCCGGGCTGACTTAACCAGCCAGGAGGGACATTGGTCAAGGTGACATGCGGTGGCATTTACAATCTGGAGGATCCTGTCTACTTCACCAGGCCCAACAGGATCAAACCGTTCCCAGATAACAGGGTAAGTACGCTCCTCTGGCATCTCCCCAGATTGTGTCTCATGCTTAGAGTCCAACTTGGAATGAATCTGAGCGATTTTGTCCTGCAGATGCTCAGAAAACTCTTCCGACTGGCTGTGTAAATGGGTCACCGACTCTACTCGACCCAAAAGAGATCTAGTAATCTTAAACAGGGCCGTTGGGCGGCATTCTGCGGACGCAAAAAGAGCAGAGAAATATTCACGTTTCACTGCTCTTACCGCCACAAGGTAGGCCTTAATAGCGGCTCTAGATTGTGTTTGGTCAGATTCAGTCTTCATCTTTCTCCAGCAGCGCTCCATACATCTCTTAACCCTTTTCAAAACCCTCAACTCCTCCGTAAACCATGGAGACTGATGGGCCGAGCAGGGCAAGAGAGGTTGCACAGGCGCGATCCTGTCCAAGGCCCTGGCCACTTCCCTATTCCAGGCTGCGGCCAGGACCTCTGCTGGACCGTGCAGCAGGTCCTTGGTTATTACCCCCAGCTCCTCCTGAAACCTCATCGGGTCCATAAGTCACCAGGGGCAGACCAATCGAATGGGTCCAGCCTCCCTGTGGAGTGGGGCAGCACAGGAGAGTCTCAGTGACACCAGGGCGTGGTCTGACCATGACAACGGGGACAGATCTAGCTCTCCCTGCATATCACATTGCCACTGCTCAGACAAATTGCCTTCCTTCTGTCTTCTCCACTGTGCAACTGATTTCTTCATTTCCTGAGTTCAACTACAGAGAAGATGGGCCTTCATTGGACCCTAATGCCCTCTTCCCATGTTTTCTTGGGTTTTCTTCCAATAATGAAGATGCCTGGAGTTCTCTTTCTCCTTAGCCTCTTCCCTTGGTGGTCTTTTTTTCTTCTGGGACTTGGGGAGAATGCCATATCCCCATTGTTTGCTAAAGCATCACACCATGAGTAAGAATCTTGATCATTCCAACAATAGCTGGAACCATCAGTTTTGCTGGAGCAAATAAGGGCTTTGCTGATAGGCTGTAGAAATGTGCAGATGCAACTTCTTCTACTCTTTGCTTTGGTTAGGTAGTTTTCATGCCTAGCTTTGTTCCTCTGGTTTTTTTGTTCCTTTCTAAACCAGATTTAGAGAAGTGGACATGAGTTACACTTCTTATTTTTAGATGTACTGTATGTGATAGCTAAGGGATCTCTTCCAGCATTGCTGAACCCTTAAAAAACTTGGTGTGCTTACCGTGTAATGTCATGTGGTTACACAGTCATTCCAGGAAGCACCATGGAACAGAGGAAGCTCTATCCAGAAGTATCCAGTTTTTAAAGCTTGAATAGACCCCCTGTCCATCTTTTCCAGCCTCTAAAATGTAATTGCAAATTTTCAGCCCTGACACCAATTTTTTTTTTCCTTGATGGAAAGACAAATTCTAGGAGGACTTTTCTTGCAGCTCCTGCTCTTCCTATCTTGCACTCCTCTGGGAATGGAAACTGTTTCCAGAGAAAATTGTGTTGGAATTCATTTGTATTACTACTCATTAGCAAAGGTAAGTTTGGTAGGGAGCCAAGACCTTCAGTAAAATATAATAAAATTGAAGGGAAAAGAAATAGTAGTAACATGTAAGTGCATGTGGTAATCAGCCTTTTGTTGATGTCTATTTGGAGTTCCCTACTTTTGCAGCATTTTTATTATACAGATTTAGTGCTTCTCCTCAACTGGTTGTAATTCCTCAAAACATAGAATGGAGGGAAGAAAAGAAAGAAATTATTGTCTTCCGCTGAGCAAAAGAAAAAGAAAAGATTATCCAGGGAATTAAAAGCTCTGAGTTATGGCTCTTGCTTTAAGGATAAAAAAAAAATGAAATGAAAAGCTAGGCTGAGATTGGAGATTTAATTGATGCAGTAAAAAACCTTGAGTAGTGACATTGAGATGCAAGATAACATTAACCCAGGTTTTTTTATTTTCAGTCAAACCTAACTTGACAGGAGCACACTAAAAGGAAATGAAAAGAAAACAAATGCAGGTTGTTGGTGGTGACATCCCACTTTGTAAAAGCCTCTGAGGGATAAGAGGGACTCCAGAGACCATTAGATTAGAAGAGAAATGTCAGCCATGGGGGCTGGAGGGGGAGAAGATGTTTGGGAAGCAGTTGTATTACCCTTAACAATGGAATTGCTTCAAGGTTTGACCTGTATTATGGAAATATGACATGCTGGAAAAATATGTACTGTATTCTCTCAGCTTTGTATAAGCTACAGATGAATCAAGAAAGCATTTCACTGGGATACAAGATTGCTAAAAACCCTGGGATATCTAGACACTAGAGCAGCTATTGAAGCTGACTTTTTAATTTCATTTTATTAGGTATATTTATGGCTGCCTGTAATAGTATGGGGGAATGACCTTGGGAGACAGAAGGAAGAGCCGCAGACTAGGCATCGGTCACATAAGAGACAGCTGAGCCCACAAAAGCAATGGGAGTGTGGCAAACATCTCAGAAAGGACCTTCCTAGTTTCTTGGACTGTAAAGGTGAGGGGGGAGAGATGTACTTTCAGACTTGCAAGACTGTTAATGTAACCTTACAGTAAAGGTAGAGCTAGTACTCCTGAGTGTGCTTCTTGTCTGGACTACCTCACAAGGCTGACAGAAGCTGACTTTTAAATTTCATTTTATTCAGTATATTTATGGCTACCCCATGATATGATTGAAATGAACAGAGGTCACGCTATCAGAAGGCCAGGCTTGTTTGATTTGGCTCCTCATGTTGGGTGAACACTGCCAACTATACCTTGCTCTACAAACTAGGATGAAGTAAACTGTGGCTTAGCAGAATGTATGCACAAACTATGCCACCTATGAAACATGTTATTTAAGTAGTCTAGACCAGTGTTTCTCAACTTTGGCAACTTTAAGACAGGTGGACTCCAACTCCCAGAATTCCCAGCCAGCTGAAGTTGAGAAACACTGGTTTAGTGTATCAAGTGCTACATAAAGGGAAGCTGCAGGGAAGATGGTCAAGAACTATTTTCCACGGCCACAAAAAATAGGACCAGAAATAATAAGTTGCAGCGACTGAGCCAGCCCCTTCTCTTTGGTGGTTTAACTGGTTGTCCTCTACACTGCAGAGCTATGGACTAGATCAGTGTTTCTCCACCCTGGCAACTTTAAGACAGGTGGACTTCAACTCCCAGAATTCCCCAGCCAGTTGTAGCTTCCCTTTATGTACCACTTGATACACTAAACCAGTGTTTCTCAACCTCAGCTGGCTGAGGAATTCTGGGAGTGGAAGCCCACCTGTCTTAAAGTCGCCAAGGTTGAGAAACACTGGTACAGGGACAAATGCAGGAGAACTTCTCTGCCCTGTGCTAAAATGGAACTTCCTGCCAACATTCTCATCAATGAAATCCATTCACAAGGATGAAGATACAAAAGAAAAAGAATAGCACATTGCTAATGATTTCTGTACAAAAAAAAAAGAAACCTATTTGGCTGTGCCCACTTGAGAATATGCATCCATGAGCTGTCAACGAAACTCAGCTCATATTGTCAAGTAATATGTGGAAACAGCCACAGGTAGGAATGGAACAGGAGGAAGAGGCACCTTCTCAGCCC
This sequence comes from Charina bottae, assembly GCA_023362775.1. NCBI lineage: Eukaryota > Metazoa > Chordata > Lepidosauria > Squamata > Charinaidae > Charina > Charina bottae. Next base: position 8,688,610 of record JALMGJ010000013.1, read on the forward strand.
CACAGCTGTCTCAGGCAGGGCCGCAACTAGGGGGGGCAACTGGGGCATGTGCCCCGGGTGCCATGCTGGGGGGGGGGGCAAAATGACAACACCTCCCTCACCAACCCATGGGGGAGGGGCGCGGAATCCATGACAGGGTCAACTAGGGTGACACAGACCCTAGTTGTAGTCCTGGTCTCAGGAGAACCTTCCAGCACTGTGTTGAGGCACAGGAAGTTACAACTTGAGGAAGTACAATTATCAAGTAAAGCAAGCCAGGCAGCCAAAATTATTCCATAATTGTTTTTCGTCCATCATCTTCGATGAAGACCTCAACATCATTAGTCACATTAAAATTAAGCGTGGTATGTCTGAAGATAACTGGTTAGGCCAATTCGGGCATGGAATGTCCTGGCACGTGTTAAGCAAACCTGTGTAGACACTGCAATTGTTGCCCTGATGGCTCTAGACTTGCACACCTTGCGCTTACGTTGCGCTTCCACAGTGCACCTTGCTTCGTAAGCTTGACAGCCCTTATGGATGAGGCCACGCCAGGTAGAGTGATTTTTGTTAGAGATATCGGGTTTCAACCAAGCATGTCTCACACAAGCTTGAAGGAGGAGGCAGCCTCTGCGGTAACCTAATCTTACTTGCTTTGTGTGGGAGGGGCTGAACCCTGATTTCCTGTTCCTGTTTCCCTCATCTCTCCTCTTCCCTGTTTGAATCTCCTACCAAGGAGGATGGTCAGCTATGGCTGTCCACGTTGCTCACACTTCCATTCAGCAAGGCCACATTAAGAAGACTGTGGATTTGGTCATAACCTATCACTCGCATGCATGAACCTTCCTCTGCTACCATGAAACTGATCTACAATAAAACTGTAAGCTATTTTTCTGTAACTTTACATTAACGTGTGAAGTGTGTTTATTTTATGTTTTGAACTGATTAAGCCCTGTGCAGGTTTATTGGGATGCTTCTGCTCTGCTAAACTAAAACTAATTAGAAGCTGCATGGAGTTCTGGTATTTGCATCCCAGAATTCCTACAATTTTGTGCCGGGGTTTCCCAGGTGGTCGTGTCTATGTCAAGCGACTTCAGGGAGGCCTTTAATGTACCTTTTTAATCTTTCTTCTGCCTTCCATGGGAGTGTTTTGCAGCAGAGAGTTCCCCAAAAAGGAGCTGCTTGGGTATGCGCTCATCCAGAATATGGACGATGTGACCTGTCCACCAAGTCTGTGCTCCCATCAGCAGTGTGTGGACTGATGGTAGACTTGCTCTAGAAAGAACTTCAGTGTCTGGTACTTTGTCTTGCCATCTGATGCCTAATATCCTGCGAAGACAAGTCATATGGAAATGGTTGAGCTGTCTTGCATGCCTTCGATACACAGTCCACGGTTCACAGGCATACAGAAGGATAGTGAGGACCACAGCTCTGTAGAACTTCAGTTTTATTGCTGGACTAATTCCTCAACGTTCCCACACAGTGGCACACAGTCTACTGAAAGCAGAACTTGTGTAATTACTGTTACACAAACCACCAATGGCAGAATCAGGGCTTACTACTGTAGCATGGTGCTTGTTGGGCCTCAGATCACTGGCCTCATAATGTGATAGATGATAGATAGATAGATAGATAGATAGATAGATAGATAGATAGATCCATAGATAGATAGATAGATCCATAGATAGATAGATCCATTGCCAGATTTAAACCTGAAAGTGGTTTCATGGAATAGGCAGAAATGTTTAATGTAGTGTATTCACCCTAACAAGGCACTTTGTGCTGGAGAGGCAATGCAATCTGCCTTATTGGGGCCCAGCCTACGTGAAGGGCTCTGGTTACTTCTGAAACTCCTTCAGCTTATCCAATTGTTAGAGGAGGCTTTTGCACACACTGGTGTACAAAACCTTTTCTGGCTACGAGACATGCCATAGGTATCTGAAGCCACATGAGCTGAAATGGAATGACAACTCCACTCTGCTTCATTTTCTCAAAGTGGGAAGCTGGCATTTTCCAGATGTGCTGGGACTACTATGCCCAGAAATGTCCACAGTCCATGCTGGCTGGACATCCTGGGAGTTTTCATCTATATGCCCCTGGAAGGCCGCAATAGAGTGGGGAACAGAGACGCATCATTGGGAAGGATCAGGGCAGCAGAAGGACAAATCTTCCCTTTCCTATAAAGCCCTCCTTAAATTAAACTGTAAAGTGACATGTTCCTTTTAGAGCAGTGTTTCTCAACCTTGGCAGCTTGAAGATGTGTGGACTTCAACTCCTTGCTGGCTAGGGAATTCTGGGAGTTAAAGTCCACACATCTTCATGTTGCCAAGGTTGAGAAACACTGTTTTAGAGCAACAGTTTTATGGGGAAGCTTTTATTTCAGAGGGACAGAATAGGCCTTTTTCCCATTGGTGGTGTGTGACAATTTTGACAGATTTGTTTCAAGAAAAAATTCCCACGGGGCTAGAATCCTGGCAGTGACTTCCTTCTACCTTTGAAGCTCTTTTTTCTTAGCAGAGCTAGACTATTCTTGCCTTGTGCAACGTGACCCAGATTCTCTCCCCTCTCTCAAGACAAGACCATGGGGGTGAAGGGATCCGTCTTGGCCACGATTGGGCAATCGCATCTTACTGCACACAATCAGATTTTCTCAAGAGCCTCTTTTCCCATCATCCCCTCTTCTTTTCTTCTTCCCTGCCTTGTTCCTGTTAGAAGGAGACATGGGCCAAGTAAATGTGATAAGTGTACAATCTGAAAAAAGGAGTCAGCTGGGAAAGAAAAAAAAACTTCATTGCTGTCATGCGTCAACCTATCACAGCTGTCAGTCAAGGCTCTCCAGCCACAACTCCTTATTCTGGGATTGGTTAAGTTGGAGTAGACTCTCGGATATGACTCAGTTAGTGTTGATACTTTATTGCAGACAAGAAAGAAGCCAGCTTCAACAGAAGATCCGCCTATTAGCAATCAGAGCCCATCTGTGTATCAATGTCTCAGAGTTTCAATTCCAGGATTATTGTTTTTTTCCTTCCTCCCTGTCCATGCCAATGGATATTTGGCCATTCTCTTCAAGGTCTCAGAAGGCAGCTAGGATTTAAGGATAAAACAGTTCTCACTAGCCTAGGAACTGTGGGTTCCTGCTAGGCCAGCTCATACCTAGCAATGTGCCACTGAACTAATAGGTCACAAAACAATCCAATAGGGCTTAACAAAAAGGCAGGAGACCAAAGGACCATAGCAGAGTACCATCAAGTCTCCATCCCAGTTGATGCAGAGCATGGTCATGCATTTGGAGAAGCAACCTAAGAGAACTTCCTGACTCCCCATTATTCCCATGTATGCTCCTGGAGATGAGTAAGAAATCCTCAACTGGGAACGTTCAGTTTGAAATTGTGGATCAGCAAGTAGATGGGGAACAAAATTCCACCCTGTTCTTTGCCAGCACCACGACCAGCTTCATGGTACCATGACAACTGCCTTTCCCCCCAGAATTCCCTGGAACAATCTTGTGGCAACCCATCACATTTAATTTGCAGATATACGCAAGCGCTGAAAACTGGAGGAAGGGTAGAAACTTAATTCCATGCAGTCATTTCGTTCTTAAAAGGACGTTGCTTTTAAGAACAGCCCCAGGGAAAATGGGAAGAGCCCAAAATCTACCTCACATATTTTATATATTGCATATTGTTTCATTGGTTTTGTTCTTGTTTTGGTTCTTTTTAATTTTTGATTTTTTGGATCTCTGTGTTGGTTTGCAATGTTCTGCTAACTGCCCAGAGTCATGAGAATGAGATGGGAGGGCATATAAATTGAATACATACATACATACATACACATACTGTACATACCTTCCCACAGGTAGGCCCATGCTTTCAGAAGCTCCAGCAGTTGTTTCCAGCCTGAGCATCACCAAACACTCCGGTATTTGCCATACAATGCTTCAGCAGTGGCAACGTAAGACTTGATCAACTTGATTCAGTGCTTCTACAAATCAGGGGATCCCAAACTACTGTTTTCAAGCTTCTTATGGAACAGAAGTGCTGCTATGGGACAACATGGTGCAGTCACCACCATCCATTTTCTGGAGTGCTGCAGTTCAAAGTTTGAAAAGGGAGGGAGAGGGGACAAGGGAGAGGGAAGGAAGGAAGGATCAGCCCTTCAAGGTAGTCCAGACAGGAAACGAAAACCATGAGTACTAATACTACTTTTATTGTAAAGTTACCATAACAGACTCTTGCAAGTCTGAAAGTTAGGGAGGGACCCTTCTGAGATGCTTTTTCCAACCCCATCCTTCCTTTGGGCTCAGAAGTCTCTTATCAGACCTTTGTCTAGGCTGCGGCCCTTCCACCTGTCTCCCAAGGTTATTCTTACAGCCCATTATAGGGAGGGAGGGAGGGAGGGAGGACAGACAAGGGAAAGAGAAGGCGAGGAGGGATGGAGGGAGGGTGGCTACAGATCATGGCTACTGCTGTGGTTCTTACTGGGATAAAAAGGGAGGAATTGTGTCTTATTAAAAGAGAGAGAGAGAGAGAGATTCCTTCCTTATGAAGCAATACAAAGGATGAGGTCCCTCTTTATGTCTTTTCCAATAGAGGGAATAATAGTGCGGAATAAGGCAGGAGGGGAATGTCTCCAAAGGGCATCTTCCCGAGCCCCCCTCCAGCAGCCCCCACCAGGCTATGGCGGAAAGAATCAGTAGAGGAAGTTGATAGACAAGGCAGAAAATGCTGCAGGAGCCATCATGGGTCAGGGCTCCATCTGGGATTTTTGGGCTCTTGATATTCTTGCTGAAGGTGAATGTACTGCAAGAATCTTTTGGACAATGTTCTTGGAGATGCCCAGTGTGGTTTTTTCTTATTTTAAAATAAATAAAGCAGCCATGATATTTAGAAACAGGAGGGGAAAAAACCCTGCAAAGATGATTCCTCTCTGGCTGCATGGCCATGACAATCTCATCCATCTCTGCAATTTTCACCCCTATGGAAAAGCTGCATTACTTTTCCAACATTTGCTGCTGGAAAAGCTGCCCAGAGGGCAAATATTAGGGCCTGGGATGGGGGAAGTGACTGTCCGGTCCTCCAAGGATGGTTAATGCAGCTCTCACACAAACTCTTTCCTTGGATGAGGAATTAGAAATGTTATATTCCCACACTTCAAGAAAGGGAACCTTCCTAACCTATTGTTTCCCTTGCAGCTGCAGTATTTATTCAGAAATCTCAATTTGCTTTCTGGGAAAATGTTGCATTGGGACATTGTATGAAGTAGGCAAATGTTTGACGCTCTAAATCAATTGAATTGTTTCAACCTGATTTGGAGCATGGAATTCATTCAGTAACTCAGATCAATAGCTTGATTCAGACCAATGCATTACCTCAAATTAAATGCTTCCCAATCGATTCAGACCACTCTGGATGCTTTCCATGTCTGGGCATATGCATTTTAATGGTCCAGTTAAGACCAAATCAAATTGAAATGGATCCAGTTTGAAGATTCAGACCAAATTGATTTGGATGTCCATATTGGATTGGATTCCTGAATGTTCACATCAAATTGTATGTGATTTACGTGCGTCTGGTATAAAAATGCATACAAGGAATTCCATTAGCTTAGCCTTCAAAATTAACAACAAAAGAGATCAATTGAATTGTGTAACTGGAGTGAAGGATCGTGATCCTCTACTCTTTGGTCTTCTTTTTCTAATATAGTTGAGTTTGTCCACAACTAACTTGAGTTGTAACCAAGGCAAGATCCCTACAAACTCTTTTCTACCAGCTTTGTGTATCACTCTTTGGTTCAGAAAAACAACCAGAATTTTATTTTGGCTTGATTCAAGATGCCGAAGCTGACAAAGTGATTGTGGTTACATTGTGTAGCTGCTCCTGACCTACCAAACTGACTTACAGTGGGTTTGCCTGCCCCACGCACCCTCTCCAGCCAGTTACAATTGAGATACTTGGAGACAAGGACAGATTGTAAGTCAGGATGGGCATTCCTCATGGAAAGGTGAGCTGCCTTCGCAGATAGGCATTTTCTGCTCTGTCATCCTGACTCTCAGAATTTTTTGGAGAGACAGGAAGGACAAGTCCTGGAGCATCCTTAATGTGGTTCCGCTGCCACCTAGTGTCCATCCAAAGAACAGCACCACAGGGCAGTAAACGGAGACCAAAGCAGAAATTTGCTAGAGGATTGGAGATGATAACTGTAAAATAAATAGTGTGACCAGCAGGTTAATGGTTCAATTTCACTTTGGATCAGTAATACAGGCACAGGGCAGGTGGCTACTTATTTTAAAAATTCCTGGCAAGGGGAACAATTTCCACTGACTGAATAGGCAGGTGTTACTTGCCACAATTCGTCACTTCTCCTTTATGGGACCTAAGAAAGGTTGCAGAGCCCCTCTATACACACAGACTCAAGCACAGATGATAAAATAGGCTAGAAGTCAAAATAAGGCCATTGCAATCTCAGTTTGCATGGCTTGCAAAGCAAACCAAAAACTGCCTTCACCATCGCTCAATGGAAGTTCTGCTAAACCACAGAAACTCCCAGGGACTGGATTGAAATGGAAAAGGCTATTTGTAATAGAGAGGCCAAGCTCAACTCGGTAGTAGCCAATCAAAGCATCTCTAAACGATGCCTCTCCACCCTCTGCTTGGACATACCCAAAGAAGTATTTTCTCTTTGGTTCTGTGGTCAAGCTGTTCTTACCCTTAGGGAATTTTTCCTAATATCATCCCAAAGTCAGGGTGATAAAGTGCTTGAGCTATTATATATCAGTCTGTAATATATCAGCCTTCTCAAGGCCAAACATTTCCAATTCCTTTCATCTTTCTTCATCGTGATTGCCGGCCAACTGATGGGAGCTGACAACAATCTTGAAAGTCTGATGGTGTGGTACCTGCTCCCCCTTCCTATATTCATGTGAATTAGGGAGGTGTCTGTCTGAGTCTCTGGCACAGTCTCTCCTTTTTGTGGACTTAAGATGTTTTACCCCTCGTTGCTATGGTAATGGATCTCACCTATCTCCGTAAAGGTCATCTTCCTTACCCTTTACAACACCTAAGAAATCAATCCAGAAGCACACTCCCTTCAAATGTCTAGCCTACTTGGAAGTTAGAGTGAGCGTTTCTTCCCAGATGTATTGGGCTGGAGGAGGAAGGAAGAGCCACAGTCTGGACAACCATTGTGCAAAAGGTATCTCAGCCCACAGAAGGAAAAGGGGCATGGGAAGCAGAAGGGACTTTCTCTGGTTTTTTGGAAAGTAAAAGTAAGGGAGGGGAGAAGGGCATTCAGACTTGTAATATTCTGTAACGGTAACCTTACAATAAGGGGCGTGGTGGCTCAGCGGGTAAGACACTAGGCTTGCCGATCCGAAGATCGCAAGTTCGGAGGTTCGAATCCCTAACCTCGCATGACGGAGTGAGCTCCCGCACTAGCCCCAGCTCTTGCCAACCTAGCAATTCGAAAGCATGCAAATGCAAGTAGATGAATAGGTACCACTTCGGTGGGTGAACGCTGGCTCTTTGGCTAACAAGCGGAGATGAGCACCGGCCCCTAGAGTCGGACACGACTGCACAAATGTGCGGGGGGAACCTTTACCTTAACTTTACAATAAATATAGTGTTAGTACTCATGGTCTGTGCTCCTTGTCTGGACTACCTTGAAGGGCTGACATCAGGTCCTACATTTCTGATGGATTTCCTCATCAGTTGATATTATCCCCTCAGCTTTTGTCTGGCACCGGAAACTCTAATACAGAGATGCCTGACAGTGGCTCTGCCACCTCTTCCCAACTCCTGTACAAATTTATCTCCTCTCTAGTGAGATTTTCTCCCTGAGTCAGTTTGATTCCATGATTAATGAAGCTCTCAGAAGAAATGAAGTTATTCCCTGCAGACACAATTATAAATATTAGCAGATTAATAGGGTCCTGAGTAGATTAGCTGAGTGGCTTCCACATCAATGGAAGAATGTTTGATGAAGCCATCGCCCGCATATCCTGATGCAATCAGGAGCTGTAGATGGCTTCAAACTCAAGGCCTCCTTCCCCAAGAGTCCTATAGCAGAATGTAGAACCCAGAGCAAAGCAAGAACTACGAGTAAGGGTCCAGGAGGAGAATAATTTAAAGGATTTGGCACAATACTTGGGCTTTTTATACAATAGCAAACTTTTTTAAAAAATAATATTCATTTATTCATGTATGTAACAGTTAAATACAGAAGGACAGACTGAGGATGCAGCTACACTTCCCTCCACTTTCAGCTTGAGGGTGCCTGGTTACCATTCTGCAAGGACCCCTCCATATGATACAGCCATCTGTCATGTTTTTAGTAACCCAAGCTGAAGTGGAGTTTCCCATCTTCTAAGACAGGGGTCCCCAACCTGTGGGCCATGGCCCGCTAGTGGGCCACGGCCTGTTAGGAACTGGGCCCGCAAACCCTGTCCCCGGTGCTTGTGATTGGCTCCCGCCCACAAACCCCGCCCCCCGGTGTGCATGATTGGCTCCCGCCTGCAAACCCCACCCCACCCAGTTCACGGAAATCCTGGAAACCCTGCCCCCCCGGTCCATGGAAATCCCGGAAACCCCGCCCCCCCGGACCGTGGAAAAATAATCTTTTGAAACCAGTCCCTGGCACCAAAAAGGTTGGGGACCCCTGTTCTAACACAAGCATTGCTATTTGCATGACCTGTGGCACTTTGGCAGTGATTGAGCTGATGATGCAACAGAGGGTGAGATCTGCCCAGCTTCTACTGGCCAGATATAGATAGGATGGATGGATGGATGGATGGATGGATGGATGGATGGATGGATGGAAGGATGGAAGGATGGAAGGATGGAAGGATGGAAGGATGGAAGGATATAGATAGACACACACACACACACACATACAATAGCAAACTTGATCTAAAGATACATCTGCAGATTATTCCTGCAGGAATGCTGCCCTCAACAGAAGAGAAACTTCCCATTGCTGGTGTATAGAATTGAAGGGCAGGACAAAGCACCTAAGAACTGATGTAAATCATCATCTGTTTAGTATGGAGATTTGAGTGGAGAAAAATGCCTTTGCAAAAGTCCTTTGAGTGTTCATACTGATTCAAAGGCACTTGATTCAGCTTAGCCGATTAAAGGGATCCAGGGATTTGATTCAGAGAGATGACTCGGCAGACTCACCTTCAAATTGCAGTTTTGCATCGAACTTTGTGCAGCCCCACCAAAGCGGGTTTCAGTAGTAGTATTCTTTATTTACAGTTATTGTCCAATCAAATACAACACAAACTGCAAAGAACATTAAAAATAAACAAAAAATAAAGGAGAAGAAGAAAATTTCACTAATCTGATAATATACTGTAAGGAAATTAATTTGGGCTGCGTGACTTTTCACATCTAGACCCTGGACCTCAAATCTGGGTCTTGTTTCTTATATATACAGCATTATACAGCAGCTGTATAACTAGCAATCTGAATAGTTGGTATTTGGTAGGCACTCTGCTACATCAATGGGGGCGTGGTGGCTCAGTGGGTAAGACGCTAGGCTTGTCGATTGGAAGATCGCAAGTTCGGAGGTTCGAATCCCTAGCCCTGCGTGCGGAGTCAGCTCCTGTACTCGCCCCAGCTCTTGCCAACCTAGGAATTCGAAAGCATGCAAATGCAAGTAGATGAATAGGTACCACTTCGGTGGGAAGGTAACAGCGTTCCACGTGCGTCATGCGGCCACATGACCGTGGAAGCGTCTTTGGACAACGCTGGCTCTTCGGCTAACAAACAGAGATGAGCACCGGCCCCTAGAGTCGGACACGACCACAAATGTGCGGGGGTAACCTTTACCTTTTACTGCTACATCAGAGTACATACTATTATAGCTCCTAAGCAAAATTTGTCCAAGATTCTAATGGAAGGAATGAGATATAAACCTCATCTTTTCTAGTTGCCCCTCCAAAACGCAACCTGTGTGGGTATCTAAAGAAGTTGCCTGCGCCAGTTATCCTTCGTCCCTCCTGCCATGCTCATCTTAGAAAAAATAAAATATAAAATCCCATCTCTGAACAAGGCTGGAGCTCTGGCTCGAAGAAAAAAGTTGAATCAAATCTGCATTTGATTTTATAGAGGTGATGGAAATGACCTGTGAATGTCCCCAAATGTCATTCTTTGTTATCCTTCCAGTTGCCATTTCTCACCGTCCACTGAGATTTTTGTTTTTTGTCTCTTCTTAATTAACACTCTTCAGCTACCCTGCAGCTGCTAACAGAGGTCTGGCATAATTACTCTCACTTTTCTTAACACCCTGTATCCGGTGTTTCATTTCTATTTAGGTCTGTTGAGTTCCTTTCTTGGCAATCACTGCTTGAGAAGTAAAAGGGCAAGGAAATTAGGACTCCCTAGCTTATGGAGACTTTAAAAGAAATAACAGCCCCCTTCCAAAGTCCTGCCCACATGTAAAGATGTGCTCAGGTACCCCTTCAAAGGCTTGCGATGGAATAAATAGCATGTAAATGAGTCCCACTTGGCCACAAATATTTTTGCATGACTTACATAAGAACATAAGCAGGGCCCTGCTGGATCAGACCCTTGACCTATCTAATCCAGCAGGTTGTTTTCACGGTGGCCAACCAAATGCCCAAGGAAGCCCACCAGTCTCCCAGCAGATGGCCTTCAGAGGCCATCCAATTGCCATCAAGGCTAGCAGCCATCGATCCCCAGGATCTCCATCAATTAGTTTGACCCTTTTTTGAAGCCAGCCAAGATGGTAGCCAGCACCACATGTCATGGTAACAAATCCCAAAGTTTGAGTAAACACTGGGTAAAAAAAGTATTTCCTTTTGCCTGTCCTGATTCTTCCAAGATTCAATTTCATTGGGAGACTTCTGATTCTAGTATTTTTGGGAAGGGGGAAATAGCTTCTTCTTGTCCACTTTCTCCACACCATGCATAATTTTGTACACCTCAATCATGTCCCATATCATTTATTTATTTATTCATCACATTTCTATCACCACCCATCTCCCCCACAAGGAGGGACCCTGGGCAGTTCACAATAAAACAATTTAAAATTCAATAAAAGTCATAAATAAATACCAATAATCAATAAAAATATAAAATACAATCAAATCCAAGTAATGGCAGTTCTACTTCATCCCATGAGCAGGTAAGGCCAGTCCCAGGCAGGTCTAAGGAGCCAGCCAACCCCAAGAATGGCTATTCCCATCCCCACTCCAAGCATGGTGGCAGAACCAGGTCTTCAGTTTTTTTTCTGAAGTCCAGGAGAGAGGGGGCTAACCTCACTTCTGGGGGAAGGATGTTCCAAAGGGCGGGGGCTACTGCAGAGAAGGCACGCCTCCTGGACCCCATCAGATGGAATTCTCTTACAGACAGGGTCTGTAGCATGCCCTCTCTGCATGACCAGGTGGGACGGGTTGATGTAACGGGGATGAGATGGTACCTCAGGTAACCTGGACCCATGCCATGTAGGGCTTTAAAGGTGATAACCAACACCTTGAATTGGACCCAGAAGCAAACTGGTACCCAATGCAGCTCTCAGAGCAAAGGTGTTATATGTGCTGATCTTGAGGCACCTAAAATCGCCCACATGGCCGCATTCTGGACCAGTTGAAGCTTCCGGACACTCTTCAGGGGTAGCCCCATGTAGAGCGCATTACAATAGTCTATATGCGAGATGACCAGGGCATGAGTGACCGTTCAAAGGGCCTCATTTGCCTCATTTCTAGACTAAAAAGTCCCAAATGCAGATTTGCACTTTGCCTCACCCTCTCTCTCTTTCATCCAAACGGATGAAATTTATTGTAAACTACCCAGAGTTCCCCCTTTGGGGGAAGATGGGCAGTAATATAAATTAAATAAATAAATAAACTGACCCCACAGTCAGTGATAGCAATAAGAGAGAATACATTTTCTAACACAGACAAGATAAATGAAAGTTAATGCAATGTCTCAGTCAAATAGTTACCTATTTCTTAGAGATAACCTGAATCCTGAAGCAAAGTCTTCTCTTGCTTTATCTCTGGACGTTTCCCAGCTCCATGGGGAAATTCCAGCCTTTTACAGAGTTGGGAGCAGATTGTCCACCTTTTCCCCCAGTTCAGGCAAAGAAACTCTCTGCTCCATTGTCCCTGGAGCTCTGTCCCTGGTTTTTAAAACTTTTATCATAATCTAGGAAGGAAGAGATTAAGGGCATTTCCTGAGCCTGCATATGAAAGCCCATACCTGCAGGAAGGTGTATATCCAAACTCAGATGCTATCTGGCATTTTACTAGCAGAGAGGCTGCACAGAAACAAATACCGGTTGGCTATTCACAATAGCAGCAATTGGCTGAGTTTACACTTAAGATCTGGTAAATCTTAAACCTGGATTAACAAACAATATTTTAAAATGTGAGTCTGCTTCTCACAACATGAGGCACTGAAGACCTGTAATGGTATGTGGGAAAGACCTTGGGGGACGGGGCAAAGAGATGCTGCCTAGCGAATGGTCAGATAAGAGAGGGCATAGCCCGCAGCTGCATAACGGGTGGAGAAAGAGGCTCAGAAGGGACCGTCTCAGGCTGTAAAGGAGACCAGGGATGGAACTAGGGTCTGTGTCACCCGGGGCAAACATGGATTCCGCGCCCCCCCCATGGGTTTTTTTTTTTTTTTTTTTTTTTGGTCATTTTGGTGCCCCCCGGGCATCATTTTGGCACACCCCCCATAGTTGTGGCCCTGAAGGAGACGGGGGAAGAATTGTACTTTCAGACTTGCAAGATTCTGTTAATGTAGCTTTACAATAAAGTAGAATTCGCTTATCTGGTTGTGTTTCCTGTCTGGTCTGCCTGGTAAAGCTGACAAGACCTGGCTGATTCCCCAGGCATTGGGTCAGCTTGGGGGAGCTCTGCTGCTGTTGATGTGCATTTTTTTGTGATCATAGTTTTATCTTTGGGTGCCAGGGGTTGTATGTTGTGGTTTTCCTGCTATTATTCCTTTTATACCACCCAGAGTCAACCTGTGTGAGATGGGCAGCCATATAAATCATATAAGTAAACATGCTAAGGTGATACATAGGTTCTTAGCCTAACATGCTTTGCAAAATCCAGCCATTGTGTGAAGAGATACATTTTTGGCTCACATCAGATCTATGTGGAAAATTATTGGCCTTACAGGGTTCCAGGCGCAGAGTAATCCAAACAACGTGTAGGGCTCGCAATATAGGCAATCTATTGCCTATTCATTTCACTGGGAGATCTAAACTTTAGAATTGGGGTAGGGAGGAGAATAGATTTCTATATCACCCAGTCCCTTTCATGCCGGTTGCCAATAACATTCCTTCCTAGACTTTTCTAAGCAATGATGTGGTGATGGATGTGAATAAACAATCAAGTACACAGCACCCACATTGGAAAGCCCAAAGCTCTGAATTTTCATATTGGAAATTAGGAAAAAAAAAAGTCTAAATAAAACCTTTTTAACCTGAGTAACCTAAATTGATACATCCCAAATCCCAAATTCAAGTCCTTCTGAAAGACTGTTCTGTAGTACCAGAACTCCACGCAGCTTCTTATTAGTATATAGCAGAGTAGAAGCGTTCCCATAAACTTGCACAAGGCTTAATCAGTTCAAAACACAAAATAAGCACACTTCATACTGTACGTTAATGTAAACTTACATAAAAAAAGAGTTTACAATGTTATTGTAACTCACAGTTCCTTAGTAGAAACGGTCCATGCGTGCAAGCAATTGGTTCTGACGTGACCCACATGCTTCTATAATGTGGCCCACCTGGATGGAAGTATGAGCAATGTGGCAGCAGCCATAACTGCCATCCTCCTTGGTAGGAGATCTGAGCAGAAAGAGGGAAGAGAAGGGAACAGGAAACAGGAAACCGGGATTCAGCCCCTCCCACACAAAGCAAGTAAGATTAGGTTACAGCAGAGGCTGCCTCCTCCTTCAAGCTTGTGTGAGACGTGCTTGGTTGAAACCCGATCTCTAACAAATTAGACTTCTGCAGGAGGGGTGTGAGTGTCACTTTATTATTCTTTTTAAAAAAAGATTTCAGAAATAACTAGGAGAGATCCCACATTATTAGAGAAAATTGCTGAATTAGTCACAAAGCATAAATAAAGAAGTCCTCGTAAAGGGTATGAAAAATTAATGAATTCTGGACATCACACTAGGAACACATGCTAGGAAAATTAACAGAATTACATGGCCCCAGATACATTTGAAACTTGGGACAATCTAAAACACCTGTCAGGCAGCAGGGCAATAAAAATGGAAAAAGAAAGAAAAGGCATCAGTCCTATGAAAGAATTCAACTTCCTTTCTCATGGTGGGGAATATAATGTGGGGCAGATGTGAAGAAATGAACAGGGCAGCAATACCACTGAGCGACCTCCACTTGTTCCAGGTAAGGAGGTAAAATGCAATAGAAGGATGTTGTTTTGCTGGCAGAATTATGGCTTGCATCACCACCAGTTTAGCCCAAAGGGATCTAAGTATGTGGCTGAGGTGGATGGAAAACTAGATGGAGAGAACTCCGATTCTGATTGAGGAAATAAAAAGCAGCTGTTCTTGGACTTTGCAATATCTGCCAAATGAACTTGTTCATGACATTGTGTCAGCCTACCAGGTGGACCAGACAGGAAGCACGACCAGATCAGCTAATTCTACTTTATTGTAAAGCTACATTAACATAGTCTTGCAAGTCTGAAAGTACAATTCTCCCACCGTCTCCTTTACAGCCCGAGAACTTAGGGAGGGTCCCTTCTTCTTGCTCTACCCATTATGCAGCTGTGGGTTCTGCTGTCTCTTATCTCAGGGGTCCCCAACCTGTGGGCCGCAGCCCACTAGTGGGCCACGGCCTGTTAGGAAGTGGGCCGCACAGCAGGAGGTGAGTGGTGGTGGTCTGCGCGATTGGCTCCCGCCTGCAAACCCTGACCCCCCTGGTCCATGGAAAAATTGTCTTCCACGAACAGTCCCTGGTGCCAAAAAGGTTGGGTTTGTTGTTGTTTATTCATTCAGTCGCTTCCGACTCTTCGTGACTTCATGGACCAGCCCACGCCAGAGCTTCCTGTCGGCCGTCACCATCCCCAGCTCCCCCATGGTTGAGTCTGTCACCTCCAGAATATCATCCATCCATCTTGCCCTTGGTCGGCCCCTCTTCCTTTTGCCTTCCACTTTCCCCAGCATCAGCTTCTTCTCCAGGGTATCCTGTCTTCTCATTATGTGGCCAAAGTACTTCAGTTTTGCCTTTAATATCATTCTCTCAAGTGAGCAGTCTGGCTTGATTTCCTGGAGTATGGACTGGTTTGATCTTCTTGCAGTCCAAGGCACTCTCAGAATTTTCCTCCAACACCACAGTTCAAAAGCATCTATCTTCCTTCGCTCAGCCTTCCTTATGGTCCAGCTCTCACAGCCATAGGTTACTACAGGGAATACCATTGCTTTAATTATGCGGACCTTTGTTGTCAGTGTGATGTCTCTGCTCTTAACTATTTTATCAAGATTTGCCATTGCTCTCCTCCCAAGAAGTAGACGTCTTCTGATTTCCTGGCTGCATTGCCCTGTCTCCCAAGATCTTTCCCACATTCCATTACACATTGGAAACAACATTGAAGGGTGTCCTCTCCACTCAAAACTCCATGTACAACATCCATTTGTTTGAGATGGATGGAGCTAAAAAAGAATGTTTGTATCTTATGTATAAAAAGAAAAGCTTTTAAGTATAAAAAGAAACACATTTATGTAAAAAAGAAAGGTTTTTAAGAAAAATGTTACAAAAACTTGTTTTAAGATGTCTGAATCTGGGAATGTAAGGTAATAAAGGATGACAGCTTCGGAAATATTTCTCAGGGAATTGAGGTAAACATCTAGGCACACTGAGAAAATTATGTACAAAATCAGTGTTGGCGAAAGCTGTGAATGAAAATACACGTCAATTGTTTTATTTTTAAATACATTTTTATAAAGTAGGTGTGAACGCTGCTATAAAAACATGGACAATTAAGTGGGACAGGTTTTATGCTGATTCACAAGCCCCATGGAAATCCAGCTTCATCCATTCCTTAAGTCTCATATTGTTAATATCTGTTGCTTTGAATATCACATTTTTAAATTTTGAATTAGAACACAGACTTTTGCAGGATGGTTCACATATGACTTGGCAGTTGATTTTTGGATTTTTGCTTTTCTGCATGATACTAGAGGGACAAGTTTGACAATCTTTTCCATAATCCCAGTTGTTCCCCAATTTTGGTTACAGTAGCCAAATTCACACAATGTCCTATAAATTGACACTTCATGCTAACGTGAGTTTTAACCTTAGTTTGCTTTGGTTAAGTTTAGTATTTTAGAGGCTTTGCAAGTTGTTCTACTTAAGTTTGGTTAGTTTATGGTTAGGACTAGTCCAAGAGCCCAGAAAATGGGTACATTCACTAACTAGTTTAAGCATTTTACACAAATCCAGCTTCTCTATTAAGTCACTCTATAGCTTGGGCTACATCTTTGTTCCCCAAATGATGCTTTTCATTTTTTTTCTCTTCTCCAGATTAAGTTTTGTTTTTTGCTTGGAGCTGCCTCTGTGAGGTTGTCATGAAAATATCAGTCTGCCCATAATTCAAGGGATAGACAGCCTATGACCAGCAGAACTCTGGGGAAAAGCTATGAAGTTTGACCTAACAAAGGGAGATCCACCATGCTTCATATAATTATTCTGTGGCTTCTTTTTCTCTGAACGAGAAACTATCCATGAATGCTGGCTACTTAGTCAGATTCAATGGGCAGAAATGTGGTCTGAGACCTAGTTCTCAGGAAACCTATTGATGGTTGAAGACTTGCACATCCTGGGAACACAGCAGCTGGAACAAGACTGCCCCACTCCTTCTTATATGCTCTTACGCACACTTTCTCTGTAGCATAGCATCACCACCTCCCCCAGATGACCACCTTATAGGGATCCATTTGAGAGGGTCCTCAAAGTATTAACATTGTAAGGTGGGAGTTGTCTATACAAGCAGACACCATTATCACCTCGCAGTGTTCACTCTGAAGAGCTCCCTCTGAGTGATGCACCAGAACAGATGGTCAGGGCATCAAGTCACGACAAAAATACATGGACAATGAAGCAACTGCCCCAGAGAGCAGCATGAGAAGACAATGGTTGGATACTGGTCTCTCCCTGGAGGCAATTACTTCATTCCAGCTAATGGTAAGGCCAGCTTTTTGTGGGTCCCCTCACCCTATTCTGGAAAGGGCTGACCATGAGTAAGCAGGTGCTCACATGTACCTGCCCCAGAAGTGGATCTTGGCAAGGGACACACCAACTGAAACATGGAAATAGCAGGCAAGACCTGAATACACCCCATTTCCACTTGCTAGTCCTACATGTAAGCATTTCAGAATACATGTGTATTAGACATCTCTCTTCATATCCTTCACGTTCAAAAATGCCATGCCAAATTTAAACCTTTGGTTAGCCTTTTTCATTGCATATTAGTTTTCCATGACAGGCAAGGATTTGCCTATTTTTTATTGTTGTTCTTATTGTTATTGTTGTCACTCATTCACTTATAATTCTCATGTCTCCTGTCATAGCCCAGAACATCTGCAGATGTGGTGGATTCCAGCTCTGCTGCTGGTTCCCAGGGAGGGAACGCATTCCAGGCAGATAAGCGCCTTCGCAGCCTGGACTGTGTTGCTGGAAAAGTTAAGAGGTTCAGGGTAGCTCCACCTTACGGCCTCTTCTTGGCTATTTACCCTTAGGTTAGTTAGGTAGCTTTAGTCTGGGAAGATTCTGTCTATATGGTGAGAACAATAAAGAACTAGAGTTGGAAAACATCGACTCAGCGTGGTTCTTGGCCTGACCTGGACAGCAGTTCAGCTCAGAACCAAATTACCCCCTCAACTGTACCAGGCCTAAGGAAGTGTTCCAGGTGCAATTCAAGGTGCTGGTTGTCACCTATGACATGGTATAGGGCCAGAATATTTGAGGGACCACCTTTCTCCAAATGTCTCCACCTGCCCCATCAGAGCTGGCAGAAGGGAAATACTCCAGGTTCCATCTATTAAGGAGTGCTGCCTTTCCTGGGACGTGGGCCTTTTCCATTGCTGTGCCTGCCCTCTGGAACATTATTCCCCCTGAGATTAGGTTGGCCCCAATCCTGCTTGTCTTTCAGAAGGCCTTCAAGACCTGGGTGGGATGGCAGGCATGACGGTGGGAGCCTGGGAGCCATTGTTATTAGTGTTAATGGTCTTGGCTGCCACATTTCATTTATTTTTATTTTTCTGTGTATTGTTATTTATGATCATATCAATGTTCTTATTCCCGTCCGATGCCCAGATTTGCTTGCGTGCGATGGGCAGCTATGAATGAATGAAATCCCTCTGTTCTCACCCCAGAACCTGAAGGAAGGGGTGCTAAACCAAAGGAAAAACCTTTTACCAGTTGCAAATGAATAAATGCAAATGATCAGTGTGTAGTCAATTAAATCCTCTGTTTTTGCTGAGTCATTTAAGCTGCAGAACAAATGTCAGGCTGATGTTTCAAGAGATGAAATTTGAGGTTTTTTGATTGCGTTTCATGTCCCCAGAATGCTCTGTTACCAACGTGTGTGTTGAAGGATTTGAGGTGATCATCCTTTGTTTGAATTTGGCAGAATCTGAATGCAAGAAGGGTGTAGGATTTTAAAGTGCAAGTATGTGTGTGTTTGCCAGCAGGAGACAGATTTGGAGCTGCAGCAAAAAACTGCCAAACCAAATTTAAAAACTATAGGATGTGTGTGCATGTGGGGGGGGGGGGGTGGCTGTGTGTGTGTCTATTTGGTTATTGCAGAGTTTATGGGCCACTGCAGTCAGCCAATTCTGAGCAGTGTACTACTCCCCAAACGTTTGGGAGAGAGATGGATAGATAAATAGATAGAGCATTACATTTTTTAAGGACACTTGAATTTTATATCAGCCCTCCATCAAAATGTGGATATAATCAACCCATTTTCATTGCAGCAAGACTCTGAGGGCCTATCTTGAGAAATCTAAGTAGAGTCTGATTAGCACTTGGATAAGAGATGAGAGGGGGCGTGGTGGCTCAGCGGGTAAGACACCAGGCTTGTCGATCGCAAGTTCAGAGGTTCACGTCCCTAGCCCCGCGTGACGGAGTGAGCTCCCGCACTAGCCCCAGCTCTTGCCAACCTAGCAATTTGAAAGCATGCAAATGCAAGTAGATGAATAGGTACCACTTCGGTGGGTAGGTAACAGCGTTCCGTGCGCATCATTCCGGCCACATGACCGTGGAAGCGTCTTCGGACAGCGCTGGCTCTTCGGCTAACAAACGGAGATGAGCACCGGCCCCTAGAGTCAGACGCAACTGCACAAATGTGCGGGGGGAACCTTTACCTTTACCTTAACAGATGAGACCATCAAATCCCAGTTTAAGCCCTGGGACCATTAACCCCAATGCTTAAACTAGACTGAAAAGTGCTATGTCTGTCTGTCTGTCTGTCTGTCTTGGAACGAAAACCAAAAAATCACAGAAGAAAGCAATGTCAAATATTTATGTATGGTTGCCAGGAAATTACTTTTCTGTGTCCATGATATCGTCTGAACCCAAGCTCATTCCCAAGAAGAATTTCCTTTTTTAGTCAGATTTAATAAACTGAACCCCAGTTTATAGCAATCCATGTGGCTGATGTTGAATCCAATAAATCTGAAAGTAGGAAACAGGACAAAATTCCATTGTGGATGGAGGTCCCTAGGCTGCATTTTTATGTCCGTGAGAGATAGAAAGGAATCTGTTTGCTCTCACCTACCTTTGAATGAAGGCTGAAAATGCAACCAACTCCAGTAGTAGAGTTATGGTAAAAACGTGCCTTAACTTAGGAGTGAGAGAGAAAGTACAACAGGTCCCCGGTTTAAGAACATCCCGGTTTATGGACGACTCCTAGTTAAGAATGGACTGCCATAAATACTATTATATTAAAATTTTAAATTAAGTACAATGTTTCGGGTTAAATACACAAAACTACTTTGTGTATTATTATGTTTAAGATGTTTTAGTGTATTTGGAAGTGTTTCTTAAGTGTTTTATATGCATAGAAGGGAAAAAATATATACTGTATGCTAAGACAAACATTTGACTAACTGATGCTAAATAACTGTTCCAACTTACATACAAATTCAGCTTAAGGACAGACGTAGGAGCGGAACTCGTTCTTAAACCGGAGACCTGCTGTATACACAACTAGAAAGCCTTCCACAGCCTTTGGTCGATATCTTGGCACACCCACGAGTTTTCTTTACTCACAGAATAGAGCCCACACCTGGCTGACAGATGCTTCCAGTAAGAGGTAGAAGCTGTATTCCACCCAGACCATGCACTGATTTAAACAATGCCCATTGTGCCAAACAATTCCTTTCTCCTCTGCTGGTCCAGGTGTCAAGCAATGCTATTGCAGAAGCTATGAGAAGTAGGCCTCGGGTGAAGTGGAAAAAGAAAGAGATCAGTTTTATTTTCTCAAGCAAAGCACTTGAGGATCTCACCTCCTTATTCTGTTCACATTGCAGATGGTTAGGAATAAGCTGAAGGCTCTTCCCCAAAACAACCTTCATCTTTTCACAACGTGCTTGCCTTGCCAGAGAATGTCTGAGTCCACCTTTCCCCAGCTTGGTGCTTTCTGATGAGTTACGTCCAGAGTTCCCAGCTGCCAGAGCTGTATATCTGGTGAGATCAAGCCCCAAAAGGTGTAAGGGTGGAGAATCCAGAAGCAATAGACTGGATACTCCACCCTTACACAGGATAGAATAAGGGAGAACGGGGAGGGGAAAGAAGACGACGGGAAGCTGGGGAGAACAGACAGTCATCACCACATCCGGTCCAGAGGACACGAGAGCACCAGCGCACGCAGGCACAGAGACCGGAAGAGAACAGAGGGCGCGAAAAAGAAATTGAATAACAAAAGAAGAAGGCTGGGAGAATGGGCGGAACAAGAAGGGAGCCGAGGGCTTAAAGAAAGATCGGGGGGGAAGGGACCCCATTCACAGCTTTAACGTGGTATGATGCTGGTCCAATAAAGAATTTCACATATCCCATGTGGGTTGTGTTGGTAATTACTGAATTTGGGCCATAAGATCGTGATCCTCACAAAAGGTCTGAAGGACACTGAGTCACGGAAAGCTCTCAAGAGCTCGGTATCAGGTTGTCTAGGAAAATCCTTCCAGTTTCTTTATTTTATTTTATTATATTTATTTTAATTTTCATCAGACAAAACTCTGCATAGGGCCGCCTTTGAAGAACATTTGGAATGGAGCAACACAGACAGCACTGGGCACTCCACAGCACACCCATGCACCACCACTGCTTCATGAGTTGCACTGGCTCCCAATAGGCTTCTGAGTGCAATTCAAGGTGATGGTCTTCGCCTTTAAATCCCTGCCTGGCATGGGGCCAGGTTACTTGCAAGTCTGCCTCTCCCTGATTGTGTCTGCCTATCCTACTAGATATGGCAGGGTGGGCATGCTCCAGGTCCCATAAGTGAAGTAATGTCACTTGGTAGGACTTAGGAAGCATGCCTTCTCTTCCATGGTGCTGGGCTTGTGGAACAACCTTCCCCCATGATACAGATCACCCTGACCCTGCTGGTTTTCTGCAAGGCCATGAAGACCTGGCTATTTCCCCAGGCCCTGGGACCAGGGTGCAGGTGTATCTGTTGCTCATGAGTTTTTGTAGGGGCCTTGACTGCTTTTTTTTTTAACGCTATGGATTGTGATTTTGTTTTGTTTTTATCTGTTTGTCACCTGAGGACCTTTGTTAGATGGGTGCCTATATAACTATGTTAAATACTGATAGATAGATAGATGGATGGATGGATGGATGGATGGATGGATGGATGGATGGATGGAATCTTGTGTGTTCCACCCTTCACCTATCTCCCTTCCTTACTCTGGCTGAGTAACTGCATTGTTATTCCTATGGTTTTCTCATTTAATCTTTTTGCACCCCTCATTTATCACATTTTCACATGATGAAAACCTTTGAATTCAGGCTATAGATTCAGAGTGAGGGAGGGGGAGGGAAAATCTGATCCTTTGCACAAATATTCAAAGGATATCCTCTGGATGTTCAGCTTTCATTGACGTAGTTTAGTGTTTTTTCATGCTAAATGCTTGCAAGGGAGATGGGCGGGGAATAAATTGAAATAATAAATAAATAAATAAATAAATAAATAAATAAATAAATAATAAATATTGGGGAATGGCTTATTTCTTTTAAAAAATTCATTTGCCTTGGCATGTACTGAGAATATACTACAGAGAGTATGCAGGCAAGTATCCACTCCAGATTTGCTTACGAGCAACAGTCCCCAGATTGCTTACTAAGACCTTACCGCTCCTTCTACTTTCTTCTAAAGCTACTAGAAAACATCCGTTTTCAATGTTATCAACTTAAATGTTCTCTTCTGCGGCCAATGAATGTCATTCAGCACTTATTATCTGGTACTGGTATTTACTCTGGCTCATCCGAATTTGATTTCCTCCATGGCCTTATGTCAACTCTTCCCATTTTGGGTTTATTGATTTGATTTATATGGCCAACTAATTCTTACGAGTGATTCTGGGCACCTTACAACTTGAAGAAACATGAAAACAAGGAATTAAATGGAAAATAAATGAAAAATTGTACAGTAAACTTTTGGGACATATAAAACAACAGAACAATGGAATAACAGTAATCACAAGAAGCAGCTGAGGCCAACTAACACATATCTTGTTCAAGGCTCTTTCACCCCACAAAGCTCCTCCCACAGTTTGGCCCAATTCTAGATTTTCAGGGCCTTGTGGAAGGACAGAAGGGTTGGGACTATCTAAACCTTGTGGGGGGGGGGTCAGGCAGGGCCAGATTAAGGCCAACTGACGCCCTAAGCACAGGCCAACAGTGGTGACCCTCAACAGAAGCAAAACTCTCACTCCATGAGAGGGAAACAAATATGATATCTGACACCTTTAAACCAAACTTTTAAACTTTAGTCACTCGCCATGCCAAAGAAGATGTTTTTTTAACAATGCAGATTAAAGTTGAACACAGCAGATAAGGAACACTGCAAGAAAATTTTACTAAAGCTGAGTGTGGCAGTGAAAGAGTTAAGGGCATGATAGCTAGGAGGAAAAACCCAGTGGGCCACCCCTCCCCTTGGCGCCCCCAGCATGTGCTTAGCTGCTTAATGGTTAATCCAGGTCTGGGGTCAGGGATGAGGTTTCATAAGGCAGACCCTGTGACAGAGAAGGCACATTCCCTGGTTCATTAGGTTAAATGGGACCTGAAGGATGCCCTCTCTGCTGGATCTCACTGGATGAGCAGAGACAATTGGAGACAGGCAGTCCCATCAGTAACCCAGCCTTGTGCCATGAAGGGCTTTAGAAGTGACAACCAGCATCTTGAATTATACCCAAAAGTGTATAGGGGGCCAGTGCAGCTCACATAGCACTGGTGTTAGATGACCACCCCTAGGTGCATCCACAACTACTTGTACTGCAGCGTTGTGGACCAACTACCACTTCTGGGTGGGTTTCAAGAGCAGCCCCATATAGAGTGCAGTTCAGTAGTCTATACGGGAGGTGACTAGGGCGTGAGTGACTGTAAGAAGGTCTCCCAATCCAGAGTTTGTGTAACTGGCGTGTAAGATGGATTTGTGCCAAGGTGCTCCTGGTCATGGCCGTCACCTGCTCTTGCAAAATGAACCAAGAGTCCAACTTGTGCATCAGTTCTGTCTGGGAGAATGTAACCCCCTGCAGGACCAAAGGGGGGGAGTGCCAGAGTTCGGCACCCAAAAACCTGCAGCTATTTGGCCTTGCTAGGGCTGAGCCAAAGTCTCTTTTTCCCCATCCAAACCCTCACATTCTCCATATACTGGGAAAGGATCATGATGGCATCACTTAGTCAGCCTAGTTTGGAAAATTATAACTGGGTATAATCAGCATATTGATTATACCCGATTCCATACTGATGATGACCTTTCCTAACAGTGTCGTGTAGATGTTAAGTAAGATTGGAAAGAAAGTAGAGCCCTGGAGATCCTAAAATGCCTTAGAATGGATCTCACTCCCCCCCCCCCACCCTCTGACTGAAAATGACCATGGAGGAAGGAGGAGAACCAATGTAACACTGTACCTCTCACTCCAAACCTTTGAGGCCGGTGCAGAAGGATATCATGACTGGTGGTATTGAAAGTCACTGAGAGATCAAGACAAAATTGTCAGGTATTGTTAGACCCAGGGAAGGTTTCTTAAGAAGGGGACATAGCCTCCTTAAGAGTCGGAGATACTACTCCTTCCCTCAAGGAAGGGACATGGATCTAATACACAGTGGCCACAATTACACTATTGAGAACTCTATCCACTTCCTTGGGACTAACAGGTTCAAACTCATCCCAGATAACTACATGCATCAGATTGGCCTAGTCATCTCCAAGGGACCTGAGCCATCAGGGTCCAACTCAGAGCAAATCTGAGTAATTTTATCTGAGAGAAGCATAGAGTGGTTTTCACACAGTGGCCTTGTAGACAATCCACCAGTTCTTCCTTCCCTAGGAGGACCACATTACTCCAAACAAGGCCACTGGACATCTATCTGCAGGTGCAATAAGAGCAGAAAAATAACTGTGTTTTGCCATTCTTATCACCACGAGGTAGTCCTTCAGAAAGGATCTTATCCACGTGTGATCAGATTCACTCCCTGTTTTGTTCTAGCAGTGCTGTAGACGTGTCTTCGACCATTTCAGTTTCTGACGCTCCTTAGAGAACCAGGGAGCTCTTCAGGACCAACAGAGAAAGAAAGGCCAAAAAGGTAACGGTAAAGGTTCCCCCCGCACATTTGTGCAGTCGTGTCCGACTCTAGGGGCCGGTGCTCATCTCCGTTTGTTAGCCGAAGAGCCAGCATTGTCCGAAGACGCTTCCGCGGTCATGTGGCCGCATGACGCGCGCGGAACGCTGTTACCTACCCACCGAAGTGGTACCTATTCATCTACTTGCATCTGCATGCTTTCGAATTGCTAGGTTGGCAAGAGCTGGGGCGAGTGCGGGAGCTCACTACGCACGCAGAGCTAGGGATTCGAACCTCCAAACTTGCAATCTTCCGATCGACAAGCCTGGCGTCTTACCCGCTGAGCCACCACGCCCCTCTTGCCACCCAGGGGCAATTCAATCCAAGGTCTTGTCCACCCCCTCTTATTCCAGGCAGCAACAAGGTTTCAGACAGCCATGCCTCAGGAACAATCCCAGTTTCCTTTTGAAACTCAACAGGGTCCATCAGGCCAGCTGGGGCAGACTGGTCAAATAGGCTCTTTCTCCCTGCAGCAAGGGGTGGTGGCAGAGAACCCTAGGGTTAATAGAGGGTGATCTGACCATGGTAAGGAGTTGGCGCTGATGACTCCCAATTCCAAATCACGCCCCACAGCCATGTGTCAGCCTTCCCAGGCAGACCAGACAGGAAACACGGCCAGATGAGCTCATTCTACTTTATTGTAAGGCTACATTAACAGGATCTTGAAAGTCTGAAAGTACTTAATTCTCCCACTGTCTCCTTTTACAGCCCGAGAAACTAGGGAGGGTCCCCTCCGAGCCTCTTTCCCCTCCCATTATGCAGTTGTAGGCTATGCCCTCTCTTATCTGACTGTTCCCTAGGCAGCGTCTCTTCGCCCTGGCTCTCAAGGTCTTTCCCACATACCATTATAGAACCCCACCAGGAAGAGAAAAAAAAAAAGGATGGAAGACCACAGTTTGCTCACCATTGCTCACCTCTCTTCTTATTCCAGAGGAGTCCTTTCAGGCACCATTAATGTAAATTCAAAATGCATTCGAGCAACAATCAGAAAGTAGAAGGCACATCTCCAGGGCTGGAGGGGTTTGGACATGATATCCATTCAGCCACATCTCCATCTACTGCACCTGAATGCTGATGGGATGGTGTCAGCCTTACCAGGTGGACCAGACAGGAAACACGGCCAGATGAGCTCATTCTACTTTATTGTAAAGCTACATTAACAGAATCTTGCAAGTACAATTCTCCTGCCATCTCCTTTACAGCCTGAGAAACTACTGAGGATCTCTTCTGAGCCTCTTTCCCCGCCCACTATCCAGCTGCGGGCTATGCCCTCTCTTATCTGACCGTTCCTTAGGCAGCATCTCTTCACCCTGGCTCTCAAGGTCTTTCTCACGTACCATTACACCATGAGATGAAAAGCAAAATCCTAAGCACAGATTATTTGTTTCCACATTTAAAAAATGGGCGGAGCGTCGGTGGCAATTTGCAGGTGCTATCTTGATTTTTTGACCACGCCTTGCAAACACCCCTGGGGAGGGGCAATTAAGGGAGGGGTTTTGGACCACCCAGGGTTAATTTCAAATGTACCTCCCAAAGAATGATGCCCATTTGTGGGCTACACCCCAGCGATGCAACTGCCTAGGTAATTATGCTCTGCCTGGCTTTGCGTGCAGATCAGACCCAGCCCAGCCCTGCAACACCTTTTCCCCATTGTCTGTGTGCAGAATGTGAACTAATAATGAATGGGCGGGGGTTGCAGTTTCAAGCTGTACTGCTTGCTTATCCCGGGAGCCAGGCTTCAAACCATGGTAATTTAAATTACAGCTGTTTAGAATGACTTTGCCTTCCTCTGTATCTCCCTCCCGCCCTGGCTTTTAAATCCATTCGGAATTGCAAATGAACATGCAGAATTGGTTTTGGAGAGCTTCTGGCTGGATTTTTCTTTCTTTCTTCCCCAACTGTTGCAACACATTATTAGAGCAATCGGGCTGTTTAATTAGTCATGATTACTGCCGTTCCTCGGTTTTATCATACAGCCCGGCCCCTGCCCTGCCTTTAATGCAATTTGAATGCCTCTCTTCATCACCGTCCTCTGCTGAAGGCAACAATCCCAGCGCACAATTCGCCACTTAGAAAAAGGACCACCCCATGGCATTCATTCTCCATGGTTCACTAGGTTCAAAGGGAGGTGGCAAAAGAGAATCAGTACAAGGGAGATCGCCAGGTTTGGCCCCATGAGGTTTCCATTTGCAGGGGTGGTGTGGGGCTTTTCTGAACACTGGAGGAAATGGCATCTGTTCCCTTCTAGCCAAAGTGATATGGGAAAACCTTCCAGATTAGTAGTTTAACTCCTCATTCAGGCACAGTACTTGTGGACAGCTGGATCAGGAAGGACTGTACCGTTTTTTGGAACATAGAGTTCAACTTGATCAGCCTGTCTGTAACAACTGAATCTGTGTCTCAATGTGGTTGTATGGAGCGAGACTATTATACTGTACGCTCAAAAATGGAAAGGTTCGACACTACCCACCATGGAGGAATGGCTGGTGGAGATGATGGAACTTGCGGAGATGGCTAAATCGACGTCCTTGATTAGAGAAAAGACAATATCCACATTTATGGCTGACTGGAAACCCCTTATGGACTTTTCGCATGAAACGGAAAAAAATACACTTATGATTTGTAGTTTTTCTGATTAGGAAAAAAACTGGATAATAGAAAAAAAGGGAACTTTTTATTTCTTGTAACCATAGAACAGCATTTCTCAACTTTGGCTACTTTAAGATGTGTGGACTTCAACTCCCAGAATTCCCCAGCCAGCTTTGTTTTTTTTTTAATAAGAATTTTATTAAGTTTCAAGCAAAGATGAAAGATGAAAGATGACTGAAGAAGCTTCTTGGATAAGGAGCGAAACGTTTCCACTGAGAAAATAGAAATCCAGTTGACATGATTCAAGCTACAGTCTTAGAAGAGACATTTCTGTCACTGTTATATTCCTCAGTTTCATCCATGACATCCCCAACCAGATGACACATTTTAGACCTCATGTTTTCCACAATGTCCTGAATGCCTTGCATAAAACCTTGGTAGGAATCAGAAAGAATCTGTTTTAAATCTTGTTGGAAGTCAGAGAAAGTCTGTTTAAAATCCTCCATGTCTCAAGCAGTAGATTATGGCGCCCCCTAGGAGCTTAACCAGCGAAAGTCGAAGATATGAAAGGATTCCGGAATGTGTTTACCCAAGCGAAAGTGAGGTATGCAGACAATTCTCCAAGGAAAGTAGAAGTAGAAAACTGAAAGTTCAAAACAGCTGATTCAAGATGTAGGAAAATGCTAATATCTTCAAATTTAGTACAAAAATAATAACAGGGAGACAATTATTTGCTCTCAATTCTCCTTAATATTTGGAGGGAAAACAAAGTCCAAAACTTAAAAATATTTTTTTAAAAAAATTATCCGAAAAATAACGATAAGCATCAAGAGAACCCGCTTCTCCTTGCTGTAAAAAGCCTCTCTTAGGGTACGCATACTGAAAAGAAATATAAATTGGGTGATTTAGAAATGGGGTGGCCGGTCTTAGTGTCCCCTTAAGGCTGCAGCGCGGCTTGGAAATGGTGACGTCCCAGCCTCCTGGCTGCTCTTACCAGTCGAACACGAATACTGTTTGTGATCTTCTGGCTGCAAGCAGCCATCCGGAGGACAGATGGGGTGGTTCCAGGTGTTTTCCTTTTTCTGGAAAAACACTCCTGGGCTTCAGGAAAAACCTGCCTGAGCCCGAAAAAACTGCCGCATTGTCAGTTCTGCCCGCTGAGCCCGCGGGCACAGCTGTTCAGTCCACCATGTCCCCACCAGAAGTCCCCAGCCAGCCTTGTTAAGAAGTTAAGAAACACTGCCATAGAGTAAGAGTTAATTTCGTAACTGTACTGATATTTATTGTATTTTAATGACTATGTATTCTTGTTTTATTGTAAACCTCCCAGAGTCGCTCTTTGAATTTTTTAAATAAATAAATAAGTTTTCAGAGGAAGATTCACCAAGCATTTGTCAGCAAAGGTTTAAGGTGCCTCACAGAAGACAGAAATAGTCCATTATAATCTTTCCAACCTCAAGATTCAGTAAACTTTGGGTACAGTCTAGACCTGTTATTATCCATGGAGAGTTTTTGGTTAAGTTCAATGGAACGTGGCATGCACACTTTATAAGCAAGCCATGGAGTTCACTACTCTAATTTTTCCCAAATGATCTGCTATTGTTTGACTTATTAGTGAGCATTCACATTTTTTCTGTTTCTTTTATTCCATAACTTCCTATTTGTAGGCAGCCTCCACATGGGCCTTTGACCCCGTGAGTTAATGAAGTCAAAAATTCTCATTTGATTAGTTTGATTGCTTAATGAGCTAATTAAACACTCTTTCAGCTTCATTACTCAAACGTTAATTTTGTTTCTCAAAAAAAAAAAGAAGACTTAATGAAGTCAAAGTTCATGGAAACATTCCCCAGCTCTTTTTTCAGTTCAAAGATTTTGATGTTCAATCTATAACAAATTGAGACATACATCAGTTGTGAGTGTGATAGAATTCAGAAGTGCTAGAATGGCGTGAAATATTCTGGACAATAGAGATCACTTTTGAATACTTGCTGCTGTGTAAGGAAAGAGAATCTCCCTGCAAATAGAAATGGAGCACACCAGGGAAAAATAGTCTAGACCAGCTGGGTTCCAATTTTCTTTTTCTTTATGTTCTTTTTCCTTTATTTAAATCTCATGACAACATTGACATTTCCATCATCTTATCTGCTTGTCAACATAAGTTTCATAATGGAAATAACCTATATAACCAGCCAACCAATAATGAGTTATAACACAAAAACTTGCCAAAAAACGGGGATAGAAAAGCTAAGTATGGTCCTTGTCTTTTCCTTTCCCTCTCAATTGGAAATTTAATCCTTTAAAAATAGCCCTGTTTCGATGCAAGCTGGTACATAAAAATCTAGCTGAGGCTTTCTCCATTGCATCTCCCTCTCTGAAAAGGTCCTGCCTGCTAAATTTCTGCATGCCAAGTTAAATGACAGACAATCCTTAATTGGGAGTTTAGAAATAAACATTATCATCATCACCATCTGGTTATTACTGTGTTCATGGTGCATTACAAGAGGAAAGATCCCAGACCAAGGAAAAACAAGAAGAGGGGAGCCATAAAAATTTGGGGTTGTGCTGAAGGACTGATATTTAGACTGCAAACACACACACCCCTTACGTGTGTATTCATTGTTTTTTTTTCCCAATATAGACCTTAGAAAAGTGGGTTTTTCACTGGAATTGCCTCTTTATTTGAAGTGGGAAGACATCTTTTGATGGTCCTCTATCACCACCCTGTGGCCAGTAAGGAAGCACCAATTTGTCACAACAATCTCTATCTTTCAAGAGGCAGAGATATTTGAGAAGAATGGTGGTTAAGGAAGCAAACAGCCTCACACAATGGCTTTTAATAAGTTTACTGTTGTCTGCCAGTGTTGGGCTTCAAAGCTTAGTGATCGTGGTCTAGACAACAGATTTCCTGATGTTTCACCGGCAACGGTGGCTGGCAACTTCAGACCACAAGGAACTGAGCAGGAGGCTGACCGAGCTCCTGTCTTTATAGCCAGGTGTCCTGTCTCCTGATTGGTCTTCATAATTATATTACAAATATATTATATTATAAATTATAAGGAAATTTCTTGTCTAGACCACAGTCACTAAACCTTAAAGCCCAACAGATACTGGCTGTGAAAGCCTACACCTGTTTATTGGTGTCACTTCGACCAATACTCATTCTACCCACATACCTTGGGGAGGGGGCATTCATGAGAAAGCAATGGGTCCTTTACAGGGATACCCATGGAAGAGTTAAAACCTGCAAACTGGCAGGGGAGGTATCGCAACTGAGTATTCTCCTTTCATATGCACATATAAAGTGGGCAAGGCTGTCCCCGTGACCCCCTAGCCACCATCTTGCAGATTTTGACTCCCATCCCTGCAGATACCCCTGGTCCTTTTGGAGTCGCTTGGCCAGCTTTTATATCCTGTGGGCAATGTTCCAACAAGATATCATTCAGCATCTTTCCTGAGTGGGAACAATGTTGCATCACACCATTTGCAGGAATATTTCTAGGATAAAAGATGGCTGCCCTTTTAACTCATGATATAGACCGTACAATGAGAACTGAATCAAAGTTGTTGATTCAGGGATTGCTGTGGTAAATCAACAGATTTCTTTTTTTTTTTTTTTTTTTTTAAATATTAAAAAATAAACTTTATTTACATTTAACATATAACACAGACATTTACATTTTACATAAAACATATCCCATTTACACTTAGGCATTTCATCAATTGCATATTTTCATAGTCTTATAACTTATAAATTTTTATTTTCTAGTCTTTTGTATAATCCGATCTTTCAATTCCATTTATCTATTTCTACTTTCTTTTTCCTTCCTACCTTCTTACCTCCCATACTCCTCTCCCACTACTACATATCTCTTAATCCACAAAATCCCTCCCTTAGCTTTTTTATCTATTTTTAGTTCATTAGTTCCTTTCTTTCATTTTTATGTTTCTATATATATATATATATATTCTATTATTCTCTTATGCATTTTTCCTTTCTTAATTTTTAAAGACTTAACCTCTTCTACCTACACGTACATACTACATATTCATACACATTTAAAATTACTTCCGGCTTTCTTAACTCAGAACATTAAATGTAACTAATTTGTATACATTTTCTCTCTTACTTTCTATATTTCCTTATTTCCCCCCCCCTTACTATATTTTTACTTATAGTTGTATAATTACATATATATCTATTTAATATTGTATTCCTTTTTAAGATACTCTGTAAAAGGGTCCCATATCTCTTTATGCTTCCCTATTTCTTTCCCTTTTATTAGGTTAGTTAATCTGTCTGCTTGCATTAATTCCATTAATTTCATAATCCAATCTTCTTTTGTTGGTATATTTTCTTCCTTCCATAATTGCGCATATTTTACTCTTGCTGCTGTACTTAAATATAAAAATAATGTCTTTTGTCTTTTATTCATGATATCATCAGTTTTGCCTAGTAAATAGATTTCTGGTTTCATTTGTATGTCTTTACCTAGCATTTCTTTTATATATGTATTTATTTTAGTCCAATATTTTCTTGCTTTGTCACATTGCCACCAAATGTGGTAAAAAGATCCTCTTTTTTTTTTGCATTTCCAACAGACATTCGTATTTCTAATTTTTGATTTAAATAGCACCTCAGGTGATAGGTACCATCTATATATCATTTTATATATGTTTTCCCTTAAACTATTACTTAGGGTGAATTTTATATTTTTTGACCAAATTTTTTGCCACTGCTCATATGTAATTTCTATACCTAAATCTTCTTCCCATTTCTTCATATAATTTTTAATTTTTATATCTTTAGTTTTCATTTCCAATAATATCTTGTAAATTTTTGATATCAAGTGGTAATTATCTCGTTCTAATATATTATCCCAATTATTTTGATCTTTTATGAATTGAAAATTTTTATTGTCGATTTTATATTGTTCTTTTAGTTGAAAGTACGTAAACCAGTGGCACATTATATTTTCGTTTTCTAGTTCCTCCCGTGTTTTTAGTCTATAATTATTTCCTTCCATTTTTAACAAGTTTTGATATTTTATAAAATCCTTATCTGTTTGATTCCCCATTCTGGCGCCTGCCTCCTGTGGCGATACCCATAATGGCAAGCCAGGTAGTAATGTTTTTTTATATTTGTTCCAAATTTTTAATAGTGACTTCCTAATTATATGATTGTTAAATAACTTATGTACTTTGCATCTATTATGCCACATATAGCCATGCCAACCATACCTGTTGTCGTGTCCTTCCAAGTTTATTGTTTTTCCATCTTCTAATTTAATCCAGTCTCTAATCCAAATTAGCCCGCATGTTTCATAATACAATTTTAAATCAGGCATTGCTAAACCCCCTCTATTTTTAGTATCTTGTAGGTATTTAAGTTTAATTCTAGGTTTTTTTTTTTGCCAAATAAATTTTGTTATTTCTCTTTGCCATTTTGTAAAAATTTGATCTTTTATTGTAATTGGGATTGTTTGAAACAGGTATAGAAATCTTGGTAAAATATTCATTTTTATTGTGGCAATTCTGCCTAATAGGGATATTTGCAAGTTTGCCCATTTCTCCAAATCCTTTTTGATAAATCAACAGATTTCTTTATACAGAGATCCATGCTGCAGGTGTTTTAAGTCACAGGTTCTGACTCACAGCATCCAATTCTACCATTCTCCATCCTAATGCTGTCCAGATGAGTTTCACTACAACTCCCACCATCCACTCAAGCCTAAGGAACTGTAATCCTCCCCAACAGGAGGGAACCAGGTTGGATAAATTTGATAGCTGTGTGTACAATTTTACAAAAAACAAATTGCTCACTGTGAAGCACGCAGCAGACTTTCCCAACCTGTTCTGCTGAACTTCGGTAACCACCATTCACATTGCACTTTTATTTCAGGAGTTGTGTAGGTATCAGGGGAATAATTCTTGGTACCACCACCGAGAAAGCTTTGTCCTCCTTCCCATCTGGGCTAAAAGCTGAGCCTCTGATCCTGGCAATGTCTGTCCTCAATGAGATCAATATCAGAGACTCAGTTTTAGGCCAAACGGTCAGGTGGACCATTTAATGATGGCCTGAAGAAGAACCTGAAATATTCTCCTGGTTGACACCCATCCAGCTCCTGCCCTTCAATTCTCAGCCCAGCCTCGTCCAATCTGGTGCCTTTCAGAGATGGCAACATTCCCCATTTTCCCCAGCCAATAAAGATAAAGTTTGTTTTAGACACCTGATACCCTTGTTTTGGACCATAAGGAAGGCTGAGCGCCGAAGAATTGATGCTTTCAAAATGTGGTGCTGGAGAAGACTCTTAAGAGTCCCTTGGACTGCAAGGAGGTCAAATCAGTCAATCCTAAAGGAAATCAACCCTGACTGCTCATTGGAAGGACAGATGCTGAAGCTGAAGCTCAAATACTTTGGCCACCTAATGCGAAGAGAGGACTCACTGGAAAAGACCCTGATGCTGGGAAAGACTGAAGGCAAAAGGAGAAGAGGATGGCAGAGGATGAGATGGTTAGATAGCATCACCGATGCAATGAACATGAATTTGAGTAAACTCCGGGAGACAATGGAGGACAGGAAGGCCTGGCGTGCTATGGTCCATGAGGTCACGAAGAGTCAGACACAACTAAACGACTGAACAACAACAACAACCCTTGTTTTAAAAAACTTCTTGTTTCATTGTTAGTTCAAGTCTCTTGTTGCTTTCTGATTTAATTTTTCAACTTGTTATGGAAGCATATCACCCCAGAGATTTGGATAGACCTAACCCTGTTAGCGTTTCTCAAAACATTAAAAATTTGGCTTTTCCCCAGTCATTTGGGTCAGGTGGGTAGATGAGTTGTTATTGATGTGGGGTTATTTGGTGAGTAGGGTTATTGTTTACCCTTGGGTGCCAGGAGTTATATGTGGTGTGTATGTGTGTGTGTGTGTGTTAATTCTTTAAGCTGCCCAAAGTCTTTTGTATGAGTTGGGCAGCTATATAAATCAAATAAATAAATACATCTTTGATTTGGGGGCTTGTCTAGTGATAACGATGGTGGTGGTGAGGATGATAATAATGATAATTAATTTAATTATGAAGTTTTTAGACAGATACATACTGTAAATATAAATACAAAGGAACAATGAACAATCATTTGGGTTTATGGGGAGAGGACATAGCTAAGTGACATCTTAGCCTATTTCCTCGCTGCTGGGAAATGGCTGGCTAGAGAAAGCAATGAGGAACAAATGTTTGGTTGGAAGAAAAAAAATCCATATAAAGGGGACATTTAGGGGAAGTGGCTCCCTCCATACAAACACACACAAAGAATAGAATCTCCAATAGAACAGAATATCTGTAGCTCAGGGTTGAACTGTGGAGTCCTTGGTGCTCTCTGAGCTTGGTGGTTGGCTTGCAGACAATTCATTACCTGACTAGGTAACACCTTCAGTGCGAGGGAGTGTGGGGTTTTCTCCCTGTTACAAATTCACTAGCACTGATGATGTTACCTAGTTGGGTAATGAAACATCTGCAAGCAAACAACCAAGCTCAGGGAGCACCAAGGACTCCACAGAAAAGAATATATCATGAAAAGGAATACAAAATGATGCAGACTAATAATTGTGTGTATGGACATACATATGGATATTCCTGGATAGTTTTTAATAGAAGTTTGAATAAAAAATGTTGAAGCTTGAATACAAAATGATGCAGACTAATAATTGTGTGTATGGACATACTGTACATATGAATATTCCTAGAAATAGTCTGGAATGAACTTGCACTTGGCAAACAGCAAAGAGCAATTTAAAAACTCTGTGAAGATTAAGATTAAACTTGTTGTTGTGAATGTATCCCACACTGATGTCTTTGGATTCAGACTCACAACACATATCACTCCAATGAGGCATAACTCCCAGTCAGATCAACCCAGCCCCTCATTCTTGCTGGATATGGAAAAGTTTGGTATTTTTAGAAGAAAGGGAGAACTTTGGGGAAATAATGGGGTGTGTTTTTTCATCCTCACAATATCCCTGAGGAATGTGTAGAACCTCCAGGAAGGTCAAAGCAGAGGCCCATTTGCTTCAATTAAAACATACAGCCAGGAATTTGCTCAGGGTTTTCTATTTCAATGCTAAGTTTGGGTTAAGTTGGGCTAAGTTTCAAGTTCGTTATCTCTGTGTACAAGGTCCAGAATTTGGAGTTCATTCGTTCTTCAGGCTGTGTCCATAAAGATGATATTTTTATTTCAGAATCTTCTCGAGAACCAAAATATTTCAGACTCGCTCCTTGTGATCTGTAATATTTTTATGCAGACAATTCTTTCTTTAAGCAACCCAGCACCATCTAATGAACTCTCTGGAATGCCAGATTTTTTGGTTGGATGTAATTTGCAAGCTGCTGCATTGCTATAATCCAGGCAGCTCTCTAATTATCTTCTTCCACATGGAATGTTTGCATTTTAATATTTAAACTTAAAAAAGAGTACTACATTTTCTTTTATTTTTGTAAAGAAGTTTGATGATCTCCTGAGAGATTGATTTATTTCACTGCCACCTGCTGTTTGGTTGGGGTGCTACAGAAGCATTCCCATATATCAGCACACTTGCCCCTGTGGGGATGGCTCAGTAGAGCCTTTGTGCCATTGACTTTTTTTCTGCTGCCTTTCCAGGGAAATCTGAATTATTTTCATCCATCCCATCTTCACAAAATTCCCAGGTGACAGGGTGATTTCTATCTGCCGCATCTTCTATCCAACCAGGATCCAGATATTCCTCCAGAGATCCTCAATTTTATGCCTCTATAGGCACTATCCATCTTTCATTGTGACTGAACAATTGTATTAATTTTTATCATCTTATTTTTATGTTATTTTTACCTTTTTATTCTATGCTCATATATTCTTTTTTTACTGTATTTGGCTTTTGGCTTAGGGCTGTAATAATAACATATTTTAGGTTTATCTCCCAAGTGGAGAAGGAAGAGCTGAATTCTCTGGTCACCACTCTTCTACACTACATGACCAGGAGATGGCACTATCACAATTATTTCATTTTCTTGCATTTTGACTATTTAATTATCGGAAAGGCAACCCTGAGTACCTTCCATGCCATGAGTTAAAGGGCAGATGTCAGGTGAGGTGTCCCTGGAAGAAAGGTGTAACAACAGGAACTACCAAGTTCTAGGAAATGAGGTTTGAGACCTCCAGCTTTTCACCCGGTGGACTTCAGCATTCACTACACATATCCTAGTCCCATGCAAACAAATAAAAATAAAAACCCACTGCAGATTTTTGTGCTAGTTCCCATTCAAAAGGATGAATGAGAATTTGAGAATATATAAATTGATATATTAGACAGGAAATCTTTTTGTATGTTATATATAGAGCTAGCATGTAAGATAACTTTTTTTTAATTACTAAGACCAGAGATAAATCGGAAGTTGACTATTCTATGCTTTATCTTTTTTCTTTTTTTTCTTTACTTTTCTATACACTTTTACTTCTTTCTTTGATTTGTATTTCTATTTCTTTTTCATTTTCACCCTTTTAGCTATGCATATTTAAAACTTTAATAAAATTTGGGGGGGGAAAGAGAATTTGACTTGGAACCGTCTTTCAAAGGAGAGAAGCAATGTAAAGAAACGTCTTCTGGGTGTGATGTGGTATTCTTGCACCTACTTAATCACAAGGCTTAGAGCAAAGGTTTTCAAAATTATTCAGGCTGCAAAACTCATTAAGAAAATCCTGATCTCTGGATGAAGAGGCAAACCTCTATTGATAGAACATGGGCTGCATTTGAGTGACTTATTTTTAATCCCCTTTGTCTCTCATGGGACCCCACCAAAGACCTCTCATAGAGTTCTAGGGTTCTGCAGAGCACCCAGTTTGAAAAACCTTGGCCAGAGCATGGGTCTCACGGGGGTGGGGGCAAAAGGGGAAAAAAGATGGCATGTGTGTGATGGCATAATCACACAACATAAATACTTGTATCAGACATCTGGGAGGAAAGTACTCTCTGCCACTCTGATTGAATTAGCATCATTTGGAGTGACACGCAAGCCTAGCAAATAAATGGAAAGACATGCATATGTCATCGTGCAAATATCACGTTTTGGGATCACTGCAGTTTGCTGCAGACTCAACTGGCGAAGTGGGAGTACGGATGCCTTGCCTCTCATTGCCGAATCCTCTCTCCAGTGGTCTGTAGCTTTTCATTAGATGGGCTTTTCGCTTTTCATCACATACCAGAAGAAAACTACTCACGGGTCTTTTTCAGAATGGAAAATATGGCCAGCCAGAGAGGCTGCAGAGGAAAGATCTGTAGCAGGATGCAGTAGCATCACCTCCAACAATAAAGTCAGCTCAGAAGCACCTCTTGGAGATGCTCCAAAGAAATGTGCAAGCTGACAATAAGGTTAAAAACAACTACCTGAAGGTGCTTTGCAAGAAAAGAAGACTTTTGCAAAGAAGATCTTTGGTACTGCATTAAAATATTTGTGTAGAGCCAATTAAGTAGGTAGGTGGCAAATAAGTTTATTGTTGTAACCGCAGATCGTAACAATATAGCATAGCATAAAATAAAAGAAAAAGAAAAGAAAGTAATAAAGAGTGTTATGTGCAAAGAGGTCAAAACAAAATAAAGCCAGGGCTACAATTAAGAATTCAGATAATTCTTTCTAAGATTAAAGGAGCCCAATTAGCAGCCTGACTACTAACAGTTGGAAACACATCTGCAAGAAGATAATTCAACCAGTCAAGGTCCAAGCCCCTGAATCCAGCTACCACCAATAATTTGGCCCCAATCTCATCATAAATGGGGCAACGGAGGACATGATGAATAATGTCCTCTGCTTGACCAACATCACAAGGACAGACACTGTTTCATAGGCCACTTTAAAAAAATCTCCCTTCAAGTTATGCTGAGGGCATGATCTACAGGTGAAGGGATGTAAAAGCTTTTCTCAGTGGGGCACTGGCAATATTAACCAGATACTGGGAGAGGGATCTCTGCTTTTTATAGTGACCCAAGATGAAAATGTAGATGACTCTACTGCAGTAGCATCTTTATTGGCATCTCTTTTAAAAAGGCTTGTTGTTGTTGTTCAGTCGTTTAGTCGTGTCCGACTCTTCGTGACCTCATGGACCAGAGCACGCCAGGCCTTCCTGTCCTCCACTGTCTCCCGGAGTTTACTCAAATTCATGTTTGTTACATCGGTGATGCTATCTAACCATCTCATCCTCTGCCATCCTCTTCTCCTTTTGCCTTCAGTCTTTCCCAGCATCAGGGTCTTTTCCAGGGAGTCCTCTCTTCGCATTAGGTGGCCAAAGTATTTGAGCTTCAGCTTCAGCATCTGTCCTTCCAATGAGCAGTCAGGGTTGATTTCCTTTAGGATTGACTGATTTGACCTCCTTGCAGTCCAAGGGACTCTCAAGAGTCTTCTCCAGCACCACAGTTCTAAAGCATCAATTCTTCAGCGCTCAGCCTTCCTTATGATCCAACTCTCACAGCCATACATTACTACTGGAAAAACCATAGCTTTAACTATACGGACCTTTGTCGGCAAGGTGATGTCTCTGCTTTTTAATATGCTGTCTAGGTTTGCCATAGCTTTCCTCCCAAGGAGCAAGCGTCTTTTAATTTCATGGCTGCAGTCACCGTCTGCGGTGATCTTGGAGCCCAAGAAAATAAAATCTGTCACTGCTTCCATTTCTTCCCCTTCTATTTGCCAGGAAGTGATGGAACCAGATGCCATGATCTGAGGTTTTTTTTAAGTTTTTAAAAAGTTTTTTTTTTAAAGGCTACAGTAGGTCTAATGGTTTCTCTGTTCCAGGAGCTGAGTTCCTCCAAAGGAGATAAGGAATACATTTGTAGGATAGGTGGCAAAAATTTAGTCCAACTTTATAATGGAGAAGACCAAATTTGACAAGTTGGAATTCTTGAAGGCTCTCTAGGTTTTATAGTGTCCCAACAATGTCAGATGTATTCTAATGGCGATGGAAGGTAACCCTACCTCGTAGGATATCTATAGATTTCCAGTCTTTTGGTCATGAATTGTGGTTACTTGATCTGACCAACCATGGCCCAGAGACAGGACATGTCTGGAAAATGATGGCCTGCAAGGAATAATTTCAAAATTCTCATTGTGGGATATGTTAGGATTATACTCTGCCTTATTTAAAAGGAGATTAATTGCTGATTTTTTTCTTTCCTCTGTTTATTTTCCAGTAATTGTAACCTAGTAGAAAACCCCAGGCTATAGATGGTGAAACACATATTAAGAAATCAAGAAAAGTATGGGATAACCTGATACTGCAAAGCAGCCTTGGGTGAAAAGATCTGCAGAACATGATGGATTATATTGCTTACGCAAAGTGTGTTGAAAGATGAAAAGGGGAGGGAGAAGAATTCTTCCAATAAACCTATGCCTACTAATGCAATTGTTTGGGGCTAAAGAGCACATTTGCATTTGAGAGCATGTTATAGTCACACTCACAAAATGGCTGTTATAGTGGAGGTGTGGAGTCCTTGGTGCTCTCTGAGCTTGGTTGTTTCCTTGCAGATGTTTCATTACCCAACTAGGTAACATCATCAGTGCTGATGATGTTACCTAGTTGGGTAATGAAACGTCTGCAAGCAAACAACCAAGCTCAGAGAGCACCAAGGACTCCACAGTTCAACCCTGAGCTACAGATATTCTCTTCGATTGGAATAGTCGGGGTGGCCAGTCACCAAACATTCATTCATCAGAAGATGACCCTCTGAAGACATTCCCTCTCTCTGTCCTTCTCCAGCTCCCAAGAATGTTTTTTTTTCCTCTTCATTTACTGTTGTCTTTTCTCCAGGACACATAGCCTGCTTTCTAAGAAAAGGGCTGCCGTCACTAGCCATTTTATTTTCTAAGAATACCAGCAAAGCCAGTGTGGGTTTCAGAGGCATCCTTGGAAATAAATATGATGCTGGAGGTCGGTGCTTTGCTTTTGCAGGATGCCAGCTTCCCATTTAATTTCCGCTTTTTAATTAAAAGCATCTTTGGAAAAAAAAATAGAGTTAGGTGGGACAGAGAGCCTTGTGGGCTTGCAGAAACTCATAAATAGTTTAATAACCAGTATAAGGTTATTACATTCCCAAAGGGTCTTGGAGCAATAGTCTAAAAGTCCCAATAAACAATAAAGCGAGGTTTATTTCTCCTCTAACAATATCTGAAGAGCTCACCCATTTCAAAAT
This sequence comes from Charina bottae, assembly GCA_023362775.1. Taxonomy (NCBI): domain Eukaryota; kingdom Metazoa; phylum Chordata; class Lepidosauria; order Squamata; family Charinaidae; genus Charina; species Charina bottae. Next base: position 8,729,243 of record JALMGJ010000013.1, read on the forward strand.
GCAATCAAATGGTATTGGTTTTATTTGTGTAAAACTGTACTAGCTAGGTTTGAATTGGTAAATAATAAGCAGGGTAATAATTAAGAATATATGTGCATTGCATGTAAAAAAGAGAGCTTCAAGAACACTATTGGGGCTGCCAAGTGAACATCTTGGAGCCCTCCCCCATACAGACCCCTTGTAACAATGCCTTTTTTCTTGGCTTTCTTCTATTCATCTTTTAAGGGTTTCACCCCTTCTTTTTCCTCCACCCATCCATGCATCCAGAAATTTTGGATTAGTCTGAATTGCCATATTTGAGGCACCTATAATTCAATGTCTGTCTTGATCCATTTGCAAGATGCATGTTATCCCTCCGGTTATGAGCAAATCTAATCAATGTGTGAACACTGGTCTGTTGTAAACACTGATCTGCCCCAAATGGAGTTCCTAACATTCTGTTTCTGCAGATTTCACTCTTGATAGCTTTCATACATTTGCTTCGTGACACTACAGTCAAGACATCAAGATATACCTTTGAATCGCATCCATGGGGGTGGGGGTTCAGGGGGGATGTCAAAATCAGCAAGATGATGGACACCATGTCACCAAGCAAGCTCCACCCCTTTTGAACACCCCTTTTGCCAGTTTTGACCCAACCCTGTAGCCACCACTGGAACAAGCCCACAACTTATGGACAAGTTGTATATTCTGAACAGAAGAGTGGGACTTTCATCATGCAGTTGCAGCAGCATTCTTGACTTTTTTTTAACCCTTTCCCCTTGTGGACAACATGAAGCAGACCAGCTTTTTCAGGCGTCAGCTGAAAAATCCATTCTAGTGTTCAGAGTGTGCACAGTCCTAGGAAATAACACTTCATGCAGAAGAATAAATCAATAAATGATGTTGCACTGAATGGCTTTTTAGGAGCATTTGTTTTAACTGCAGATTCTTAGTTCCAGATATCAGTTAGCATGTATTTGTAGGATGGATGGATGGATGGATGGATGGATGGATGGATGGATGGATGGATGGATGATAGATATTCTACATCTGCCACACCATTACTAGAGTTATTATACATGATTTTAAAAAGTCATAACCAATGATCTGGAAATGCAGTTTCATCACCACTGTTGCTATCAACTCTTGTATATATTCATGAGCAGACCTCTGGATCCTGTGAATTCTTCCAGCATTCCTGGTATGTAAAGAGACCTTAATTATTTAGAGGATCCTTACTTACTTCAGCCTCTAATTAACTTCTTAGCTTTCTTGATAGTTGTGTGACAACTTTGTAATATTCTTTGGCCAAAGCTGAAAACTAGCCAGGGGGGTGGGGAGTTACTTGTTTTTGCAAAAATCATTGAGGTATTAAAAGCATACTTCCTTTCAGGGATTTCTGGCATTCCAGTTTTAGCCAGAAAATCAACACTTTTTTATAAATTGTATGGGCTGTCTTGGGGCATCCAGCAAAGGTTAAATATACAATGTGAATTAAACATCAGCGGCTTTGCTGATGGATGAGTGGATGAGTGTGTGGAATGGGGCTGGAGGAACGAGTTCCAACTTTTTCTGAGCCATTGAGGAAAAAACATGTGGGAGATGTCAGTGACTCAACTACTGCTGAGCAGAGAAATTCTCCTGATTTTTTTCTACCAATTCTCCTTTTGCTGGAGGAAAGAGAATTTGCTTTAGAAATTATTTCATAGGAGGAGAGAATTTTGCACATGTTCTGCTGGCTGAAGTGTGGTGTTCTTGTATTTATTTAATGAGGAAGTATCCATGGCTCTGTGTGTGTGAGAGAGAGAGAGAGAGGCGGGGGAGAGATTGCTCTGACTTTTTAACTCTGTTCCTGGAGATCTGCAGCCTTAGATCCCCCCTACTTGTATAAAATCCCAGGGAAAGATTATGAAGCAGCTCTTCCTATGTCAGCTTACCTTTGAGCTAGGGACGGGGGGAGAATCTCAAGGGGTTCTCATTTTTATGTAAACCTGCTGCCTAACTCAAAGTTTCCCAACAAACCATCCAAAATGCAGAAATCTTTTTATTTTATTTTTATTTTATTTTATTTTATTTTATTTTATTTTATTATTTTATTTTATTTTATTATTTTATTTTATTTTATTTTATTTTATTTTATTTTATTTTATTTTATTTATTTTATTTTATTTTATTTTATTTTATTTTATTTTATTTTATTTTATTTTTTTATTTTATTTTATTTTATTTTATTTTATTATTTTATTTTATTTTATTTTATTTTATTTTATTTTATTTTATTTTATTTTATTTTATTATTTTATTTTATTTTATTATTTTATTTTAATTTAATTTAATTTAATTTTATTTTATTTTACTTTACTTTATTTTATTTTATTTTATTTTAGTGCTTTGTAACCCCTGAAGTGAAATTCTCCATTTTAAAAAAAAAGTAAGAAAAATATAGATATTTTAAATAAAAGTGCATACAAATTTGAGCCTATTAAAACAGATAAAGTGGAAACATGCATTCTTTTAAAGAGAAATGTGTATTTTATTAAGCTTTTACCAGGAAGGTTTGGAGAACCCATGTCCTATATGGTAGCCCCCAGGGCTTCCCAGGTTTGTGCAGCAAAATTGGCAGTAAAATGTCAGTTTTGGGAGATATACAGGGTGTACCAAAAGTCAGGCCCCATAAGTACAGAAACATTTTCTCTGGGAAAAAAAAACATAATGTGATTAACCCTATGGGGCCAATATATACAGGTAGCCCTCACTTAACTATGGTAATTGGGACCAGCAACTCCATCACTAAGCGACGCAGTCGTAAAGCGCAACGTCACATGGATGTGCCGACTTATGACAGCAGTTGTGGCAGTCCCAGCTGCCGTCATTAGGCAAATCCCACATGGTCACAGAATCCCATAGTCACATGGTCGCCATTTGTGACCTCCTGCTGGCTTCCCCATTGACTTTGCTTGTCGGAAGCCAGCAGGGAAGGTCGCAAATAGCGATCACGTCACCACAGGATGCTGTGACATCATAATTGCGAGCCAGATGCCAAGTGCCTAAATTGTGATCATGTGACCGCAGGGACACTTTAACAGCCGCAAGTGCAAGGACCCATCATAAGTTCCCCTCATTCAGCACTGTTGTAACTTTGAACAGTCACTGAAGGAGTGGACGTTCAATGAGGACTACCTGTATATATACAGTATATAATGATTTAAAACTCAGAATAGATACTTTAACCATCAGAGAGGTTTAACATGTTTATTTATCTCTGAAAAAAAACCTTCTCCAACCTGAAGTGAAAACTGAAATGTAAATAAAACAGGGCAAAAAAGGCAACAGCCTTCATTCTAGCAATGCCTGTGGGCTACCAGCCACCCCTTCTGCAGCCCTCAGAGGGGGCAAATAATAGTGTTGGAAGTGCAGCCTCCAAAGATAAAAGCCTTCCTGCTACAGAGGCATCTGTGGGGGTCAACAAAGTCAAGATGGTAGCATGGCTTCAATCACATGGTCCCAGCTTTCAACTTGACCTTTTGACCCCCTGAGGATGCCTCCCTTTTGCTATAAATGCTGGTGCACGGCTTCCCTTGTTATTCCCCTCTTTTTAAACATTGGCCATACTTCTTTGCCTTTTCCTCTTCAGTGCCCGGTCAGAGTTCAGTTTTTTTTCAGATTCTACGTCTAGAGAGGAGACTTGTTTTTAGTTTTTGCTTTTTTCCTTTTTTATGACTGATACAAGCCAGTTTGGGAGATACGAAAGGTCTAAAAAGAAGGATGAAAAATACCCTGAACAAAGCAGTAAATAAAACATGCAAGCATAGGCCCGTAAGATATACATTAAGAGGTATATGAAATTCCAGGTGCATTTTTTAAAAAAATACATCACAAACTATTGTTGAAAAAAGTCACAAAGCTCATCAAATTCTGATTCATTTTATCGTAAGTTGTTACTATCAGATCAATCTGATTTTATTTTGTTGACCACAGCTAAGATCTGCTCTATAAGGTAAAGGTAAAGGTAAAGGTAAAGGTAAAGGTAAAGGTAAAGGTAAAGGTAAAGGTAAAGGTAAAGGTAAAGGTAAAGGTAAAGGTAAAGGTAAAGGTAAAGGTTCCCCCCGCACAGTTGTGCAGTCGTGTCCGACTCTAGGGGCCGGTGCACATCTCCATTTGTTAGCCGAAGAGCCAGAGTTGTCTGAAGACACTTCCATGGTCGTGTGGGCGGCATGACAGTTTGCACAATATTTTTTTTTTATTTTTATCCCGCCTTTATTATTTTTTATGTAAGTAACTCAAGGTGGTGAACATCCCTAATACTCCTTCCTCCTCCTATTTTTCCCACAAAAACAACCATTGCCTGCTTCCTAGGGCTGAGAGAGAGTGACTGGCCCAAGGTCACCCAGCCGGCTTTCATGTCTAAGGCAGGACTAGTGCCATAGTATCTCCTCTAATTTTTCTTAGATATTTTAGAATTTTATGTGTTTCTCTTTTTATCCTAATTATTTATTTATTTAATTTATTTATTTATTAAACTTCTTGACCGCCCAACTCATATACAATGACTCTGGGCAGTTTACAATAATAAAAATAGCTTATCATTAAAAAATGCAATATACATATCAATATAAATATATACAAATATAATGTAAGTATAAAAATACAAATATAAAGTATTTAATTGTGATTTTGTTTTATTTGCTGGTCTATGATCAAGTAAAGACTGAATGATTGATTGATCATCAAATTCTAGAATTTTCCAGAGGCTATAGGACTCTTTGGCAGTGGCATCCATGGGAGGGTCAAAAGAGTCAAGATGGCAGTCATAACCACATGATCAAAGCCTCACCCCTTTTACACATATACTGATATCACATCTATATAAAAAAGGGGGCAGGGCTTTGGTTGTATGGCTGTGACTGCCATCTTGAATTTTTTGACCACCCCCTGGACACCACTGATTTTTTGGATTTCCTCCCTCTCTGGCCAGATAGTCTATTGTCATATGGGAGGCTTTTTACAATGCCTAGTTCAACCATGAATTTGCTGCTGCCTGATGCAATGAAGACCTCCAATCTAGATGTTTTTAAAAGGGTACAGGACAAATTCATGGAGGATCAAGCTACCAGCAGTTAGTAGATTTGATAGCTGGATACCACCTCAGCTGGATATCACAGGCAGCAGGTTTTAAATGGCCACTACTGGGGAAACAATCTTGGATGAGAGTTAGTACCTTCCTCTTCGTGCACCTGGTTGGTCCTTGTAGGACACAGAATGCTGGACTAGATGATCTATTAGCCTGATCCAGTCTTGTGTTCTCATGAGACCCAGTCTTGGATACCTCCTACCAAGCCACACAGAAACCTAGTTACTCCTGTCCTCTCTAAGGTGGACCTTCCAAAATCAGAAGAGCAGAAAGGAGATGTATCAGGAGCCTACCAGAGGACATCATGGGCCCATGTGGCTGCAGGATTATGCAAAGAGAAAAAGAGATCATTGCAAGGGGTTAGAAGCTAAGGAACAATCTGTAATGCAAGGAATGGTCAGAGAAGTGCCCAGATTCCGGAAGTTTCAAATGCAGAGTTGACGAGCAGGATGCAGGTGTTTGGAGAATAATGTTGTTCCAGCAATGATTCACAGTCAACCGATCTCTTAAATTTGAGATTGACAGTGTTACAATGTAGTCACACCCAATCTGCAAGTTCTTTGGTCATGAAATGGCCAGCACTTTAAATCTGATAGTGAAGCTGTTTTGATCATAGGTGAAATTTGCCGGTCTGACATCAGCTTCTGAGGATAGATGAAGAAAGGGTTCAAAGGATCTGGTAGCAGACTCCTGGATTATGTTCATTGTCCAACTCATATGCTAAGGAATCAAGGATCTTGATAATTCCAAACTGGCTGCTAATTTATAGCAGATCTGCAGCTTCTGGATGTGGATTAATCCCCTCACATACTGTAGATACACTGAACATTCAAATCAAATCTTTATTATGGTGGTAGACTGGCATAGCACTGAAACATTGTTTCAATGAAAGCGAATATATGAATTCAGGGCTGTCCACAGGGAATGGTCAAAAAAGTCAAGATGGTGGCAGAAGTGAGTGCAGCTTCAATCATACCATCACAGCTGCCATCTTGGCATTTTTTACCATACCCTGCAGATACCCTTGTATTCATTTTATTAAAAATGATGGTGCTGGAGGGTGGGAATGGATAGGAAAGAAGCCAGACACACACACACACACACACACACACAGCTAATGAGTGAAGCTGCTGTTCATTACTACACAACAGTAGTGTAAACTCTATGTACAAGATTTTATGTGTATAAGTGTTCATTATATGTGTATCTATCTACAGTGATGTAGGGTAAATACATATTCAAATCCCTACATAACTTAATACTTAAAATTTAAGTAAATGGCTTAAATTTTCTACTACTTGGCTTATAATACAGGGTGCTTCTACTTGCTCTGGCTTCTTTTATACTTCTTTCATTTGAAACCTACGTGCCAGCTTGCAGGTGTTTTAAACATTTTCCCCCCTTTCTCTGCAAGTGCCTACATGTCTAAGCTGGGCAGCTGGCGGTCAAACCACTACACATAAAAAAAAAATTGGGATCTTGATGGTTGCATTTAACATTTTTCTATTTCAGGGCAGTTCATTCTTACACAGATTGCGGGGGGGGGGGGGGGGCAAAAGCAATGCCTTGCCTCCCATTCCGCTGCTCCGACGATAGGAAACCCAGCAGGGCTTCAGAGTTTTATGAGACACTGGTGTCAGGGTCCAGAATTGCAGGCCGAATTGCTTTGTAGTGCATCCTTTGAAAACATTCCGAATTTCCTATAAATTAATGAATGGAGGATTTTGGACATTAGCAGAACCCCTCCCGGGCCATTTGGCCATGCCATGGCAGATTCCATTTTGGCAGTAGGCCTGTGGAATGGTCATCAGGTCTAATGTGCAAATGGCCTAAGATGTGCTTTGGCTACTGTTGTGTCCTTACATTATGTTGCTTCTCACCCATATGGAATTCCAAACATGGTAGCTGGCAGGGGTGTACAAAGGAAATGGCCCAAAAAGCCAAGATGGAAGCTGCAATGGTGCAATCAAAACTCCACCCATTTTTATGTGTGTGGCATAAATGGGAAGAGCTTCAACCACACTATTGTGGCCACCATCTTGACTTTTTTGACCACAACCTGCAGACACCTCTGGTAGCATAAATGGCAGGTCAGTCCAGGCTGGAACAAGCCCAAGAAGAGCTTCAAACCATTCAGCAATTCCATCTTAAGGAACTCACTAAGAAAAGGGGGCTGGAGGCTCCTGTCACATTTCTCAAGATAACTTCTCCCTTATTCTTGCATCAAACTCCTGATTGAAGTCTCCGTGATTCCTACTTTCCCTGCCCTGGGTACAATGCTTAACAATGCTGTAAGGTTTTCTTGGAGGCTTCACCAATTAGCCATATGGTCCTGCTCCAAAACATCATCACAAGTGCCTTTAATACACAACTTTCCACCACAGAATATGACACCCTACAACAGGGATGGAACTAGGGTCTGTGTCACCCGGGGCAAACATGGATTCCGCACCCCCCATGGGTTATTTTGTCATTTTGGCGCCCCCCGGGCATCATTTTGGCACCCCCAGCGCGGTGCCCAGGGCACATGCCCCACTTGCCCCCCCTAGTTGAGGCCCTGCCCTACAATGCCCATCTTCCCCAGCCACCCCAGCCAAGGAGGTGTTACACCTTGAGCACATAGGACCAGCACCATCATTGAGAAACACTGGTGGAATCACTTGGGCACATCTGGAGCTCTGTATACTTTGCCGATGTGTCTGTATTACTTAACTGGGAAAGCTCTGAGCTTCTACCAGCTATGGAAAAGCTAACAAGCCAGGGTGTGCTAGGAAGCTGCCTTGAAATGCAACTCCACCCCTGGAATGTTCCTGCTGGGATATTCTTCCTTCCTCCTCCTCCTCCCTTTCCACCGCCTTGTTGTCGTCCTCCTCTTCACTCCAGGAATGCCAAAAGGATCTCTGACGCTTTGATGGCCTTTCAGCTTGGAAAGGGGAATTTTGGTACAGCAGATGGAGGGACCTGGAAAAGGCCTGTGAAGAAGAGAAGGATTCCCAGAACAAGTAAGTTATTTTTCCCCACTGCAGAGGAGAGGGGAATGAGAGTGCCTCTGAATGACTGTGTGGCTAAAATAGAAAAGTGTTGACGTTCTCATGGCACTGAGATCGGTGTCTGAAAATACAGGTATTGCTCCTATGGGATGGAGCTTTTAAAACTAATAGATGCCCCTCTGGAAAAAGTTATCCAGCCTCAGCGCTGAATTTGATCCTTGAAATGAAGCTTGGCTGAAAAGAATCACTTGGCAGAAAGGCAAAAGTCTCAGCTTACATTAAAAATTTGAGAAGCGGTCTGCGGATTTGAATGAATCAAGCAAAAGCTTGGAATGTTTTTGGAGTTTCTGCAGTCTGGGACAGTTTTAGGAGGGAGGAAGTGTTATGTGCCTCTTCTTAATTCTGGGGTAGCAGATCCCAGGGAAACTCTGAAGACAAAGAACAAACTAAACGCAAAAATGGGTGCAGCCACCTTTACATTAATTAAAGTGAACGCAATTTCAAGAGTGAGTTGCAGCCTTTTGAAAGAGATCAAACAATAGATTTGATTTATAGCAGAAAGGTCAAACTTAAATATGGTCACACTATCCTTCTTTTCAGCAGGACCCTTTAAAAATGAAGTTTAGACAGAAGCTCTGGGTTAGATCCAGAAAGTGCACCCTATTAAAACCAGTAGCAACAAGCTGATCATGGTTTCAGTTGCACTGATTTCAGTGGGAAATTTAATTACATTTCATTTGTGCCGGAATGCTGCAGTTGAGCTGGGACCAAGGCTGGATCCAGACTGAGGCAGTTAAAATTCAACTGCCCTTGAAATCAGTGGGGCTTCAACCATGAACAACTGGAGATATGATAGTTCTGAACAATAATAAGGGCTTCTAAACTCTTTATTTGGACTTGAGATTTTACCTTGAGGATAACTGCAATTCATCTCCACCACAATCCTCTGACATAGGGCATTTATCCTTCCATTGGGTCAATGGACCGCTGATGCCAAAGTGAGCATCCTGCCTTTGTGGAGATGAATGGAAATCACATGTTCAGATTCCCTCACAACAGAATCCATGGAGGAATTCTTTTCCACCCCAGCTCACCAATTAGAGGGGAAGACAATTAATTTGTGACTGAGGAAAACACCTAGAAATAGGAAGCTTGTCAGCATTCTCAAAAGGGGAACATGGAATTTCCAGTTTCTTCTACCGTTTTAATAGGGAGTAGCAGAGCAGGGTACACTGCTGCATTTAACTGCCTTCTGTTGGGAAGGGGTTTGCAGACCAACAATTTTTTGTACTCATTTTTTAAAAAGCAATCAAGAAGTTTACTAGATCAGACTCAGAGATGCACTTACTTCCTAAACGTTATGCGGTTTATGTACATGAAACAGTTTAAAAGCCCAGCATGCTTTCAACAGTGTTATCCTCTTTGAAGTAGAGAGGTTATATACTATTCTGGCTAGTATATAGAGATACTATATACTCTATATCTCTATATAGAGATTCTCTATATAGAGGGGTGTTTGTATGTATGTATGTATGTGTGTGTGTGTGTGTATGTGTGTGTGTGTGTGTATACATATATACATATACATACATATATATATATATATACATACATACACATACATACACATTCATTCATTCATTCTATATATAGAATCTCTATATAGATAATATATATATTCTATATTCTATATTCTATATTCTATATTCTATATTCTATATTCTATATTCTATATTCTATATTCTATATTCTATATCAGAGCTTTCCAAACTTTTCATGTTGGTGACACACTTTTTAGACATGCATCATTTCGCGACACACTCTTACAGCAGGGCACAAGGCAGGCACTAGGACCTGCGCGGAAGCCAGGAGGCAGCAGCAGCCGCAACACACCCAGACACTGCAGCCGACACACTAACGTGTCCCGACACACAGTTTGGAAAACTCTGTTCTATATTCTATATTCTATATTCTATATTCTATATTCTATATTCTATATTCTATATTCTATATTCTATATTCTATATTCTATATTCTGGCTAATATAGAGAGAGCCAATTTGGTGTAGTGGTTAAGGCACCAGGCTAGAAACCCGGAGACCGTGAGTTCTAGTCCCGCCTTAGGTACAAAGCCATCTGGGTGACCTTGGGCCAGTCACTTTTTCTCAGCCCTAGGAAGGAGGCAATGGCAAACCACTTCTGAAAAACCTTGGCAAGAAAACTGCAGGGACTTGTCCAGGCAGTCTCCAAGAATCAGAAACGATTGAACAGATTAAAAAATACTATACAGGTAGTCCTCGCTTAACGACCACAATTGGGACTGGAATTTCGGTTGATAAGTGAAGCGGTCATTAAGCAATTCCACCCGATTTTACAACCTTTGTTGCGGCCATCGTCAAGCGAATCACATGGTTCCCCATTGTTTTTGCTTGCCAGAAGCCAGCCGGAAAGGTCAAAAATGGTGATCACGTGACCATGGGATGCTGCGACAGTCATAAATGTGAACCAGTTGCCAAGTGCCCAAATCGTGATCATGTGACTGTGGTGACGCTGCGATGGTCATGAGTGTGAGTTTCAGTCATAAGTCGGTTTTTTCAGCACCGTCGTAAGTCCGAACCATCACTAAACGAATGGTTGTTAAGCGAGGACTTACTATACTATATGTCCTGATTATGAGTGTAGAAATAACACGCTGAGGCTTGGAATCCAGTCTCTAGTGCTTATTAAGCTCTTGCTAATAGAAATGCAGCTAAACTAAATCGACTTGAGGAAACCCAGAGACAGAGTTCAGAATCTAGGGCGGGGCTTTCTTGAGACGTTTGGGAGGGAAGGCTAAAGTCTCAGTACTATGCATGCGCTTCCCTTCCTGGAGGGAGCCCCCTCCACCGCTGCCCGTTATCTCCCTGACACTATACTGTACTGTACTGCACTGTACTGTACTATGCTGGGAGTTGTAGTCCAGCACATTAGGAGGGCATCCTATTGGGGCAAGGCTGGTCCAGGACATATTTTGAACTTTATATAATAGAACAATTGTGTTTTAATTCATGATATAAGCAGAAAAGCAGCTGCTACTTTGTTTGCTTTTAATTTCGCACACATGCTGCATCGAAGGAAAACAGCCTTTCAAAAAAGTCCAGAAGAGATGCTTTGTAGAGGTATCCGGCAACCATCCTGATCAGTGTGAGAAGAGGGGTCTTGTGAGTGTCTCACTATCAGGGTCCCAAAACCAAGAAACCTTTCAGTCAGTTCATGCTAAAAAGATTCGTTTATTAAGGATCGGAATACATGAGGCAAAGGCAAAGCTTCGAACGGCCGAACTGGCGCTCATACTTTGAAAATAAGAACACCCCTCTGACATCATTTACTACCTAATTAAAAACAAGCTAGTTCCCACTCCAGTCCCGTCAGAACGCTCGTTAACAGTCCAGGTGTCTTATCAGAAAATGGCCAAGGCAGGAATGTCAAGGCAAGCGGCTCGTTGGGAGCAGCAAGGCTTTTGGCACAAGAGCAAACACGGGTCAAGTCCTTACAATGCTTGACACGCGTGCGTATGAAACTATGACAGGCGAGCAGAGCTAGAGTGGAGGGAGACTGACAGGTCTTGTATATGCATGTAAAAACTTGAAGGACTTCTCTCCTTGGTTACTGCTTGACTTACAATTGTGTAGAACTCACGTCACCCATATTATCTTCCCCAACCCCCTATGTGCACTGCACATATTTAGAAACAACTACTACTAACCCACCATATATGGAAAAAAATGATAACCCAATGACATCACTCTTGTTTATAAGAAGAGCCCGTTTCCAAAATGATGTGTGGTTCTCAGGTCCAGGAGATTAAAGGAGGTGCGAAGAGCAGGTCTTCTATCCAGGCCCTGATAACATCCAGCCCACCAGATGACCTGATTATCACCGTCTTCTGAGTGGTGTCGGTTCCAGTTTAGGAGGAATTGCCTGTGCCAACCCATCCATTAGGCAGAGTGAGGCAACGGCCTCAGGTGGAAGATCCTGTGGGTACGCAACAGGACTTACCAGCTATTCCTCTTGGACTTGTTAGCCTTTCCCTTTCTGTGAACTGAGCCATGAGGGCATCACAGCCTGTCCTGAGCTCCCAAACTGGTGTATTGTCTTTGGGTGTGATAAAAAATGTGGATCTCTCCCTGAAGCTGAAATAAAACTCTACTCATTTTCTACTTGTGGAACAAGAGAATCTGTGCCATCTTGTTCTTCCCCATGGGTAGAAAAATGCCTTGGGACCGCTCTTGTCCCCACCCTCAAGTCACTATCATCAAAAGCTGAAAGATAATGTAAGTCAGGAGTTCACCCAGCCTTTTTCATGGAGCAGAGCTGATTTCTCAAAACACATGACCTATTGCCATGTTTATTTGACTGGTGAGACAGAAGGTAGCTAAACAGGAATATGGCCCTTAAAAACTCCATGCTAACTTCCCCCCACAACTTCCTGGAGATGATTTTCCCTGTTCTCCAGAGAAGAGCTTCCTACAATTTCAGCATCTTGGTTAAACTAATATTGGATAATGTAATTTAACTTATAATTTTAAAACTATTTTAAATCAGATGGTGCATATTGTAAGGTTCAATGAGTATACCTTGTAGAATCTTGTACTGGTCAGTGACCGTAATAAACCAGAATGAACTAATATTGGACAGAGAAACATGCCTGCATTTTTCCCTATCAGTCAGTCATCAATGCTGATGAAAGAGAATTTGCTTCTCAAATTTATTTCAAGGGAGAAGAACATTCCAATGAAGTTCTCATGAGTGGACTGAGGAGCCTTTGCACTTATTTCATAGCAAAGTGAGCAAGGAATTGGTGTGATTGTTCTGTCCTTTTTTCTGCAACCCTCTCTCCATCTCTCTGCAGCATCCCTGACTGCCCAGACTTCAATTCAATCCCAGGAAAAGATATCTCAAGGTTTCTCCTTCCACCAAAGTCTTTTCTCTGCCCTTGAGAAACAGTTGGAGAATTTCTCCTTTGTCTGAAGATCAGAGAACTTATCCAGTCAATTTCTCTCCCCACAAATTTGGTGGTGAATTGTAGGTAAAGGTAAAGGTCCCCCCCCCCACATTTGTGCAGTCGTGTCCGACTCTAGGGGCCGGTGCTCATCTCCGTTTGTTAGCCGAAGAGCCAGCGCTGTCTGAAGACGCTTCCACGGTCATGTGGCCGCATGACGCGCGCGGAACACTGGTGGTGAATTGTATCTAGCACTAAAAGAAATCCTGAGTCTGCAATAGAGAAAATCTTGTCATTGATTTAATTGCTGTCTGCCCACATACAAAAGCTAGCTGAACTTGAGGCCTACCAACATCATATGTATCCTTATAACTTCACAACCAGTTTCCATTGGGTGGGGCACTCCAGAAAAGAATACACGTTGGTATCAACTCACAGGTAGTTGGATGGAGAAGTAAAACAAACACCAATGAAAAGAATGGGTTCTACGCACTTCCTAGGAATAGCCTGATTTTACATACAGTAGGTACAATATACTATATATATTCCTGAAACTGGGTGGTGCCACATCAGTTATTTTGGCCATAATAACTAATTTCCTTACCTCCTGTATGATGAGCCTCTTGCTGTGAGTTTCAGTTCTACTCATATGTTGGAACATGAGTATGCCCTTAGTATGCTTCAGCTGGTTATGCTCCATATCCATCTGGAGCCAGGATTGTAACAGTTAGTTGCCATTAAAAATAAACGGTGGGGGATTTTCATGAATTTCCAAGAGTACCAGCTATACTATTCTGCACAATTACAGATGTTTTGCAAGATGTTAGGGCTGCACAGTGGATATGGCTATTGCTACCACACATATAACTCCATAATCATATCTAGCTGACCATTGCTGGAAAAAGTATAGTGGATTATATGACCTGATTCAAAAGATGCTTGTCTCTTTGTCATTTCATTTAAACCCCAAAACAAGCCCTATACGAAAAGCCTGAATTAGATGTCTACATGCAACCTAGCAATAGCATTGTTATGATATAGAACATCCTGCCCCAGCCTGATGCACTGACACATCCAATGTGTCATGTCAGTCTAATGCGTCAGTCTAAATCCAATGTGTACATAAGTAAGTAAGGTAAGGTTTCCATTTTCAATTGTATCCGGCTCTAGGGGGCGGCGCTCATCTCCGATTCTCGGCCGAGGGAGCCAGCATTGTTCATAAACGCTTCCGTGGTCATGTGGCCAGCATGACTGAACAGCGAGGCACATGAAATGCTGTTACCTTCCCACCGGAGTGGTACCTACTTATCTACTTGCATTTTTACGTGCTTTCGAACTGCTAGGTTGGCAGGAGCTGGGCGAGAACGGGAGCTCACCCCGTTACGTGGTGCTTCCGGGTCTCAAACTGCCGACCTGCCGTCCTTTCATTCGACAGTTGGTAGTCTTAACCGTTATGCCACCGCGCTGCCTGTACATAAGTAAGACATGTATTTATTCATTCCACCAGATTTCTACATTTTTTAATAATAAGGCAATGCCCACCTTTGTATTTATATGTAGCTTTTCATTACACACATCTTTTGCAGGTTTCTCTGACAGATGCATGTCTGAATGCAATTTTCCCAAACAGATGTATACACAGCACATATAGCACACAGCTATGCGTGCCTAATATATGCTTTTTTGTATGCAATTCTTTCAAGTACATATCTTTTTCCCCTACACAGTAACTCCAGATGTGTATTATTCTATTTGCAAGTTTCCCAAATGGATCATTGTTGTATGTATGTCATTTTAGAAGTGAGCGATATTTCAAAATGGGTACGATCAAATATGCTGCATTACTTGCCCATTCATGCCACAATCAAGCCATTTGGCTGTTCCTCTCAAAGAGAAAGATCTTCTTACATAAAAATTCTGCAGCAGGACTAGCTGATCCACTTCCATCCAGGCATTTGGGGGGGACAACTACCCTGAATACCAACCAACGTGATGGTTAGAGACTATTTATTATTTTATTTTATTTTACTTATATTTCAAATTTAGTCACTGCCCCTCTCAATCAAAGAGCGACCCTGGGCAGTTTACAATAAAGCAACAATAAATACTAGTTAAAATACAATAAAACAATAAAACAGTCTTCTTAAATAAACAATATATTCAAGGGATAGATGGTAAAAGTTCTAAATTTAATTAATTAACTCTGTGGGAATCATCATCCAAAACATTTGGAAGACACCAGATTCCTTTCCAACTCTAGGCAATCAAACAGCAAGAGCCGAAAGGACAACATACCATCATGCCTAGTAATTTGGATGCCCTGTGTGATAAACAAATGTTTGGCTATATATATTTTATAAAAAATTATAAAAATTCCCTTCTCACCCCTATGGGTGGTATGTGTCTTCCTCAACCTTGGGTCCTCTACCAGAGGCCTGGGAGTTTGAGGGTTCTGCACAGGATCTTAGCTGTTCCTAGCACTGCTTCTTCTGCACAGAGAGCTCTGATGGGGCTCCTGGGATCTCTTGGAGCCACTCTCCCAGCTTGGGAGTCACAGCCCCGAGTGCCTTCACTTTCCACATCCTCTCTAGTTCCTCCTTCAGGCCCTGGAACTTCTCCAGCTTCTCATACTCCTTCATATACTCTATATATGAATGTCAAGTCCTTCTTAGGTGCTTAGGACAGCATAGCAGAGGACCATGAGGAAGAAACACTTCCAGGCCAAACACTCCTTCCGTTTTCTCTCCTTTTAAAACTAACTTTAATGAGCATGACTGCAAAATGAGAGCACTCCCAATTGGCCTCCAGTGCTGTCCAGGCCCTGTAACATTCATTTGTCCATCACAGGCAGCTTCTTGGACCACCTTCTGCTGCTTCTGCTGCTTTTTGACTTCTGAATATGGAAGCAAAAGCTCTCTCTTGCAAAATTAATTTCTCATTCTTACTGTTTTGTCTCTTGGCTCAAGGAAGGGCAGGGAGATATATGCGGAGAGGTATTTATTTATTGGAGAGACACCTCACTTCCTATGATTCACTCCCAATGGGAAGGTTGGAACGGCAGAAGTTGGCGGGTTTGCTAATCTAAAGGGTCAGACATCGTGAGTCATCCTTCCCACCACGGTGTTTTATTAGCTGCTGTGGTTCAGATTCCTTTTTATTTTTTTAAGTTAGTCCTTATATAAGCAAGTGATATATAATAATGAAGTGCAAAAAGGCTCTCAGGATTTTTCTCTATCAGTTTTCAAGCAACTGATGAAAGTGAATTAAATTCTGAAATGTCTTTCAACGCCGAAGAAAAAACCCAGTGAAAATCTTGTGGGTGAAATGTAAGGTGTGTTGCACTTACTTAGTGATGAAGGAGTCAAAAGTGTATGTGTGAATGTCCTGTTTTCAGTCTTCTGCAGCCACCCTGGCTTCCCACACTTAATTAAATCCCCCAAAGTAGACCTAATTAGGGAGTTACTTCCAGGGGCTTTTCCTGATTGGAAACCTGAGGAGCCAGGAAAGCTTCAAAGTCAGCTCCAAAACACGAGCAAGAGAAATTTGGAAGAAATTCTCAAGCATCCTAAGGAAAAATATTAGAAAAAGAAGGAGCTTTTTTGCAGAGAAAGAAAACTTGGAAGAGTGGAAGATGGAAGTAGATGGATAATAGATGGAAATAGAAATCAGAGCTCCATTTGTAGAAAGAATGGTTCTGAGGTTATGCTAACAGTGGGACTATGTGATGTTCTCTCATAATTCCCTAAAACAACCTACTAGCTAGGAATTATGGGAGTTATATACCAACATATAGAGAGAGCATCCACGTAGGGAAGTTTGCTACAAAGGCCCATCCTGAAGGACTGAGATGTAAAAATGGCAAAATTGAGGACCCAACTAATTTGTCTACAGAGTTCCATTTGACTTTTTCCCGCCTTTTAAGAGAGGATCTTTTCAAGACTGCCATTAGAACACAACTGAGTGGAAATAAGTTATTGATGGGATCCCATATTGCTATTTTCCATCTCAAATAAATCCTTTCATGCTATTTTTCCCCAGGTGGGAAAAGATGCCAACCAGGGTGCTGGGTAGATGGACCTGCTAACGTTCTGTTGGCCTCATTGGCCATATGGTTGCACAGGGAGAATGCAATTGGTTCATCTTCCTGTCTCTCAATCTTGAGAAGAATTTTTACAAGGTGTGCAGCTGTTGCAGACATAACAGATTGGTTGACATGGTTTTTCTTCCAATAATGATAAATGCCTGTCTCTTTGGAGGTTATTTGAGCCACATTTTGACCATAGATTTAGGCCCGCATGGTCAAGCTCTGGCCAGTATCATTGATGAAGGTATGTCAAAGATGAATGGAAATACCAAGGCTGTATAATTTAGGTAGGTGATAAAAAAAGGTAAAGGTCCCCCCCCCCCCCCCCCGCACATTTGTGCAGTCGTGTCCGACTCTAGGGGCCGGTGCTCATCTCCATTTGTTAGCCGAAGAGCCAGCGTTGTCCGAAGACGCTTCCGCGGTCATGTGGCCGGCATGACATGCGCGGAACGCTGTTACCATCCCACCGAAGTGATACCTATTTATCTACTTGCATTTTGATGTTTTCCAATTGCTAGGTTGGCAAGAGCTGGGGTGAGTGCGGGAGCTCACTCCGTCACACGGCGCTCGGGTCTCGAACCTCCGAACTTGAGACCTTCCGATCGACAAGCCTGGCATCTTACCCACTGAGCCACCACAAGCCCCACAGGTGATAGATACATATGTAAATATTAAGACTGTGTGATGTATTTCCTCTTTCAGGACCTGGAAGGTAGCATCTCAACTTGGAAAACGAATTTCTCCTTTTTCTGGAGAAATAAGGAGAACTCATCTACTCAATTCCTCTCCCTACAAATTTGTTGGGGAATTTCGGGGACATTCCTGTCCAGCTCTAGAAATATCATAGCATGCTGAGTAACAACATTACATATGGCATAGAATCATAGACTTGGAAGGGGCCAGTCAGACCATGGATTCCAACCGTCAGTACGGTGCCAGAATCCAGATTAAAACATCCCTGCCAGTGGCTGTCTGAACACATCTAATGAAGGAAATCACACCAGTCTCTGAGCAATTAGTCCCACTGTTTAACAGTTCTTACTGTTAGGAAGTTTCCAAGTGTTAAAACATTTCAGAGTTGCATGCATTCCCCTAACCTAAAAAGCCCTCATATTACACTTATATTTACATTAAATGGAAAATATAATGTAATGTTTGCCCCCATATCACAGACTTATTCTGAAGAAGCCCCTGGAATGCCTTCAAGGACCAAATAAGTCCCTCATTCTGAAATAAACTTTGCTCCCCTGAAAAACAAGAGGATTCTTCCCTCTCTGCCAGTGAAATTCCAGAAATGTAAGTTTTGAGAAAGAAAATTCTAAGGCATCTCCTCCAACATAGCAATACCAACCTTATTAGTGTGTTGTCTGTGATGAATTAGTAAACCTTGTGTGGTTAGATGGATTCAAGATGAAACACCTTTGCCTGGTTACTGAAGCTTTGGGCTATTTTTGCAAATATTAATTTTGTTCAGGCTTCTCAGTCTATTTGCCTTACTAGAAGAGGTCTTTAAGAGGAAAAGGGAGCTCCAACAGCAGGGCAATACTCTTCCAGGTCCTAATTAACATTCCTACACTTGACCCCTCTACACTTCAAAGCCACCTGGCAAGTTTCTGATGAAGCTCATTTTCCCCAGGCTTCTAACATGCCTTAATTTTGTTTCACTAACTATAGACTTTTATTTTTGACCCCAGCTGGATGGGTCTTTGAAGATTTCAGAGAGCAGCAGTCATCCCCCCAAATTGTGCAAGAAATTCAAAATACTAGCCAGAGGAAACTATTTAGATATCCAAGTCCTCCTTGTCAATGCCTAGGCATGTATAGATCCCAAAACTTAGGATTTTTTTTATAAGAAGTCTGCCCTCCCTGGTCAGATGTGGGCTAGGTTTGCATTCAGGATGCTTTAGTATTTTGTTTGCATGCTTGCTTGCTTGCTTGGCTTGAAAATATGAGGAATTGCAAATAGGGCCAGTTAACAAAAGTGGTCAATACTATTGCAGTCTGGATTCAGCTCCAAAGGGAGGATGAGCCCAGGTCATAAATAGGATGAGGCTTTCTAAACTTCCCCAATTCCAAACTTATCCTAATCGGTAGCTGTCAGCCTTACGAGGTAGACCAGACAGGAAACATGACCAGATGAGCTAATTCTACTTTATTGTAAGGTTACATTAACAGAATCTTGCAAGTCTGAAAGTACATTTCTCCCCCCCCCCCGTCCCCTTTACAGCCCAAGAAACTAGGGAGGGTCCCTTCTGAGCCTCTCACCCCATCCACATTCCTGCTGCAGGCTAAGGTGCCCTTTATCTGACTGTTCCCTTGGCTGCATCTCATTGCCTTGTCTCCCAAGGTCATTCCCACATACCATTACATCAGCTGTAATAAATGACTCCATTTGTTAATGCCAACTATTTCTTCGGGATTTGTGTTGTCATATCAATATACACAAGTCATCATTTTGGCATAAACTCAGTTTGCTGAAGACACCTATGAAGAAGCACACATGAAAACAAAACTAGAGGAAGGTTATATTAGGTTAAAGTGATCTCAATAAATAGACACGTTAAAATGGATTGACATCACAAACTTTCTCTGAAGGAACTGCAACAATGAAAAGACAAGTTCTTGAGGACTGAATACCAACTCTCTCCAACCTAGCACCTGGCTGATGTATTTGGCCTTGCAGTTTCCAGGGTGTTCACAGCAATGAACCTCTGGGACTTCTAGCCCTAATATGGATGGTACTCGGCTGGAGAAGGCTGAGCTATACAAATTTTAAGTGGAAGAGAGTTCCAACAGTATAGCTTCTTTTTCCTCTCATTTGGACCTTCAAGGTGGATGATCAAATCTGGTAGGCTTAGGGTGAGAAAGACACCAAGCTTAACAAATAAAATGATTGATGGGCAAGAGGGAGTGAAGAGTGGAAACTCAGGCTGAACCCCACTTCCATGGCTATATATTATGGGAGTTGAAACCCAAGACTTCTGGAGATCATGCGATTGAAGGAAACCAAGCTAGACAGTATCAATGAGATCAGAAATTTCTAACTACACTATCTTTCTCTTTCCAGACTCTGCTAAAAGAAATTAACAAAGATGAACTGGTCTGGTTTGGAAGATCTCCTGGGTGGAGTGAACAAATACTCCACAGCGTTTGGGCGCATTTGGCTGTCAGTAGTCTTTATCTTCCGGCTTCTAGTCTACTTAGTGGCAGCAGAGAAAGTCTGGGGAGATGACCACAAGGACTTTGACTGCAACACTGAGCAGCCAGGTTGTCCCAATGTCTGCTATGACCATTACTTTCCAATCTCTCACATCCGACTCTGGGCCCTGCAACTCATCCTCGTTACCTGCCCTTCTCTGTTGGTTGTCATGCATGTAGCCTATCGGGAAGCCAAACTGAAGAAACGTTTACAGAAATTTGGAAGCGACTTCAGACCACGTTATCCTCCAGGCAAGAAGCGTGGGGGCTTATGGTGGACCTACCTCTTCAGTCTTCTCTTCAAATCTTTGGTGGACGTTGTGTTTCTGTTTATCTTCTACCATGTGTACCCAAACTACAGGCTTCCTAATCTAGTCAAATGTTCCCTCTCACCTTGCCCCAACGAAGTTGACTGCTACATAGCCAGGCCAACCGAAAAGAACATCTTCACTCTGTTCATGATAATTACTGCCTGTGTCTGTGTCCTACTCAGCCTCATCGAAGCTGTATATCTCATCGGGAAAAGATGTAAGGACAGCCTTCAGGACAGAAGTGAAAGTCACCGAAGAGCCAGTGGTGAACTATACTTCCTCCAAAGAGACAATGGCTCCCTGTCACGAAGTAAACAGGACACAACTGAAGGAGATGGACAGATTTTTCATGGAGCAGAATATAAGCCAGTCACCTCACCTCTCACAAGCAGCTCCCACTGTGGGGAGCCTTCAAAACTTGGGAAGCTGGAGTAACTGCACATCCAGGTAGAATGAAGAGCTTGTGCATGATCCATAAAGCTTCACTCCAACACTAACACTTTCTGCTAGGCTGGAAATGTGAGATATGGTGGAAGTTATGGGAGATTAGGAGAAGGAACATAAATGTAGCTCAGTCTGTTCAGGTTTTAATAGCTACTGTAGATTGCCATGTAAACTGCTCCTGGTTTATGTTCCAACCAGGCAGGCATGCCCTTCTTCAGGGTGGTCCATTACATTCCCCTCTCATCTGCCTTTCTGATGTTGTTTTATTCCAACAGTCACACTCAGATCTCATGAGTTTAGTTCTCTTCCCCATCCCTTGGGCTTTTCCCCAACTCCAAAACATTGCAAACCTTAGACCTCTACTGTCAGCTGGTTCTTGTGCATGGTGTTGCTGTTTCTTCTATCCAAGCTCAGCTCTTTCCAGAAGAGAGAGAGAGAGAGATCTTAAACTGCCATATCCATTTGTTCTGACTCGTTCAACTTAATGCACCTAAACTACTTATCAACAACACATTGTTCTTTGTTCATTTTCAAACCCAGTCTAATTTTTTATAATAATCTCACTATCAAGGAAGGTATTTGGTGAAAGTGGTACTGAGACGTTTTTTCCAATCAAGAGAACTTAGAAATGTAAAATAAAACTTAAGACATGATAGCTGATGGAGGGAGGGAGGGAAGCCAGTGCACCGTGTCCTAGCCCTGATGACGTAGTGCAATTCTTAGGTTGAAAAATGTGTGTTTTCATTTGCAGAAGCCAGGAATGGCAAAGGAGAAGGTGCCTATGGTCTGGTGGTCTGCCATCATTGCTGACAGTCAGCTTGATGGTCTATGAGATGTCAAAAGTTAATCTAGGCACAAAACAATGCATATTTTTATATGAGTCCCTCCTTGAGGGGGAGATGGGCGGTCATAGAAATTAAATAAATAAATAAATAAATAAATAAATAAATAAATAAATATTTTTAATAATTGAAAATCAAGTATTGGATAATAAGAATCTGTCTGATACCAATGAGATCACTTAATATGTGGCTCCCTTTTCTCTTGATTTACTGGAAACAATTCCCCAAGATTTCATAGGAGTCTTCACCAACTGTATTTGGAGATCACAGGGATTAAACCTCAAGATTATTGGCATGCAAAGCATGAACTTCAGTTCCTCACCTTCTTGCTGTTTTGCTTTCTGGCTTAGGAGAATGGTGCTGGGCATGCAATAGAGCAAGAAATATCACCACAATCTACTACTGCCTTGTGTAAGTTCCACACCTCGATGCCAACTGATCATCTCTGTTATTAAGTCCTGATTTTCTTGTTGATCGACAACTTAGCATTCCTTCCAAGCTTGGTTGAAACTCTGCAAGCCATGGCAAACCCACCACTCCTCTGCATTGACCTACTCCAGTAGTTAATTACATGCTATTGATGGGCTTATTGCTATTAATTATATGGCACACATTTCCTGATTGATTTCTCCACTTATGATCTAATGGTATATTGAGAAACTGTATATCACTGATCTAAATTCTCTCTTTCTCAATTACTAAGTTGCCCAGGGAAACCTCTGGATTGGTTTGTTTGTTTTGGAGGAGAGGAGAGGAGAGGAGAGGAGAGGAGAGGAGAGGAGAGGAGAGGAGAGGAGAGGAGAGGAGAGGAGAAATTGAGAAATCTTTCCTGAAGCAGAAATGGCTGCCCATCTTTTGAACCAAGAACATCTGATTTAGTTTGCTAATTATAAAATAAATTGCATCACTTGTCTACAAAGTACATAAGACACCATGAGAGGCCTAGAAACCTGAGTTAAGCCATTTGTTCATCTAGCTCAAGTTTAGAGGCATTTACTATCAGCAGCTGTCCATGGTCTCATGGCTGACTATTTCCAACTCTTGATGAAGATGACACAAAGTGAACCTTTGATCTTCTGCATAGACAATTGTCTTATACTGACTTACACTGATAGTTGTTCCACCTAATTCTCAGGGTATCAGACAGAAATCTTTCCTAGAAATCCTTGGAAAATCCAGAATACTGGATGCCTTGCTTGCAAAGAACAGAACTCTGTGCATTTAGCCACAGCCTTTCCTATCACAATACAGTTTTACACTGCCATGTTTCACCCACTGCCTTGTCTATAAAGTGTCATGGACCTCTGCACAAACACCTATTAAATTGTGCTGCACTTTGTGTTAGTTGGTTTAATCAAAGTTTTAGTTAGTTGGTTTTTGAGGACCCGTTGTAATTATAATAGCTAAATTTACATACTTGGACACTTTTAATGTAATGAGGTAGGCAATGATAAATGAAAATGTTGAAGTTGGCTAACAACGATTAGCTGTTGTTTTATTTCAAGATACCTTACACCTCTTTCACTATACCCAGAACAGGGGTTCTTTGTTACAATTGGGATATTATGAAAATGCATTCAGTTATAATTATTTAAAATAAAGAAGGACTAAGAGAAAATTGCCTACAATTTTTTTAATTGCTTGTAAGAGTAATTCCATACTTATTTGAGAAAGTCTTCCTTAGTTCAACTTAGTTTCAGGAATAGACTTCTGAAGAAAATATTGTGCCACTGTCTACATTTAGAGGTACTTCAAGCAAAAATAAGGTTATAATTGTATATCCACTTGGCTGGAGGGTGGGGGGAATCTCACTGAAATCAATTATGCAGATTTCCAAGCAAACATTATTTATCTGTTTGCTTGTTTGTTACGTTCATATCTTACCTTTCCATCAAAGAAAATAGTACCTTAATGGTTAACAGATGCAATAAAAATAAATAAATCTATAAAGGAATTTTAAACTGTAGAATCAACTTATCAAGAGTTATAAATGGTTTAAAATCATCTGATCATGTATGTCTGCAAGTACACTGCACAAGGAGGGTCTAAAAATAATTTACATTTTTCTTTAAAAAATGCAAAAACTAATTATCATTGTATCTCATAAGCTGGAGCATCTGACGTAACAAAATTTCTCTTTACCAAATGCAACTTGTGTTTGGCCTTGTTAACAGGTTTGCCTAGGAAAAAACTGCACAAATATTCACACTAATTTTGGTGCATATTACCTGGAATGGGCATATTTTTTCCAAGTATGTTATCAATAATAAATGTAGTTTTCAATGTATGCACTTCCAATAGTAGAGAATATCAAAGAGAATATTTGTAGCTCAGGGTTGAACTGTGGAGTCCTTGGTGCTCTCTGAGCCTTGTTGTTTTCTTGCAGACATTTCATTGCCAGGCTAGGCAACATCTTCAGTGCGAAAAGGGAGTGGGACTTGCTCTCTGTTTATATACCCTGGCTTGTCCTGCCTGTGTTGGTGGGGGTCTTGTACTCTCCTTGGTAGTACCTTTCATAAGAGACCATTCATAATAGTACCATTCATAAGAGACAATAGAAAAGCCAGAAGACCAGAAGACCTCCTTGCTAGCAATCAACAACCAGATAGGCAAAGATTAACACCAAGATTAGCACCAGAGCAATCAAACACAATAGACCTTAATCAAGGAACTATTAACTCAATCGAAGAGAATATCGAACAGCAGCTGACTCTGAAGCAAGGTATCCTGGGACATGTAGTCCAATACTACAGGAGTCAGTTCCCTTCCCCCTTCCCTGAGCGCGCGGTAAATAAACTTTGTTAAATATATGAATTGTTAAATATATGAAATTGCAATGTTGTAAGACACCTAGAGTCCTCCGATAGGGAGGGGATAGGCGGGGTATAAATACGAATAATAAATAAATAAATAAAATATTTGTAGCTCAGGGTTGAACTGTGGAGTCCTTGGTGCTCTCTGAGCCTTGTTGTTTTCTTGCAGACATTTCATTGCCAAGCTAGGCAACATCTTCAGTGCGAAAAGGAAAAGTTCCTTTTCGCATTGAAGATGTTGCCTAGCCTGGCAATGAAACGTCTGCAAGAAAACAACAAGGCTCAGAGAGCATCAAGGACTCCACAGTAGAGAATAGACAGATGATAGGTGATAGATAGATAGATAGATAGATAGATAGATAGATAGATAGATAGATAGATAGATAGATAGATAGATATTTGAGAGAGAGAGAGAGAAGGGTTGAACTGTTGGGACCTTGGGGTTCTGGACCTTGGCTGTTTTCCTGAAGACATTTCATTACTAGGCTAGAGAACATCATCAGCGCTGATCAAGCTCAGAGAAGACCAACAACAATATATACACTTTTTGTGCATTTTTGTACATTTTTTCCATCATACATCTATTTTTGTGCACATTTCTTGAGTTGCAAACTAGGATACAAAATTTACATTTGACATATCATTTGGGAATTTGAACAGCATCGAAATTCTGATGCTGGAAATTTGAAACATACCATGTTGTGAGACACAAATACTGTTGGTCTGAAATTTTTGGCTAGCTTTTAAAAATTAATTAATTAATTTTCTTACCCCGCCCACCCACTTTTCTGAGCACTAATTTAACACCTTGTCATTACATTATTCCTATCAATTCAAATGGGGGGAGAGAAGGGAGAATATTAATATATTTCTCACTGCATATCATCATTACCCTTCTGCCAGTGCTGTGTCTTGTAATCTCTTTGCAATTCTTGGATGTGAACAAATGGGCCATATATGTTAAAGCAAAGAGGACTCATTCAGAAAAGGTGCATGTCTTCTTTAAAAAAGAAAAAAAGTTCAACAAAATGGATGGATGGATAGATAAAGTAGGTAGATACAATGATAGATAGATAGATAGATAGATAGATAGATAGATAGATAGATAGATAGATAGATAGATAGATAGATAGATAGATGGATGGATGGATGGATGGATGGATGGATGGATGGATGGATGGATGGATGGATGGATAGATGATAGATAGATCCTTAAAATTGTTATTTTATTTATTAATTCCATATTTAATTCATATTCCATGCTGGAATTCAAAACAGCATAAATGAGACTCCTAAGCAATCCACAATTTACGTACTGAACATGTCCAGAACAGTAAGAAAAGCCATGGTCCCACCACCAAAATTCGGCCCCTGTCACATGTGCCACACACATAAAAAAGGCACTGTCTTTGATCACATGGTCACGGCCACCATCTTGACACTTTTGACCCTCTTGCAGATGCTCCCGGGCCCAGACCATCTGGGCTGCAACATCTTGTATCTTTGTACCACACATACAAGCATCTTCTTTCTTTTCTCTCTAAATACATCAGCCTTTCCCAAATGAGACATCTGCCAAGTGTGGAATAGGAGCTCCACATATATTCAGAGTGGGGAAGGTTGAAACCAGAATACGTGCAGTTTGTCATTTAAGCTAGGAGGAGGCCAAACCCAACATAAATATGTAATGTCATGCCAAATTTATTGGAATATTACAGTGGGTCATTGAGCCCGCTGGCAGGGGATGAGAAGACACACCCAGTATTATAAGTTGCCCTGTCATTCTTAACATTGGAGGAAACTCCAAGACCGTTGCCTGACAGAAAATAATAATAATAATAATAATAATAATAATAATAATAATAAATAATAATAATTAATAATAATAATGAATCAGCAAAATGCCCTCTCCTCAAAAAAGAGTGGGGTGAGTTGTCTGTGTGTGTCTGTAGGTCTTCTACTTTTCCGTGCAAGAAAAGTTCCACATTTACTCCAGGATTAGTGAAGACAACCTACAGAAGAATAGTGTGAGGAGCAGGGATTCATTCAGACCTTAATTCAGCCTTTCAAGCTTCTTTTATTATACCCTTTAACAGTAAAGTAGAATTCTAGCAGTGTCGTGTTCCTGCCCTACTTGAAAGCCTGGCAGAGATTCCCTCTCTCTCCTCTTATACCAAAGCAAGTCAAGGTGGGGTAATCTCGAGTTTCTTTTTCACCCCCTCCTCTCTTTCAGGGCTAAGCTGATATGTATATACAGGTAGTCCTCACTTAACAACAATTTGTTTAGTGACAGTTTGGACTTACAGCAGTGTTGAAAAAAACAACTTACGACCAGTTCTCAAACTTATGACTGTCACAGCGTCCCCACAGTCACGTGATCACGATTTGGGCGCTTGGAACCGGTTCGCATTTATGACCATTGCAGCATCCCGTGGTCATGTGATCGCCATTTTCGACCTTCCCGGCCAGCTTCTAGCAAGCAAAATCAATGGGGAACCATGTGATTTACTTAACAACCACATTGTTCTCTTAACAACTGCAATGATTCGCTTAACAACCACTGCAAAAAAGGTCATAAAATCAGGACAGATTTGCTTAATGACCACTTCGCTTAGCAACCGAAATTCCGGTCCCAATTGTGGTTGTTAAGCGAGGACCACCCGTAGCCACTTTTGCATTCCTTCTTAAAGGTGATCTTCATACTTCTCTACAGGGATCTCCCAGTTGTTTTCGCAGTTGCAGCATGGACCATAATAGACATGTTTGGAGTGCCAGGTTGGGAATACTGACTTAAGAGTCCTCATATTAGTAGATCAGAGGGGGTTAAATATAATTGCCATCAGAGTGGGCAACCTAACACACCAGACTTGCCTGTATTTGCAAAACACCAAGGCTATTTCAGAGTATGAAAGCCACATAATTTATTTAGCAACCCACTCAAAGTAAGTACTTACAAAACACACTTTAACTGGCCTTCTCAAATAACTACCTGGTTGTTGAAGCCATAATCAATCTCACCTAGCCGGACTTGTCTTGCAAGCAAAGTAGGTCAGGCCAGTTAGTACTTGGTTGGGAAACTGTCAGGGGATCCCTGGCTGTAAGCTAGACCAAAACATTAAACATGAACATCTCAGAAGAAGACAGTGGCCATCCATCTTCGTACTGCTGCCAAGAAAATTCCATAAAGTCACCAGGAATGGAGTTCAGTTTGAAGGTATCTTTACCTTTTAGACCCAATGACATTTTTTAAAACACGATTTATATTGAAAAGGAGAGAGAGAGAGAGAAAAAATGTTGGAAGACCAAGTGAAAAATGCAGTAAGTGCCTAAACTTAAGACTCCCTCTGAGCTCATGGCTGAGGCTTAGTGTCGTTCTGCTCCTCTCCCCATCCCATTGACCTTGGTGGCCACATGCGTGTAGCAGTTCTTGGTTGGAAGATCTGCCCTTTCCTCTTGTCTTCTGTGGTTCTTGGTTGCCCAGAGGGATTAAGGAGGATGCCCCCAAAGGAAAGAGGGTGTGTGTCCTCCTCCCAGTAAATCATAGCCTTAGTTTTCCGGGTCCTGCCATAGCAAGGATGACAGGTACAAAAATAATTGCAACTTCCACTGGTTTCAAGTTGGCCTCCAGCTCCTTAGGATTGGGTTAATCAGTCCTGACCAATCCTGTCTGTACAGATAGAGGGAAAAGAGAGGGTTTTCTCCTTTGTTTGCCTGAGATCCTTCCAAGATTAAGTAGGTGGCTTTTTTTACCATCCTACAGTGTGGCTGTCAAGCCAGATCCATCTGGGTGTGTCATTCCATTGCACCCAAAGACAACACTTCTGGTGACTCATTGTCTTCATTGCCCAGAATGCTATTCCCAAGCTGGGTTGCATGTGACAATTTTCCAATTTTGCCAAGGCCTAGAGGACCAAATGAAACTAATGTGCTTTTCATTCCAAGGTGGGAGAACCTGTAGAGGAACACGAAGATAACAAAATTTGATGGATCTTAAAAAAAAATGCAAGAGTTTTTCCTTTGGAACATAGACACAGGAGTGAAAATAGAAACAATATGGGATACAAGTAAGGCATACATGAGAGGTCATTTTATATCAATAAATAGTTATCAAAAAAAAAAAGAATATCAAAAAATTACAGATAATTATGGACCAAATTAAAGAAAAAGAAAAAGAACTACAAAATAACAACAATAAGGAAGATTTATTAAATCAAATCAAACTATTACAAATCCAAGTCCAAATTTTAATGACAGAGGATATGGAAAAAAAATTGAAATATAGTAAACAGAAAAACTTTGAAAATGCAAATAAGCCAGGCAGATGGCTGGCTTATAAATTAAGAAAAGAGAGGGAGAAAAAAATAATTTCTAAAATTAGAGAAAATGACACGTATTTAACTCAAAATGATAAAATTAAAAATGCCTTTCATGTTTATTATACAAATTTATATAAAAAACAGGAAGTATCATTAGAAAAAATAGAACAATATATACAAAATTGCAATTTAAGGAAACTAACAAAAGAACAGAAAGATCTAACTAATAATATAATTACAACTCAAGAGATATCAGATGCAATTGACAAGCTAAAAACAGGTAAAACACCGGGACAAGACGGACTATCGACAGGTTATTATAAATATTTTAAAGAACAATTGGTTGAACCGTTAAAAATATTGTTTAACTCGATTCTGGAAGGAAACAAAATACCAAAATCATGGACTCAGGCCAAAATAGTCTTGATCCCAAAGGAAAACCA
The DNA here is from genome assembly GCA_023362775.1 of Charina bottae. NCBI lineage: Eukaryota > Metazoa > Chordata > Lepidosauria > Squamata > Charinaidae > Charina > Charina bottae. Next base: position 8,758,777 of record JALMGJ010000013.1, read on the forward strand.
AGATCCAACAAAATGCCAAAATTATAGGCCAATTTCATTATTAAATAACGATTACAAACTGTTCACTATTCTATTGGCGGAAAGATTAAAAAAAATTTTTACAAAATTTGATAAATGGGGACCAAAACGGATTTTTACCAAATAGACAAATTAAAGATAATTTAAGAACAGTAATAAATTTAATAGAATATGCTAACATACATAATGAAAAACAGATAATGTTACTATTTTTAGATGCGGAAAAAGCCTTTGATAATGTAAATTGGGATTTCATATTTAAAATTTTAGAATATAGAAATTTTGGAAATAACTTTATAAAAGCAATTAAAGAGATTTATAATGTACAAAAAGCCAATATAATAGTGAACGAAGAAGAAACAAAAGAAATAAACATAGAAAAGGGAACACGCCAGGGATGTCCAATGTCTCCACTGATATTCATATTGGTGTTGGAAACTATATTGGAAAAAATTAGAAAGGACGATAATATTGAAGGAATAAAAATTAAAGGAGAAATATATAAATTAAAAGCATTTGCGGATGACTTAGTGATAATAATTCAAAATCCATTGAAATCAATAGAACATTTAAATGAAAAATTAAAGGAATTTGGAGAATTGGCAGGTTTTAAAATTAATAAGCAAAAGACAAAAATGATAAATTTAAACATGAAGAAAGAAGATAAGATGAAGTTGGAAGAGAAAACTGGATTTCAAAACGTTAAACAAATTAAATATTTGGGAGTACAAATAACAGGTAAAAATATAGATCTATTTAAAAATAATTATAGTAAAGTATGGAATGACATCAAAAAAGATTTAGAAAAGTGGAAAAATTTACAATTATCATTACTAGGGAAGATTGCCACAGTAAAAATGAATGTATTGCCCAAAATCTTATATCTGTTCCAGACGATACCTATAGAAATCACAGATCAAACATTTTCAAAATGGCAAAAAGACATTACAAAATTTATATGGAATGGAAAAAAACCCAGAATAAAATTAAGATATCTACAAGATTTAAAGGAAAGAGGAGGATTGGGATTACCAAATTTAAAATTATATTATGAATCCTCTGTTTTGGTCTGGCTAAAAGATTGGATAAAATTAGATAATTCGAATATATTAAATTTAGAGGGTGACGACAATAGATTTGGATGGCACGGATATATGTATTATAATAAAAGCAAAAGCAATAAGGCATTCACTAATCATAGAATTCGGAAATCAATTTTAAGAATTTGGAACAGATATAAAAAATATTTATTGCCGGTATTACCATTGTGGATATCTCCTCAGGAGGCAAATGCCAAAATAGAAATTCCAAAAGATAAAAAATGGATAAGGTATAAGAACTTATTGAAATTTAATGGGAATAACTATGAAATTAAAACGAGAGAGGAACTAGAAAGAGAAGGATTTGAATGTTATTGGTTTAAATATTTACAATTAAAAGAACAATTTAAATTAGATCAAAAGATGTTCAAATTCACGGAAACAACAGAAAATTGGGATAGTATATTATGGAAAGAAAACGATCATTTAATATATAAAGTATATAAAAAATTATTGGAACTAAAAAGTAAAGATATAAAAATTAAAAAATATATGATAAAATGGGAAGAAAACCTGAATAGAGAAATTAATTATGAAGACTGGCAAAGAATTTGGACGAAAAATATAAAATTTTCCTTAAGTAATAATCTAAGAGAAAATAATTACAAAATGATATTTAGATGGTATTTGCCTCCTGAGAGACTATATAAAATGAAATGTATAAGATCAAACACATGTTGGAAATGTAAAATAAATGTGGGAACTTTCTATCATATTTGGTGGACATGTCAAAAGACTAAAAAATACTGGGGGGAAATTCATGGTAATATATGTAAAATATTCAAAATTGATATGGAAAAAAACCCAGAAATTTATTTACTGGGATTTATGGACACGAAGATGAACAAGGAACAAAAAAAAATATTATACCATTTGACTACAGCGGCGAGGATTATATTCGCAAAACATTGGAAAGAAGAAGTTACCCCCTCAATAGAAGAATGGATAATCAAAACGATGGAAATAGCACAGATGGACAGACTGACAATTCTAATAAAGCAAAAAGAACTGGGAGATTATGAACTTATATGGAACCCATTTATAGAGTTTTTGCAAAAAGAATATAAAATAAAACTATTGTAATGGGAAAAGTACTAAAAGGGATAAATAAGATATTAGAATATATGTATTAGAATACAAGAATAACTGAAAGGTTTAAAATAAAATAAGAGATAAGATATATATATATTAAAGGAATATTAATAAAAAGAGGAATATAATAGAAATATAGAAATATAGTAAAAATTAAAAGTAAGAAGCTATCTTCAAAGAAGAAACAGGAAGTCGTTTTAAATTAATTGTTTCATGTGATGTGATGTTATAAGGGGTTTGTTATGTAGGGTTATTTAGATTTGAATGTATGTTTGTTAAGTTTATTATGTACTTTGTTTTTCATTTTTATGTTGTTGTTGTTGTTGTTTTTGTTTTGTTTTTTAATAATAAAATTAAATATTTAAAAAAAGAACTGTAGAGGAACATGAAGATGACCTTGGAGAAGATCTGCAGAGACCGTTAGCAAAACATGAGCTCAGTCTGGGAAACAAGATAGCGTGAGGTAGAAAAATATAAAGTTGCCTCACCTTGACTCTCTTTTACATAAGAGGGAGGGAATGGGAAACACTCTTAGGCTTTCAAGACTGATATCAGCCCTTCAAGGTAGGCCTAGTCAGGAAACAGACACCACAGAAATACTAGAACTCTGCTTTATTGAGATAGGCTATAATAACAGAATCTTGAAAAGCACTGACTGCTTCGGTTCGTACAAACCCTAAATTACAAAAGTAAAGGTAAAGGTCCCGTCCCCCCCCGAACATTTGTGCAGTCGTGTCCGACTCTAGGGGCCGGTGCTCATCTCCGTTTGTTAGACGAAGAGCCAGCGTTGTCCGAAGATTAAATTACAAAGTGGTATCTAAATAGTGTGGGGTGTGGTGGCTCAGCGGGTAAGACGCCAGGCTTGTCGATCGGAAGATCGCAAGTTTGGAGGTTCGAATCCCTAGCCCCGCGTGACGGAATGAGCTCCCACACTCGCCCTAGCTCTTGCCAACCTAGAAATTCGAAAACATGCAAATGCAAGTAGATGAATAGGTACCACTTCGGTGGGATGGTAACAGCGTTCCGCGCGCGTCATGCCAGCCACATGACCGTAGAAGCGTCTTTGGACAACACTGGCTCTTCGGCTAAAAAACGGAGATGAGCACTGGCCCCTAGAGTTGGACATGACTGCACAACTGTGTGGGGGGAACCTTTACCTTTTCATCTAAATAGCCCACTTCAGACATTTGGGCCTAGGTGAATCACCGGTGCCAGCAGCAGCACCTAACAACTTTGGGCAATTGATAGGACCTTCTCATGGTGTTTTGTTGTTTATTCATTCAGTTGCTTCCGACTCTTCGTGACTTCATGGACCAGCCCACGCCAGAGCTTCCTGTCCGCCATCACCATCCCCAGCTCCCCCATGGTTGAGTCTGTCACCTCCAGAATATCATCCATCCATCTTGCCCTTGGTCGGCCCCTCTTCCTTTTGCCTTCCACTTTCCCTAGCATCAGCTTCTTCTCCAGGATATCCTGTCTTCTCATTATGTGGCCAAAGTACTTCAGTTTTGCCTTTAATATCATTCCCTCAAGTGAGCAGTCTGGCTTTATTTCCTGGAGTATGGACTGGTTTGATCTTCTTGCAGTCCAAGGCACTCTCAGAATTTTCCTCCAACACCAGTTCAAAAGCATCTATCTTCCTTCGCTCAGCCTTCCTTATGGTCCAGCTCTCGCAGCCATAGGCTACTACAGGGAATACCATTGCTTTAACTATGCGGACCTTTGTTGTCAGTGTGATGTCTCTGCTCTTAACTATTTTATCAAGATTTGCCATTGCTCTCCTCCCAAGAAGTAGACGTCTTCTGATTTCCTGGCTGCAGTCAGCTTCTGCAGTAATCTTTGCGCCTAAAAATACAAAGTCTGTCACTGCCTCCACTTTTTCTCCCTCTATTTGCCAGTTATCAATCAAGCTCGTTGCCATAATCTTGGTTTTTTTGAGGTTTAACTGCAACCCAGCTTTTGCACTTTCTTCTTTCACCTTCGTCATAAGGCTCCTCAACTCCTCCTCGCTTTCAGCCATCAAAGTGGTATCATCTACATATCTGAGATTATCCAGCGATTTTAACTCCAGCCTTGGATTCCTCAAGCCCAGCACGTTGCATGATCTGTTCTGCGTACAGGTTGAATAGGTAGGGTGAGAGTATACAACCCTGCCGTACTCCTTTCCCAATCTTAAACCAGTCCGTTGTTCCATGCTCTGTTCTTACCGTTGCTACTTGGTCGTTATACAGATTCCTCAGGAGGCAGACAAGATGACTTGGTATCCCCATACCACCAAGAACTTGCCACAATTTGTTATGGTCCACACAGTCAAAGGCTTTAGAATAGTCAATAAAACAGAAATAGATGTTTTTCTGAAACTCCCTGGCTTTCTCCATTATCCAGCAGATATTGGCAATTTGGTCTCTAGTTCCTCTGCCTTTTCTAAACCCAGCTTGTACATCTGGCAATTCTCGCTCCATGAATTGCTGTAGTCTACCTTGCAAGATCTTGAGCATTACCTTACTGGCATGTGAAATAAGTGCCACTGTTCGATAGTTTGAACATTCTTTAGTGCTTCCCTTTTTTGGTATGGGGATATAAGTTGATTTTTTCCAATCTGATGGCCATTCTTGTGTTTTCCAAATTTGCTGGCATATGGCATGCATCACCTTGACAGCATCATCTTGCAAGATTTTAAACAGTTCAGCTGGGATACCATCGTCTCCTGCTGCCTTGTTATTAGCAATGCTTCTTAAGGCCCATTCAACCTCACTCTTCAGGATGTCTGGCTCTAACTCACTGACCACACCGTCAAAGCTATCTCCAATATTATTATCCTTCCTATACAGATCTTCCGTATATTCTTGCCACCTTTTCTTGATCTCTTCTGCTTCTGTTAGGTCCTTACCATCTTTGTTTTTGATCATACCCATTTTTGCCTGGAATTTTCCTCCGATGTTTCTAATTTTCTGGAAGAGGTCTCTTGTCCTTCCTATTCTATTGTCTTCTTCCACTTCCGTGCATTGCTTGTTTAAAAATAATTCCTTATCTCTTCTGGCTAACCTCTGGAATTTTGCATTTAATTGGGCATATCTCCCCCTATCACTGTTGCCTTTTGCTTTCCTTCTTTCTTGGGCTACTTCCAGTGTCTCAGCAGACAGCCATCTTACCTTCTTGGTTTTCTTTTTCTTTGGGACGTTTTTTGTTGCCGCCTCCTGAACAATGTTGCGAACTTCTGTCCATAGTTGTTCTGGGACCCTATCTACTAAATCTAGTCCCTTAAATCTATTCTTCACCTCCACTGCATATTCCTTAGGAATATTAGTGAGCTCATATCTAACTGATCTGTGGGTCTTCCCTATTCTAAATTTTGCAATAAGAAGTTCATGATCTGAACTACGGTCAGCTCCAGGTCTTGTTTTTACCGACTGTATAGATGTCCGCCACCTTTGGCTGCAAAGGATGTAGTCAATCTGATTTCGGTGTCGACCATCTGGTGAAGTCCATGTATAAAGTCATCTTTTAGGTTGTTGGAAGGGAGTGTTTGTTATGCACAGTGAATTGTCTTGGCAAAATCCTATCCGCCTATGTCCTGCTTCATTTTGTTCTTCCAGACCATGCTTGCCTGTTATTCCAGGTGTCGTTTGACTACCCACCTTAGCATTCCAGTCTCCTGTAATGAAAATAACATATCTTTTTGGTGTATTATCCAGTAGATGCTGCAGATCCTCATAGAACTGATCTACTTCTGCTTCTTCAGCATCTGTGGTTGGGGCGTATATTTGGATCACTGTGATGTTAAATGGCTTACCCTGAATTCGAATTGAGATCATCCTATCGTTTTTTGGATTGTATCCAAGCACTGCTTTAGCCCTTTATTATTAATTATGAAGGCTACTCCATTTCTTCTGTGGTCCTCTTGTCCACAGTAGTAGATCTGGTGGTCATCTGATGTGAAGTGGCCCATTCCAGTCCATTTCAGTTCACTGACACCTAAAATGTCTATATTTAATCTTGACATCTCACTAATAACCACATCCAATTTGCCCTGGCTCATAGATCTTACATTCCAGGTTCCTATGGTGTGTTGATCTTTAGAACATCAGATTCGTCGTTCACCACCAGCACCGTCGACCGCTAGCCGTCCTTTCGGCTTTGAGCTAGCTGCGTCATCACATCTGGGGCTAGTTGAACGTATCCTCTGTTCCTCCCCAGTAGCATTTTGACCATATTCCAACCTGGGAGTCCCATCTTCCGATGGTATACCGACATATCTCTGGTTGTACTGATCCATTTAGTTTTCACGACAAGAATACTGGGGTGGGTTGCCATTACCTTCCCCAGGGATCGTATTTAGTCTGACCTCTCTGCCACGACCTTCCCGTCTTGGGTGTCCCTTCACAGTTTAGCTCATGGTTTCATTGAGGTGCTCAAGCTCCAGCACCACGACAAGGTAACGATCTCCTTTGCTGGAGCCTTCTCATGGTAGTCATCCTAATTCAGGCAACTGCACATTAAAGAAGTAAGTTTCATTCTTTATTTTCAGTTTAAGAACACTGCTAATGCATATATACAGGCCTACACATGAAACAAATATAATAATTTTGTAACTTTTGGCCTATATTTGAGCCTGAATGTGCAGGGGTTCCCCGAGGCCTGAAAAATATTTCAAGGGTTCCTCCAGGGTCAAAAGTTTGAGAAAGGCTGGTCTAGAAGGAACAATCTGAGGTGGAGGAAGGCGGTCGAAGAGCCAGGATTAAAAGATTCTTTGTATTAGCAGGAAGAGTAGAGGCATTATGAATCTTTGGAGGGATGTTGGTCCAGAGGCAGATACTGCAACAGAGAAGGTACACATCCTGGCTCCCCCAGATGATACTGTTTAATCAATGGGACTCAGAGCATGGATAGGGAGAAATTATGGAGATAAGAAGTCTCTCAGAAAACTAGCCGCGGCCTTTTACAAACTGGGCTGCGGGGCTCCTGCCCGCAAACCCCACCCCCGGTGCATGCGATTGGCTCTTGCCCACAAACCCCGCCCCCCGGTGCTTGTGATTGGCTCCTGCCCGCAAACCCCGCCCACCGGTGCATGCGATTGGCTCCTGCCCACAAACCCCACCCCTCGGTGCTTGTGATTGGCTCCTGCCCACAGACCCCACCCCCATGGTCCGCAGAAATCCTGGAAACCCTGCCCCCCCCAGTCCACAGAAAAATAGTCTTTTGAAACCGGTCCCTGGTGCCAAAAAGGTTGGGGACCCCTGATGTAGGGGATAACTAGTGCCTGGAATTGCACCTGGAAGCTTACTGATGAACAGTGCAGCTTGCAGAGTAGAGCTGTCACATGAGCATAATGAGACTTGCTCATAACAGCTTGTGCTGCTGCATTTTGGACCAACTACAGCAGTGCTTTCTAAAGTGCCACCGTTGGCGACACACCAACGGCAGCAGTGGCGTGCGCAGGGGCGGGGGCGTGCACGGCGGCGGTGCGGGAGGCGCGCAGGGGTGGGGGCATGCATGGCGGCGGCAGCCTCCACTAAAACACAGAAGTGCTGATGGCGCGCCGCTGCCACTGCCGCCGTGCACACCCCCGCTGCCGCTTCTGGGTTGTGTTGTGACACACCAGACTGTGTGTTGTGACACACTAAAGTGTCGCGACACACAGTTTGGAAAGCGCCCAGAGTCCCCTATTCCGGGAGATGGGCGGGGATAAATTTAAATAATAAATAAAATAAATAAGCTGTGAACTACAGGTTCCAAGTGGTCTTCAAGGGCAGCCCCGTGTAGTGTTCATTGCAATGGTCCACATGCAAGGTGATCAAGGCAAGAATGAGAATAAGGAGGGCCCAGACCAGAAACAGGCACAACTGGTGCACAAGATGGATCTGAGCAAAAGGCTTTCTGGCCACAGCTGCCACCTGCTCCTCAATCAGGAGCCGAGAGTTCAGGGAGACCCCCACATTGCACACCAGCCCTGAATGGGGAAGTGCATCCCCCTTTACAGCCAGAGGTAGAAAGTCCCTGAGGCAGATGATCTAAGAACCCACAGCCATTAGCAATGAGCTTGAGCCTGTTCCTCCCCATCAAAGGCCCAACAGTCTCCACGTACTGGAATAAGATGTTGTCAGCAACACTTGGCAGATCCAGGGTCAAGATATACAACTGAGTCTCAGCAGCAAACTGATGACACTTGGCCCCAAACCAACAGATGACCTCACTTAGTGGCCTCATGTACAGGCAGCTGGAGTAGAGCATCAAGCCCTCTTGAACTGCATAAAGTAGGAGCTTTGGACCTCTCCTCCTCCCCCAACACCAATTGAAACCAACTGTGGAGAAAGAGAACCACTATGATACCATGCCCCCCTCTCAATCCCTGCACTCGATCCAGAAGGATTCCATGATTGATGGTTTCAAAGCCTGCTGAGAGATCAAGGGGGGGCAGGACAGTTGCACCACCTTGTCCAAGCTCCACCAAGAGGTCATCAACCAGTGCTATCAAGGTCATCTCACTACTATGTTCTGGCCTGAAACCCAAGTGAAAAATGTTCCTGATAATCTGTTTTCTCCAGGGCCCTCTGAAGTTCCAACCTGACCATCTTTTCAACAAAATTCCCTAAAAAGGGGAGATTATAGATTATGTTTTATTTTATATTTTATTTTGTATATGTTTTATTTTATTTCATTTTAACTAGATTTTATACCATCAGCTATCAGAGTCTCAAAGTATTTTATAAATGACATCAAACGAGAATTCACCAAAGCTCTCAAATTAAAAATTAAAATTAAAACCACAAGCAATTAAAAAAAAAACATTAATGTGTATGCATAGCTTAAGGTTCTTTTTTAAAGCCAGCAAAGAAGCCGGATTCCTTAGTTCAACAGAGAATGCAGCCATAAACTCAGAGTGGCTACAGATAACGTTTGACCATACTGATGAACGTCAGTAGGTGAACCTTCTCCAATAACCGCAAGGAGCAAGAAGGGATCATAAACACCTGGTTCTCTCAGGTAACTAGCCCCAAAGAAAGTCCTTCTGGGTCATGGTGAGACAATAAAATGATGGTGCTGCTACTGGTTCCTGGTAAGTTCCTGGGCAGTAGAAGCACTAATGTATCAATGGGCCCTATCAAGAACATTTTGCTTGGGGCCACCTCAGATTGGAAGCCAGTCTTAGAAATGTCTTCCAGGTGTTGGGGGCTGGAATCAGGCTTTGAGCATTATGATCAAAGTAGGCAGCTCTCTGTCTTCAGGGGAGGCGATTGCAAATTTGAAAGCAATATGAGACTGTGAGACTGTGAGAATTCTCAAAGTGAGAATTAATTCTCAGTCAGTGAGAAATCAGATAAGAGCAACAACCCTCACCATTGTGAAAACAAAAGTCAGGTGGAAACAAGGCAGCCCTCTCCAAAGAGGAGGCCAAAATCTCTGTTAATAGGGCAGTATGAACAATGAAACATAAGATTTAAACTTTCTCTTTATAAATAAAGCCAGCCCATTATTAACTGAAATTGCTGGAATTCTCTTGTCCTAGCTTTAAACTAATTTCTTTTTAGTTCTTGGATTTTCTTGTGAGCTTATGTCAGTGGTTCAAGACCAGACTCTAACTGAAGAGATAAATCATCCTTCAGATTCCCCATGATCCCAGTTCTGGAACAAGAGGAATTCATTCTACAAAATTTCCTGTGAGTCTCAATAGCCTGCATTGTTCCTTCTGAGAACTTCAGAAAAAAAATGCTAGAGGAACAGAGGTTCTCTTCTTCTGACAGCAACACATATATGATGGAAAGGATGGAGAGAAAGTAGGGAGTCCTGTTTTTTTTTTCTTCTGTTTTTGTCTTTCTTTCTTTTCTTTTTCTTTTTTTTTGGTTGATAGATGAACAGGTGAAGAGTAAGGTAGAGTAGATGGGGAAAGGAAGTGGAGAAGGAATGAGGGGGAAGAGGAGATAAAGAAGATGGAGAAAAGAGGAGAAGGAAGGGAAGTCAAGTTATGGGAGGAGAAAAAAAAGGTTTTTTGTAAGAAAGTTATGATTGTATTTACTTTAAAAATGTTATTTATGTTATGTTATGTTATATTATGTCAGATTTTGTTATTTATGTATTACTATAAAATAAAGAATTAAAAATTAAAAAAAAGAAAAGATTATTTGAGTGTTACCCTAAGAAATCGAATGGTGTGAATAAGTACTCTACTATTAGTGGCCATGTATGTTTCAACATGGCCCTCTTCTTTTAAGTACAGGTAGCCAAGATAGTCTAATCTGTGTTGATGTGTCCATTGTAAATCTAACAGTTGCATTCCTATCCCATGCTAAACTCGGTGTTTATTTGAGTTAGGTTTCATTGTGGCTTAGCTTTGTTGTAAATGCAGGCCCTTTGATTAGTTTATAGGCAGTGCATTTTGTTAATCCAGAAAATAGATTAGTAACCAGTTTGTGTGTTGTGTAAACATAGTCCATAAGTATGAAACCATTATCACCAGATCTTTGGCATTTACCTCCAATGAAATGTGGTCATATAGATTTTATTTTATTTATTTATTTTATCTTATTTATACCCCGCCTATCTCCTCCCTAATGGAGGGCTCTAGGCGGCTTACAATCATGTACATTCATATATTATACATCATATATTATTACAATTTAACTGCGCGATAGGGAGGAGGTGAAGGAACCGGCTCTTCAGCTGTAGGCATCGGACTACATGCCCCAGAATGCCTTGCTCTGAGCCGGCTGCTGACGTCCAGGAAGTTGTTGTTCCAGATCCGTCGTCCTCTGCCGCCATTGTCGGGATTCTCCAGATCTTCTTGGATTCGAAGACGACCCTCCAACGGACGCCAGCAAATTGACCCACGTGAGTGGTACCCAATTTATCTACTCGCATTCAGCTTTGGACCTGTTGGGTGGACAGAAGCCGGGGTGAATGGCGAGAGCTCACCTCACCACGCGGTTTCGAACTGCCAACCTTGTGGTCAGCAGTCTAACGGCTCAGCGGTTTAACCCGCTGAGCCACCGCACCCCTTCCAGTGGAAAGATCAGCATAACTTAGGACAAATACCTTGGTTCACTGTTACGAAGTTGCTGGAGAAATAGCATCAGTGCTTGGATGCTAATTTTGTCTTCCTTGCCAAGTCATTTCTAAGGTATACCCGTTTGGCTTTATTTTAGATTTCCCTGTATACTTTTATTGTCATGCAATCACCCTCTGTAGCAATCTTCAAACTCAGTGCCTCATCAGATTGGTAGATTTCTTCCCTGTGGTTGCAAGAAAGAACCCACGTCATTCCCTTCCTACCTCTGAAAGGGACCAGACAGATGGACCAGTCTACTCAATGAGGGACCACAGTGCCAACTTGCTCTATTGGACCATTAACAATTGTGCTCATAGAGTGGACCGTCCCCTCTCTGACCAAACTCTGCTACATTTTGTGATTGGCAACTCTTGTATGGAGGCCAAAAGTTGTGGTGGGGAGATCAGCGATCCAGAGAAGTGGAGCTTCATCACACACGGGGGCAGGACAATGACTTTCCAATGGATGGGTTGTCTATTCAAGTAGGTGAGGTTGTGCTGTGCAGATGAAAAAGGCCAGGATATTCTGTTTGGGGGCGGGGGGGAAGGCCTGCTTTTTTAAAAATAATTGGAGGCTGTTCTTAAAATTGGAGAAACTGTGCCATCAGTCTTTGGCGACTGTGGTGTTGGGAGGCCCTAAAAATGGGGGTTTGGAGCAGCATGCAGCCCTTCGGCTTCAAGTTGCTTCGTGCTACTATACTGGAACTAAAATGGTTTCTGTGTTGGTGGCCACTGCCCTCCACTTGAATCTTGCTTTTCAATTAACAGATTGATTGGACGTGACGGAGTGAGGTGGACTTGGCTTGTGCAAATCACGGTGGCCCCGTATCTTAATAATGAAATGCCTGTTCCTTGCTTCAGTGTATTTAATCGTGTTAAGACATGCTGAATTACTGAAACATGCTTGGGTTGTATAAAGAGCTAATTGACTGCTCCTGCTCTTTCCCAGCACCCCGGACAAACCTGTTCTAAGGATTAAAGGCCGAGTTCCCGCCTTCGAGAGATTGCGAGGCAGAAAATTGGAAAAGGCTCATTAGAGATCTTCCTCGCTCCCTTCCCCAAATGATTACCTTACGAAACTTGCCCGTTCTATTTCCTTGCCATGTACTGTATGTGTTCAGCATTTCGCCTACAGAAGGGAAGGATCAAACAGTACATATACATCAGCCTAGTCCAAGGGACGCAGCACGCCTGCCAACTTCATGATCAGCAGGGATGAAAGACCTGCTTACTTCATCCAAGTATTAATGACTGGGAAAGCCTTGCACAATTGTTTGCATAGAAGGCAAAGGTAGACAATTTTAAGCTCTGTATTTTAGGACCGTCTTTCTGCCCACAGAAAAGCTTTCCAGAACCTGACACCAGGAAGCTTCGGCCCTCCTGCTACAGTTATTTCTCCAAATTAGCTATATTTGGGGGGGTTGACCCTTTTCAGCAAAATGCCAATGAATTCTAAATCTCATCTCCAAGATATGGTTTGAAAGTGCTTGGCCCTGACTAACACAGTCGCAACCAATCATATCTCAGTATGAACACAAGAGCAGGACATTACAAGGGAGCTCGTAAACGAGGCAAGAAGCTGTCCTTTTGCGGGGGGCACTGCTCCAAAAATTGGTGTAGTTTCAGGCACGCCTGAATGTTGAGCTCCAAGTCTCACAGAAATCTCAGTAACATTTCCTGGAAATGCTGAACCTGCTGAGTCTGTTCAGAGAGCCATCTTTCCCATGATGCACTGCAACACTAGTTCCCGGAACCGACATTACAACATGTTCTTGAAGATCCCCATTCAAACTTTGGGGCTTAACCAAGGTCCTATTTCCTTCTCAGGGTTCAATCAACCATTCTATGTTCTCTTCTCTTCCCTTCCCTTTCCTCCTTCCCTCCATTCCCATCCCCATCCCCATTCCCTTCCCTTCCCTTCCCGAATTCAATGCTAGCAGCAATAGAAAACAATTTGTCAGCAAGTACTTTTGCTAAACAAGGCACTCTAAATCCCCCTGCAGGGATTTCTTCTCAATTCAGCTTCAAAGCTAGGTGCAGTGGGGCTACAGATGTGTCATGGAAAGATTAAAATCAATACACTAAAAGTGCTGGTTAGCAAGGCTTATTTCTGTCTTGCTGTTAAGGTCCATTTCAGTAAGGGAGTGGGAGATGACCTGAACCATCATAGCCTCACCTTTGCTCTTTGTTGTCTGGAGAGGATATCTCACCAGATCCAACATTCCTGTTTGGGGATTGGGGGCAGGGGGTGAGACATTTCAACTCAAGAAGAGAAGGCTAAGGGGAGGGGTGATAGCAGCCTTCCAAGACTTGAAGGGCTGTCACAGAGAAGAGGGGGTGAATTTATTGTCTGTGGTGCTCAAGAGTAGGACAAGAGCCAATGGGTGGAAGCTTTACGGAGAGAGATCCAAACTCAAAAGAAGGGGGAATTTCTTGACTGTGAGAGCTATCAAGCAGTGGACCAGCCTGCCTCCTCCTGCTCCATCACTGGAGGTTTTCAAACAAAGCTTGGACACCATTTGTCTGGGACAGTCTGAGGATCCTTGCCCTGTATATGGAGTTGGACTAGGAGACCTTGGAGGTCTTCCAACCCTACCATTCTCGGAATTCTTCAGTTCCCAGCTACTCCAAAGAGTCTCCACCCCAAAAGAGAGAGATGCATTGCTGAGGGTCCAAGCAAATACCTGTGATGAAGAGAAGCCATTGTGAAGGTTACTGACTAGGAGTTGCGAGCACCAGCCCTCCAGCCTGCAAGGGCTCAGAGAATCCCATACGTTGAAATAGTTTCCACATCTTGCCCCGTGAAGTAGTTTCCCAAAGCAAGCACCACGCTCAGATTTCTCTGCATGAAGGGTGGCTTGTGAGTCATAACTCGTTTCCCCTGAACCAGAGCTTTCCAAACTGTGTGTCGCGACACAAAAGTGTGTGGCCACACACAGTCTGGTGTGTCGCCACACAACCCAGAAGCGCTGATCATCATCAGCGCTTCCGGGTTTTCCCGCGGCGACACACCAACGGCGGCGCGCAAAAACCCAAAAGCGGCAGCAGCGCTTCCGGGTTTTTGCGCGCTGCCGCAACGGCGGCACTTCCAGGTTTTCCCGCGGCGACACACCAACGGCGGTTGGTGTGTCGCCACGGGAAAACTTTGGAAAGCCCTACCCTGAACTATCTGACAACTTTCCTATTTGACTCAGTTCTGAACCAGTAGATGGGTTTCCACAAGGGAGGACAGAGAAAAAATCATTAGTTTCTGATTTTGCTCCTTTTCTTCTGCATTTTACCCATTATTCCTTTCTGTTCTCCATCTCTGCTAGAAAACTAGACAGGAACTCTCTTCAGCCTGAGTTCATTTTCCCATGTTTGGTTGGGAAGAAGCCGGACTAGGAGATTTCCATGTGGATCAATCTCAGATTCTTCTCATTTCTTGCCCTCTTTGTTCTTTAGTTCTAAGATAAAACTTCCTTTATCTTAGCTATTTTTACACTTAATCTGTGCGCTTTACCTACTCTGAACTTTGGCTCTGCAGCTTGTCAGTGTTCCTATTGGCTCTGATACAAATAAAAAAAAGCATTAAAATGCACGTTCGAGGGGAGGAGAGAGATTAGCTACTGCCACCTCTCTAGATCACCTGCCCTTCAAGAATGTGGTCCTGCATTTTTATCAAAAGGAAAATGTAGAGGAAATTATAACGGAGAACATTGCAGCAAACGAGCATCACTGCATTTGCAAAAGGAACAGTAGTATTTACTCCATGAGTGCAGCTTGGCTTGGTGCCATGTCAAACCTCACTTGAACAGCTGCCAGTTCGCAAATCCCTATGAGATGCTGTCATTTGCCCTGGGCCTCATTTTCAACATAATATTTTGTTATTTTGTCCTTGATGTTGAGCAACTTCCAGATGCCATGTTGGATTTCTCCCCAATACCATGAGTGTTGCACCATAACAGGACAACCTATGGCTGATATCCAGCCCCCAAAGCACATTTTTGTGGTGTCTAAGATTCTGCCTTAGGGACGTGGTGGCTCAACAGGTAAGATGCCAGGCTTGTTGATTGGAAGATCGCAAGTTCGGAGGTTCGAATCCCTAGCCCCGCGTGACGGAGTGAGCTTCCGCACTCGCCCCAGCTCTTGCCAACCTAGCAATTCAAAACCATGCAAATGCAAGTAGATAAATAGGTACCACTTCCGTGGGATGGTAACAGCGTTCCACATGCATCATGCCGGCCATATGACCGCAGATGCGTCTTCGGACAGCGCTGGCTCTTCGGCTAAGAAACAGAGATGAGCACCGGCCCCTAGAGTTGGACACGACTGCACAAATGTGCAGGGGGAACCTTTACCTTTTAAGATTCTGCCTCCTCCAATTTTGGTTGTGTTTGTTGAAGACCAGTACTATGATCCTCGGCTGATTTACAGAGCTTTCTGTAAACCCAAGAATGAGCATTTAAGAATTTAAGAATAAATAAAAACAGAAGCAAAAATAAATCAGCCCCAAATGTAAAATCTCAGCTCCATAAATTTGAGCACCACCCATTTGAAGCACTTCCCTAACAAAAATATATTAAATGCAATATCTAGCCTCCTCTCTGTTAACTTTTACTAAAGTGCTTAAAACAGTCCTCTTGCATTAGGCTCTAGGAAAGTAGGAGACCAAATATGGGGGTTGCTATGAATTTCCATTTTTATAACATTTTGAATCTTGAGTTTTGATCTCTTGTGTTTTTATTATCACAAGCCATCCAAAGTCTATGTTTGGGGAGGAAGCCTAGCAATTGGGTGGAAGGAAGGAAGGAAGGAAGGAAGGAAGGAAGGAAGGAAGGAAGGAAGGAAGGAAGGAAGGAGGGAGGGAGGGAGGGAGGGAGGGAGGGAGGGGGGAGGGAGGGGGGAGGGAGGGAGGGAAGGCTATAAGGGGCGTCACCTACAGCTTTTGAGAGCCAGCTGTGATCTTTGGGCTTCTGGTCATGCCTTTCTGAACCAGGGCATTGTGGGAAGACAATCCCCAAAGGCCACTAGTTAAAAAACAGAGCAGCCACCAAGTTTTGTGGGAGCAGCCACATTTTCCCCACCCTAAAGTTCCTCAAAGGGACCCAATTCTTTTAATATCATGAAAGAGAAAGCAAAACTTATCATTAACCACTTTCTCATTTTCCCTCATTTTCCTTTAATATACCATGCTGTCTCCTTACTTGCTTTTTTCCTAATTTTAAAACTTCCAAATAGTTTCCCTTTTTTCATAGGGGTATTGCTTCAACCCATTGAATATTTTAATTGCCCTTTTCTTCACCTGCTCCTCTCTTTTTCCGTCTCTCTAGATCAGTGTGTTTCAAACTTGGCAACTTTAAGATGTGTAAACTTCAACTCCCGGAATTAGGTAGTTCTCAACTTACAACCACAATTGGGACCAGAACTTCAGTTGGTAAGCAATATGGTCATTAAGTGAGGCATCACATGACCATGCTTGATTTAACAACCTTTTCTGCCACAGTCATTAAGCGAATCACATGGTCATTAAGCGAACCACGTTGTCATTAAGCGAATCCGGCTTCCCGCATTGATTTCGCTTGTCGGAAGCTGGCTGGGAAGGTTGCAAATGGTGGTCACATGACCCCGGGACACTGAAACTGTCGTAAATATATGGCAAGCACCCGAATTTTGATCACATGACCAAAGGGACACTGCAATGTTTGTAAGTGTGAGGACCAGTTGTAAGACTTTTTTCAGCACTGTCTTAACTTCGAACAGTCACGAAATGAATGGTCATAAGTTGAGGACTACCTATAGTTGAAGTCCACACATCTTAAAGTGCCAAGTTTGAAAAACACTGCTCTACATCTATACTGCAGTACAGCAACTCAGAGATCAATGGGGACATGGGCAAGAACATTCAAATTTCACACAATTTCAGTCTCATCTCATGAGATTTCAACCATGACTTTTAACATTCGTTTTTATTTAATCTAAGGGAGGCTACAGACACTATCAGAAGATGTCTTGGATATTGTACTGTTAACTCTTGCCCTACACAATTTTATTTAATGTTGAGCAAATTACAGATTTCATGATTGAAGAGATGAGAAGTGGTTTCAGAAACGTTTATTCATTTATTCATGAATGTAAAAATTTCAAAACCCTTGTACTGAAGGAGGAAATGTACCTCTCCATTATCAGATTAGTTTTATAGGCTCTGGGATGTAACTTGCCAACAATACAGGTTTCTGAAAGAAGCACACATATAATACTATCCTTGTTGAGAAACTGATGGCTTTTATTACCCTTGGAAATTATAAATTTGGCCCTGACGCTCATCATTGTACCATGCTGTCTGATTTAGCAGTGATCTTGTCACTGAAATTCAATAAAATTATTTTTTTCTAATATAGAAAAATACAGATTAAGAAATACTTGTGATGCTAATTCCCAGTTCCTAACACTAAAATGCCAAGGGCCTGTTTGCGTAGATCAAGGGTGGAGAACCTCTGATTTGGAGGGACAAATAGTGCTTTGTCCCTTCTCCAGCCTCACAGATACTATCTCCTCCTCTGTTCCACCAATTATGATGCTAATGAAGAGAACCTTCACACAGTGGTGTCTTCTGTTTTTCCCTGCTGAGTACTGAACAAATATAAAAGTCACACACATCTCTTTATGACTTCTGGCTTGGGTCTTGCCCACTGATGGTCCATGGGGCTCCAATCGGCTGCCTCCAGAAAAATGTTTTCATTTTTAGATAAAAGCACTCATTATCAGGGTTCCAATAGTGGCAAGAGATTCTCAGAGCTGGAACACAGAGCATGTAAACATGTAACCACCACTAATGACTTAGCACGAGAAGCAGAAGGTACGGAGCTTGTTACACAGGGGGACACCCAGAAAAAGAGGGTTTGAACTATGAGTTTTGTTTCAGTCTTACCCTACTCACTGATATGCAACTGTTACTAGTAGCTCAATTATTATAATAGCTTAATTATGATAAAGATTTGATTCCAAGCTGAGTTGCTCAAGTCTCTTCAGCCTAGTTAAAGCTGCCTAACATTCACTGTCTGGAGCAGCCTTTCTCAACTGTTTGACCCTGGAGGAACCCCTGCACATTCAGGCTCAAATATAGGCCCAAGGTTAACAAAATTATCATATTCGTTTCATGGGTAGGCCTGTATATAATATGCATTAACAGTGTTCTTAAACTAAAAATAAAGAATGAAACTGACCTCTTTAATGTGAAGTTGCCCGAATTTGAAATAATTTTCTATATAAATCGTGATCTCCCAGGGAACCCCTAGTGACCTCTTACGGAACCCTAGGGTGCCACGGAAACCTGGTTGAGAAACCCTGGTCTGGAGACTGTATCAAGCAGGCAAACATAGGAAGAGAAGAAACAACTCAGTTTCACAGAAGACTCTTCCAATAAGTCACTATGCTTTCACCGTAAGTGAAAGAGTAACTTTCTGATTTTAGGCTGCAGGCAGGTTGGCATGGATGCACATTCCATTTTATATCACATCGTTTGAGCTGGTGGGAATCCTCCCATATGATCTTGGATGCATGGGGACCAATTCAAACCATTTAAACTGTAACCAGAATGCCCCATTTCTGAAAAAGTACTGATCTCTCAGACAATGCTAGCATCATCCAGGCAATTTCATTTTTTTGCACCATCCCTCCATGTGTTTACCTACTATCAACATACAACACTTCCTCAGAAATCTGCTACATTCCGAGCAAGATTCAATACCCAGTTACTTCACAGCATCTTTCCCTTGAAGTTCTTCTAGGGGTATGTTTGCCCCACCCCATCACAGTTTTTCCCACACTTCTACAAGTTCTCACCAATTGATTTCCACCTCCTCAGAATTAATGCACTCAGGCATTTAAATGATAATTTAATTGATAATGCTTTTCTCCACCCTCCCTGAGATTAGCTATCAAAAATCTTGTTGGCTCTCAAAGCCTTGTGTTAGTTGCCAAAAAGCTTGCGTGGTGGTGGTGGGGGGCATGCCAAGAATAATTGATTGTTCTCCAAATTAACCAGATGTTGATTAGCTGCACAGTCAACAAACCTCCAGAATTTTCTGCGCACAGAACTGGATAGCGTACGATGAGATGAATGCCAGTACAGTAACAAAACTAATGGGTGAGTCAATGCTAATTGGGGTGTGAGACATGCTGCAACGGTGTATGTTTGGATAACAGAATGAGTCAGACATCTGTAAAGGCACTCAGGTTTGCACATAAGGAAAAAAATGCCAGCCACAGAGACCCAAACAGAAAAGTAGAGGAATCTCTTCTGACTGCAAGAAGGAACATGTCTGAAGAGCACATTGAAGAGGAACAACAAACAGTGCTTTTAAGGATACAGAGATGCTTGTCATGAAAAGAAAAGGCTTGTGCTGGCCATGTGAGGCTTTGGCAGGGTTTCCAAGGCAGCTCCTTTTAAATGTGTGGCAAGACAAACAACACCCTGAAAAGCTTCAAATAACCCTCCCTCCCTTTGGCTGATCTGCATCTGTACGAACATGCGTTGGACTGCGGTCTCTGGAAACAAGAAGGAAACCCTGTGCCAATCCTGGGGATGTTATGTAAGACAATGTTTGGAAAAATAGGATCCACTAAAGGAGAATCCACATTCCAGTTTATTAGGCAAGAGACTGGAAACAGGAGGTGCTTACGTTTCACTGTAGTGCAATCCCATCTGGAACGGGATGTGCAGCTCTCCCATGAAATGGAAGAGCTGGAAACGATGCAGAAAGGAAGGAATTAAAATATCGGGAGATTAAACCAATGCTAAAACATTGGAGAAGTTAGAATACTGATGTGCCAATTTCTTTTTTTCTGCAATTTGGGGGTTATTCTCATCCCGTTTGATGGAAACACTGCTTCCCCCCCCCAAAAAAAAAGTGTATAAACCTTTCTATGAAAGACTCTTGGGTGGAATGCAAAGTTTATCTGCTTCTTTCTCTTATGCGGTAGTGATAGAATATCCTCCCTGCCTTCTCATACTTCCATTCATACCAAGGGGGGAACCTCCCAGGGAGAACCCAGGGCAGTCAAGGCGGCTGCAGAATGCTGGAGAGAAAGGAAACAATGGACAGCTACATCCCCTTGCCCTCTTGCTGTAAGAAAAGTTGGGAAAATGCCATCCAAAGGAAACCCTAAAGCAGGGGTGGGGAACCTTTTTTCTGCCAAGGGCCATTTGGATATTTATAACTGGGGACCGGGAGGGCGGGGGGCAGGGTTTCTGGGGTTTCTGTGGACCGGGGGCCGAAGTTTGCGGGCAGGAGCCAATCACAAGCACTGGGGGGCGGGGTTTGCGGGTGGGAGCCAATCATGTGGAAGGGGTGGGGTTTGCGGGCGGGAGCCCCACGGGCCTTAGGCGGGAGCCCCGCGGGCCGGGCCTGACGTTGCCCACCCCTGCTCTAAAGCAACTTGAGAATGGGGTAGAAAAACAGAAGCCACTTTCTTTCAGGAAATGAGAAGGTGTATTTTGACACAGATTTTAGAGAGAGAAATCTAAGAAAGAACATCCTGGCAGTTTCTGCATGGATGTCTGGAGAAAGTGAATGAAGAAAACATTGTCTCCCACCATTACCAGGCTGGTAAAATATCAAAGAGGGGGGTGGGGTGTAGTGGGTCTTGTATCTGGGGTTTTATTTTTGTAAGCTGCCCGGACTCACCCTTAGTGAGTTGGTTGGCCATATAAATCTCTTTAATAAAATAAATAAAATAAAAATAAAAATAAAGACTGGCTGGATTAGATTTTTTG
Source organism: Charina bottae (assembly GCA_023362775.1). NCBI lineage: Eukaryota > Metazoa > Chordata > Lepidosauria > Squamata > Charinaidae > Charina > Charina bottae. The sequence continues at coordinate 8,779,786 of JALMGJ010000013.1, forward strand.
AGGGCAGGTGGTTATGATGCAGTGTCCATCACAGTGCCTTGCCTCTATCCCACAGCTGAAGAAAGATCAGGGCAAAACGATACTTTTTACAAATGCAGACTTACTTACTTACTTACTTACTTACTTACTTACTTACTTACTTACTTTGTTTGTTTCTTTGGCAAATTTAAACTACTGCCCATCTCACAAAAAGTGACTCTGGGTGGCTTACAAACAAAATAACAATTAAAACCACATCACGATATAAAAAGACATCAAACTTAAATAACAAAAATAAAAAATAAAAACATACAAGAATAAAAACCCCTGTGGGGTCCCACAGGGCTCGGTACTCTCGCCGCTCCTTTTTAACATCTACATGAAACCGCTGGGCGAGATCATCCATCACCACGGGCTAAGGTTTCATCAATATGCAGATGATACCCAGTTATACATCTCCATCCCGGGTGAAGTAAGTGATGCAGTGACCACCCTGTCCAAGTGCCTGGGGGCTGTAGGGGTCTGGATGGGGAAAAACAGGCTTCAGCTGAACCCTGGTAAGACGGAGTGGCTGTGAATTAATGGCCCCTCGGTTTCTGGGAATTTGTCATCTTTAGTTCTGGATGGGGTTGCACTTCCCCAGACAGACCCGGTGTGTAACTTGGGGGTCCTCTTGGACTCACGACTCCTGTTCGAAGAGCAGGTGGCAGTCGTGGCCAGGAGGGCCTTTGCTCAACTTCGTGTTGTGCGCCAGTTACGCCCTTTCCTGGACCGAGAGGCCCTTCGAACGGTCACTCATGCCCTGGTTGTCTCCGATATAGATTACTGTAATGTACTCTACATGGGGCTACCCTTGAAGAATATCCGGAAGCTACAGCTGGTACAGAATGCGGCCGCGCGGGCAGTTTTAAGTGCACCAAGATCGACACATATAACACCTCTGCTCCGTGAGCTGCATTGGGTGCCAGTTTGCTTCCGGGTCCAATTCAAGGTGTTGGTTATTACCTTTAAAACCCTACATGGCATGGGCCCAGGTAATCTGAGGGACCGCCTCATCCCCATTACATCGTCCAGTCCTACCCGATCTTGCAGAGAGGGCATGCTGTGGACCCCCTCTATGAAAGAGCTCCATCTAGTGGGGTCTCGGAGGCGAGCCTTCTCTGCAGCGGCACCTGCCCTGTGGAACATCCTCCCCCCAGAGATAAGACAGACCCCTTCACTCCTGGACTTCAGAAAAAAATTAAAAACTTGGCTCTGTGATCTCGCCTGGGGAAAGACAGACAGTGGTCAAGCTTGGGGATGGCTGATTTCTTAGAGCTGCCTCAAATATTTTAAATATGTTCAGCGTCACTGTACGAACCACCTGCCACTTGGTTTTAATTTATATTTATTGTATTTATATTTTATTGTGTTTTTATTGTATTTTAATGATGTTATTGTGGCTGTGAACCGCCCAGAGTCCCTCCCTGAGGGGGAGATGGGCGGTCATAGAAATTTAATAAATAAATAAATAAATAAAAACATAAAAGAACCCCAAGATAGCGGGAGAACAACCATCATTTAGCCTCCCACCACCACTTTGCAGTCTCTGCAGGGTTGATGGAAGAAAGAACAGGAAAGCCTGTTTTCAAGGCTTTCTGGAAGGCCAGCAGAGATGGGGCTAACCTCCCCTCGGGAGGGATGATGCTCCAGAGGGCAGGGGCTGCAGCGGAAAAGGCCCGTCTCCTGGGTCCCGCCAGATGGAGCTCCTTAGCAGGCGGGACCTGGAGCATGGCTCTCCTGCTGGACCTGATGGGACGGGCAGATGTAACTGGGTGGAGGTAGTCCCTCAAATAAGCCAGCCCCATGCCATGTAGGGCTTTAAAGGTCAAAACCAGGACCATGAATGGACCCAGAAGCAAACTGGCAACCAATGCAGCTCGCGAAGCAGAGTTGTCACATGTGTCATCCTAGAGGTACCCATAACTGTCCCTGCAGCCACGTCCTGCACCAGCTGAAGCTTCTGGATGCTCTTCAAGGGCAGCCCCATGAGAGTTATATATAAACTCTTTCTCTGTAAAACAATATTACCCGGAGCATGGCTCTCCTGCTGGACCTGATGGGACGGGCAGATGTAACTGGGAAGAGACTATATTCTATATTATTTATAGAATATTAAACATTTATGTCTATGAAGGTTCTCAGTCATCCAGGTGGAATTGTCTGTAGCTTGAATCATGTCAACTGGATTTCTATTTTCTTAGTGGAAACGTTTCACTCCTTATCCAAGGAGCTTCTTCAGTCTGAGTAAAGTTAGTAAGGGAATCCTTAAATATGTTTCTAGGCTGGCTGTGTGACCTTGCACCTGGGGCTAGGTCATGGTTATTTTGAGATGTTTGTTTCTAAGTCCCTTTATCATCTAAAGGAGGATCGTTAAGATTACCCTGCTGCTGTTGAGCTTGTGAAATGGTCTTAATCTTCCTAGGCACAGAAGACAAAGCAGGAAGGAAGATAGGGGAAAGAATGTGCCTGAGGCCCCCACCTCTATTCAAGGAATAGAATAATCCTGCCTGAGTAGCTTTATCAGCTATTTAGTTAGCAGAACCAGGAACTGAACTTCTTGATAGCACAGAGATGGGTTGGGTAGGACAGAAAGGAGAGGGAGGTGGTGGATGGAAGAAAGCCAATGCAAGAAACAAATTCCTGCCTCAGACGTTCATGTGGTGGAAGCAAGAGCTGAGCATGGCAGGGAAGGGTGTGGTCAACTTTGGAGCCGCTGGCAAGGTCAATAAACAGGAGCCATGGAAATGAAGGTCCTTCTAGGTTCAGAAGAAAAAGGATGAAAAGGAGTACGTTGGGGAAAAGAATGCTATTCCCAGAGCCCGCAGCAGAACAAACAGGCTGAGCTGTCTGCACTGAAAGAAGAGAGACCCACTCTTTAATTAAGGAAAGAATTCCAGCATCTAGTCAGAAACAGTTTCTACTGATCCTGCAGCAGCCCACAGGCAGCCAAAATATTGACTTACCAAGCCGCAGGCTGGAAGCATAAACATTATTCATCAGAAGGATGGAAAGCAGCCACGTTTCCAAGTGGTCAGTTTAAAAGGCAAGCAAAAATGATGGAAATTCATTCAGCATTTTTTTAAAAAAAGCCACATTTTCAAAATCTGAATGAGAAATTCAAAATACTGGAGGCTTCTTTTTTTTAAACTCCTTGAAATAAGACCACTTCAATGGAAAGAAAACTACTAGGACTGCTCATGTAAGAAAGATCTGTTCTGGAGATGTAAGAAGCCATTGGGTTAAGCTTTTTGGGACCTGTGTAACACAATGTGTATTCTCATGTGTCCACTGGCTGGTTGTCTTATTTGACAAAAGTGGGAAGAAGAATTTCTCTTCTCAGCAGTAGTCTGTAAGTCCAGGATAATTTAGAACAGTGTTTCTCAACCTTGGCAGCTTGAAGATGTGTGGACTTCAACTCCCAGAATTCCTCAGCCAGCATGGCTGGCTGAGGAATTCTGGGAGTTTAAGTCCATACATTTTAAAGTTGCCAAGGTTGAGAAACACTGGTATAGAATGCCTTCATTCAAGGCAAACATTTTGGTCACTTCTGGACCAAGGGCCAGTTGGTTTTGAACTTTAAGACCAAGACACTGTATACACATTTTAAAACTGGTCCCTCTTCTCCCCCAGGTATTCTTCTCTCCCCATGTCCAAAACCTCTAAAATGAAAGGCCAGAAATGTTTAGCTTTCCTTATAAGAAAAGCTAAATATTTCTGGCCTTTCATTTTAGGAAGGCCCAGTGTTCATTTTGGTTGCCCATTTAAAATGGATTTTCCAGTTGTTTAGTATGTTCCCTGTAGATCTCCTTGTTGGTGATTCTCTCTCCTTCCGACCTTCTCCTTTCTTGGTCTCCAGCTCAATACGTTCATCTGGAGACCCAACTTAAACAAAAGGTTGTACGAGATGCATGGAAATGCAATACAAAACAATATAATGGTTCTCACCATATAATCACAACCATGCAAGATGCACTGGCTTGTTCAACAATTCAGAGTTTATTGTTGAATTCACACAGTATGCTTAACCAGGTCAGATAAAGGCCCAATGGCTATATTGGTACAACATGGTAAGCTTTATTAAATGACAATCTTGATTAAGTCATTTGTGTCTGTGTGTGCATTTGTATGTGTCTTAGAATGTTGTGTGAAACCAGCCTGTTGGGTCAGTCTGTGGTTTGGTGGTTTGTGTAAATTCAGAAAATTGGTTAATTCAGTAACCAGGTTGAACACAGAAGCCTGCTATTAAAACTGCTATTGAAGTTTTGAAACAATACAGACTAACTCACTGAAGCAAAGCACCATATTAAGGTGAATCCAAGCCAGCCACCACACAAAAGTCTGTTCTTAACATCATGAGAACAGAAGAACCCCCAGAAGGCCTTGTGAATCCATAAGTTCCTATAAAAAACGGTGTTTCATAACTTTTCATCCTTGCTAAATGCTAAAGCTTAATCTACCTCAACTGAGCAGCATCTTTAAGAAAGATTGTTGCAAACCCACCCCCCTGTTTTTAGGGTGAGGTTAGGGTAGATGTTACATTTTTATATTTAGAATTTGCATTTATTCCAGCAAAGGTCAGGTAAATGAATTCAGGAAGACAGGTCGCAGTGTCAGCCATGAATCCATCTGGAATGCCACAATGCAAATGTTGAATTCCTTAAGGGGCAAGTAAGGTCAAGCAAGGGAGGAATTTCAGTATAATAATTATAATCCACAGCAATCAAATAGTATGATCTCTGAATACATGCTAGCCAGTTCTGTCAATAAGAGTAATAATTAAAGATGTCTTCAGTTGTGTTAATCCATTTCTTTCTTCCATTCCTGTCAGCCTCGCTGGGTTAACCAGATAGGAATCACAACCAGATGAGCTATTTCCACTTTATTGTGAGGCTACATTGACAGAATCTTGCAAGTCTGAAAGTACAATTCTCCCCCCATCTCCTTTACAGCCTGAGAAACTAGGGATGGTCCCTTCTGAGCCTCTTGCCTTGCCCACTATCCAGCTGCGGGCTATGCTGTCTTTTATCTGACCGTTCCCTAGGCAGTGTCTCTTCACCCCGTCTCCCAAGGTCATTCCCACATACCATTCCTTTCCTTTCCTTTCCTTTCCTTTCCTTTCCTTTCCTTTCCTTTCCTTTCCTTTCCTTTCCTTTCCTTTCCTTTCCTTTCCTTTCCTTTCCTTTCCGACAGCTACCAAATAAGATTTGTTCTTTATGTCATTGAAAAGTAGATATTTAAAAGAAAGCCACCACAGATTCCTATAGCATTGGAGATCCCCCAGAGATATTTTGTCACGGCCTGAATTACTGCATTAAGGAGAACCAACCAAACTGCATCTTTTTCTTGTAAGAGTGTATACATCCTCGCACACAAGCAATGTCTAAGCAAGCTGAATTTGAAAATCAATGCATGCTTCTAAAAACTGGTATAGAGAAAGACATTGAGGGGGAAGAGAGTGTATTAAAGAAATTTACATGAAAAAGGTCTGCATCAAGGAAATTTATATAAATACATTTATATAACATGTTGATAGAGATTCTGAGGATTATATACTAGTTGAGTACAAAAGCGCAGTATATTTGAACACATCATGAACAAAAAGAACCATACAAAATTTAGATAAAATACTTCCTACTACAGCAGTGAAGCTTCATTTTAGAGGTTCATTTAGTAGGCAATCTCAACAAATCTTCAGATCCAACCAGCTGTCCAAACTGAATCAACAATTCAGATTGAATCTCTGAATCAGACGCTTCCCACTCAATTCCATGATCTGAATCAAATTGGTGATTCAAACTGGAACCAATTCACCCCACCCTGATGCCTGGAAATTTCAGCAGCCCAGAACATTGTTGTTGTCTATAACATATATTTGGTAGATCTAGTGGTAGATCCATCCTTTGGTTGATAAAGGCTAGGCATTCTTTTCTGGTATAATAATGCACCTAACCTGGAATTCACTCAGCGTCCACGGCTAGCAAAATTTTGTCTGAAGTATTGCTAAGGTATTTAGGCCACCCATCCTTGTCCAATACAAGAAGTTCTGGATCTCCAGAGGTAGGCATCAGTGAACTTTGTTTCCAGATGCTAATAGAGAAGGAGGCCTAATGCAAAAATAAGCATTCACACCCTCCTACAGTATAACTTGTCTCTTCTTGCATCATGCAGCTTGATGCCTCCTACAACTAACTTCTTTCTGTAACTAACTTGACTACAGGATTTCATTTGACATTTTTATTGCAAGACTCTATTTCATCAAGGTCACCAAAATGTATACAGTCTTGCAAAGAGTCAGAAAGACTTGGTATATATCTGTAGAAGATTTGGTGTGGACAGATGCTAACAGGACACTCCTTTTCATAGTGTTTCCATGCCTCGGTCAAAACCTCTGAAGAAGAATGCAAGGTGAAATCCATTCTGAAGAATATAGCTAAAGAAATCCATTCTGGAGAATATACTCCGTAGGTGACTGCTTCAAGGCTAATCATGGGTGGTAGAATCATAAAATTGTAGAAGAGGGCTACTGGCAAAGACAATTGTCTTAATTTTTCAAAAAGCAACTGAGTCTAGCCATCACAAAAAAGAAACTGTGTTTTTCCATGATTTAATGGCTATGCCTTAGTTGAGATATCTTGTGAATACACATTTCTCCATGCCCAGAAAGAAGGAGCAGGACTGGTTGTCCTTTGAACTTTCTGGTGGAATTTCCTTTATTGGGGCTACAGGCACAGCTACATATTATCTTGCACAGTTGCTTGTCTCAAAAATTTTGTTTCTGTCAAGAAAACACCAAGCAATTCTGTCATTTTCTTTGAAAAGCCTCAAAAGCACTTGTGATCCCAAATGACAAGCTTTGAAAACAGAAACAAGTGAATAATCTAATAAATTGAGTCAATATGGCTCTTTGATTTGTCAGTGGCACTTGCTGGAAACCATCTGCAGCACCTGAATTTGGAAAATGCTTTGGTTCCAGGCATCTTTGAAAGAAGGTCTTCTAATATTAAAAGTATCTTGGTTTTCTCAGACTAGTTCCTTTATGGTATTTTAAACTTGTGTACAATCATATTTTCCTGCGTTAATTATGATAGGCAAGCATTGTGAGTTTCTTATCCACGTCAAAGTCCTACAGTTGTGCAGAACCTTGAACATAGGGTGACCATATGTCCCGTTTTGAACGGGACAGTCCCGTTATTTTAGCATTTTTCAACCGTCCCGTCGTTTTGATCAAAATCTCAATTTTGTCCCTTTTTTAAACCCGGCGGGAAGGAGGACAGGAAGACAGGAAGAAGGACTAGAGCCAGACTTGCCATTGGAGGCAGCCCGGAAGAGGCCCTATCAGCGCGGCGACTGGAAGCCCAGTTGCCACGTGCGAGCCCAGCAGCAGACACAGCACCACAGTCCAGGTTCCTGCCTCCTTACCTGATCCTGAGATTGTCTGCCCAGCAGTGGTGAGGCCAGGAAAAGCAGGCACGGGAAGGTTGTGGAAAGAGGGTGTGTGTGTGTGTTTGTGTGTGTGTGCACGCGCACGCTCAGATTACTTGCTCAGAGTAATCGCGCACACACACACACACACACGCACCCCACACCCTCTTTCTCCAGCCTCCCCATGACCAAATGCACCCACACATGTTGCAGGGAGGCTGGAGAAAGAAGGTGTGGGGTGCGTGCGTGTGTGTGTGCGTGCGCGCGCGGATTACTTGCTCAGCGTAATCACGCACACGCACACACACACACACACACACGCACCCCACACCCTCTTTCTCCAGCCTCCCTGCAACAGGTGTGGGTGCATTTGGTCATGGGGAGGCTGGAGAAAGAGGGTGTGGGGTGCATGTGTGTGTGTGTGTGTGTGTGTGTGTGTGTGCGTGCATCTGATTGGGCTTGGCCAAGGGAGGAGAGTTGTCGGGCCGCCGAGCAGGAGAAGTAGGAGCCGGCCATCCTGGGGAGCTTCTGCAGGCAGCAAGGGGCGGAGTGGTCGACAACTCTCCTCCCTCAGCCAAGCCCGATCAGATGCACACACACACACTCACAGGACAGACTGCCCTGGCAGGAGCTGGCCATGCTGGGGGGCTTCAGCGGGTGGCGAGGGGCAGAGTGGTGTGGCTGAAGCCTCCCAGCACGGCCGGCTCCTGCCGAGGGCAGTCTGTCCTGTGAGTGTGTGAGTGTGTGTATGTGCATCTGATCGGGCTCGGCCGAGGGAAGAGAGTTGTCGGGCCGCCGAGCAGGAGAAGCAGGAGCCAGCCACCCTGGGGAGCTTCAGCGGGCAGCAAGGGGCGGAGTGGTGTGGCTGAAGCAGCCGAGCGCAGCCGGATCCTCCTGCTTCTCCTGCTCTGTGGCGGTGGCAGCAGCAGCGACTCTCCTCCCTCCCTCGGCCAAGCCCGAGGGGGATGGGGCAGTGGTGGGCCTCCATCCCCTCCATCCCCGCCCCTTGTTCCCCGGCTGATGACAGTGCTGTGTGCACAGTATGTGTACTCCGGCCTCCCCCAAACATACCAGCTCTGCTGCACCATTTACTGCTAGAAGAAAAAAAAAACCTTTAAAAATAAAAAAAAATTAAAATCCGAGCCAATCACGCTGATGAGGGCGGGGTTTGCAGGCTGGAGCCAATCGTGTGGGGCGGGGGCGGGGTTTGCAGGTGGGAGCCAATTGCGTGGACTGGGGGGGCGGGGTTTGAAGGCCGGCATGGTGGCATAAGACCCTGTCCCATTTTGCCATCCCAAAAGTCCCGTTTTTGTCAGAAGGAAATATGGTCAGCCTACTTAAACATTTGTTTGGTCTCATATGTTTTAGTAAGATTCTTTTTTTAGTTAGCAAGGATTGCATCTTGGTTTCTTAACATATGAGATAGCCAAGGGATTTATTCCAGCTTTTTTTAGCTTTTAAAAAGCACTAATAGCCAGGCCAAGCTGTTTTCCCTTATCCTTGGTAATTCCTTCAGCGACCACAGAACTGGTTGGAGAGCTCTAGTTTCAGCAGGGAAAAGCATTTGACTGGTCTTTTGTAGTCTTGGAAGCAAACATGGTTAGTATCTAGATAAGAGGCAACGAGGGAGAGAAGGGCTGCAGACAAGACTGGGAAGTTTTTAAAAAAGAACAGAAGGCAGCAATGGCAAGAACTTCCATTTTTATTGCCAGGAAACCTACATGGATAAAGTCACCTGGCAGTGGCGTTTGGGGGGAGATGGCCACACTTGGCACGGTGGTGGATGGAGGGTGTATGATGAGAGCTTTGCCACTTTTGAATGTGCTTGTGGCATTGAGAGCCAGTTGGGTGTAGTGGTGAAGGCACCAGGCCAGAAACTGGGAGACTGTGGGTTCTAGTCCTGCTTCAAGATGAAGCCAGCTGGGCAACCTTGGGCCAGTCCCTCTCTCTCAGCCCTAGGAAGGAGGCAATGGCAAACCACTTCCAAAAAACCTTGCCAAGAAAACCGCAGGGACTAGTCCAGGCAGTCACCAGGAGTCAAGGCTGTTGGAGATGTACTTAGGACAATGTTTCTTTAAAACATATGTTCTTACAGTGTCCTATACTACTAGGTTCTGGGAGAAAGTAGTGGATTATATAAATGTGACTGTGTGACAAAAGCTAAAATTTTCGTAGGACAATATTCCTCTGAATTACATACCTAGTACATGCAATTTGACAACTGGACAACATAAATGGATTCTCCGTGCCCCTACTATGGCCAAAAGACAGGAGACTGTGAGTTCTAGTCCCGCCTTAGGCACGAAAGCCGGCTGGGTGACCTTGGGCCAGTCCCTGTCTCTCAGCCCTAGGAAGGAGCCAATGGCAAACCAGGAGACTGTGAGTTCTAGACCTGCCTTAGGCATGAAAGCTGGCTGGGTGACCTTGGGCCAGTCCCTGTCTCTCAGCCCTAGGAAGGAGCCAATGAGAAACCAGGAGACTGAGAGTTCTAGTCCCGCCTTAGGCATGAAAGCTGGCTGGGTAACCTTGGGCCAGTCACTCTCTCTCAGCCCTAGGAAGGAGCCAATGGCAAACCAGGAGCCTGAGAGTTCTAGTCCCGCCTGAGGCATGAAAGCTGGCTGGGTGACCTTGGGCCAGTCACTCTCTCTCAGCCCAACTCACTTCACAGGGTTGTTGCTGTGGAGAAAATAGGAGGAGGAAGGAGTATTAGGTTATATTTGCTGCCTTGAGTTATTTATAAAAATAATAAAGGCAGGATAAAAATTAAATAAATAAATATTGCAGCACTGAAAAGATAAATGTATGGCCCCATTTACTCAATGGATTAAAGACCTAGTTACACTTGCCACCTACAGTATGAGAGAATTGCCTATAGATGTAGACTTTGTATGGATAAGTACAATGAAATATGGGACTCATTTTTACAAAATTTGGTAGTTTAGGGAAAAGCATGTTGGTCATATAATTGTATTAGAAGACACACACACACATACACGCATCATATTTGCATTAGATAAATATACATCGAATTGTGATTGTTGATTGTTGTAATGACATTATATTTTATGTATAGTCGAAGGCTTTCACGGCCGGAATCCGGTGGTTGTTGTGGGTTTTCCGGGCTGTGTGGCCGTGTTCTGGCAGTTTTGGTTCCTAAACTGCCAGAACACGGCCACACAGCCTGGAAAACCCACAACAACCATATTATATTTTATATTTGTATTTTATTTCTTTCTGTTATATTTTTCTTATTTTTTAAGCATCTGTTATGTATTTTTATAACATATGTATCTTTGTGGGGGGTTGTTTTTTTTCCCTTTTTCTGTCAATATTTTAAAAAGCAATCAATCAATCAATCAGACTGACTCAAAGACACCAAACTCAATAAATAATGTGATGCATGTACAAAAGGGACAGAGCTTGCGTGGCAATGCTTCATGCTGATGTTGACACCCACCCACCTCAGATGCTGCTGTCGCTGGGAGTCAAGCTGGATTCAGAGGAGACTTGAATTTCCCAACCACCTTGCTGAAAAAAGCAGCTGGATAGGCAGCTTTCAAAAGGCAACGTTCAATAAATCATCTCCTCATAAAGCAGTACCTACAAAGACTTCGGCCTTTCCTACCTTTTTAAACAGTCCTGTTTTAGCAACTAAAAGGGGCGTGGTGGTTCAGTGGGTAAGACGCCAGGCTTGTCGATCGGAAGATCGCAAGTTCGGAGGTTCGAATCCCTAGCCCTGCGTGCGGAGTGAGCTCGCGCACTAGCTCCAGCTCTTGCCAACCTAGCAATTTGAAAGCATGCAAATGCAAGTAGATGCATAGGTACCACTTCGGTGGGAAGGTAACAGCGTTCTGCACGTGTCATGCGGCCACATGACCGTGGAAGCGTCTTCGGACAACGCTGGCTCTTTGGCTAACAAACGGAGATGAGCACCAGCCCCTAGAGTCGGACACGACTGCACAAATGTGCGGGGGGTACCTTTACCTTTTTTTTTTTTTAGCAACTACTTCAGTAACAGTTAGCTAGGTTATGGCTAAGAAGCATCTGGTGAAGACTTTCTTTTTTCACTTATATGTGTGAGTAGAAAATTGAAGTCAGAGTAGGGTAGTGCTATAGCAGTTTCTGCCCTATATAGATCTGGACAACTGTGAAATCTGATAGCTGGTACCATCTGCTTCTATCTTGAATCAAAAGCCATCGATTTTGTATGGTTTTGTTGTTGTTGTTCATGATATTTTCTGATATACTCAGCTCAACTAATATAATAATATATAATAATATATAATAATATATAATTATATATAATATAATATAATTATATATAATATAATATAATAATATAATATAATATAATATAATTATATATAATATAATATAATAATATAATATAATATAATATAATATAATATAATAATATAATATAATAATATAATACAATAATATAATAAGTATAGTATAGTATAGTATAGTATAGTATAGTATAGTATTGTAATGTAATATAATATTATAATATAATATAATATAATATAATATAATATAATATAATATAATATAATATAATATAATAATATAATCCTCAGGATCCCTACCAACGTGTTATATAAATGTATTTATATAAATTTCCTTGATGCAGATCTTTTTCAGGTAAATTTCTTTAATACACTCTCTTTCCCCTCAAATAACGATGTCTTTCGGTATACCATTTTTTAGAAGCATACATTGATTTTCAAATTCAGCTTGCTTAGACATTGCTTGTGTGTGAGGATATATACACTCTTTTTATATTGTTGATTTTTAATTTTGTAAGCCTCCCGGAGTCACTGTGTGTGAGTTGGGCAGCCATATAAATTTGTTAAAAAAATACATAAATAAATCTCACTGATGTTGGTTCTCTAGAGAGGCCTGGTGGCTTTGCAAAGTATTGTAAGTAATATTGACTATCCATTGCTGAGTTTGTTTGTTTGTTTGTTTTATTCAATTTATACAGCCGCCCATCTCAAACCAATGACTCTGGGCGGCTAACAGTAATGAAAACAGCCAAACAATTAAAACAGTACAAAAGAAATTAAATACAAGATATTAAAATCCGTCGGTGTCAACACAACCAGGAAGTGGGGCCCTTTACACACTAGGGACCCCAGGCCCAGACACATAGCCAGGTCTTCAAGGCCTTCTGGAAAGCCAGTAGGGTCAGGGCCATCCTAATCTCAGGAGGGAGGAGTTCCTTGGCCATCTGGGTACAGCATTTAATAGCAAAACACTCATATTTTTAGTATTCTCTGTTCACAAGTATACAAAACTCACCTACATATACTGTGTTTCAGTAACCTGGGAAACTATTTCTACTTTGGGAAATGAATAGCTCAAACGCTCATTAGGACTCCCAAATGTTAGAGAATAGCTCAAGCAAAGCAAAGAGAATTAATGTACCCAGACATCAATACACTTGCATACTTTTTAAACATTCAGATTCAAAAGATATGTTTATTTCTCACAAGGGCAAAACGATACCCTCTTTCATGTTGGAAAAGCAACCACAAAAAGAATTGATTGATCTATGGGCAGGCACATTATTGCAAATAACTGAAATGGAAAAGATGGAGAAAGGAGAAAATAACATTCAACATGTGTAGAGTGGAAGGAGGTTTAAGGAAATAAAACAGGGGTTGACTCTGGACCAGCCAAAGTTCAGCTGCTGATGGAAACAGAGAACCCTGGCGGGCAATACTGAAACCTTTAGAGAGCACAAGAGAGAAAGTAGAGAAAGAAAAATGAGACTTTAGTTGATAGATAGATAAATATATATATAACTCAGCATTTTTACCTCAGCCTAGCCCTCTCAAAAAAGGCAAAACTATTAAAGGCAAAACTGAAGTACTTTGGCCAAATAATGAGAAGACAGGATACCCTGGAGAAGAAGCTGATGCTAGGGAAGGTGGAGGGCAAAAGGAGGAGGGGCCGACCAAGGGCAAGATGGATGGATGATATTCTGGAGGTGATGGACTCGACCTTAGGGGATCTGGGGGTGGCGACGGCCGACAGGAACCTCTGGCGTGGGCTGGTCCATGAAGTCACGAAGAGTCGGAAGCGACTGAACAAATAAACAACAAAACAAAGCCCTCTCAAAATGGGTGGAATTGCAACACTGAGAATGCCTAGCTAATATTCTTGAGGCGGATGGATCTCGTTTGGGGAGATGCGAAAAATATTGAGACTAAGGAAGGAAAGGAGAATTTGATCTGTGGAAATCCAAGTTGGGCAGCCGAGCCGTAACGATGCTAGGTAAGAAGTATGAAAAATAGTCTTGGATGATTTCTCATGATTACAAGAAAATACAGGTTGATTTTATGCTAAATCAAAGGCGGAGGTACGACGCAAAGACGGCAAAGCAAGGAAGACAGAAATTGATATCTGGATTCCAGGACACTTATAAGCAGTGTTTCTCAACCTTGGCAACTTTAAGATATGTGGACTTCAACTCCCAGAATTCCCCAGCCAGCCATGCTGGCTGGGGAATTCTGGGAGTTGAAGTCCACCCATCTTAAAGTTGTCAAGGTTGAGAAACACTGCTTATAAGGTTTTGACAAATTGTTCAGATGATACAGGGGTTCGGGGTTCTGCACAGGATGGAAAGGCGAAAGATGGCAATGCAAAAAAAGAGACTTCAGACTGCTTGACTGCTTTGAGATCTATTTAACAAAAGCCACGCAGAAGTCAAGCTATTCTCTGAGCTTGTTGACGGGTTAAATAGATGGTAACCCCATAGGATCAGGATCCTTTTTCTCACTTTCCCTTGTGGCTTTACAAACAGGGCAGAAGCTTCCAATCAGAGGGCGCCATCAGACACTGGGACTTTTCTGAGAACCTCCATTTTAATTTCATTAAAAGAGGAAATACGTGAACAACAACAATGCCACTCCTGTGAAAAAATATGATCATCGTTCCTAGAGGCTCCACAAGGCTTTTAGCTCACCTGCTTTTTTTTTTTTTCCTTCCTTTTATTTTTCCGCAGACCTAAATAAATGTTCTCAGCCAAGACATCTGGGTGACATCCAAGAAAAATAGCAGGTAAATACTTCCCAGGAACAGCAAACGGGCCACGTCACAAGTAACGTTATGAAACTGCCATATGTTGCTTGAGAGTACTTTTTCTGCTCCAGGACACCCTTTAAACCGTTGGATGTCCTTTTTCAACACTTCTTACTGTTTTTGCCAAGAAGAGAGGAGTGAATTTGACTTTAAAAAAATACTACCATGTTTTGCTTTGTTTTGTGTTATGGAGTAAATGTCACCACTTCCGAGTCATCTCCAATTTCTCTTTGGTCTTTGATCTCGGTTTTCAGTGATTCAGAATCACTTTGCCATCTCTTTGGCTTTTTAACTGGCTCTCTCATCATTTATTTTATTTATTTTATTTATATATCAAATTTAGTCACTGCCCATCTCACTCAGACAACGACTCAGGGGCCCAGGGGGCCACGCCATGCACCAGCCATCAATTACAGCAAAGCTAGGAATTATTTTATTTTATTTTATTATTTTATTATTTTATTATTTTAATTTAATTTAATTTAATTTAATTTAATTTAATTTAATTTAATTTAATTTAATTTTATTTTATTTTATTTTATTTTATTTTATTTTATTTTATTTTATTTTATTTTATTTTATTTTATTTATTTTATTTTATTTTATTAATTTTATTTTATTTTTTATTTTATTTCCCACCTTTATTATTTTTATAAATAACTCAAGGCAGCAAACATCCCTAATACTCCTTCCTCCTCCTATTTTCCCCACAACAACCCTGTGAGGTGAGTTGGGCTGAGAGAGAGTGACTGGCCCAAGGTCACCCAGTCGGCTTTCATGCCTAAGGCGGGACTAGAACTCTCACTCTCCTGGTTTGCCATTGGCTCCTTCCTAGGACTGAGAGAATGTGATTGGCTCAGGGTCACCCAGCCGGCTTTCACGCCTAAGGCGGGACTAGAACTCTCAGTCTCCTGGTTTCTAGCCCATTGCCTTAACCACTAGACCAAACTGGCTCTCGATTTGGTGATTGAATGCTGCAGAGTCCCCATGGAGGGGGCTATAATGAAAAGTGGGCAGGCCCTTGGTACATTATGTGGGTGGAGCCAAGATTGGCTTATTTATTGATTTACTTGTTATTACTGGATTGGTACGTAGCCTCCCTGTTTGTAAACAAACCCTCTTGGCCTTCCAGAGGGCCCATAAGACCTCGTTTTATCCTCAGGCATTCGGGCTGGGATGTTCGGGGAAACTGACGTACGTGTGCCTGTTTTGCAAATTGGTGACATGGGGCCTCAGTTTCCTTTTGTATTGGATTATCTTTAACTTTATGGTTATGGGGGTTCTTTTTTAAATTGGTTGCTAGCTACCAAGAGTTGAGAGGGACAGGCATACAACTTTTTTAAATAAATGAATACCCTCAAAGCAACGGGCAACAATTAAAAGATCCCAGATATAAAACTTAACAAGGAAATGAATTTTGACCAATATAGATGTATAGTCATTTTCCTAACTATTGGGAAAGTGGAAACCAAATGTGTGCATGCACGCACACATGCATACACATACATGTGAGTGTATTCCATAGCTTGGAGGCCACGCTGGAGAAGGCTCTCTTCCATGTAACCATGTAATGGTATGTGAGAAAGACCTTGGGAGACGCTGCCTAGGGAACGGTCAGATAAGAGAGGGCATAGCCCACAGCTGCATAATGGGAAGAGAAAGACACTCAAAAGGGACCCTCCCTAACTTCTCAGACTGTAAAGGAGACGGCAGGGGGGCGGGGAATTTGTACTTTCAGACTTGCAAGATTCTGCTAATGTAACCTTACAATAAAGTAGAATTAGCTCATCTGGTCATGTTTCCTCTCTGGTCTGGCTGGGAAGGCTGGCAACCACATAGCTGAGCTGCTGGCAGTCGGGACATGTTCCAAATCAAAACCAACTCTCCAGTTGACCTAAATAAAAGGGTTGTTACCAGGGGGCTTGTCCAAAGAGCGGTCAAAAAAGGCAAGGTGGTAGCCACACCCATGTGATCTAAACCCCACCTCTTTTTACACGTGTTGCAGCTGCCATCTTGATTTTTTTTACACCCACACTCCTCACACGTGTTGCAGCTGCCATCTTGATTTTTTTTACACCCACACTCCTCACAGGTGCCTCTGACCATTTCTCCAACTTCTGTTCTTTAAGAGAAGAAGAAGCAAGTGCTGTCATAAACCATGTGCCTCTGGGAAATGAAATGGACATCACACAAGCCTATACAGAGTCATAGTTGAGGGTCTGCTACCCATCCCAACCCAGATAAATAGTTTGTAAATACTGCTGACTTGCTTTCTCCTCGAAGTGTAATAAGTAAAGGTAAAGGTACCCCCCGCACATTTGTGCAGTCGTGTCCAACTCTAGGGGCCGGTGCTCATCTCCGTTTGTTAGCCAAAGAGCCAGCGTTGTCCGAAGATGCTTCCACAGTCATGTGGCCGCATGACGCGCGCGGAACACTGTTACCTAACCACCGAAGTGGTCCCTATTCATCTACTTGCATTTGCATGCTTTCGAATTGCTAGGTTGGCAAGAGCTGGAGCTAGTGCGGGAGCTCACTCCGCACACAGGGCTAGGGATTCGAACCTCCGAACTTGCGATCTTCCGATCGACAAGCCTGGCGTCTTACCCACTGAACCACCACGCCCCTTCTTACCCCCCCCCCACGCCCCAAAGTGTAATACCATGATCAAAACCGAAATGTTGGATCTGGATTAAAGCTGTCCTTAGCTGCATTCACACATACTGTAAGGTTTCACTTTGTTAGTGAATTAACCCATTTTCTGGGATTGTATGAAACATGAAACCACAATGTAGCCAAAACTGCTAGGCTATCTCAACCCACCAGCAAAAAAAAAAAAAAAAAAAAGTAAAAACTAGTCAAGCTTCTCATGTTGGGCCAATCAAGCTGCTCCTGCTACGTCTTTGATTTGGTTAAGTGTTTTGTGTGAGCCCAGGCATGTCCTACAGTCCTTGGCAATTTAGTCATAAGATTGTCTCAATATAGTCAAATATTTGCTCCCGTTAACCCCTCCTCTCTACTTACTTCACTTCTCCACTCCACTCCCCTCCCTCTTCCTTTACTGTCTCCGTCTCTGCTCACATTAGAATACAACTTTTCATTTACTGATTTGCTTCTCTGCAAGCTATATAGCCTCCTTCTGGTTTTCCCCCCGAAAGCTCAAGATGGCATATACAGTGCTTTCTC